>CAVLJG010000009.1:85641471-86241471 GCA_963669975.1 Acanthoscelides obtectus
AAGATTTTCAAGATTTTCAAGATTTTCAAGATTTCAAGATTTTCAAGATTTTCAAGATTTTCAAGATTTTCAAGATTTTCAAGATTTTCAAGATTTTCAAGATTTTCAAGATTTCCAAGATTTTCAAGATTTTCAAGATTTTCAAGATTTTCAAGATTTTCAAGATTTTCAAGCTTTTCAAGATTTTCAAGATTTCAAGATTTTCAAGATTTTCAAGCTTTTCAAGATTTTCAAGATTTTCAAGATTTTCAGGATTTTCAAGATTTTCAAGATTTTCAAGATTTTCAAGATTTTCAAGTTTTCAAGGTTTTCAAGGTTTTCAGGATTTTCAAGTTTTCAAGATTTTCAAGATTTTTCAAGATTTTCAGGATTTTCAGGATATTCAAGATTTTCAAGTTTTTGAAGATTCCAAGATTCCAAGATTCCCAGATTTTCAGGTTTTCAAGATTTTTAAGATTATGATTTTCAAGGTTTTCAAGTTTTTGAGGATTCCAAGATTCCAAGATTTTCAAGTTTTCAAGATTTTTAAGATTTTCATGATTTTCAAGATTTTGAAGATTGTTTGTTGATATTCAGCAAATAAATCCGTCTATTATTAAGGGCGACTATAGACGTTTATTATTGTTACGTTATTTTCTTTGGCTTCTACTGGTGTCGACTCTGGTCTTCATTCCGTTACCGTTTCCCCCTTCCTTCGGCACTTAACGAACTTACCGACTGTGCCATCGCTGAGAAATTTCGCGCGAATGATTAACTTTAATCAATGGTTGTAATTCCATCGGCAAGCGCCGTGGAAATGATCTTGTTACGGCTCCATCGACATTGCTGCTGCACCAATGCTGACTGTTTGCTTTATCAGTAGACACTGTTCGATCGAGAACTATACAGGGTGATTCATGTCACGAATGTCTTAAATTCGACCTCATGCTGGAGGATCAGAGACAAAACATCATATTGAAATTCTAGTCATAGCATCATGTAGACGAAAAAAAGTGGCAATGTCATTGCACTCTTTACTATGAAATTCCATCTTAGATAAAGTCAGGAAAAATAAAGACGATTTTGGGAAAATTCTTTCATCCATCGCGGAATTACAAAGCTTTCTGAGTGCACTGTTTCTTAGTTTGCTTGAATACTGAATAATAACCAACTCCGTGTCGGAGATCCCAATGGTGATAGTTGAATGTGAAACGCCCGGTATACGTAAATCTTTAAAAAGGCTCTACCTTTCTGTAACGTGCACACGCGACATGACCATTAAATAAGAATGATGAAAACAACATTTCTGCATACGTGCACCCAAATGATATCCGAAAAGCAAATACTCGAGAATATATCTCTGGCCCTGCCTGTTTGTACTTGTGCTTAATCCTCGAGGAATCCCAGCAAACAGAATCTATAAGCGAAAACGACAATCCGTACTATGTTTCTAGTTGTTCACAAAGTTCCACTTTTTAGTTACAGAGCGATTCATAGAATGATAATAATAATAATGCCTTCAACGAATCAGCTTCACTATATAAGGAATATATAGAAAAAAAAATTCACAAAACGTTATATTTTTGATTTAAGAACATTGTTACCTTTTAACGCAAAATGCTTCTTAAAAACCTAAATGTCTTACTGGCAATTTTACGTATAGTAAAACGAAATTGCTTTCTAAGAGCAGTAATAAAGTAATTACAAAATAAAATTGCACGGGCAGTTGAAAATTAAGAAATATTTTGGGCTGTTGAAGATGTACGGCGGACTTTGGGACAATGCCTTAGACATAATTTAATGGCCAAATTGTTATACAAAAAATGATGGATTTGGATTTCCGAACTTTTACACAACATAATCCAATGTATACGTATAACATTGTACAGGGAAAGCAATATAGAGGAGCTCTTCAAAAATGTATATCCCGTTTATTTTTGCCTCGTGAAAAATAATTCAATTAAAAGTTTTACGTCGAGGATCGTGAAGTGAATTCAATTTGGTTCATATGCTTCGCTTATAGTACAGTATAATTATACTTAAATAGGAGAAAATATCATGAACGGTTGCGGAAATCTACACTACCACAAATGCAAAGTAGTCAAATTCATAGACTCGAGGATCATTTTTTTAAAAAATGGCGCACTCATACAGCCATATCGGAGATGCCCATATTATTCTGATTGTGCGTGTCTTTGAAATGCTACCGATGCTTCGCGAGTGCATGCAGATCATTTTTGGACCCCATCGTCAAAGAACACTGCCACCTTGTTTTTTATTGCGTTTTAGTTTAACGAAACTATTTTCATACATTCAAATAAACTGTTTTAAAAATTGAAGATTCATTGATATAATCAAATTTGATAGCTGTCAATTAAATGTTTTAATTGGCCTGATTAAAATTTTAATCGCTTTAAAAATATTTTCATTCAGTGCACATACATTTCCTCTCCTCCATTGAAATTAGCGCGTCTGTTCCATAATTTTAATTGCAACTTCAATTCCGTGTAAGAAACCATTAATTCTGGTCGAGCGATGCGACTTCGAGGCTTTATATATTCAAATTCCTCAGAACATATTCATTAAATACAAATCAGACTGTGACGGGCGTCGTCCCTTTATTAAATGAAAAACTGTTTCAGCGTTGCTATTCGGGAAAGTCTTTTGCATTTAATATAAGTCCAAATGGCTAGACGATTTCGAATGAATAAGGCACAACTTTATGGCACGGCTGTCAGTTGTGCAGCACACAGTTGTCTCGCTCATAATAAAATTTCACTTAAGCCACAAATATTTCATGGACACAAGGGCACAGATGTTGCTCGCTGTATTTTGGACGGTGACACCGTCATATGATATAAAATTAGTGAGACGTAATAATGCAATAGATTCTGTAGAAGTATGGACAATATTCATTTATTTATTGGTACTCAATGTACTTGCGTGATAAATGATCTTGATAGCTCCCTGTTAACATGTTCCTCCCTAGCCATGTGTGTATCAATGCTGACACGGAAAAATTTGACTGTGTCTATAGTATACAGGGTTATCCAAATTAAGTGTCCACCATTAGTAACTTTGTTATTAGTGAAAATACAAAGTTGTTTGAATTAGCAAGCTAGTAGCATTTTTAACGCTGGTAAAAATGAGAAATAAAAAAAAACAATTGAGAGTCGTTATTTTGATTTTTTTCAGTAAAATAACATTTTTTTAAATGGAAACCACTGTATATTATATTTTTTTCTGTTAAAGCATCAAATTTTAAACAAAAAAGTTCATAATGACTTTTCCGCTAAAGTCAAAAATAAAGTCAAAATAACGATAAATATTTTTAATTATTTGCAGTATTATAATATTAAGACGGCTATGAAAACAACATGGCGTTCGGGATTTGACAGCATTAAGATAAGCGACAAATTGTTAAACTGGACATACTCGCAACTAGAAGGCTTTGGAAAACAATGATAAAATCAAATAATGTCAAACATTAGTGTAAATACTTGTTTATAAGCTTTATTGTGTCATTAATTTAAAGAAAAATGTTCTCCCATGAAGAAAAGTGTGATATGTTAGAATGCTATTTAGTGTGCAGAAAATCCTCCTTGAGAGCAAGAGAATACTACAGTGAATTATATCCCGCTCGCATTCAACCGTATGAACGATATTTTCTGAGACTTTATCGAAAATTTAGGGGCAACGAAAATGTTTTTGCTAAAACAAGGGCAAAAAAAGAATTCATAATAAGCGAGGCCACGGAAATTGCAGTTATTGGATATTTTGAAGCTTATCGTGAGAATTCAATAGCAGATATTCTCAAGGACTCTAATTTCAGTTATGGTACTGTTCAAAGGATTTTAAAAAATACAAATTTATTCCGTGTAAGTACCGACCAGTTCAAACGCTTTTGGCAGGGGATCCAGAGAGAAGACTTGTTTTTTGCCATTGGTATCTTAGCTTCTGTCGCCAAAATGTAAATAACTTTCGTTACCTTTTATGGACAGATGAATCAAATTTTTCAAATTCTGGAATGTTTAATAGAAAAAACCACCATTATTGGTCAAGAGAAAATCTTTTGTTAGTACATCCAAGAGGCCCACAAGTCCGTTTCAGTTTCAACGTTTGGTGCGGTATAATTGGTTCAAAAATTGTTGGCCCGTTCTTTTATGAGGGAACCCTAACTGGTGAAAGATATGTGGAATTTATGTCAGAAATTCTGACTAATTTCTTAGACGAATTGGATCTTATAAGTAGACATCATCTGCATTTTCAGCAAGATGCCGCACCTGCCCACAACTCCAGAGGTACTTATCATTTTCTAAGTACTACTTTTAATGATCAGTGGATAGGAACAAATGGCCCAATACAGTGGCCTCCCAGATCACCAGATCTAAACCCACTTGATTACTTCTTGTGGGGTTACTTAAAGAACCAAATTTACAAGCGAAGGTACGATAACCTTGACGCGTTAAAGACTGCAGTTAGGGAAAAGATAACCCAGTTAGATGGTAGGACCATACTTAAGACAGTTCGAGCAGTTGAAAAACGTGCCCAAAAATGTATTGAAGAACAAGGTGGTGTTTTCGAGCATCTTCTTTAAAAAAAATTGTTATTGTATTTTGTAAGATTATAAGTTGATGTTGAAAATAAAGTTTGTCGATACAATTTAATTGTTTCAGATTGGAGGCCATAACTTCAACAATTTGTAACCTAGGAGAAAAGTTATTGTAAGCTTTTTGTTTAAAATTTGATGCTTTAACAGAAAAAAATATAATATACAGGGGTTTCCATTTAAAAAAATGTTATTTTACTGAAAAAAATCAAAATAACGACTCTCAATTGTTTTTTTTTTATTTCTCATTTTTACCAGCGTTAAAAATGCTACTAGTTTGCTAATTCAAACAACTTTGTATTTTCACTAATAACAAAGTTACTAATGGTGGACACTTAATTTGGATAACCCTGTATAGACAATATGATGACAGCACTGCATTAACGATTTCGGCCACCACATGCCTGATGTGATTTTCCACACTTGACTGTCCCAAATGCTATTTCCTTTCGAACCTGATTCCATCAATAAATTTGTTTTCGAGTCAAAACTAACTATTTTATGATTTTTTTAAAAGCGTCCGACCTCTCTACCGCACCCTGTACATTACAAAGGAGTGTATACATTTGAAATTTCCGCACGCGTTGCGGTAACACTAATTGCGAAAATTATGAGGTGACCCTAACCGCGCGGTCTGCACGCATATTTCCGTAATTGGAAAACATTTTCCTCGCAATCAAAACGCGGAAAACACCAAAGAGGTGCTCCTGCTCAGCAATTACATGAATAAATAAATTACAGGAGTGCCTGACTGCTAAATTTTCAATTTTAATCAGTGCAAATACCAATCTACATCTCATTACGAAAATTCGCGGCACAATCGAATTATATACGTGTATATAACAGTATATATTGTTTAATTAAATATTAGTAGCATGAACTTGGTTAATGCGCCGTACAGAACCGCAAATATGGTGAACGATAGGTGAATTGTGTGAGCAAATACACGCTGGCACAGTGCTGTGTTTTCCAGCATTCCAGAAAATATCTTCCTATTCAATTACTCACTCAAAAAATGCATTATGGGTGAGGTAACACCGCACCGTTTGGACCGTGATTTTCAAAAATTTCCAGTTTTATCTGAATTTTCATAATATTTTAAAAATTTTCACGATTTGGAAAGTTTTCAAGACTTTCAAAATTGAAAGATTTCAAATGCTCAAAATATGCAGTTTTCCTAAATTTTAGAGTTTTTCAATTACTCGCGACTTCAAAAACTTTTAAAAGTTTTCGAATCCTAGAAATCTTCAGAATTCAAAATTTCCAAAAAATTCAGGATTTTAATTTCTTTATCATTTCAAAATTATCAGGATTTTGAAAGTATTCAAATTAACAGTATTTAAAATTTTCCAAATTCTAAATTTTCAGTAATTCCAATGTTTTCAAAATTTCCTAACTTTTCAATTATCAAAAATTTTCAAGATTTCCACGATTTTCAAAACTTCCAGAAATTTCAACTGTTTCATATTTTTGCAGATTTTCAAAATTCCAAATTTTCAGTTTTCAACATTTTCACAATTTTCACGATCTAGAAAAATTTCAAAATTTTCAATTTTTCAGAACTTATAAAGATTTTCAAGGTTTCCATGATTTGCAAAATTTTCTAAAATTTCAGAATGTTCAGATCTTTCAAAATTTCCTTTCGTAAGTTTATACCTTAATTTTCGAAAATCTTCAATTTCATCAAAATTTTCTGAATTTTTAATACTCGCGATATTTCAAATATAAGAAAATTTTCAAAATTTTGCAAAATTTTCAAAATTAAAATCCTTCCAATTCTCAGAACGTTAAAAATTTTCAATATTCGTAGAAACATTTCGGAATTTCTCAACTTTTCAAGATTACAAAAATTTCTCGGGGTTTTAAAAATTTTAAAATTTTTCAGTTTCAACATTTTCTGGATTTTGAAAATCTTCTGAATTTTGAAAATATTCAAGATTTTCAAAATTGAAATTCAAAATTTAGAATGTTTAAAGTTCAAAATTTGCAGTATTTTCGATGCTTCCAAAATTATCACAATTTTCAACAATTTCAAAAATCTCAGGATTTCAAAATTTTATAAAACTTGGAGGATTATAAAAATTTTAAAGATTCCCGCAATCTTGAAAATTTACAAAAATTACTTTCAAAATCTAGAAACTTTCGAGATATTCAAAGTCTTAGAAACCCTAAATCTTCAAACACGTGACGTCATAAAAAAAAATTATATTCTCCACATCGAGAGGAACCCAAATCATCCCCATATATATGGTCCGATTTTGTTTAGTTTAGGAGTTATGATTTTTTTTTCGGATTTTTCGAGAATTTTTGAGTTCTGTGTTTATTTTTACCATAACTTTGTTAATAATTGTGATAAATGCCTGCTTTTTTCACGATTATGTAGCTAAGACCTAAGGCTTAACTATCATATAATCATTCAAGTCATGTAACTAATACTACTTTTTAATTTTTTTCAAAATCTTCGAACATAACAAAAAAGTAAAAAAGTGCAACAACTTTGAACGTTTATAAAAAATTGAAAAAACATGTTCTTACTATTAGTAAGTATCTTAAAAACTTTCTTACGGTATCAGCTATTTACCGTAAAAATTTGATCAACCTAGCTTTACTACATGCTACCGTAATTGTGGCTCAAATAGAACCGAACCCAAAATTGGATAACCCTCTGCTCAATAGAAATTGTTAGTTTCGGAAGAAAAATTTGCAAAAACCACAAAAACACGTTTGATTTTTACTGAACAGCAGATTATTATTCATTTATGTTATTTACAAGAGGTTTTCAAAATGTCTGCCTCTAACAGAAATGCACAGTGTACACCTACGTATGAAATTTTGTTTTAAATCTCTAAATGCTTGTGTGTTGTTTTTCAACACATGTGTCGCTTCTTGAATTTTGTTCCTCAATGAATTTTCATTTGCACATTCTTGGGCGAATGTTATGTCTTTAAAATATCCCCAAACAAAAAAATCAATGGGGTTGAGGTCAGGGGAGCGTGGAGGCCATCGTATCGGTCCGTTTCGTCCGATCCATCTGTCTGGGAACCGTTCGTTTAAGTAGTTTCGCACGATCGTTGCGTTGTGGCATGGTGCACCATCATTCTGGAACACCATGTTCCGTCTGGCTTCCAGGCTTGAATCTTCCAGCAATAATGGTAGGCTATTTTCAAGGAAGCTTTTGTAGGCTACCGAATCCAACCTTGACGGCAGTTCAAATGGACCGATAAATTCCATATTGAATATTCCTGACCACATGTTCACACTAAAACGGTGTTGAAATGTCGACGGCCTTGACTGGTGGGGTTTTCAACAGCCCAAGTATGTAAATTATGGATATTGAATATCCCTGTTCTTTCAAAACGTGACTCGTCAGTCCATAAAAGCCGAAAGCTCGTGCTCTAAAAAATTGGATATTCCGGGACTCTGCTTTGCATACTGATTTGGACTTTGTTTGCTAAGAAGTTTGTGATGCATTATACGTTGCGTGAATATGCAGAAATGCATTATTATTGTGGCGTTGCTCAAGGCAACGGCGCTTTAGCAGCTCAGCTGTACCGGGAACAACTTATACGCCGAGGCGGACCACAACCTGAGCATTACCCAGACCACCGTGTTTTTATTAACACACATAACACTTTCATGGCAGGCCGCATTCCAGGACGAGGAAGCAATGAAGGATATCCTACAGCTGATCCGGATCGCAGAGAAGTAGTACTTGAAGAAATTAGCCGGAATCCCTCAACGAGTACGAGATCTATGGCACAAAACCTTAGAATACCACGAACATCGATACAAAATGTTCTTCATGAAGAAGGTTATCATGCCTATCATGTTCAAAGAGTTCAAGCGTTGATGCCTTCAGATTACCAGTTAAGAGTGGATTTCTGCGAGACAATGCTGCGAAGACAACGAGAGGATCCCGATTTTTTTGATAAAATTTTATGGACTGACGAGTCACGTTTTGAAAGAACAGGGATATTCAATATCCATAATTTACATACTTGGGCTGTTGAAAACCCCCACCAGTCAAGGCCGTCGACATTTCAACACAGTTTTAGTGTGAACATGTGGTCAGGAATATTCAATATGGAATTTATCGGTCCATTTGAACTGCCGTCAAGGTTGGATTCGGTAGCCTACAAAAGCTTCCTTGAAAATAGCCTACCATTATTGCTGGAAGATTCAAGCCTGGAAGCCAGACGGAACATGGTGTTCCAGAATGATGGTGCACCATGCCACAACGCAACGATCGTGCGAAACTACTTAAACGAAAGGTTCCCAGACAGATGGATCGGACGAAACGGACCGATACGATGGCCTCCACGCTCCCCTGACCTCAACCCCACTGATTTTTTTGTTTGGGGATATTTTAAAGACATAACATTCGCCCAAGAATGTGCAAATGAAAATTCATTGAGGAACAAAATTCAAGAAGCGACACATGTGTTGAAAAACAACACACAAGCATTTAGAGATTTAAAACAAAATTTCATACGTAGGTGTACACTGTGCATTTCTGTTAGAGGCAGACATTTTGAAAACCTCTTGTAAATAACATAAATGAATAATAATCTGCTGTTCAGTAAAAATCAAACGTGTTTTTATGTGTTCGGTTCTATTTGAGCCACAATTACGGTAGCATGTAGTAAAGCTAGGTTGATGAAATTTTTACGGTAAATAGCTGATACCGTAAGGAAGTTTTTAAGATACTTACGAATAGTAAGAACATGTTTTTTCAATTTTTTATAAACGTTCAAAGTTGTTGCACTTTTTTACTTTTTTGTTATGTTCGAAGATTTTGAAAAAAATTAAAAAGTAGTATTAGTTACATGACTTGAATGATTATATGATAGTTAAGCCTTAGGTCTTAGCTACATAATCGTGAAAAAAGCAGGCATTTATCACAATTATTAACGAAGTTATGGTAAAAATAAACACAGAACTCAAAAATTCTCGAAAAATCCGAAAAAAAATCATAACTCCTAAACTAAACAAAATCGGACCATATATATGGGGGTGATTTGGGTTCCTCTCGATGTGGGGAATCTAATTTTTTTTTATGACGTCACGTGTTTGGCCACCCTGTATAAAATTTTCTATATCTATAACATTTTCAAAATTTTAGGATTTTTAGAATTTTCAAAATGTTTTAAACCTCCAAAATTTTTAAAGCTCAAAATATTCAATATTTTTAGGATAAAAATTTTTTTTGTTCCAAAATTTTCAAATTTTCTTAACCTCAATTTGGACGTACATCGCCATCAGGAGTGTCACAAACGGTTGTTCTTCCAGCGGTTGCAAATAAATTTTACCTCGATTGGTGTGCAGAAGTACATACCTTAACGCGACTTGATTACAGGTTGCACAGATGACCTGTAGACTTGCAGGACCATCTGGTGTTTAGATCAGTGAAGCAAATTAGAAACCTGTTCAGCTATTAAAGCTCCTACAAATAGAAAATACATTACGAGCAACTGTATATTACTAGAGTTGTAAACGTCAAAGATTTACGAACTCTCAGTCTCAGCAGCAGCCCGCCAGATTTCAGTATCGGATTACAACTTGAAATTAAATTACTCAAATAAAAATTACGGAACTATCAAACGACCCGCGGTATTCCATTCTTCGTAAGTCTGGTAGGTTTTTCAGAGGCGTAGGAAAACCGAACCTGTTCAGTTTAAATTTAATGTTATATGCGTTAATAAAGAATTTCTAATTTCTAATTTCTAATTTATAATTTTAACCTACAATTAGGAGCCTATGGCCCTGTTTACACCGTGGATTGTGAGTTAACACCGCACTACTTAGGCCGAAATTTTCAAATATTTATAATTTTATGTAAATTTTCAGAATTTTTAATATTTCCGATATTTTCAAAGTCAAAATTTTCAAACTCTCCAAATATGCAATTTTCAATAATTGCAGAGATTTTAAATTTTCCAAGATTTAACAAATATTTCAAAATTTTCAAATCGTCAACGTTTTTACAGATTTCAAAATCTTCAAAAATTTCAGTTTTCGAATTTTTCATTCCAAAATTTTTAAAAATTTAATTTTCAATATATTAGGAATTTTCAATGTTTTCAAAATTTTCACAATATGCAAAATTTAGAAAATTTCAGAATTTCCAAATTCTTTAAAAATCAAAATATTTCAATATTTCAAATTTTCCCCTTCAAAATATTATATTTTTTAAGATTTTCAAAATTGAGAATTTTCAACAGTCAGAAATCCTCAGAATTCAAAATTTTCAGTATTTCCAGTTTTCAATATTTTCACACTTTTCAAGATTTTCAAAAATTTCAGAATTCTCTAATTTTTCAAAACTTCAAAAATCATAAACATTATCAAGATTTCTACGATTACCAATTTTTTTTTAAATCTTTCACTTCCGTGAATTTGTACCGTATTTTCAAAAAAATTCAATTCCATCGAAATTTTCTGAATTGTCAATATTCTGGGTATTTTAGATATTTTGAAAATTTTCAATTGTCAGAAGTTTCAGAATTTCCAAATTTTTCAATATTTTAGACATTTTAAAATTTGCAATTTCTCATAATTTTCAATTTTAAAAAATTCAAAATTTTTCAGTTTCAACATTTTCAGTTTGAAAAATTTTAAAGATTTGTACGACTTTCCAAATTCAAAATTCAAAATTTTCTGTATTTTCCAAGTGTTTAAAATCATCACGATTTTTAATATTTTGAAAAATTACAGAATTTCAAAATTTTTTAATACTTGAAAAATATCAAAAATTTTAAAGGCTACCTCGATTTTCAAAAATTTGAGAATTTTCATGCTTCTCAGAATTTAAAATTTTCTTAATATTCGAAGTGTTCAACATTTTCAAAATTTGTTGGACTTTGAGAATTTTCAAAATATTTCAAACTTCCAACATTTTTAAAGCTCAAAATACTCTATATCAATATTCAGAATTTTCAAAATTTTTGAAGTATTGAAATTTTAAAATTTTCTTAACCTCAATGCAGATTTATATTTTTGAAATTTTTCAAATTATGAAAATTTGTAGACAACTAGGCGATTCTACACTTTCTCAAAAATATGCAGAACTTTCAAAATTTTCA
Source organism: Acanthoscelides obtectus (assembly GCA_963669975.1). Classification (NCBI taxonomy): domain Eukaryota; kingdom Metazoa; phylum Arthropoda; class Insecta; order Coleoptera; family Chrysomelidae; genus Acanthoscelides; species Acanthoscelides obtectus. The sequence continues at coordinate 85,653,142 of CAVLJG010000009.1, forward strand.
AAGAACTCAAAATTTTCAACTTCAGTTTACAAGATTTTCAAAATTTTCTGAATTTTCAAGATTCTCAACATTTAAAAAAAACATAATTTACAAATTTCTCATTTTTAGAATATTCAAAAACTTACAAAAAACTCAAAAAATTTTTGGAATTTGAAAATCGTTAAATTTTCTTGACCTTAGTTTTTAGCATAAGTTTTAAGAATTCTGGAAATGTCTAAAAAATTGCAGACTTTAATAATTTTTATAATTTTCTGAATTCTGATAACTTGTGATGACAACACGTCCATCAAGTCGGCGTTACTTCAAATTCAGGAAATACCTCAAACCGCATCCTCAAATCTATTTCACTTTACGAGTGCTACACCACGTTCTCAAAACATCTAAAATTTTAAAAATTTCTTAACCTCAAAATTTTCAATTCAATTTTTCAAGATTTTCAAAATTTCCCTAATTATCTGAATTTTCAAAATTTTGAGTTTTCAAAACTTTCATAATTTTCAAAATTTCGTTTGCTACGTTTTCAAAATTTTGATAAATTTTCAAAATTGTCTAGGTTTACAAAATTTCCAACACTCAAAATTTTTAATCTTGTTGGGAAATCAGATGTTTTCAAAACATTTGGAGCTACAAAGTTATAAAAATTTATTAACCCCAGTTTTCAGTATCAGCTTTGAAAATTCTGGAAATGTCAAAAATAAAATTTTCAAAACCATATTATTAAATAAAGTTCATCATTCCTCAAAGGCGTATATAAATGTGACTACTACGACTCCCACGCCTTATCACAGTTTCTTAGGCTACGTCTCTGAGGCAATTTCACTTTACGGGTGCTACTGCCCCGTGTTCTCGCTATAAAAATTTTAAGTGCGGACCCATTAGCTTCTAATTTACTTCTGCGGTATAAATTTTATTTTTCGTCTGGGAGTATTTCGTTGCCCTTCGTATCGTGTTGTACGTGTTTTACAAATCAAAACTACTGGGAACTTTTATGGCCTATGAGAGGGCAGTTTGTAAAACAAATGGGCATATAGACGAATGAGAACTGAGAAGCACTGTTGGAAAATTAGTTTGTTCGGATCTGGGTGCTTTCTGACTCTGACCAAAAGCCGTTTTTTATACAGGGTGTCTGAGAATAGTGTGTTCATATTTCCTGGACATATAGAACAGGAAGAAAGGTTCGTATATATGTTGAAACAAATAAGCTTCTTACGCCCAATTTCACCAACATTAATATTATGAACCAATGCGAAAATACCTTATCGAAATGCATAAGCTGCAAAGGTCTCTGAATATTAGTGATTTCTATCGAAATATTGAATAAAATTGTGAAAATTCGACTGTATTACAAGACAACTTTTTGATTCCAACATGATGCTTTTGTACAGAAAAAACAGGACAACTTTCATGTATTTTGATATATGTTATAGGTTTGCATTTAACAATCCGTTATCCCCCCCAGCGAATGGGAATGTGGCAAATAATAGGTCGATTTTCTAGCTGTTAAATTTGGCAGCAGATTTATGGGTTAATGAATTTCTTCAAAGCAATAAAAATATTATGTCCTCTCCATCCTAAAATAGAGATAATATGTGTAAGACGTGTCAAATCCTACATCTACCTGATGCATAATGCAATTACTATGGACATAGACAATAAATAATGAAAAATGTTTCACAAATAATGTCTTTTAAGTCCAAAAATCATAAAAACTAGTAATGTTTATTGTTTGTCTTTTTTTGACCGGCGGGGACATCTATCTGTCACTCGCAGGGTTGCCAAGTCTAACGACGATCACACGATCCATGCACTATGAACTTATATTCCGTTCTATGTTATTTGTAAAAACTGTGAATAAATACTATTATTATTATTATTATTATTATTATGGCATCATGTTTACGTAGAATCATACGTACTCATTTGGCATTATCAGAATGCACGTCTGCCGTCCAGCGTTTATACCCTTGCTCTTATTGCGTTTTTGCTTTCAGAAAGATCGTTGACAGATAAACTTCATGCCTTAGTCATGAGTTTTATGTCGGAGAGTAAAAACGTCTGCGATGTGCCGTAGAGCGGCGATCGATTCCCGAGGAAACGAACAGTCATAAATTTTATATTGTTCATTTGAGCAAAGTGGCCACGTGGAATAAATTCCTGGACACAAAACGCCATCGCGACTTAAAATTTAAATTCGCATTGTTTGCAGGACGACAAGATTAAAGTGCTTCGTACGCCAGACGGCGCTGGGCTATCAAACCGTTTGATCCCGCGGGTTGTTTACAGAAAACGCCGCTCGAACAACAACATGGTCGAGACCAAAGCTGCAGGGCTTGAGATAATATATCTTTCAAGACAAGTTGTGACATATTTTAGATAGAACCGTATCAGAATGACCTTAATAATGACCTCACGATGATTTAGAGATCAGCTGGCTTGCAAGTGTGAATCATACCTACAGTATATTCAGATAAGAGATAGACCGGATGTAAACAAAAGGTTCGGGTGATTTTCACGCTAACGCCGCCGTCTCGACGTAAAACAGGAGCCTTCATTGGTCAATTCGCAATTAAATGCCTATGCCGAGCGGCAGAGCAGTCGTATCAAGGCAGAGTCACATTCAGGTTCAGACGTGTTACGTATGTCGTGTGCATCATTGCAATTTGATATTTCTTTGGACGTTTTCGTTTGTTATCTTATTAAGTTGTTGAGTTTGTCGTTGTTATTGTTATACCTTGTTATTGATTGTTATTGTTATCAACTGCTTGCGCAAAATGCTCAGTAGTACAGATACTGCCGATCAAGTTGTAAACTCCTGTAGTCCACCACAAAAGACACCTGAGTGCAGAAATGAAAGAGGTCATTTTGAATATATATAAGATCAAGCGCGAGGAGAACGAGGCATCAACCATCAAAGAAATTGTTGTGAAGGTTTCTCACAAAGTTGGGGTATGTCGCGCATCAGTATTTAATGTGTTAAGACAATACAAAAAAAATCACACCTTTTCTGAGCCAATGACCAGTAAACATCGTAAAAGTATTGTTAAATCATTGGATGAAGCTGATAAGCATGCGATTAGGAGGAAAGTGCACGAATTCTTCTTTAGGAATGAAATACCTACTATAGATAAAGTACTGAGGGAGGTAAATGGAGATACAACGTTGCCAAATTTCAAACGATCAACTTTCCATGCGTTACTGAAGCATATAATTTTCAAATGGAAAAAACGGGGTCGTAATAGTTCACTACTGGATAGAGAAGAAATTGTGCTATGGAGGAGGGATTATTTAACAAAAATTGGGAAATATAGAAATCAAAACAGGAAGATTTATTACCTTGATGAAACGTGGGTAAACGCAGGACACACTACAAGTAAAGTATGGGTTGATGATTCTGTAACTTCATCCAGGAGGGCCTTTCTGGATGGACTGTCCACCGGATTAAAAAATCCAGCAGGTAAATACGAGTAATAGACAACAATCGGATGTTTTTCAAACCTTGGGAACAAGGTTCTAAACATTAATTCCAGGGGGCAGATAAAACATATTACAAGTAACAAAACTTTTATAACTTTCGTTAAAATGCGCGGATGTTTTATTGTCATTTTCATTTGTTAGAACTTTTTTAAGCCATGTTTTTATGTGTTTTCGATATTTCAATAATTTTTTAATATAATCTTAAAATATGTCGAATATTATAAACTTAAAAAAAGTTACTAAGTTTTATATTGTGTACCGTTCCTAATATTTCTATTCATTTTAATTCATACTTTAAGCTTTATAAAGTTATAATTTGTTAATATTAATATTTGCGCGTATTTCAGGTTCCTGATCATTCATTTTTTAAAGGTTTATAACTTTAAATTAAATTGTGAAGCGCTGAGTAATCATACGACGTTCAATATTCTTTCTTTCAATATGACTAAATAATCCCAATTATAGCAATCTGATACTCATGTCTCAATGTTTTTTCGCTGAATGTGATGAAAACATTTGAAAAAGGTTCGCTTATTGAAATAAATCTACACCAGTTAGTACTTCGATTTCCAGGTAAAGAGAAAAGGCTCATTATCTGCCATATTGGCAGTGAGGATGGATTTGTTGTTAACGGTCTGTGGTGCTTTGAGTATAAGAAAACTGGAGATTACCACGAGGAAATGAATGGCGAATCGTTTGAACAGTGGTTTTCAAAAATTTTACCGAACTTAGTGGAAAACGCAGTAATTGTGTTGGATAATGCGCCTTATCATTCTCGAAGAATGGAGAAGGTCCCAACAACGGCTTCAAGGAATGTTGATGTTCAAAATTGGCTCCGCTCGAAAAATATCAACTTTGAAGAAGCAATGCTGAAAGTACAATTATTAAGAATTGTCAAGGATCACAAGGCGGAATATCAAAAATACGCCATTGACGAAATGGCAGCAAGTCAAAATAAAACTGTGCTCCGTTTACCTCCATACCATTGCGAGCTCAATCCCATTGAGCTCATATGGGCAGAGGTTAAAAATTATATAGCTAAGCACAATACAACTTTTAAATTTTGTGACCTCAAAGGACTTTTCAAAGAAGCACTAGAATTAATAACAGCACAAAAATGGTAAAACTGTATTAGGCACGTGAAAGACAAAGTTGAAAAGAGAATGTGGGAACTGGACAATATTTTAGAGTCATTCATTATTGACGTTGGTGCTTCAGGCAGTAGCGATGATGAAAGCTCATCAAGCTCATCTTTCCAATAAAAGATGTCGTTCATCAAATTCGGTAAGTTATAAGTAATTATAAAGCTACTGTATTTTTTAATTAATTATTGACATTTTTGAACCCATTTTGGCAAAACCTATTCAAGAATCTACTTTCTGACAATGTTCAACCATGCACATTTTTTTACGTTTTGAACGTTTTAATTTGGTTACATATTTACTTAGAAATCAAAAAATATACTAATCAATATTCTAAAAGCAATTGTAAGAGATATACGATTATTTTTAATTTAGGCTAATTTAAACGCCATTTTGAGATTATATTCGACTGTATTTCACCAAACATCAGGCGACATCCGAAGCTGGAAATCGAAGCGAAAATTTTGAAACCCTTATGTATATTTACATCATTATATATTTCTTACCCCACCCCCACATGATCCTATAACCATCACGAATCGTATACACATCGAATTGTGCTAATTTACTACAAAGTTACGCAAAGCAGCATCTACTATCTAAAATATGTACTGCGTGACTCTTAATACGTCCCTGCCGAATGTTACAGCGTTCGATGATCACGTGGTCTTGTTTATGTCCGGTCTATCTCTTATCTGAATATACTGTAAACATAACATCTTCACATTTTCCACATGCGACCTGGTCGTAAATTGTGGCTCCACCTTAAATTTTCAGTCAGAGATCGGCTTGTCGCTTTGAATTCCTGCATGTAGAGTGCTGTCATCGGCAAAGCTATGGATTGGGTTGATCTCACAGGAAGAGACGTCTGTGATATGTATAGGAAGTATCAGAGTCAATACCGATCCCTGGGGCACACTCGCGTTGACGTTGTGGGATGAAGAGGAAAAGCTGTCGGATACCTTGGGGCCATAAAGCAAAGCCTCTCTGGGAGGCCAAAGGATGCAAGTTTGCATAAGACGACACCGTGCCACAGCGAACGCTTTCGTGATATCAAGAGCCTCACCATAAGACTGAGTTTATTCCACAATTGCGTGACGTAAGGTAGGAGGTTCCCTGTGGATCGCCATGCTGCTTGTCGCTAATCAAGCCGCGATTTACGTACCTCTCCATCACCTTACTTATAACAGAAAGTTTCACTGGGAGCGCGATACATTGCAACCATGGTTATGGATTACTAAGTGCCTTATGCTCGAGTATTTCACTGTAATTGATCCACTTCAAACCACTATACCAACAAGGGCAACATACGAATATGAAGCTCCTCGCGAAAATCAAAAATGAAACTGAGGAGTTTGAAGAGCGTTACCGTTACTGCGCCTGTCGCATACTTCCGACCATTCCCGATTGAAGGTCTAAGTCCTGGCTGTCAAACGAATAGTTTATCTGTTTTTATTAACTTATTATTAACTCACACCGTCGACTAAGTATTCGCTTAATTGCACAGATGTTAAATTTACCAAAATCTGTGGTTCATGACATTGTGGCGCAGCATTTGAACATGCGCAAGGTGTGCGCGAAGATGGTCCCAAAAGTGCTCACTGACGACCAGAAATTGCGGCGAGTGAAAGTGTGCCAAGGACATTTGAACATGTGTGAAAGTGACCCCCAATTTTTGAATAACGTAATCACAGGTGACGAGTCGTGGATCTTTGAGTATGATCCCGAGACAAAGAGGCAATCTTCCGAGTGACACACGACGGCGTCTCCTCGCCCAAAAAAGGGAAGAATGAGCAAATCCAAAGTGAAATCGATGCTCATTGTCTTTTTTCACATCAAAGGCATCGTCCACCATGAATTTGTTCCTTCTGGAAAAACCGTCAACTCCAAACGCTCAAACGAAGGCTCACACCGCCTTTCTTGTGAACAGCTACCTGACCAAGGCCGGCATCCCAACGCTTCCGCAGCCGCCCTACAACCCAGATGTGGCCCCCGGACTTTTTTTTGTTTCCTCGCCTGAAAAGACCGATGAAAGGCAAGCTTTTTGAGACGACAGAGGGGATCCAAGCAGCATGCACCGCATCTCTCAAGGCTAATCCGGAGAATGCCTTCCGTGTCGCCTTCAATGCTTGGAAATCGCGCTGGCAGCACTGCATCGACGCAGAACTAGCCTATTTTGACAGTTTTTAAAGAATTGTAACGATTGGCTCAATAATTTTTTTCAAATCGCCTCAGTCTTATTACTTTCCGGACAAACCCTGTAGTGTCGGGAACCCTTTGAATCGACAGCACTCGGGCGTTGGAGGGAACGTCTACGGTGGAACATCACTTTTTATATGCCATTACTGTTCAGCCGCTAATAACAATACGCGGGCCATAAAACCCCACTTTATGCCCGAACTATTACATTTCCCTTATGAAGGAGGAGCGCAAACCTATCAATACCACCCAAGGGAATAACCGTGGAAAGGAATCCTCCAGCATCCCGCTTTTCAAGCTATGCTCGCTTACCACGGATCCCGCGTAATTAAGAATGGCCCTTCAAGTCCGCCTTTTAATCCCGATTTCGCTGCCGCCGCACCGCGCCATAAAACTATCCGACTGTAATTTTAATCCGGGTACGGTCGCTGCATGTAGCGTCGAGTTATTCCGGAGTCTATTGCTAGAGGTGTACGTTCATTGGCGTCGCAACGGCAACAGTAACAGAAAATAGGTAACCCAGAAGCTAGACTCAGGCAAAATCTCCAACACAACTTTCATCGCTTCTTTCCGGCTTAAAGGCGGTATGCTGAAGTTTACGTTTCCGAAGCATTCGGCTTTGGGTAGCCATCTTCAGAAATCTAGACGCTTAGGTGGCCTTTAAGCCCGAAAGAAGGGACATAGAGCATTGACACCGGCTACGTGTACAATTACTATTTGCTACTGAAAGTCGTGTGCACCGCCGTTTATACAGTGTGCCCACTGTCGTTTATGAGATTGTGGCAATTCTCTGAGAGCACGTATTAGGCCATAAGTAAAAGCTCGCCTGCAGAACATTTGAGTCATATGATTTATCAAATAGTTTTACAAAAGATGTAAAGAAAAATCTGAACGTCTATCCAGGATAAGGATCCTATTTATGAGGCTAGGTGAAACTAGAAAACAATTGCGTTCTTTCATGCCTTATGCCGTTGAGAAACTTGCAAAAATTTCATGGCTTACTGAGACACTTGGGAAAAGCTAAGATTTGAGCAAATCACTTTTTTGATGACTTCATTTTAAGACATATCAAAAGCTTTACGGTACTTTTTCATTGACACTTTTTAAGCACTATATGATGGGGTTTTTAAATGTTGTACCCGACGGAGAGAAACAATCATCAACTTTATTTTTTTATATAATCGAAAAAAAGTCGTAATAGTTTTATACAGCATCAGCTTGGCCTTTATGGACACAATTTCATCCATCAGCGGTTGATCTGGTCAGTAAACACATGGTTCGTCCATCATCAGTCTATCCTGAATTTCTATCGCAATATCTGGTCTTCCTCTAAAAACAGTTAAATACGTGTAACTTTCACCTCTTCAAAATGGTAAGTTTTGCTGCTTTCTGCTTCCACTGTTAACCTCTCATTTCCAAATTCTTCCTCTGTTCATTTTGATTACTTTTTCCTTCATTAATGCACAGTCTCATTAACAGTAATTTTTCTTACAGTAGCTTCGTCACTTCACATAGCTCCTTCTTACTTCTGGTTATTATCACTAAATCGTGTTTTTATGTAATAGTCGCTGTTCTCTATTTATTTTCGCATCTGTTTTCAGTACCTAGACTAAATAGAACTGATAAAAGTATACTAAGTGACATATAAATCCGAACACCCAGTTTAAATGGTTTTATTTTAATAAAAGTTGGTGAATGTATTTATCTTACTGTAAATAACAAGTGAAAAAATTTTCAGCCTTATCAGTTGGACATTCCGGTTTTTATATTGTTTTTTTTTTAATTCACTAACGCTCTAAAAATGAATATTTCAGCCGCAGTAAAGAATCAACGTTGGCGGATTTTGGTTCTTGACATCCTTTACGAACGTTTACGATGCCTAGAGTACGGAGACCTGTACGATTTTGTCAACTTAGTGAGTTTGATAGGGGACTTCAGGAAGCTGGACTTTCTTTTCGGGCAATTGCAGTTAGAGTGCAAAGAAGTGTAGACACTGTGGTTAGGTGTTGTCAGGCATGGCTTCGAAAAGGCCGTACGCAAAGAGCAAGGGGCACTGGACGCCGCCGTAGAACAACAGACCGTGAAGATCGCCGCCTAAGATTATTGGCCTTAAGGGACCGTTTCTCCACTACCAGGTCCGTTGCAAATGAATGGTTTGCAGAACACGGAAGACCTATTGGCATGCGAAGTGTTTACCGACGAATGAGAAGTTTTGGCTTGTTTTCATACCGGCCACACTGGGTCCTCCCTTTAACTCGAGAACACCGACGTAATCGCCTTGAGTGGTGCAGACACCGGTCACTCTGGGATCAGGAATGGAACAGTATTGTCTTTAGTGACGAGTCTCGATTTTGTTTAGGCATGCACGATGGTCGTGCCAGGGTTAGAAGGCGACGTGGTGAAAGGAGGAATCCACAGTTTTTTGTTGAAAGACATGTTCATCGCACTGTTGGAGTTATGGTTTGGGGTGCTATAGCTTATGGTTCCAGGTCACCTTTAATCTTCATCAGAGGTAACATGAACGCGCAGTGTTATATCCACGAAGATCTAGAACCCCATGTTTTACCCTATCTTGACACCCTGGCAGATCCAACTTTCCAACAAGACTTCTTTCAACATAATGATGTCACATTGTTACCATGGCCACCAAGATCTCCCGACTTATCCCCAATTGAGCACATGTGGGATATGATGGGTAGGAGATTGCTCAATTTGCAATGTCCTCCTCAGACTCTAGAAGCACTTCGAGAGGAGTTGGTGGTTGCCTGGAATGAGATACCACAGGAGGACATTGACCACCTGATCAGAAGCATGCCTAGGCGCGTTGGAGAATGCGTAGCACATCAGGGTGCATCCACACATTATTAAAGGTCAAAGGGCTTTAAAGCAGTGCAATCATTTTGAAATTTTTATCATTTACTTATTATGCTTCATTAAGTACTTATACAAAATTTTATTAAAATAAAACCATTTAAACTGGGTGTTCGGATTTATATGTCACTTAGTATAGGTCTCATTGTCTGACTCCTTCTCTAACTACAAAAGAATCCGTTGTTGACTTTCACTCTATTTTCTTCAGTAATATCTTTATTATTGTAATAAGTTGTACCTCAATTCCCAGTAATCTCAAGGCCTCTATCAATTTTTTACGATTTACTCTATCGTATGCTTATTTAAATTCGACTAATAATGCAAATGTCGGATTCATGTGCTCATAGATTTCTGTCTAGATTTCTTGTCGTGCAAAGATTCTGGTACTGGTAGTGGTATTCCTCTACGTTGCTCTCCATATTTTCCCTCAGTATATGTTCATACTCTATTTGCAATATTCATCAGTGCAGTACATCTGTAATTCTGAGTAAGTATGAAAATGAAAGGCTCCGCTTTTAGTAACTGGCAACCTTGCAACTCCTACAAATCGACACGGAATAGAATTAGTGTCCTGATGTGCTACCGACAATTACATCGCCTCTTTCTTGTCCCATTCGAGTCCCGCACAGCGCTAGACAGCCACCTCTGATCCTTTTTATATGCAAACGCGGGATCTGCTTAACCATTAAACCTTTAATAAACTTGTTAAAATAACCGCTAAGGTCCAATTTACGCCCGCAGAGCTGACATATTTAGAAGCAGCCACAATTACTCCGGTGTACTACCGTGCCCCATTCGAGCAGCTAGTTGGAGCTTGGAGAAAACGTACAGGATCCGCTCTAGGTACAGTAGTCATTATAATACAGCAAGAATTTCTTAACGAATTGATGTGCTCATCCCAAAAAAAAGGATCTAAGTTGCATACAGGGTGTTTCAGTTTATTGTTGCATAACTTTAAGATTCGATAGAACTTTTAAAATTAATGCAAAAAGTCTATATAAACATGGGTCGAAAAATGCGTGGCTTCCGAAATACAGGGTGTTTAAATTTACTTTCTAAAATAGTTTTTTTTAAATATTTCGACAATATTTGATGTATAACAGTGAAAATTGGTATGCAATGGTTTTTTGGTACGACAAAACGAACCATGGGCATAGTTTTACTATAGCCGCTAGAGGGCGCTCTCTACTGTACCTGTAGTGTATTAAAATGACCGGAAATTTTTTCTTAGTGCAATTTTTTGATTTTTGAATAAAAAAACTGATTCTTCGCACTTTTCTGCATAAAAAAGCTCTCGTGTGAGTTTTCGTTATACTTAGCCATTTTTGAGATATTTCGATTTTTAAGGTTCGATGCATTTTTAATTATTTATGGGAAAATAATATTTTTTTTACATTTTCGATTTGGGCATTATAAGTAATTAAGATGATCGTTTAGATTGTGTTTTTAAACACACCAATAATTCCTAACTCCAAATGAACACAAAAAAACAAGTTATTAATTTGTTTAATTTTCCAATATTATTTTTAACAAATCAAATTAATTATTTACAATTAAAATGCTATTGGATAGTAAGGACAAACATACAAAATCTAAAGTAGTTGCTCGAAATGTAAATCCAATTGTTCAATACACAATTCACATCTACGAATGATCGAACGTGGTATAGCATTATTCAAATAAGGCCTTATTTCATCACATGCATTCCTGATTCTGTCTATTAGCATATCTCTTGTGGTTACGGTACACTTTTTCTTTTAGAAATCTCCACACAAACAAATCTAATGGATTTAGGTCAGGGGATCGTGGAGGCCAGACGACTGGTCCTCCACGGCCGATCCATCTTACTGGATAATTTTCGTCCAGCCAGAAAAAGAAAAAAATTTCGGTAATTTTAATACACTACAGGTACAGTAGAGGGCACCCTCTAGCGGCTACAGTAAAACTATGCCCATGGTTCGTTTTGTCGTACCAAAAAACCCTTGTATACCAATTTTCACTGTTATACACCAAATATTGTTCGAAATATTTAAAAAAAACTATTTCAGAAAGTAAATTTAAACACCCTGTATTTGGGAAGCCACGCATTTTTCGACCCATGTTTATATAGACTTTATCCATTAATTTTAAAAGTTCTATCGAATCTTAAAGTTATGCAACAATAAACTGAAACACCCTGTATATTGGGAGCTTCTATGTTACTTTTCCTGAATATTAAATTTGAGTTTCATGTTAGTAGTGGCAGAATAGTAATTAATGCTTTTTTGAGATCAGCCTCGGCCATTTTGAAATAATCAGGTGGAAAGCTTTAATTTTGACGAGCATATTGAGAACAAGAGAGGCCCTAGAAGTGAACCTTGTGGTACCCCTGAAGGAACATTCCCTGAATTTGAAATACCTGTGCGCAGAGCCGCCTGTTGTCTTATGTCTTTACGATATGACGGTAGAAAACGTAGTGCCAGTTTATCAAATCCAAGATAAGTACAAGTTTTTGCAGAGGCAGGAACTACCCACCATATACAAAGTATTACAGGAGGTTAATAGTGATGAAGACTTACCTACTTTCAAAAGAACCACATGCTATAGTTTACCCAAAGAACTTCATTTTGAGTATAGAAAGCGAGACAGAAATAGTATTTTGATAGAGAGCCAAGAGATTTTTTGATGGAGAAGAAGTTATCTAAAATCTATAAAGAAATACCGCGACCAGGGCAAGAACATTTATTACTTGGATGCAACCTCGATAAATGCAGGACATACATCTATTGTCTAACTTGCAAAATTATTATTAAGTTATTTGGAAAAATTAAACCCATTAGGGGTAATGAACGACAACATAAACATAACATTAAAACCAACGAAATGATTACAAAAATTGTTGAAAATGGCCCTCTTAGTATGCATGCTTCCGCCCTCATTCTCATGGAATTGCGCACTCGTTGAAATATCCCTGGAGTGTTTTTTATTCTATCACAAGCTGCAACTATTCTTTCTCTTAATTCCGCTACAGTGTGACTACTTGTTTATACTAGTGTCTTAAGATAGCCCCACAAAAAGAAATCTAAACTGTTGAGGTCTGGGGACCTGGGTGGCGATTCTTGGGGTCCACTGCGGCCAATCCAATGATATGGATAAACAGTTTGTAAATAATTACGAACCGCTAGACTGAAATGCGCTGGTGCACCATCATGCATGTACCACGTATTGTTTCTTATTACTAACGGAACATCATCAAGAAGCAAAGGCAACTGTTGTTAAAGAAAATTGAGGTAAGTCTGTCCCTCAAATCATCCCTGCAAGAAGTATCGGCCAATAAAGTGGTTGTCAATAATTCCTGCCCATACGTTAACTGAAAATTGGTGTTGGAAATGGGTTTCGGTCATATGAAACATTTTTGGACCATAGTACCAAAGCAAACTAACACTAATTTTTGAATATCCGCATATCATTAGGAAACACCCTGTATAACGGATTGTGTAGCAACGGTGGTACGTCCTTTTCGAAAACCGGGCTGCTCCTCAGGCAAGATATCGTAGCAAAATTTGTTTGTAGATTATTTTCACTCATACTTTGGAAAGGTTAAAGCCTGATAGCTCCTAAGTCACTAATTTGTTCGGGATCGTTGAATCTCACTCAAAACGCTGGGCAACAATCCACGGACAGATACGAACCTGAAGCTGGTCCTGGCGCGCAAGAAGGGACGTTATCGCCCAGCTCGAGGTGAACCGTACAGAATCCACCCCGAAACGGCTTAGGGTAATGTTAGAAGCTCTACCGTAGTGTGCTAGCGAGCATAATCTTGACGTCGCTCCTGCCGCCTTATCGGCATCAACCTCTGGAAACGGTGTGAGTTAACGGCGAGGAGAACATTAGCCTGTCTAGGTTACGTACTTCTGAGGAAACTTTAAATCTGTTATGTGCGTTTCATGCTTTCGTTAAGGTTAATTAATCTGACGTGTTATGCTATGAGGTTGGTATATTTGAATTTTACAAGGTCATCAGGAAGAGAAGAGACCCAACCACTGGCGCTCTCAAAGGGGGGCGGTTGGAGGGAGAGCGAAACACGATGGACCGAGAGACATGATCCTGTGTTCCAATTTAAAAGCAACTTCGAGAAAATTGTATCGGTACTAAGTATTATATCAAATTGGAAAGACCGCGAATCTTCTTCAAAAGCGAAGTCTTTGAAGACTGCCATTACTTCCACCCAATTTATCATATCACTAAAGTGTTTGAGTACTATATTAGCTTTAACAGTCGGCCTGAGTAACATTTTGCAATCAAAAACAATTGACAAACCATATACTGTCAAACTCATAGGAAATATTACTTCAGTTATACAAGAAAGACGCGCAAATTCCGAAAAACTCTTTAGAATACTATTCGCATCAGGGTGTTCCATTTTATTGTTGCATAACTTTAAGATTCGATAGAACTTTTAAAATTAATGCATAAAGTCTATATAAACATGGGTCGAAAAGTGCGTGGCTTCCGAAATACAGGGTGTTTAAATTTACTTTCTAAAATAGTTTTTTTTAAATATTTCGAACAATATTTGATGTATAATAGTGAAAATTGGTATACAAGGGTTTTTTGGTACGACAAAACGAACCATGGGCATAGTTTTACTGTAGCCGCTAGAGGGCGCTCTTCGCTGTACCTGTAGTGTATTAAAATGACCGAAATTTTTTTCTTAGTGCAATTTTTTGCTTTTTGAATAAAAAAACTCATTCTTCGCACTTTTCAACATAAAAAATCTCTCCTGTGAGTGTTCGTTATAGTTAGCCGTTTTTGAGATATTTCGATTTTTAAGGTTCGATGCATTTTTAATTATTTATGATAAAATAACGTTGAAAAGTCAGTATCTCGATAATTTTTGGAAGTAGGCTGTGCCTGCAAATATTTTTGAAATTGAAAGCAGAATAAGGTTAAACGTCAATTAGTTGACAGTTAGTTTCGCAAGAGAGCTTTTTTATGTTGAAAAGTGCGAAGAATCAGTTTTTTTATTCAAAAAGCAAAAAATTGCACTAAGAAATAAATTTCGGTCATTTTAATACACTACAGGTACAGTGAAGAGCGCCCTCTAGCGGCTACAGTAAAACTATGCCCATGGTTCGTTTTGTCGTACCAAGAAACCCTTGTATACCAATTTTCATTGTTATGCATCAAATATTGTTCGAAATATTTAAAAAAAACTATTTTAGAAAGTAAATTTAAACACCCCGTATTTGGGAAGCCACGCATTTTTCGACCCATGTTTATATAGACTTTATGCATTAATTTTAAAAGTTCTATCGAATCTTGAAGTTATGCAACAATAAACTGAAACACCCTGTATAATGAAATCACATGAAACCCTGGGTATTGAACTGACTGTGCCAAGAATAACAAGCAGGCAAATGAATAGACCGAACATAGTTTCGTCTGACAAGGAAAATCATTACAGACTGAACCTATATCTTCCTTTGCTAGATAATATATTACAGGATTTGGTATAAAGGTTCAATGAAGAATCTTTGAATATATACAATTTTAATATTTTCCTTGCGTCAGTATTTAATTCAAAAACTGAAGCTGAAGTAATAGACATATTAGAGACAATCTCTAAATATTTGCATGGACTAAGTAGTAACGAAAACAAAAATTTAATAAGCACCAGAATTTGACCTTTGGAAGTCATGTACGCAATATTATAGAAAGTAGAATGTCACTGTATTTATCACGTGATGAAAACATTTTTCCTTCAATTAATAGATGTCTACAATTATTGATTTCATTGCCGCTAAGTGTTGCGACATCTGAATGAAGTTTCTACCATCTAAAAAGGTATAAAAGCATGGCTGCGCTCCACTATGTTACAAGATCGTTTAGTGGGTTTAGCTCTTTTGTATACGCATAGGGATATCAAAATAACACCTGAACTTTGCCTAAAGTTGTCTCTCAAATCCATCTCCCTTCTGTTAGCCAATAGATAAAGATGCAGATGTAGTTAAGGGTTTACTTACGTTTAAACCACCAAGGTGATCTTTTCCAAAGTATCTAATCAAGATATCTGGTTTTATTTATTGACCAGCAGATTGATATAAAAGTCTGTTCAAATTCTGCTCAAATCACTTTCTAAGCTAATGTAATGATTGTCTTATTTTGAGACAATGAATTGATGTAGTTTCACAGTTTATATGTTTTTGTTTTTTGAGACTGGCTATGAGAATGTAGTCATGCAGCAATGAATATTTTTCGTGTTATAGTGGTTATACTTAACGTTGACATAGTTCAAATGACCTGATTGTTACATGCTAGGTGCAAGTACGTGGATTCGTTGATCATTTAGTGTCTCGTTTCAATACAAGGTTGCTACTATGCCAAGGACTAAAGGGCTTCGTAGTTTTTGCGGATGCAGAAATCGCTCAAATTCCGTTTCTTCGATTTTTGTACGGGTTGAAAATTGAGTGTTGGGGTGTGAAGGATAACTTGGGTGAGTGTATCTGCTTCTGCTCTCTGAGTTCACTGGTCTCGGTGTCAGACCTAGTAAGCGTCTGTTTGGCTGACTTGATCCCTTTGATGTTCGTAACTATCTTGGCTATGCATGTCCATGTCATTGAAATGTATGTGGAATGTGACTCCGAATTTTTGTGGCTGCCACCGGTAGCTCGCGATCACGGTACTTCCGGATTCAAGCTCTGCCTTTTCACAATCGTTCAATCCGCTGCTTATAACTTCATTCTGTTCACCTATGGATATATCTCCCAGATAACAAAGTTCCGTTATCGCCCGCGGCGATATTTTTAGTCTTATTTGCCATCGCGACAGGGAAAAAGAAGCTCGAGCTGGAGCAGCGTAAAGAGAGCGGGCTGTGTTCCGTAAAGCTCCCGAGATCCCGATATAGAGCAATCCGGAAGCAGCTCGGTGGAGGGGGGAGCCGTGTCGTGCCTCTAGGACGTCGGAACGTCTCATGAATATCGCATAAGTGTAACTTGTCTACCGGAGAAGGTGCACTCCGGTCATCCGCTAGGCCCCTGCAGCTCTTCGGGGTAAAAAGATTGCATTCGGTGGGGACGTGTTAAAATAGCATGTGTGTCGAGCAGAAGCTCCATTTACCGCTCCGGGTTTTTATGATATAACATGGTATATTGGATGATTAAATTAACTGTTTCTCCTTTCCATTTTTCAATGACATTTGGGTTAGCCATGAGCGTCTGTCCGCATGGAGAAAAGTGATTCCAGAAGCTATCTTGAAATCAGGAAAAAACGCTAATCTAGCACAGTCACACAGGGCTTTGTCACTGTATTGTCTCATATTTTCAAAACCTTTGGACGAAATTGTCTGAATGGCATCTGAAACTTCAACAAAAATCTTCCCGAACACAGGCTCCGTTTTGGTGCTCTTAGGCCCGTATCGTCAGTCGTCCCTACAATTGTAGGGCGCGTTTATGGCCTCCTTGATTGTCATACTCCTTTCTCTCCTTCAAAAATTTCTAGATTACACTTGCCCGTGACAGCGTCAGCGCTCTCCTATTAGTAGTAGTAGTAGTAGTAGTAGAAAGATTTATTTAGCACATTTGGCTACATAAACAGAATAATTGTAAACAACTTAGAACTAGTAAATTCAAGCCATATGGTGTATGATGTAAATGCTGGGCAACCTATAATTGTAGATTTAACAAGTGATTTCTCAATTTTACTTTAAATTTTGTCAAAGTTTTCTGGTCTTTTATCTCCGAGTATAATTTATTATATTCAGTCAACCCTTGATGAAATACAGATTTGTAGCATATGTTATACTTTTTGGTCATTAAATGGAAGTCATCTTTATTTCTGGTATTATGGAAATGATGGTCGACATTTGATGATGTTAAATTAGTTAGACTTGATGGAAATATATTATTTTTTACTTTATAAATGAATATCATTACAAGATATTTGATAAAATTTTTTACATTGAGCCATTTTAATTTGCTAAGCATTTTCCTAATTGGAGTATATTTATCTTTATTTAGTATTATTCTCATGCACTTATCTTGTAAAATTTGCAGTCTTTCAAAAATGGAATTATTTGCTAAATATAGAATAGTCGAACAGTACAAGAAATTTGGAAGAATGATGGTATTATAGATAATTTTTCTGCTATACGAACTCAGACATCCAGAAACTCTCGATAAATATCCCACTTTACTACTAATCTTATTTATAACTTTTTCATAATGAATATCAAAAATTAATCGAGAGTCAACAAAAACCCCCGGGTATTTAAAATTTTCTACGAATTCAATATCTTCACCATCAATGTTCAGTTAAACATTTGTACATTGTTTTTTCCGATTAACAAGGCTTTCGTTTTACTTGCATTTAATTTTAGTCTGTTAGATGCTAACCATTTTGAGACAAGCTTCAAGTCTTCATTTATATAAGAGATACCAGACTGAATATATTTAGTACTTATATAAATCATAGTGTCATCGGCGAAAATCTGAATTTTGCATTTTTTGACTATAGCAGGTAAATCATTTATGTATAAAATAAAAAGAAGTGGTCCCAGGACACTGCCCTGTGGAACACCCAACGTATTTTCAATTTTTGATGAAATAGTGTCATTAACTTGCATCCTATTAGACAAATAGTTTCTAAACCAATCTAAAACACTTCCTGTTATATCATATGCCTTTAATTTACCTAACAAAATATCTCTATCAATCGTTTCAAATGTCTTCAAATCCAAAAATACTGCTATGACAACTTCTTCTGAGTCTATGGCTCTTCTATTGTGAAGATATGTTTTCTTTTTAAATTGTAGGAAATTTCAGGCTGATAAAACATGATATAACTCAAAAGCAAGCACAATTTGATGCAAATAGATGTTTGTGACATAACCTCAAAATAGACCGCCCTACAATTGTAGGGACGACTGACGATTGTAGGGCGCGCTTATGGGCTCCTTGATTTCGATAATATTACGTCTTCTTCGGTAAGGTACATGTATGTCCTGCTTTCTAGTCTGCTGTCAATCAGAAGTCAATTGTGATGTTAGGTTATGTTTCTTTTTTGACCAAATTTTTGGCAGATAAATCGAATGCCGAAGGATATTTTCTTGCAAATAATGTTGATCATCCAATAATAATTTCCTACATTGAACAAATTCGTCAGGCTGTGGTATCTTCAAGTCCCATATCTGGTATTAATGATCTAAAATCAACAATTTAATGCAAATGTATGTGTATTTATGTATATTTGCCTAACAGCTTACAACAAAGCTGTTTCTTGATGAAGCTGGTAAGTTACAAAATTTTTAAACATTGCGTATTCATATTTATATACTTCCGGTATAAATACATTAAGAATATTTTCAGCGAGCAAATCTTACTCTAGAAAAGTTACTGGTTTGAACAGTTGATGTTTTATATATCAATATGTAGCACGGCATTTACATCATAAAAGTAGGATCTCTTCACCAGTCTCCGATTGATAAAAGCTGAAGAAATGCCTGTTAAAGTTGAGGATTAAATTATTATCTGACAAGTTGAAGGTTCACTCAGGGAATAATAATAATTTTACATTATTGCACGACATATTTTACATTTTAAACTTCATTTACCTATGCACAACTCAAACATAACGTTGCGAAGAGAGTGGTTGGCGATGAAGGACAAAAAATGCCATCTTGTATAGGAGAAAAATTACAATATCATTTTGCAATTAATTTATCAAGTGAATGTCGAATTTAAAACAGCCAGTAGATGTAGTTATGTTCTTACATGACCCCCCTACTATTTCGAAAATGCATATTAGCACACATCCACTTGTAATCCACAAGCCCCAGACACCGCTGGTGACCTACATGTTCCTTTGAACTGCCCGATATGTGGGATTCTCGATATTGCCGTATACGCTTTGCCCCTTTTCGCGTTCTCTGTACCGTATAATGCTTGTTTATTTATTTTCACTGATGCATCGATACTTGATGCGAATACGTCGGCTAAACGAGTGAGGTGGATTAAGTTCGGGTCGATATACCAACAGAAATATGTTTTAAGCATCAGCACAAATACATTGTTCAAACAATGTTTGATACATCAAAGGCGCAGTCTGAGAAGATCAAAAGTTCGCCATTTGTTAGCTTACAAACACGGCTAACCTTTGTTTCAAAGTAAACTGAGCCCAAATCACTAGTCAAGGTCATGTAAGGGCATAGAGGGCATAGATGCCTTAACAGTAATCGTTTTTAATTTATTTACATAGTCATTGAAGATGTCTACTTTTTAGGCTCTTTCTAGATTTCGTATAACCCGTAAACCATCAACATTAGGAGAGACACCGCTTTTTATATAAGTAAGTTGAATCCCCGTTAATTCTAAAAGAAAAGTTATCCGTTAGAAAATGTTACAGCTCAATTACTGCGTCAACGAAAATACATATACTAATGCACAGCTTGATATATTTTTTATTTTAAAAAATATTGGTGATTTTATCCCTGAACAAAGATATTTACCCGCATGAACGCCACTGGTATAAGTGCACCAGACAACAGTGTCGTATATCTCAATATGAATTTTGATTATATATACTAAGTGACATATAAATCCGAACACCCAGTTTAAATGGTTTTATTTTATTAAAATTGGTGAATGTATTTATCTTACTGTAAATAACAAGCGAAAAAATGTTCAGCCTTATCAGTTGGACATTCCGGTTTTTATACTGCTTTTTTTTAATTCACTAACGCTCCAAAAATGAATATTTCAGCCGCAGTAAAGAATCAACGTTGGCGGATTTTGGTTCTTGACATCCTTTACGATCTGTTACGATGCCTAGAGTACGGAGACCTGTACGATTTCGTCAACTTAGTGAGTTTGATAGGGGCCGTATAGTGGGACTTCGGGAAGCTGGACTTTCTTTTCGGGCAATTGCAGTTAGAGTGCAAAGAAGTGTAGACACTGTGGTTAGGTGTTGTCAGGCATGGCTTCGAGAAGGCCGTACGCAAAGAGCTAGGGGCACTGGACGCCGCCGTAGAATAACAGACCGTGAAGATCGCCGCCTAAGATTATTGGCCTTAAGGGACCGTTTCTCCACTACCAGGTCCATTGCAAATGAATGGTTTGCAGAACACGGAAGACCTATTGGCATGCGAAGTGTTTACCGACGAATGAGAAGTTTTGGCTTGTTTTCATACCGGCCACACTGGGTCCTCCCTTTAACTCGAGAACACCGACGTAATCGCCTTGAGTGGTGCAGACAACGGTCACTCTGGGATCAGGAATGGAACAGTATTGTCTTTAGTGATGAGTCTCGATTTTGTTTAGGCATGCACGATGGTCGTGCCAGGGTTAGAAGGCGACGTGGTGAAAGGAGGAATCCACAGTTTTTTGTTGAAAGACATGTTCATCACACTGTTGGAGTTATGGTTTGGGGTGCTATAGCTTATGGTTCCAGGTCACCTTTAATCTTCATCAGAGGTAACATGAACGCGCAGCGTTATATCCACGAAGTTCTAGAACCCCATCTTTTACCCTATCTTGACACCCTGGCAGATCCAACTTTCCAACAAGATAATGCCCGACCACATGTTGCAAGAGTCACAATAGACTTCTTTCAACATAATGATGTCACATTGTTACCATGGCCACCAAGATCTCCCGACTTATCCCCAATTGAGCACGTGTGGGATATGATGGGTCGGAGATTGCTCAATTTGCAACGTCCTCCTTAGACTCTAGAAGCACTTCGAGAGAAGTTGGTGGTTGCCTCGAATGAGATACCACAGGAGGACATTGAGCACCTGATCAGAAGCATGCCTAGGCGCGTTGGATAATGCGTAGCACATCAGGGTGCATCCACACATTATTAAAGGTCAAAGAGCTTTAAAGCAGTGCAATCATTTTGAAATTTTTATCATTTAGGTACTTATTATGTTTCACTAAGTACTTATATAAAATTTTATTAAAATAATACCATTTAAACTGGGTGTTCGGATTTATATGTCACTTAGTATATTTGCGTGTACCAAAGTTCGTCCCAGTATTTCTATCTGTTTACAATAAATAACATATAAGATGAACTATTGAGAAAATATTATAGAAAGAGAAAGGGAGCATTTCCAGTCATGTGCTTTTATAAACATCTTTTCATCTCCTATTGTGCTGAATATCTACAGACAACAGCCTACATATCAATTTGCCCACTACATCCAGGATCATCGTTCAATAGTGAATCGGTGTCTGAATATAGTAGAATACATTTATACATTTCATAACAAGTCACTCATAACAACTTGATAACAATAACCATATCAAATCTGTTTACACTTGTCTTAAAAATATCCAACCTCATAGCCTTACAGCTCCCATTGTACGGATGTAATGCGTTAAAGCCTTGAGGCAAGTCGTATTAAATGTCTGTAATTGACTCAAATTACGATAACGCTATTATGGCATAATATTCAGTTACCTTGGCAATACCAAAGGTAAATCTATTACCAGATTACAGGGATTATATACCAAGCTTCATAGGATGAGTGAAGGAGAAAGTGTTTGTACGCAACTGCATGATATTGGGATGACGCGATAGGAATGATTAAACGAAAAGATAGCGAATGACAGCTTATCACATATAATACACTGTTACAGTGAGCTGAGATCACAAAGACCCTTTCGCATTTCGGACTTAGTACTCTTAATTACTTTAAAGTACCTGGGGCAGTCTTTTTGAAATCTGTGATAAAAGTCGTATACGAAAAGATTGGCAACAAAAATCAGCAGACAATTGTAGATACCCAAAGCTTGACCACGTTGTAATGGTAGTTAGAGGGCTAAAGAAACCCTGTGACAGGCTTAAAGAGTGATAGGATCATCGAAATTCATGAGGCATATCTGAATGTTGGAAGTACTAATTTTTTAAAAGTATGACAGACGTCATGTTTGAAGTCATTTCCGTGTACTGCAACGATTTTTCCCAACAAGGCTTTTAGTCAGCCTATATAAAATTGAGATCACTCCATCCATATTTCGAGATTAGAAGCGTTATCATTCAAGGGCACTAAAATGTGTCGGAGGAAGAACACCATACATTCCCGAAACGAGATCACGTGAATAATTCTGCCGGGTCTGCTACGGCAAACGGAAAGGACACGACCAACGCTAGGTTATTAACGGCCAGAAATTACCGAAAGCAAGTCAGCCCGGAAATTAATTTTAAAATATCCGTCCTGTCAGGTATATTATCCGAGTTGCGTTCTGCATCCTGGTGAATGCGGTAATTACTGCAATATGCAAAATTTACTGGGCAATTCAAGTATACACTATTCACAGAGTCGGCTCGTCGATACTGAACAGACCAACGACGACCGTCAAACGTACTTAGGAGAAAAAAGCTATCAACGTAGCATGAAAGTGGTTTTCAAATTCATATAAAATGTCACTTCAAAAGAGCTTTACTACTGGTTTATTAAATATCCGAGTCGTTTTTCGCTATGTTAGCATCTTCAGGGTAAGATTAAGAGTGAAGTCCTAACCTCAATATCATCTAATATAGACAGGGTGTCCGACTTTAATCTCCACACCTGGTGACCTTGGTCATGACCTTGACTACGGTTTTCTAGATCATTTTAAGATCAAGTGAATTCTTTACATCGGAATTAGGAAGGTGAGAAAATATTACGATCGGGTATGACCTTGATTTTGAGGAAGACTTACTTTCAAAGTCAAAACGTGACATTAAAAACAATTTGCTTTATTAAAATGTGTAGGGGTCATTCAGAGGTGACTCCGACCATAACCTTGGCCATGACCTTGACCTTCAAGAAAATATTAAAGGTAGAGTCCTAACCTCAATATCTTCTAATATACAGGTATACCGATTGTCCGATTTTAATCAACACACCGGGTGACCTTGGTCATGACCTTGACTACGGTTTTCTAGATCAGTTTAAGGTCAAGTGAATTCTTTACATCGAAAATTAGGAAGATGGGAAAATATTACGTTCGGGTATGACCTTGATTATGAGGAAGGCTGGCTTTCAAAGTCAAAACACGACATTAAAAACAATTTAGTTCATTAAAATGTGTAGGAGACATTCAGAGGTGACTCCGACCATAACCTTGACCATGACATTGACCTTCAAGGTTGAGTCCTAACCTCAAACATTTGCTTTATTAAAATCTGTAGGGGTCATTTAGGGGTGATTCGGACCATAACCTTGACCATGACCTTGACCTTCAAGCTAAGCTTAAAGGTCCTAACCTCAGTATCATCTAATATATACCGGATGTCCGATTTCAATCTCCACATCTGGTGACCTTGGTCGTGACCTTGACTACAGTTTTCTATATCATTTTTAAGTCAAGTGATTTTTTGACATCGCAATTGGGAAGGTGACGAAATATTACGTTTGAGTATGACCTTTAATTATGAGAGAGGCTGATTTTCAAGGTCAAAATAAAATATTGAAAACATTTACTTTATCGGAAATGTCCGACTATGCAGTTGTGAGATTTGAGGGGATCATTCAGAGGCGATTCCGACAATGACCTTCAAGGTTAAGACAAATTTTATAAAAAAAAACCTCATTTTTATACTAGAATTGAAAAAATCAGTAGACTTTACGTCCGATTGTGGCTTTGACTTTAAAGTCAAGGTCATCCCAAGCTTTAATGTTGTTTGTAAGACAACCTGTTCATTTCTAAGAAAAAATAGTAGACAGCAAGAAATTTTATATTTGAACGTGAAAGCACTCATTGAAGTTGACCAGTGAAATAACCATTTTAAGGACAGTTGAAGTTCACACTTACGTCGAACTTTGCTCAAAATGCTTATCGTGCAAACTTACTCCACCGAGAGTTTACATGTTTACATATAAAATTATGGTAAGGGGTTGGCTTAGAAATAACGTTAAAGACAGATGTGACATTGAAATTGAGGTAAAGTCACATTCGGACTCACAATCTCCAGAGTTTTCCCATTCCAGTATAAAATGAGCATTTTACTTTGAAAACTTTTACTTGACTTGGGATAACCCCCACAAACCTCACAACTATACTTTCGGACATTTTTGCTAGGGTAAATTGTTTTCAACATCTTGATTTGACCTTGAACTGGCGTTGACGGTCAAGAGCCTGGTCAAGGTCATATTCAGATATAATATGATTAAGATAAAGAGATTGTCAAAAGTTTTACCCCTGTAAAATCTGTTAACCCACCCCCATCAGTACTTATTCCTGTTAGTTGCGTAGCTATGAATAGTTTTTGATTAGATTGCATCAGTACCAGGTCATATCTCCATAATTGAATAACAATAACAAAGTCTCCAACCAACAAAGAGCTGAATATTGTTTTGTCATCATACGACCTACATAATATAGTTTGTTTATGAAACGAAACCTTTTTGCGGACGGTGAATAATTAAATTATTTACACTCGTATTCGTAGTGCACACACGGATTTACTGTTAATCCCAGGATCGAACGTTTTAAAACAAAAATGTTTCCTGCATGGCTCAACACACCATTAATTATGATTTTGTTTTAATGCCCAACTAAACCGCTATTGTTTGAATCTGGTACGGCACAGTTCTAGCTTAGCAGTATTAAAATATGTGTATATACTAGATCCCTTAATTTATGGAATGTTAACTCCTCTATGGCATTCAAGAACGAGTTAAGTTAATCTTTCTGCTATACTAATATACTAAGTGACATATAAATCCGAACACCCAGTTGGAATGGTTTTATTTTAATAAAATTTTGTATAAGTACTTAATGAAGCATAATAAGTAAATGATAAAAATTTCAAAATGATTGCACTGCTTTAAAGCCCCTTGACCTTTAATAATGTGTGGATGCACCCTGATGTGCTACGCATTCTCCAACGCGCCTAGGCATGCTTCTGATCAGGTGGTCAATGTCCTCCTGTGGTATCTCATTCCAGGCAACCACCAACTCCTCTCGAAGTGCTTCTAGAGTCTGAGGAGGACGTTGCAAATTGAGCAATCTCCTACCCATCATATCCCACGTGCTCAACTGGGGATAAATCCGGAGATCTTGGTGGCCATGGTAACAATGTGACATCATTATGTTGAAAGAAGTCTGTTGTGACTCTTGCAACATGTGGTCGGGCATTATCTTGTTGGAAAGTTGGATCTGCCAGGGTGTCAAGATAGGGTAAAAGATGGGGTTCTAGAACTTCGTGAATATAACGCTGGGCGTTCATGTTACCTCTGATGAAGATTAAAGGTGACCTGGAACCATAAGCTATAGCACCCCAAACCATAACTCCAACAGTGAGATGAACATGTCTTTCAACAAAAAACTGTGGATTCCTCCTTTCACCACGTCGCCTTCTAACCCTGGCACGACCATCGTGCATGCCTAAACAAAATCGAGACTCGTCACTAAAGACAATACTGTTCCATTCCTGATCCCAGAGGGACCGTTGTCTGCACCACTCATTACGTCGGTGTTCTCGAGTTAAAGGGAGGACCCAGTGTGGCCGGTATGAAAACGAGCCAAAACTTCTCATTCGTCGGTAAACACTTCGCATGCCAATAGGTCTTTTGTGTTCTGCAAACCATTCATTTGCAATGGACCTGGTAGTGGAGAAACGGTCCCTTAACGCCAATAATCTTAGCCGGCGATCTTCACGGTCTGTTGTTCTACGGCGGCGTCCAGTGCCCCTTGCTCTTTGCGTACGGCCTTCTCGAAGCCATGCCTGACAACACCTAACCACAGTGTCTACACTTCTTTGCACTCTAACTGCAATTGCCCGAAAAGAAGGTCCAGCTTCGCGAAGTTCCACTATACGGCCCCTATCAAACTCACTAAGTTGACGAAATCGTACAGGTCTCCGTATTCTAGGCATCGTAACCGATCGTAAAGGATGTCAAGAACCAAAATCCGCCAACGTTGATTCTTTACTGCGGCTGAAATATTCATTTTTAGAGCGTTAGTGAATTAAAAAAAAGCAGTTTAATAACTGGAATGTCCAACTCATGAGGCTGAAAATGTTTTCACTTGTCATTTACAGTAAGATAAATACATTCACCAACTTTTATTAAAATAAAACCATTTAAACTGGGTGTTCGGATTTATATGTCACTTAGTATAATAATATTTATCCTAATCTAGAATCACAAATACTTGCAAATGCGATAGACATGAAGCCTACAACATACGTATACATAATAATAAACTAAAATTAAACATTCATATATTTGTTATCGACACATTTGCGTATGAAATAATAAGTATTAATGATAATGTTCAATTTATTTGGATGGTTTAAAGGAATCTGCTTTGCTTGTATTGTGTCAAGCGGTCAAAGATGTGTGAAAAACATAACATTTCATTTTGGAAAATTTTCACTATTACAATACATCCCGCCACGAGGATTTTGGTGACTAAAAACAAACTTTTTTGCCTTAAAACATAACAGAATTCACAAATATAACAGAATATGTCGTTGACAGTAAATCCAGTCCCATATCACATGCCAAGCTTGAGACAAGGGTACCTAATACCTTGATCATCACTTTGCTTTTCCTTTATAATGTTAGCCTTCGTTACAAAGACGAAAGTTTCCGAGAATACAAACTTTTTCTGTTCACGCATTAGCTTTAGGAATGTTTTTGCGTGATTCACCCAAGAAAAGAGTGAAGTGATCACGGCTATGGCAAACGGTATAACATTCAGGGTGGCGCATCGAAAACGAAACGGACGCGTTTACTGGCAGCTCAGTTGTTTTTTTAAAAACGCTCAGACCCGTCGATTTTGTTTTCGAAGGGGACACAAGTTTGGCAAAAAATCACGTTAGCACGTGCAGCCCCCAAAATCTTAAATGGAAAGGGGGGTCGAGTGATACCTCATTTTAAAGGTCTTTCAATTCCCTTTATAATGTTGTAAAATACATGAGCTTTGGTTCAGTAGTTTTGAATATTTATTGACTTAAAGCTTAAATAAAACTACTACGGTGGAGATCAATACATTTGGCAGCAAAGTAATTTAAAAATGAAGAATGAACTGACCCGATAGGCAAGTAAATGTTTAAAATGGCCACCATGACTCTCCATGCAATAATAAAGATTTTGGTCAAAGTGTTGCCGCACATTTTGCAATATTTGAGGAGTAATTTAAAGACACTCATTCACAATTCTTTGTTGAAATAAACTATTTGAAAATTCACACATCATTACTAGTGGTTAGAAAATGTATAAAAACCCTGTTGAGATAAAACAAAATAAATACACGTTACAGAACGAGACAACAATGTATTGCGACGAGGCATCTCCGGTGTGAACTAGACCTAAGCATCGTTACTAGTCATCACGAGGTAGGTGATTTCTCTTAAAGCTTCCCATTAAACAGCAGATAACAATCATCTAACCCTCCTGTTCAAATCGTCCAAAGCAATCCATTCATTCATTTCAATCGTAACGATAAGTACATTTGCACCCGCTGACGTGAGTCGAACCACACTCATGTTTGCCCACCCCCTGCCACAAATGATATTTTCACAGCATATACAATAATACACAGCGTCACAACCTCCGGCGATACGAACGATTCGCGCGTCGCATCATAGTCCAGGAGCAGTCATCGTTTCTGGTCGAAAAGATTTCTCATTCGGTTTTTTGCATAGTTTTTTCAAAAAAGATCTCTGCCAGTTCCAAAACTGCGTTAAACATACAACAGTGTTGATTAAAAAATTCCAAAAACTGAGCTACTTTGATAATTTTGGAATACACAGTGAGCTACTTAGTCTTAAGCAATGTAAGCCAACTTAAATGAAATTTAACAGTTGTATGCGATATACATTTGTTTATTTTACTAATACATACTAATAAACTATAACTACACTATTGTATACCATATTCGACACGGAAAACAAAAGGGAAAAAAAGGTTTTTAATGCTACTAAAGCTCCCAAATATTCTTCAAACATCTATTAACAAAATCGTAAAGCACTTTAGGGTGTTTCGTTTTTCTGTTTTTAAGAACTTATACAATACAATACAGATAGTCTTCATTCGTCAAATCAACTCTAGGTGACGTTGAACGCGTCAGAACAGGAGCAGGAAAAATGCGATCGAAAGATAACATGCTTGAAATATAGCAAAAATACAACACATTTAGGTGTGATCTTTGAAAAAATCCATGTAAAAACATTCGTTCGCTAAAATTTTCTGACTATCTTCTTCACAATTATGGAGACGATTTTTATGTGTTGGAAGCAAGTTGAAAAGATGGGTACCACCGCGAGCTGAATTTTTTTTTATTAAAAGAGTGATAACCACATTTTTCTTTCTCCTTTTGTCATAATTATGGTTGTCGCTGAGTCTTGCTTAATTGTTCTTACTACAAAAAATGTAAAGTTAAACTTCACGTATGTAAATGCAGACTACTGTTAATAATTTATGATGTATCATAGACATGCTGTACACAATTAATAGTAGCAGGTTTAATAGTCCTGGGCGTTAGCCTTATCGACCGCTAGGGTTCTATTAAACTTCAGAAAACTTTCAACTTTGATGGGGAGTGACTTTTTCACTAATTTTAGAAGATTAGATTGGTTATCTTAAGAATCATTATGACAGTAGGTAATGTGAGTGATGACGGAAATATTCCATTTATAACTAATATGTTCACTATTCCCGGTGATATCCATATTTGTTTTAATGATTGTTCGAGGTACCTCATCTAGTCCTGTGAACTTTTGTTAGCTAACTATACTAAGTGACATATAAATCCGAATACCCAATTTAAATGGTTTTATTTTAATAAAAGTTGGTGAATGTATTTGTCTTACTGTAAATAACAAGTGAAAAAATGTTCAGCCTTATCAGTTGGACATTCCGGTTTTTATACTGCTTTTTTTTAATTCACTAACGCTCTAAAATGAATATTTCAGCCGCAGTAAAGAATCAACGTTGGCGGATTTTGGTTCTTGACATCCTTTACGATCGGTTACGATGCCTAGAGGACGGAGACCTGTACGATTTCGTCAACCTAGTGAGTTTGATAGGGGCCGTATAGTGGGACTTCGGGAAGCTGGACTTTCTTTTCGGGCAATTGCAGTTAGAGTGCAAAGAAGTGTAGACACTGTGGTTAGGTGTTGTCAGGCATGGCTTCGAGAAGGCCGTACGCAAAGAGCAAGGGGCACTGGACGCCGCCGTAGAACAACAGACCGTGAAGCTCGCCGCCTAAGATTATTGGCCTTAAGGGACCGTTTCTCCACTACCAGGTCCATTGCAAATGAATAGTTTGCAGAAAACGGAAGACCTATTGGCATGCGAAGTGTTTACCGACGAATGAGAAGTTTTGGCTTGTTTTCATACCGGCCACACTGGGTCCTCCCTTTAACTCGAGAACACCGACGTAATCGCCTTGAGTGGTGCAGACAACGGTCACTCTGGGATCAAGAATGGAACAGTATTGTCTTTAGTGACGAGTCTCGATTTTGTTTAGGCATGTACGATGGTCGTGCCAGGGTTAGAAGGTGACGTGGTGAAAGGAGGAATTCACAGTTTTTTGTTGAAAGACATGTTCATCACACTGTTGGAGTTATGGTTTGGGGTGCTATAGCTTATGGTTCCAGGTCACCTTTAATCTTCATCAGAGGTAACATGAACGCGCAGCGTTATATCCACGAAGTTCTAGAACCCCATCTTTTACCCTTGACACCCTGGCAAATCCAACTTTCCAACAAGATAATGCCCGACCACATGTTGCAAGAGTCACAATAGACTTCTTTCAACATAATGATGTCACATTGTTACCATGGCCACCAAGATCTTCCGACTTATCCCCAATTGAGCACGTGTGGGATATGATGGGTAGGAGATTGCTCAATTTGCAACGTCCTCCTCAGACTCTAGAAGCACTGCGAGAGGAGTTGGTGGTTGCCTGGAATAAGATACCACAGGAGGACATTGACCACCTGATCAGAAGCATGCCTAAGCGCGTTGGAGAATGCGTAGCACATCAGGGTGCATCCACACATTATTAAAGGTCAACGGGCTTTAAAGCAGTACAATCATTTTGAAATTTTTATCATTTACTTATTATGCTTCACTAAGTACTTATACAAAATTTTGTTAAAATAAAACAATTTAAACTGGGTGTTCGGATTTATATGTCACTTAGTATATTTATGACATATATGACGTCCTCATAAGCAACTTGACTGAACATTAGTGGCGACGAGTTCCTGCTGATAGTAGTACACAAATCTGACAGTACACCATTAACTTTGAAAAGAATAATAAATATCATTTAATTTCTTCAGTTTATTTTTTATTGATAAATCCAGCGAGAGTTTCGCCGCTGTATTGTATTATATATGCTGCGATATTTGCCCCTGGATTAGGGGAGCGAGCAGGATCACATCCTCTAAATGCGATTAGGAAAAAATGGAATGTTTGTCGTCGGATATTGCCGCTTAATGCAATAACGCACGAGCGTGAGTCCTGACGCGATCATTGGATTCTGTACGTGTCGTCGTTTATACTGTTTTCGCTTCCTGGTTAATATCAGCTGAGCGAAACTTTTTTTTCAGGTGTGTCGCGGTCAAATTTTTCATCATACCTCTTTTAAAACCTTGTGTAATCCTTGTGTAATCCAACTCCAATGCCACTTAGCTGGGACAGCTGGCGAATTCTACGCACTCTAGGCATTTTGAGCAATCACAAAAATGCTTCTCAATAATTTACACGAAATTTAACATTCAACTGAACAAGGTAAATGTACGAAAACTGAATGCTTCTTTATCACCAAACAATACATGCAGCCACCACGAAAACTTACAGATAGATAAACCTGACCATACAAAGAGAACTGGTTGCAAAATCAGGATCCTTGACTGAAACTTCCGCTTTTCCGTTGTATGAATGAGCTTTGATCCAAATTATGATTTATGAATGGTAAATAATTTCTTTGGATTACTTTAATGATAAATGTACGGGGTTTTTGGCCGGCGTCGGTAACTCGGGTAGTTGCAGTCCTAATTTCAAGTCATGACACAACACATATTCTGAATGGATTATCTTATCTATACATATTGATTTACTAAGGACGTTCAAGTGTGATATCACATCACAAATTGGTTTATTAAGATCAAGCAGGCTCATTCGCGAATCCCATTTAACGGAAGGGTGACGGTGCCACGCTTCCGCTTCCGGTTTTTAAGGAGACGCAGCTCCTTTTATGATCCAATAAATAAAATTTTGCCGTCGTGATAGGGGTCTTTATTGGACTCGCTTTATGGACCTAATTTATAAGATATATGCTGGAGGTGTCGAATATATAACGAAGGTTGTTAGGTCACGATGATACTGATTAGACCTAGGGGGGTAGGAATAAGGACAAGTTGAATTCGCTTAATAATAAAAGTTAGAATGAATTTAATTCTGTTACCTTCGAAATGTTGGAAATATTGATATTATTATTATATACTCAGTGACATTTGAAGTTTTAGACCAAGAAAAACTAATTTTGAAATTTAGAAAATTTTGTAAATTTTGTATATTTTGTAAATTTTGTAAATTTTGTAAATTTGTAATTTTGTAAATTTTGTAAATTTTGTAAATTTTGTAAATTTTGTAAATTTTGTAAATTTTGTAAATTTTGTAAATTTGTAAATTTTGTAAATTTGTAAATTTTGTAAATTTTGTAAATTTTGTAAATTTTGTAAATTTTGTAAATGTAAATTTTGTAAATTTTGTAAATTTTGTAAATTTTGTAATTTTTGTAAATTTTGTAAATTTGTAAATTTTGTAAATTTTGTAATTTTGTAAATTTTGTAAATTTTGTAAATTTTGTAAATTTTGTAAATTTTGTAAATTTTGTAAATTTTGTAAATTTTGTAATTTTATGTTTTAAATTTTGTAAATTTTGTAATTTTGTAATTTGTAAATTTTGTAAATTTTGTAATTTTGTAAATTTTGTAATTTTGTAAATTTTGTAAATTTGTAAATTTTGTAAATTTTGTAAATTTGTAAATTTGTAAATTTGTAATTTTGTAAATTTTGTAAATTTTGTAAATTTTGTAAATTTTGAAATTTTGTAAATTTTGTAAATTTGTAAATTTGTAAATTTTGTAAATTTTGTAAATTTTGTAATTTTGTAAATTTTGTAAATTTTGTAAATTTTGTAAATTTTGTAAATTTTGTAAATTTTGTAAATTTTGTAATAATTTGTAATTTTGTTAAATTTTGTAAATTTTGTAAATTTTGTAAATTTTGTAAATTTTGTAAATTTTTGTAATTTTGTAAATTTGTAAATTTTGTAAATTTTGTAAATTTTGTAAATTTTGTAAATTTTGTAAATTTTGTAAATTTTGTAAATTTGTAAATTTTGTAAATTTGTAAATTTTGTAAATTTTGTAAATTTTGTAAATTTTGTAAATTTTGTAAATTTTGTAAATTTTGTAAATTTTGTAAATTTTGTAAATTTGTAAATTTTGTAAATTTTGTAAATTTTGTAAATTTGTAAATTTTGTAAATTTTGTAAATTTTGGTAAATTTTGTAAATTTTGTAAATTTGTAAATTTTGTAAATTTTGTAAATTTTGTAAATTTTGTAAATTTTGTAAATTTTGTAAATTTTGTAAATTTTGTAAATTTTGTAAATTTTGTAAATTTTGTAAATTTTGTAAATTTTGTAAATTTTGTAAATTTTGTACATTTTGTAAATTTTGTAAATTTTGTAAATTTTGTAAATTTTGTAAATTTTGTAAATTTTGTAATTTTGTAATTTGTAAATTTTGTAAATTTTGTAAATTTTGTAAATATGTAATTTTGTAATTTTTGTAAATTTTGTAAATTTGTAAATTTGTAATATTTTTGTAAATTTTGTAAATTTTGTAAATTTTTTAATTGTAAATTTTGTAAATTTGTAAATTTTGTAAATTTTGTAAATTTTGTAAATTTTGTAAATTTTGTAAATTTTGTAATTTTGTAAATTTGTAAATTTTGTAAATTTTGTAAATTTTGTAAATTTGTAAATTCTGTAAATTTTGTAAATTTTGTAAATTTTGTAAATTTTGTAAATTTGTAAATTTTGTAAATTTTGTAAATTTTGTAAATTTTGTAAATTTTGTAAATTTTGTAAATTTTGTAAATTTTGTAAATTTGTAAATTTTGTAAATTTTTGTAAATTTTGTAATTTGTAAATTTTGTAAATTTGTAAATTTTGTAAATTCAAAAAATACGAAAATTATGAAATATAAAAAAGGTAAAAGGTTTAACAGAACCAGTAAATTCACCAATGCACTGTTCGGGCTTGAGAGGTGATAATGTATTTTTTTTTGACAAAACATAAACGTGTAATTACGACTCTGTCCTAATAGTCGAACACCTCTCAAAAACCCATTAACCCGCATAACGAATCTGCATACAGTCTATAGTCCGTGAAATTTTTTGTTTAAAAATTAAACTTGTCCATTATTTTTTTGCCGACAGCAGTCCATACATACATGTATTTAATTAACAAAACAGCGTATCGTGACGCGCAATATCGCTGGGCGTCAACCACGTTGCAACAGCGGCGTTCCATGCCTCCTGGCGATGATGCATTGTAACGGCGAAAAACCTCGAAAATTAGATATGGTTTTTTGATATAATGTCGACAGGTAGCCTTTGTGGCATTGCGCGATGTTAATTGATGCCTTGTAAATACGAGGATTGTTTCAAACATATGTATCCCAAGGCTGTAATTTTGCCGCGCGTGACGCTAGGCGAAATCCGGCAACACCGTCGTGTGTGTCGGCTCCCCCACCACAGACCCCGACAAGACGCGCAATGGACCCTTTCATCGCCGTCACCGCCAGGTCCAGGATCAACGTTTCCAACGGTGAATACGTTTTTCCAAATAAAAAATTCCTTGTGCCCGAAAAAAATGTGGGAACCTTATTTTTGAAACGATCCTCGTACGAGGCCTTCTGACCGAGGTCACAGATACTCAACGACTAAGGCCAAAAGGAGTCTGTGCCTCATTCGAGTTCCTTCAGGGGCAGACAATGTGAGGATGCGGTTTACGGTATCTATCGACGTATGCGGCGCCTATTTTGCGCGTGTAAGACATTACAGTATGATCACTCGTCGCATTACTACGGCCACAAACAAAGACACAAATATTGAAGACTATTACCTCCAAAAGTAGATGGATACCTCCCTGGCCGTTCATGTTGGCATACATAGAAATGAATTTTTATATTACCGGACCGACGGACGGGACCGGACGACTGCAAAACGAGTGACAATCCAGTAATTACAAAGCACCCTTTCAAATCGTCCGCTGTACTCCGTCGACAATTTCTATAAATGTATGTCGCTGGCACTTTAACATTTTATTTTGCATACGATGTGACAGTTCTATTTGTGCACGAAATAATGTAAAATGCATCACGATGAAGTTGTTATTTTTGCATCTTCCAATCATGAAGCTGCCTTCCAAGGAGTCGTACCTTCTGCTACTGCTTTAAGGGAAAATGAGTCGTGCATATACATGCAAAGAAAATTGAAATTATTAGTTTTGTTGAAATAATCTTGCAAGCCTAAAATGGTTGTACAGGTTAAACGACTTGTAAACACCTCCTTTACATAGGCTCCATAAAGAAGTCGAGTGGCGTCAGATCGGGCGATCTGACTGGCCAATTAATTGGTCCACCTCTCCCTATCCAACTATTACTTCCCAATTCAGGGTGTTCCATTCAAAGTTTATGAGAAACGTGACATTTCGAGTTCTGAGGTACCGTATATAAGTGGAAAGATATTTTAACATCTTGTACGTGCTTTTTAAGACACTGACACTGAGCATGAAAAAAGAACTAAGCCCCCCTTGTTAGTAAACAACACGTAATTTCTATTTGAAGCTGGAAATGTGTAAATGAACAACCGCTCGTAAAGCTAAATATCTACAGAGAAATTGCTCAGCAGAGTTTCAAATGCGATTTCGTTTTGCGCTGATGAAAATGGCAACTGCAAATGCGTTTCGCTGGAACAAGCGCGGGTTTCTGAAATTGCGCTTTTTCTCCACATATCCGCTGTTTTTTTGTCACAGATGCGTAGTTGAGCTTCAATAGTACGGGATTTTTTTATTTTAGTTTGTGGGAAAAAATCGACTGAGCGCCGATTGACTGTTTCGATGTAGACTGTAGGTTTCCAGATTTTCTCAGTAATAAGAGTCTACAGAACCTGCAAAGATCTCTGAATTTTAATTCAGAATTTTCGTATCTGAAAGTTTCAAAAATTTTCAATATTCTCAAGCTTTGTGCTTTCCGTAATGAAATTAGTGAAAATTTTTATAATTTTCCGAATTTGAAAAATAGTTATTTTGAGAATCTCGTCAATTTTGAAAATCTTGAAAATTTTTAAAATCTTGAAAGTTTTCAGAAATACCTAAAATATTTATTATCCAATTTTCGAAAATTTTGAAAATCTTTTAAATTTGGAAAATCTGAAAAATTTTCAAAATTTTGAGAATTTTTGGTAAAACCGAAGCATGTTTTGAAAACTTGAATGACTGATTTTATTGGCTACAAAAATTTTAAAAATTCTGGACATTCAGAAAAATTCGTAAAGCTAGATGAAAGGAATATTTTGAGTATCATGTAAATTTTGAATACTCAAAATTAGAAATTCAAAAAATTTTGAAACTTTCATGCATCTTAAAATTTTTAATATTTCTTCTTTCTTGGAAATGTATACCCTCGATTTTTGAAAATTTATAGAATCTTGAACATTCTGAAAATCTTGAAAATCTTTTTTAAAATTGTGAAAATTCTGTAAATTTTGTGAATTTTGAAAATTTTGAATATCCGGTGAATTTAAAAAATGGTTGGAATTTTCATAGTCTTAAAACTGTTAAATATCTTAAAGACAATGAAAATTTTGAAAATTCTGAAAATCTTGAGGATTTTGGAAATATTGAACATTGTGGAAATTTTGAAACATGAAAATCTTGAAAAGTTTGAGAAGTTTGATATTTCCTAAAATCTCAAACATTTTGAAAATCTTGAACATTCTGAAAATTTATAAAATCTTGAGAATTTTGAGTTTATAATTTTTTGAAGCTGTTTAAAATGATAATTTTGAATATTTCGTCTATACACGTAGGCCTTGAGGCTGTCATCTTGGATAACTTACCCCGCTTTGATATGGAATAGAGAAGGCACTCTAAATGCACTGGATCATATTATTTACCGAACCACATGTAATCTGTTTTCCTACATGATGTTTTAAAACGTTCCATGCGTTATGCTGGTTTAAGCGCTTGTGTGTTTTTTATCATCTTTATGGACACAGCGATACAAAATTGTGTCCGCTAGGAAAATCCTCGACAAAATGAATGCAGATGGTCTTTCGCGACCATGTCAGAATTACTAGGGTGTAGAGGCGATGCGTGAACCAAACCACGTCCATGGCAGAAATGTTCCAATTCGATTTTTTTCATTATCATGATCCTCAAGGTCCTCCAGTTCACAGCACGACCTTGAGCAAAGAGACCATGCAAGGGACCATGTAAAAGTCCAAACACAGGAGCTAGGCGACACGGCGACCTATAGTGGTGTAGAATACCCAAAAAACTGGCGAAATCGAAAATTTTTAGAATTTTTAAAATCTTGAAAAATTTGAAAATTCAAGAAAAAAATTTAAACCTTGAACATTGGAAATTTTGAAAATTCTGAAGATATTGAAAATTGTGAGGATTTGTAAAATTTTTAAAATTATGAATTTTCAAAATTTCGAAAATTTTTAAAATTTTTAAAATTTCGAGAATCTAAAAAATTTTGTAAATATTGAAAATTTATAAAATTTTAGAAAACTTGAAAATATTGCGACACGGAGACTTATACTGGTGTAGAATATACAAAAAACTGGCGAAATCAAACATTTTTAAAATTTCAATATCTTGAAGTTTGAAAATTAAAAAAATAAATCTTAAACATTGAACATTTTGAAAATTCTGAAGATATTGAAAATTTTGAGGATTTGTAACATTTTTAAAATTCAGAATTTTCAAAATTTCAACAATTTTAAAAATTTTGAAAATTTTGAGAATCTAAAAATTTTTGTAAATATTGAAAATTTTAGAAATATTGAAAATATTGAGATTTTTTAAAATATTGAAAATTTTGGAGACTATTCAAAACTATTTTTCATGTTTTAAAATTTTGAAAATGTTCTATATTTCCATAATCCTCAAGATTCTCAGAATTTTCAAAATTTTCGTTGTTTTTAAAATATTCAACGTTATTAAAATTATGTAAATTTTGAGAATATTCAGAATTCTCAACGTTTTTAAAATTTCCGAGACATTCAAGATTCTCAAAATTCACAAAATTTTCAGTATTTTCAAAATATTGAAAATCTTCAATATCTTCAAAATTCAAAGTTTTTAAAAATTTCAGGATTTCCAAAATTTTCAATATTTTCATGTTTTAAAATTTTGAAAATGTTTTATATTTCCAAAATCCTCAAGATACTCAGAATTTTCAAAATTTTCGTTGTTATTAAAATATTCAACATTATTAAAATTATGTAAATTTTGAGAATATTCAGAATTCTCAACGTTTTTAAAATTCCCGAGACATTCAAGATTCTCAAAATTCACAAAATTTTCAGTATTTTCTAAATATTAAAATTTTTCGATATCTTCAAAATTCAAAATAATTAAAAGGATTTCAAAATTTTCAAAATTAAAAAATTTTCTAAGTATAACATATACTAAGTGACATATAAATCCGAACACCCAGTTTAAATGGTTTTATTTTAATAAAAGTTGGTGAATGTATTCATCTTACTGTAAATAACAAGTGAAAAAATTTCCAGCCTTATCAGTTGGACATTCCGGTTTTTATACTGCTTTTTTTTTAATTCACTAACGCTCTAAAAATGAATATTTCAGCCGCAGTAAAGAATCAACGTTGGCGGATTTTGGTTCTTGACATCCTTTACGATCGGTTACGATGCCTATAGTACGGAGACCTGTACGATTTCGTCAGCTTAGTGAGTTTGATAGGGGCTGTATAGTGGGACTTCGGGAAGCTGGACTTTCTTTTCGGGCAATTGCAGTTAGAGTGCAAAGAAGTGTAGATACTGTGGTTAGGTGTTGTCAGGCATGGCTTCGAGAAAGCCGTACGCAAAGAGCAAGGGGCACTGGACGCCGCCGTAGAACAACAGACCATGAAGATCGCCGCCTAAGATTATTGGCCTTAAGGGACCGTTTCTCCACTACCAGGTCCATTGCAAATGAATGGTTTGCAGAACACGGAAGACCTATTGGCATGCGAAGTGTTTACCGACGAATGAGAAGTTTTGGCTTGTTTTCATACCGGCCACACTGGGTCCTCCCTTTAACTCGAGAACACCGACGTAATCGCCTTGAGTGGTGCAGACAACGGTCACTCAACAGTATTGTCTTTAGTGACGAGTCTCGATTTTGTTTAGGCATGCACGATGGTCGTGCCAGGGTTATAAGGCGACGTGGTGAAAGGAGGAATCCACAGTTTTTTGTTGAAAGACATGTTCATCACACTGTTGGAGTTATGGTTTGGGGTGCTATAGCTTATGGTTCCAGGTCACCTTTAATCTTCATCAGAGGTAACATGAACGCGCAGCGTTATATCCACGAAGTTATAGAACCCCATCTTTTACCCTATCTTGACACCCTGGCAGATCCAACTTTCCAACAAGATAATGCCCGACCACATGTTGCAAGAGTCACAATAGACTTCTTTCAACATAATGATGTCACATTGTTACCTTGACCACCAAGATCTCCCGACTTATCCCCAATTGAGCACGTGTGGGATAATCCCCAATTGAGCACGTGTGGGATATGATGGGTAGGAGATTGCTCAATTTGCAACGTCCTCCTCAGACTCTAGAAGCACTTCGAGAGGAGTTGGTGGTTGCCTGGAATGACATACCACAGGAGCACATTGACCACCTGATCAGAAGCATGCTTAGGCGCGTTGGAGAATGCGTAGCACATCAGGGTGCATCCACACATTATTAAAGGTCAAAGGGCTTTAAAGCAGTGCAATCATTTTGAAATTTTTATCATTTACTTATTATGCTTCATTAAGTACTTATACAAAATTTTATTAAAATAAAACCATTTAAACTGGGTGTTCGGATTTATATGTCACTTAGTATACGTATATTTAAATTTTCAATAATTTCAAAAAATACACATACAGCTTCGGATTCTTGATAGATTGTGAGTTCATTTCTGAAAAAATGAGTATAGAGAGCACAAAACCTTGAGAACGCTGAAAATTTTGGAAACTTTTATAGAACAAGTCATTGAGTTTTTTAGATATCTGTATTTATTAATATTGAAAATTTTTAAAATTTTATAAATCTTGAAAATATTGAGATTTTTGAAATTATTGAAAATTTTGGAGAGAAAGTCGAGCACTAAAGGCCGACCAAAATCTGGTTTAGCTTATAGAATTGACACATGCAGCACAAATGAAATTAAGAGAGGAGGCAAATGTATATAACCGCTGATTGTGTCTTCCAAACATTAATGTTTATGTTTATATTTCTTATGTTTGAAATATATTTCTGTTTTATCAAGAATCTCCTATAAAACATTATATCAACTTATTTCATCCGATGCCATATTGGATACGCCATATCGAATTTCTCTTTTTTGCAGCAGATTTGAAATCAGCAACTTCAAGAACTCCTCTGTGCCAAATTTTGTGAGGATGGTACAGTTTTTTTTGTGTTCAGCTACCTTACATCGAGTGATAATACGAACAGACATCTCAACGATGAAACTGTACATTGCAATATTAATTATAGTTCTCGTTTGCACAAATGTTATTAACTTTAATGTTCCTATTATCGTTCATGTCAGTTTATGGAGTGTGTATTTTTCTAATAACTGTATTGTAGCTATACATCACGGAGCTAATTGAATATCCTTTCAGTGACACAACGTATCATGCATTGTGTACAAAATGGAGATTGCTATGATGCTGAATTGCTAACAAATCAATTTTCATCGGAATAATACGCACCGAATGTTTAATCAGCTGGTGTTTTTGAATTGAGGTAAATTTAGATCAATGTTCGAATAAATGCTGCAATGACGTGGTATATTCAGCCAAATCTAGTTTTTAGAACAGCCTGGGATTAACTGAAACTAAAATGGTCGTTACTGATTCAAATTACGATGGGCTGCGTTTGGATCTATTAGTTTTGTTAATATCCGCTTTAGTTAGAGCAGTGCTGAATTTGTTGCAGCACAGCGGCCATCAGAGTTTTGATGGAAAAAGGTGCCAAGTAGATCGACTCCACACTTTTTCATGTAAAGCAATAGCGTCCAAAAGATTTGTCAGAACCATTGTCTTAGAAGTCTTATCAAACTTTGTCAGTAAGCTTAAGATTTTTGTATTCGCGATGTATTACCGATTACCTACCGTTTACCAGATTGACAGATGACAGAACTAGAAATGTTTTTGAGGTGAATATAGTGATGTCTTTAAACGATGCATCATCATCTGGTGGCCAATTAATAAGTTAAGATGGAATGTTCGCGATAAATCTTTACACGATTCCTTTCAAGGCAATGGTGATTAAAAAATACAGATATCTAAAAAATTCAATGACTTGTTCTATAAAAGTTTCCAAAATTTTCAACGTCGTCAAGCTTTTGTGCTTTCTATACTCATTTTTTTCGGAAATTAACCCACAATTTATCAAAAATCCGAAGCTGTATTTGTAATTTTTGAAATTATTGGAAATTTGGAAAATTTCAAAAAATGTTATACTTAGAAAAGTTTTTTATTTTGAAAATTGTGAAATTCTTGAAAATTTTGATATTTTTTAAATTTTTGTGAATTTTGAAGATATTGACAATTTTCAATATTTTGAAAATATTGAAAATTTTGTGAATTTTGAGAATCTTGAATGTTTCAGATATTTTAAAAAAGTTGAGAATTCAGAATATTCTTAAAATTTCCATAATTTTAATAATGTGTATTTTAAAAACAACGAAAATTTTGAAAATTCTGATAATCTTGAGGATTTTGGAAATATTGAACATTTTAAAAATTTTAAAACATGAAAATATTGGAAATTTTTGAAATTTAGAAATTTTTGAAAACTGAATTTTGAAGATATTGAAAATTTTCAATATTTTGAAAATACAGAAAATTTTGTGAATTTTGAGAATCTTGAATGTCTCGGGAATTTCAAAAACGTTGAGAATTCTGAATATTCTCTAAATTTCCAAAAATGTTATACTTAGAAAATCCTTTGATTTTGAATATTTTGAAACTCTTGAAAATTTTGGAAATTTTGAATTTTTTTAAAATTTTGTGAATTTTGAAGATATTGAAAGTTTTCAATATATTGATATTTTGTGAATTTTGAGAATCTTGAATGTCCCGGGGATTTTGAAAACTTTGGGAATTACGAATATTCTCAAAAATTCCATAATTTTAATAATGTCGAATATCTTAAAAACAATGAAAATTTTGAAAATTCTGAGAATCTTGAGGATCCTGGAAATATTGAACATTTTCAAAATTTTCAAACAAAAATATTGAAAATTTTGGAAATTTTGAAATTTTTTAAAACTGTAAATTTTGATGATATTGAAAATTTTCAATATTTTGAAAATACTGAAAATTTTGTGAATTTTGAGAATCTGGAATGCCTCGGGAATTTTAAAAACGTTGAGAATTCTGAATATTCTCAAAATTTCCATAATTTTAATAATGTTGAATATTTTAAAAACAACGAAAATTTCGAAAATTCTGAGAATCTTGAGGGTTTTGGAAATATTGAACATTTTCAACATTTTTAAACATGAAAATATTGAAAATTTTGGAAAATTTGAAATTGTTTAAGACTGAGTTTTGAAGATATTGAAAATTTTCAATATTTTGAAAATACTGAAAATTTTGTGAATTTTGAGAATCTTGAATGTCTCGGGAATTTTAAAAACGTTGAGAATTCTGAATATTCTCTGAATTTCCAAAAATGTTATACTTAGAAAATTCTTTGATTGTGAAAATTTTGAAATTCTACAAAAATTTGGGAATTTTGAAATTTTTTAAAACTATAAATTTTGAAGATATTGAAAATTTTCAATAATTTAAAAATACTGAAACATTTGTGAATTTTGAGAATCTGGAATGCCCCGGGAATTTTGAAAACGTTGAGAATTCTGAATATTCTCATAATTTCCATAATTTTATTAATGTTGAATATTTTAAAAACAACGAAAATTTCGAAAATTCTGAGAATCTTGAGGATTTTGGAAATATTGGACATTTTCAAAACTTTGAAACATGAAAATATTGAAAATTTTGAAAAAAATTTGAAATTGTTTAAAACTGAATTTTGAACATATTGAAAATTTCCAATATTTCGAAAATACTGAAACTCTTGTGAATTTTGAGAATCTTGAATGTCTCAGGAATTTTAAAAACGTTGAGAATTCTAAATATTCTCAAAAATTCCATAATTTTAATAATGAGTATTTTAAATACAATGAAAACTTTGAAAATTCTGAGGTTTTCGACGAGTTTGGAAATATTGAACATTTTCAAAATTTTGAAACACGAAAATTTTCAATATTTTCATATTTCAAAATTTTGAAAATGTTTAATATTCTCAAAATCCTCAAGACTCTCAGAATTTTCAAAATTTTCATTGTTTTTAGAATATTCAACATTATTAAAATTATGGAAATTTTGAGAATATTCAGAATTCTCAACGTTTTCAAAATTCCCGGGACATTCAAGATTCTCAAAATTCACAAAATATTCAATATTTTCACAATTTCCAAAATTTTCAAGAATTTCATAATTTTTAAAAACAAAAACACGAAACTCTTGAAAATCTTGAAAATTTTGGAAATTTAGAGAAGTTGCATATTTTTGAAATCTCGACAATTTTGAAAATATTGAAAATTTTCAATATCCTCAAAATTCACAATTTTTAAACATTTAAAAATTTCCAAAATTTTCAATATTTTCATATTTAAAAATTTTAAAAATGTTTAATATTCTCAAAATCCTCAAGACTCTCAGAATTTTCAAAATTTTCATTGGTTTTAGAATATTCAACATTATTAAAATCATGGAAATTTTGAGAATATTCCGAATTCTCAACGTTTCCAAAATTCCCGGGACATTCAAGATTCTCAAAACTCACTAAATATTCTATATTCTCAAAATTTCCATAATTTTCAAGAATTTCAAAATTTTAAAAACAAAAACACGAAACTCTTGAAAATCTTGAAAATTTTGGAAATTTTGAGAAGTTGCATATTTTTGAAATCTCGACAATTTTGAAAATATTGAAAATTTTCAATATCCTCAAAATTCACAGTTTTTAACATTTAAAAATTTCCAAAATTTTCAATATTTTCATATTTCAAAATTTTGAATATGTGTAATATTCTCAAAATCCTCAAGAATCCCAGAATTTTCAAAATTTTCATTGTTTTTAGAATATTCAACATTATTA
The DNA here is from genome assembly GCA_963669975.1 of Acanthoscelides obtectus. NCBI lineage: Eukaryota > Metazoa > Arthropoda > Insecta > Coleoptera > Chrysomelidae > Acanthoscelides > Acanthoscelides obtectus. Next base: position 85,697,301 of record CAVLJG010000009.1, read on the forward strand.
AAATCATGGAAATTTTGAGAATATTCAGAATTCTCAACGTTTTCAAAATTCCCGGGACATTCAAGATTCTCAAAATTCACAAAATATTCAATATCTTCAAAATTTCCAAAATTTTCAATAATTTCAAAATTTTTAAAATTAATAACACGAAACTCTTGAAAATCTTGCAAATTTTGGAAGTTTTGAGAAGTTCAATATTTTTTAAATGTCGACAATTTTGAAAATAATGAAAAGTTTGGAAATTTTGGAAATTCTGAGAATTTTGAGGTTTGGATATTTTTTAAACTCTAAGAATTTTGGCATTTAGGCTTCTACCTGCGCGACTGCTTCGGCGTAAGAGAAACTTTCCAAAAAGCTGTATTCTGAAAATCTCTAGAAGACATACGAAAAGCCTTAAAGATGTTTATTTTATGCCTTGTCGGGGTACTCGTAAAACGTCGCACCAAAGTTATTTTAAAAACGTATTTTCTTTAAGGGTGACTTATTTGCAAGCTAGTAATAAAACAAAAAGATACTATACCTAATCAATTTATTCTTCTATATTTAAAGAGCTGTTTTACACTTCGACCTAAATTCCTACTCTCATCCCATAATAGGCAAATCACTGATTGCTGGGCCGTACCATGCCTCTCGCAGGCTGTTTAATAAACGATAACCGAAAGCTGTACCAACAATTGACAACGCTATATTGCTACAAAAGCAAAACAAAGTAACTGCTAATATACTTTTCCTGCTGGCATAGAAGAGATCGAAGCATCCTACATTATTCAATTTGCCGTACTTGTTTTTGCAAGACTTGGGAATTGTTTTATTCTTCGCTGTCCAATACTCGGCATCGTCAATACCACAGCACTGCCAGTACTCTTGAACCCAATCTGTGACGTCTGTTTTTCTATCGGCAAATTTTTCCTCCAAGTAGGTTCTGGTGTCCTCAAGATCGACGATGTCAGCTAGGATATGGTAAGTGCAGTATAACTGGTATACTACTAGAACGGTCATTCCTGTGGTGTACACAGCTATCATCCTCGCCTTGAGCCAATCATTGGGTACGGTAGAACCCAAAATACCTACAACTGCCAAACCTAACAGAACAATGCATTCCACGAACGAAAATTCGACCTCTCGCTTATCGTCAGCCCCGATTGTCTTGTTCGAAATTCTCAATACCGCGTAGTGCACTTGCAAGCATGAGATGATGATTATGGCGATACTTATGCCTAGCACTATCCATCTTGCTGCAGAAACGAGCCTACACGGCCGACACATCTTGGATTTAATCGCTTGAACTAGCTGCAGGCTGTAGACTTACTGTAATTATTGCCGTAAATCAATCTAAATTCCCTGCCAGTATATGACACTGACACTATTGACACGTCTGTCAAGTTGACGTGTCGCGTTAGGGTAGCTTCATAGAGAGCTGCTTTCCAGTGACTTTGATGAGTTACTCTGAGTATTAGTAGAGACATTTCCTCATAAAATATGTTTAATCCCTCGCTGATTTTTTTACCTACAACGTTGTTTTGGGAAATAACAGGGTCTTGAGGACTACCCACAGGCAACCAGTGTTGCTTCGTATGTAGGTTCGGTTGCGAACTTTTCACCTCTGAACGCCTTTGCCAGGTTTTGGGGATTGTAGGTAGAATATTAGATAGTTTGGTTTGGGAATCGGAGTTACTCATTCTTTATTATTATTTTTGGCATCGAATCTGTGGAACACATTTCTACTTTTGAAATTGATTGACAGTCAACTGATTGACTGACGGAAGACGGGCGATTTCGAGTATGTCATATTTCCTGTTTTTTTTTTTTTTTTTTTTTTTTTATATCGAAACAGCCGCGCAGGCAGAGCCTAAATGCCGGAACACCGCGGCTGCTATGATGATCCCAAAGAAATTTTGTTAATACGATTTTTGAACTGCCTAAGGTTAGTAGAACTGGGAAAAGCTTCCTCCCGTAGTTTGTTCCACAATCTAGACACCCTCGGGACCAAGGAGCGGTCGTATCGGCCAGTTCTGGATGTACGAAGGTTGACACGGTTAGGATGGGACGACGAAGTCAGGCGGGTCTGTCTGGCAGGCACATCGCGCGGCGGCATCATGGAAGAGAGCTCTGAGGAGCAAAGCCCGTTGGTGTAGCGATAGAAAAGAGCTAGATCGCCGACGGCCCGCCGGTGCGAAAGAGTCCCGAGACTGTCTGTTAGAGAAGAGTCATCGATCAGTCGGACCGCCCTCCTCTGGACAGCATCGAGCATGGACAATGTAGTCGGGGCGGCAGCACCCCAAATGTGTGAGCAATACTTGAGGCTAGGCCTTATCTGGGCCTTGTATAGAGTGAGAAGGTCATGCGGAGAAAAGTACTTCTTAGCCCTAAACAAATAGCCTAGCTTTTTCCCAGCAGCTGCAGCTATTGACGAGATGTGTTCGTGCCAGATCAGGTCCTCGGTGATCTGGACTCCGACCAGCCAAAATGAATAGCTCTTTGGTAGAACTCGGCCGTCCATCGAAACTGTATGAGCGCTAGGACGCTTTTTGTTCGTCAAAGTACAGTACTGTGTTTTGGAAGCATTGAACTGTACAAGATTGTTGCGTCCCCAAGTAGTGATAGCCTCCAGGTCTCTTGTCAGAGAAGAAGTCGTCGCTAGTCTTCTTTTTTCGAGCTCAGCGGCAGAGATCGGCTTGTCACTCTGAATTCCTGCATGTAGAGTGCTGTCATCAGCGAAGCTGTGGATTGGGTTGATCGTGCAGGAAAGGAGGTCGTTGATATGTAAAAGAAACAGTGTTGGAGCCAAGACCGATCCCTGGGGAACACCCGCGTTGACGTTGTGGGATGAAGAGGAGAATCCGTCAATTACGACGGATATCTTGCGGCCAGAGATAAAGTCAGCCACCCATCTGCAAAGCTTTTCTGGGAGGCCGTAGGATGGAAGTTTGCTCAAGAGGGCAGCGTGCCACAGCTGATCGAACGCTTTCGTGATGTCAAGAGCAACGACATGAGCCTCACCATGAGACTGGATGAGTTTACTCCACAGTTGCGTGACGTAAGCTAGGAGGTCCCCTGTGGATCGTTGGTGCCGGAAACCGTACTGCCTGTCGCTAATCAAGCTGTGACGTTCGAGGTAGTCCAGAAGCTCGCGATTTATGCACCTCTCCATCACTTTACTGATAACAGAAAGCAGAGCTATAGGCCTGTAGTTTTAAGGGTCGGTTTTAGATCCTTGTTTTGGGATGGGCTGTACATGAGCAAATTTCTAGTTTTCTGGGAAGGTGCCGGAATAAGATATCTGGAAGAGACGCGAAAGAACTGGAGCAAGCTCAGCTGCACATCTCTTCAGTACAATGGCAGGAGTCAAGTCCGGACCAGAAGCTTTGTTGATGTCGAGCGACAAGAGCACTCGTCTTACGGTCTTATGCCTGAATGTTACCTCCCGCATAGTGTGGGGAACCCTTTGAATTGACGGCACTTGGGCGTTGGTGGGGACGTCCATGGTGGAGTTGGCAGCAAAGATCTTGGCTAGCACTTCCGCCTTGGCCTTTGAGTCGAATACAATAGTTCTATCCTGACACGTAAGTGGTGGAATGCTACTGTGTGAGAAGTTCTTTCCAATCTGCTTGGCCAGCGTCCAGAAAGACCGACTGCCATTGCGCTGCGACATTACCCTGTGCCTAACTTTTATATCATGTTGGGTTTTGGCATTGCGAACCGCTTCGTTATATTTGTTTCTGGACTCGACGTCGGCTTGTCTGTTCTCTACAGTGGGGTTTTGTAAGTAGGTTCTGTGGGCCTTGATCTTCTGCTGGCGAGCAGTGTCACACGATTTGTTGAACCAGCCGTTGGACCCTGGTTTAGGAACTTTCACTGTGTGAGGGATGTATTCCTCCATTCCGACGTAGATAATTTCGGTTATTGAAGAACAGACAGTCGACGCATCCGCGTCAGTGAAACAGACATCTCTCCAAGGAAAGCTAGAGAAGAAGTCTCTGAGCCCCTCCCAGTCGGCATGTCCGTAATGCCAAGTTTTGCGGCCTGTGTGAGTTTCTGCTGCCACAGCGGCTTCTGACCGAAACCTAACCTCCACAACACCGTGATCTGAGTTACCCAGGGGGGACAGGACGGCAGTGCTGTAAGGGGCAGGATGCGTGGTCAGAAAGAGATCCAGCAGGCTACTGGCGTGTGACGAGACGCGGGGGAAAAAAGTAGGGCTCGTCACCAGCTGGGTCAGCCCTTGAGTAAGAGCGAACGCTTCGACTGCACGACCGGCTGCATCGGTCTTATTTGAGCCCAACCAAAGCTCATTATGGGCATTGAAGTCACCGAGAAGAACTACCTCTGAAGCGGGGTGATTGATATTCAGGAAGTCGATCTGGACGGCGAGGTATTCGAGTAGGTCATCCCAGTTATGGTTCGAGGGAGAGCGATAAAGGCAGCAAATAAATTTGGGTGATGTTTTGGAGTTGAGGCGAAGCCACAGAATGTCCTTCCGGTCTGATTCCAAAGAAAGATCCCTGGAGCAGGAAAGACTACTGCGGACAAAAGCCACAACTCCCCCGTTCTTTCTCAGATTGGAGTGCACCTCGTAGTTTGGGAAGCTGAGATGGTTAATCGGTGCAGCCTCTGAGATTTTTGTCTCCGCCAAGAAAAGCACGGCGGGACGATTGGATTGCAGGTAGTGATGAACAGCATCAATGTTGCTGTTGATCCCGCAGATGTTCGAAAAACAAATTTTATCTTCGATGTTGTTCCCTCGAGCCCACCCTCCACCCGGACCTTCCGAGAGTGGAGTGAGTTTACGTCCGGAGTTTTTAGTGCTCGAGGGATCCATCATCATTAATTTCTTTGTTTTGGTAGAAAACCGACTGCATAGCTTAGGTGTGGAAACATGCGGACATTTATAAGACACCCTGGGAAAAGCTAGCGGGTGGTACTGCCTCGGTCGACTGGTCCTTGTCTACCACCTTCTTTTTACGTATTAGTGATGTTAAATAGACCTAAAGTGGCCCGTTGGCGGAATTGTACCGCCACCCGGCAATCGGTACTGAGGTATTCCTTAACGCGTGCGCAATCACTTGGACGGGAAGAAGTTGTATACTGGATACAACGACTTCCGGAACAAGCATTTGCCACGGCCCTCGCTCAGTAGGGGGGGGGTGTTGAAGTTTTGGTCAATTTGTGCGTGAGTCCTTCATTTAGTTTCGATATTTCGGGGTATTGGGCCCTAATGATCAGTTTATGGAGTAGCACCTTTTTTATATCTACCTTAAGTTTAGTTGTTTGTTTTGGGAGAGAATCTCTCCAGTTTTTATGGGATTTCAACATCTTCAGCCTAGGAAGTTATTGAGGAAAATAACCATCTGCACTCCTGCAGCTTTGTAGCTGTTTTGTACCCGATTTCGATAAAACCACTCCTTTCAAAGAAAAGGATGTGGCAAATAACATCCAAAAGAGGTAGGACGAAAGATGATGAAGGTTAGCATGGGAATGCCGCAGAGCTCCGTTCTGGGGCCTTTACTTTGGATCGTGTTATATACTGTCGACCTAGAGATGATAGTTACTAGCAAGGAGGGAGACGCACTTGAAGGACTCTTGACACACGAAACAACGAGAGTTACCACTTGGATGGAAGAAAATGGCTTGAAATTGGCTTCTAATAAGGCAGACAAAAGCTAACTTCATTAGCTCATAATTCCGAGATTCGGGGCCAAAATGCAATCAAGTATCTAGATGTGTGCCTTGACAAAGATATGGAGATGACAAGACGTACCACTGACAAGGTCAATCAGGTCGTTGCGTCACTTATACGGTTAAAGCCGCCTGACGGAGGCCCCGGTAGGGAGAGGCGCAGGATTTTGGCAGAAGTCGTAAACATGGCTCCTATATATAACAAGGCCCAAATGAAAAATAAATATAGACAGCTAATATAGAGGGTGGCGCATCGAAAACGAAACAGACGCATTTACTGGCAGTTAATTTTTTTTTTAAAACGCTCAGACCCGTCGATTTTGTTTTCGAGGAGGACACAAGTTTGGCAAAAAATCACGTTAACACGTGCAGCCCCCTGGGCGGGGGTGACACCAACCCTAAAATCTTAAATGGAAAGGGGGGTCGAGTGATACCTTATTTTAAAGGTCTTTCAATTCCCTTTATTTTGGGGGTGGTGTCACCCCGCTTAGGGGGCTGCACGTGCTAACGTGATTGTTTTGCCAAACTTGTATCCCCCTCGAGCTGCAAGTAAATGCGTCTGTTTCGTTTTCGATGTACCACCCTGTATATAAGCGCATACAGAACGGTGTCGACCAGTGCACTGCTGGTGGTAGCTGGTACCCCGCCAATTGATTTGCTGGCTGCGTAACTGATGCTCGTCTGCTGACAATTTTGCCGCGCATATACGCAAGGGAAAATGATTCAGAGAGAGGTAAATGATGCTAAGTAAGGTGCGGAAGAACAAAAATAGATCAAGGAACGAATAGTAGGTTTCTATTTTTCTCGGGTGTACATGTAGATAGGTATACAGGTAAATGCATGTACGATGAATGTACGTATGAAAATCTTACGCAACGCTACCCACTATGACGAAATGCTGCAAGCACCACCGTGGTTGGATGTGTATGCTATTCCTGAAGGATCTCACACTCCGGGCAGCAATGCTGTCGAGCCTTTCTGCCTAAGAGCTTTCCTCTGTCAAAAAGATACTTATTTGAGAGATGCGTGCAACCGAAGTTTTCAAAACCTGCACGCCATAACAATCAGCCTGGTTTCCACTACGGTGGCAAGGAGCTTATAACTTTCATTCCATTATGAAGCTAGACGTTTGCAAACACAACCCCTGAGGACACTCTTAGGGCACCCCAAGGGTGCTGTAACGGTTCATTAAATTTTCTATTAGGCTAATTAGGTGTTGCAGACATAGTGTGGGGACCGCCATTACTGACTTCATTTACAAAGATTCATTTAAATCCCCAACAGGGAGCGGGCGTATTTATGCATCTAGTTTTTCATTGACACTCAGCGCTATGGTGTATTTGTAGGTTTACTCACAATCCGAGAGTTGACTATATTTAAAACATTCCATTGAAATTTGTTGACGATGTGGATGATTGAGATGCAGTCTCTCGGAATCGTCATCAGGTAAACAGTGGGGAAGGAGAATAAATAATTTTAAACAAATGTGAAGAGCTTATCTAATGATTCGTTCAGCTACTTTGGCGGCGATAGGAACGAGAATTATTGGATGATAATTTTAAGCGACACCCTTTTAGGATGTGGGGGTAACAGAAGAACTAAGCCAGCAAGAGGGTGGAGTGTGACTTCTGAAAGAGGATGTAAATATTCCACAGCAGCCGTAATTCCATCTTTACCAAAGGAGGAAGAGGTCTTCAGATTTCGCATTTGCTTCTGTTAAGGCACCTATGAAGATTAATCGTTGCTGGAGGGTCTCCATCAGGCTCGTGGACAAATCCTAGGCTGAACGACTCTGTTAGTAAGTTTGTCTGCATTTATGTGGAGCAAAGTCGTGCGGATCGGATTGATCGTACAGGAAACGATGTCTTTGACTTGTAAGAGGAACGGTGTCGGAGCCAAGACTGATCCTTGGGGAACATCGGCACTGCCATCGTGGGATGACGAGGAGAACCAGTCACTCACGACTAATACTTATAACACGATACTCGACATTAATATTTGTATGTAATATGGTGTCACGTGCTAAAATGACGTAACCGTTTTTTTACTATTTTGATCACTTATCAGTAATTTGAATTTCTCTTTATTAATTATAGAGTACCGATTCCTAGATACAAACCTTTTCTATAGATTTTCTTTTGGTAAGTATCATAGTTTATTTATATATATCTTTCTTTCTCAGCGACTCAGTATTGTCTTGAAATCTTTTGGACACTAACGTTATAGTATAATTAAGGACTATTTGAGGAATTTCCTCATGAAATTTTGTTGGTTCCTCGTAGACAGAGTTGACCAGCGCGCCATCTTGTGCTTTCTACATGTACTAGCCGTATGTAGATAAAAATGTACCCCGGTGATATACCCTCAAAAAGTTATCCTTTATTCTAAAATAAGTTATGGCAGCTCGTAATTCAAAATCATGATCGATGTAATGTAGTAAACCCAAAAGGCACTGCCACGTATTTGAATACGTAAAATGCCAAACAAAATCAGGAACACACTAAGAATTTCAGTCAGCAACAATCAATATATACTAAGTGACATATAAATCCGAACACCCAGTTTAAATGGTTTTATTTTAATAACATTTTGTATAAGTACTTAATGAAGCATAATAAGTAAATGATAAAAATTTCAAAATGATTGCACTGCTTTAAAGCCCTTTGACCTTTAATAATGTGTGGATGCACCCTGATGTGCTACGCATTCTTGAACGCGCCTAGGCATGCTTCTGATCAGGTGGTCAATGTCCTCCTGTGGTATCTCATTCCAGGCAACCACCAACTCCTCTCGAAGTGCTTCTAGAGTCTGAGGAGGACGTTGCAAATTGAGAAATCTCCTACCCATCATATCCCACACGTGCTCAATTGGGGATAAGTCGGGAGATCTTGGTGGCCATGGTAACAATGTGACATCATTATGTTGGAAGAAGTCTATTGTGACTCTTGCAACATGTGGTCGGGCATTATCTTGTTGGAAAGTTGGATCTGTCAGGGTGTCAAGATAGGGTAAAAGATGCGGTTCTAGAACTTCGTGGATATAACGCTGCGCGTTCATATTACCTCTGATGAAGATTAAAGGTGACCTGGAACCATAAGCAATAGCACCCCAAACCATAACTCCAACAGTGTGATGAACATGTCTTTCAACAAAAAACTGTGGATTCCTCCTTTCACCACGTCGCCTTCTAACCCTGGCACGACCATCGTGCATGCCTAAACAAAATCGAGACTCGTCACTAAAGACAATACTGTTCCATTCCTGATCCCAGAGTGACCGTTGTCTGCACCACTCAAGGCGATTACATAGGTGTTCTCGAGTTAAAGGGAGGACCCAGTGTGGCCGGTATGAAAACAAGCCAAAACTTCTCATTCGTCGGTAAACACTTCGCATGCCAATAGGTCTTCCGTGTTCTGCAAACCATTCATTTGCAATGGACCTGGTAGTGGATAAACGGTCCCTTAAGGCCAATAATCTTAGGCGGCGATCTTCACGGTCTGTTGTTCTACGGTGGCGTCCAGTGCCCCTTGCTCTTTGCGTACGGCCTTCTCGAAGCCATGCCTGACAACACCTAACCACAGTGTCGACACTTCTTTGCACTCTAACTGCAATTGCCCGAAAAGAAAGTCCAGCTTCCCGAAGTCCCACTATACGGCCCCTATCAAACTCACTAAGTTGACGAAATCGTACAGGTCTCCGTACTCTAGGCATCGTAACCGATCGTAAATGATGTCAAGAACCAAAATCCGCCAACGTTGATTCTTTACTGCGGCTGAAATATTCATTTTTAGAGCGTTAGTGAATTAAAAAAAAGCAGTATAAAAACCGGAATGTCCAACTGATAAGGCTGAAAATTTTTTCACTTGTTATTTACGGTAAGATAAATACATTCACCAACTTTTATTAAAATAAAACCATTTAAACTGGGTGTTCGGATTTATATGTCACTTAGTATATTAATATCTATGACATACCTAATTAAAATGATATTTTACCTGTTCACATCAGGGTTTTTGTTAATGGAAGGGATGGCTTCCAACAAAATCGGCTACAAGGCAGCTACAAAACAAAACTGGAGAAGTCTGAACAGTGCTACTCCACAATGGCTTTCCACTAAAAGGAAGCAGATATTGAACAAACTTCTTCAGAACCATCAATAATGGACATGGTCCGATGTATACAAAAGAGACCTTACCGCTAGAGCTTAATATCCCATTAGAAAATGGACGGGTAGTACCCAGACCAAAACAACTAATCGTAAGGTACAAAATAGAAGGGTACGACTCCATAAACTGGTGTTCAGGGCGTTAATATCCCAAAATCTGGAAGCTAACGCAACGACACCCACACCACAATCCCCGCAGGTAAGTAAATGACGCAGAATACCTTACCCCCTAAAAGAAGGTTAAATAAGTGGCCCTAAAGGAGGCACGTTCGGCAGAAAATCAAAAGGAACAGAGAAAAACAGGTAAAGAAGGTGTCTTGATAGCACATCAAATTTTAACAGAAGGTATCTTGATAGGAAAGTAAACATTCATATCGGGCTAGTACGTACGGAAATCACAAGGTCGCACGCTGGTCAACTTTGTCTACGAGGGACCCATAAATTTTATTCAAGTTGCACAACTTGTGTATAGGCCAAAGAAAAGCCACTCTCAACTCCATTGTAAAAGAAAAATCGGCTTAGATGGGCTAAAGAACATAGACAAGGACACCTCAACAATGGAGTGATGAGGCCCGATTCCAAGTTTGTGTTGGTGACAGTCGCAGTAGAGTTATTCGCAAAAAAATGAAACATTCCATGTTGAATGTCTGAAGAGAACAGTGAAATTCCCAGCATCCATGACGGTCTGGGGCAGTATGTCATCAAAAGGAGTAGGAAAACTTCATTTTATTGATGGAAATGTGGATGCAAACAAATATTTGGCAATTTTAGAAGAATCGCTTTTACCAGTCATGGAAGAATGACATCCGGCCAAGATTTTGTGTTTCAGCAAGATGGTGCAGCGTGCCATACCCCAAAAAAGGCTATAAAATGGATAGAAGAAAATAATTTACCACTTTTGAAATGGGTTTCTAGCAGTCCAGATCTGTCACCTATTGAAACTTTGTGGCACGAGATGAAAAAGGTTCTACGACAAAGGTGATGTTACCCAATGGTAACACTGGACAACAAATTTTAATTTTTTAATTGTATCTTGTGGGAAAAGTGCACTTCTTTGTTAATTTTGGGGCGCTGAATCCAAAAATGACAATGAAATAAAAAAATTAGTTGCGGTTTAGAAAAAAAACTTTTTATTTTTACGGATATATTAAAAAAAGTAACAAGATTCATATACTTATAATCACTATATGCGCTGTCTTTTTGCTGTTATTTTATGGATCGTTTCTGGAGCATCTCTACCAAGAGTCCAACAGTAGTCTGCAAGCATGGAAGGATTCCACTTTCCCTGATACCTTTTTTCCATTGTTGAAATATCCTGATGAAAACGTTCGCCGTGCTCATCACTTACGGCTCCGAAATTGTCAGGAAAAAAGTCCCGGTGTGAGTGTAGGAAATGTATCTTAAGAGACATATTACAGCCCATCTTTTGATACGATGACAGCATATTTTTGACAAGGGTTTTATAGTTGTCAGCTTTTCTATTTCCCAAGAAATTAGTGACCACCAGACGGACATCATTCCAAGCAGTTTTTTCAATACCTGTTGAACTGTTTTCAAACTGTGTATCTTTCAAAATATTTCGAATCTGTGGCCCAACAAAAATACCTTCCTTAACCTTTGCCTCACTTAGTCTTGGAAATTTCTGACGCAGGTATTGCAAAGCTGACCCATCTCTATCTAATGCCTTGACAAAGTTTTTCATTAGGCCCAACTTGATATGCAGTGGTGGTAATAAAATTTTTTTCGAATCTACTAATGGCATATGCTGTACATTTTTTTGACCTGGCTCTAGGAATTGACGAACAGGCCAGTTTTGTCTGGTGTAATGAAGTGCCTTTGCCCGACTGTCCCATTCACACAAAAAACAGCAAAACTTTGTGTAGCCTAGCTGCAGCCCAAGTAAAAGTGCAACAACTTTCAAATCGCCACAAATATGCCATTGGTGCTTATCGTATTTTATGCATGTCAATAGGTACTTCATATTGTCATATGATTCTTTCATGTGAACTGCATACCCTACAGGAAGAGATTGTAAAATATTTCCAATATGCAATAACACTGCCTTTAAACTCAATGTTGAACTGTCTATAAACAATCTCCATTCTTCTGGGTTATAGTTTATATTTAAAGCCGCCAGTAAGCCGTTAATGTTACTGCAGAAAACCAAGTTATTCTCCATATTGAAAAATGGTTCTAAGTATTTGTGGCGTTTACGAAAAACACATACCGAAACATCGACTTCTAACAAGTTCCACTGCTGCAGTCTTGATCCAAGTAACTCTGCCTTACATTTTGGAAGTTCTAAATCTCTTACAAGATCATTTAATTCTGACTGTGTTATTTTGTGCGGTTGGTGGCATGACGTGCTCCTCAGACTTGAAGCACATGTATTACAGCAGATGTGGGGTGCCCACTGTTTGTCTTGATCACCTAGTTTACAACCGAAATAAAGCTGATATGCCTTTGTTATTAGTGGAGTAATAGACCGTCTCTGAGACGCAAAAGTCACATCACCACACACGTAACAAAACTGATCTGGATTGTTTACACACTTTCGAGACATCTTGCATGAACGCTGTCAGCCAACTGAGGAAAAAATGGCTAATATAAAACAATATAATGTACACGTATGTATAACGTAACACAATCATGCCGATTACATCATCTTTCCTTGCCGAATATAAAAATGTAGCACGTGCATTCTTGTGAATTATGTTATAAAAACAGGTCAACCGTCCTATTTAAGAGAAAGATTTGTGCCTTTGCCTAGTGCCCAGAGAAGTAGAAATAATCTCAATTTTATCGTACCTGGGCATAGAACGCGTTCCTTCCGACAATCGTTTGCCTATGTGGCGGTTCACTTATGGAATAATTTACCAACTTCAGTTAAAAGCTCATCGTCAAAAACATTCTCAAAACTGACGAAAACGTTGTTACAGAATCACCAGCTACTTTAGCAGCGTTTGTGTGAGCAAAAATTTCGTTTTTACATTCCTACTCGCTGACAGGTTGTATAGATTTGTTTTTCGCGTCCGTTGCCAGCTCCCGGGGGTTCTCTCTTCGTTTTTGCCTTTTTTGTGCTTCACCGCCTCTTCATTTGCCTCTTTATTGTATTTTTTATTTTGTTTAAGAACTTTTAGGGTATTCAGGGCTTTGGACTCTTTGTATTAAAGGGTCCAATGTATCGGTTTTATAATCGAGAGACTGTCCTTTTTCGTCATTACTCTATATATAGAATTTCTTCTGTTCATGATATTTATTCATGACGAAATAAATATTTGAATTTGAATTTGAATTACAGTATATTAACACTGTCACAGCAGGAACACATATAATTACCGTATCTCTAAAATTTGAACTAATATTGAAAAAATAAGTTTCATTCCGGTTTTAGCACATTAAAATAGTAATATTTTGTTGATTTTATTTAGGATATTTTTTGGCTGTTGATCAGTGTAATCTTTCAATTGTTGCTTTGTTAACTTCGCGTATTTATTTGCACATTGTTTATTTGTTCAGATGTTCTATTAGTTATAGGTCTAAGTGATTTCAAATATGTATTTTTTACTACTAGAGTGTATCTAAAATGTTTTTGAGAAGATAAATTGTTTTAGAAGTAAATAGTTTCATCATGTTTAGTTTATAAAGGCATATTTTGGTACAAATCTTGAAGTGCGCCAACTGAAGTAGGAAGGGGCTCGTATAATAGTGTCCAAAAGATTTCAAAACAATACTGAGTCGCTAAGAAAGAAAGATATAATACGTGTAAAATTATACACTCAATAATCTATGAAATTTGCTAGAAGAAAATCATTGAAAAGGGTTTGTATCTAGGAATCGGTACTCGATAATCAATAAAGCGAAATTCAAATTACTGATAAGTGATCAAAATAGTAAAAAAAAAGATTACGTGATTTTGGCACGTGACAATGGGAATATTAAGTCAATCCTAGTTTTCTTAAAAACGACGTCCTTAAATTAAAAACAGCGTTCATCCATCTAGCGAGACGATTATACGCAACCATCAAACGCCAGCTTCAGTTTCAGCTTCAGAAGCGTCTGGCAACGATCCGGCAAAATGGTGCCAAATCTGTCCCCACACCATAAATTCACCCGCTACGTCTTCGGCGTGTATACAGCCTTCTGCAAAGGTTTTATCGTATAATTTATTATAACTAACGGAAATGCGGTACATATATCAGCGACGGATCCTCGGTGTGCAGTATGTAGTATGTGATTGTGTATTTTTGAGGAAAATTAAAACGCTCGGACCGTTTGGCATCAGCAGTATTGCAATAGAGACAGACGAGACGATGCAGCAGTTGAATATTTCTTTAACGGGTCGCGAAATGGGGCGCCTTGGCGAACGGGTCGCAATTTATTTAAATCATAACCTCAGAAGAATGTACTGATGCTTTTTTTACTTCCCACGCCTGCTGTTGCGGAAGAATTAAGGATCATAAAATTCGAATTCAAATTCACATTCATATTCTGAATTAGCCTGAGAGGCTTTATAATGTATGTATAGTCAACGCCAAACAAAGTGGCGTGCACGTCATCAAGGTGGGTGTGTTGAAAAATTTACATTGTTGCCAAACTTTTTGTAAAATAATAAAATTTATTATTTACATATCTAGGTTTATAAGCAATATTAACCTCAAATGAGAACAAAAATAATAGTATAATAAAATTATAGATCTGTACTTGCATAATCATTAAGTATGACAATTATTGATCAGATGACACTATGAAACTACCATATTTAATTGATAGCTTAAAGGTACTGAATAAAAATCCAAATGGGGTCCTCCAAATTTTATGCATGGTATTTATTTTACAGAATTCATACAGAAAAATGCATTCTAAAATTAGGTAAGCTACTGGTGTAAGCTTTTTCTGTACAATAAAGTTAGTCGGAGTTTCTTTCTTCAGCGCTGTCTGAATCTGAATCTTCATCACTCTCAAAGTTGATTATTAAAGGTTCGATGTCTGGTCGATCAAAAATTCGTTCTCTTTCATACCATTTAAAAATTTCTTGCTCAGTATGTCGAACACTATTTTTCCACATGTCTGGGGTAACCGTTTGTAGAGCCTCGTTCCACATATCCAAACAGTCTTTTTCACTGTTACCATCTCTACCAATATGTCTGTTATAGTAACCTTTTGCTATGCCCCAAATTAACTCAATAGGGTTAAATATACAACGGTAAGGAGGCAGACGAAGAACTTTGTGCCCATGTTGTTCCGCCAATTCATCAATCACGTATATTTTAGGTGGTTTGTTTCTAAAAAAGCAGTTATTTTAAGAATAGGAATAAACAAAAGAAATATAAACTGTCGACCAAAATATATATAATTAAGAAGCATTATGTACCGAGCAACAATACTCAATAGCTCTGTTTTAAACATTGTGTTTAAAAATGGTATGTTTTAATTTGTGAACCAGTCTTGGATATTTTTTTTTGTCCATGCATTGTTGGGCACTTTGTTCAATATCATGCTGTGATAAGGGGCGTTATCCAGTATAATCATAGATGGACTCTCCAATTTTTCTAATAACTGATGTTGAAACCATTTCAAAAAGTTGTCCTGGTTCATCGCTCCATGGTAATCGCTCAATTTTGTTTTCGAAGAAAATATCGCTTCACTACCCTCAATAAACCCATTTTCATTTCCAGCATGTAATATAATGTATCTAAAATATATTAGTTTTAAATTTTATAGTGCAAATTGTGTAAAAGTACATACCTTTTACCATCTGTTTTAATAGCTTTCACGCTTTTTTGGTTTCCATTTTGCCAAGAGCGACCTATGGTCCCATTTTGAAATATCCAAGTTTCATCGAGGAAGACAAACTGGTATAAGGCCTCAACCTTGGCTTGATTGTATTGCCTTAGAAATTCCACCCTTTTCAAAGCTATACTTGGTAGTTCCATGAGCCCTCGTCGCGGATTGTCCTTAAGCCACTTAAATCCAAGATCTCTAAGCAACCGCCTTAAAGACGTGGCACTCCCATCAAATAATGCCCTATCTCTTAATCGAGACCATAAAGTTTGTATCGTAACTTGTTCTTCTGAAACCATGTGTAATATGACATTATAATTTAGTTAACAAATTAATGCAAATTTCTGATAAGTTATTATAATAAGATCTTACTTTTGTGATACATATTATAGATCACTTCTCGAATGGCACTTGTATCCAATGTCGCTGTGTTGGTTACACGTTTAATATAATATAACTCCGCTTTTTCTTGGGCGATTCTAAATTTGCATCACTTTTCACACCCTCGGAAATACGACTAACTGTCCTTAAACTAATTTTTAAAGCAGCAGCAACACGCTACAAAAAATGAAATAAAATTTCACTATTATTAATATACATTACATATAATTATTAGTAACCTACCTCTTGAACAGCATTTAAAGGCAACAAAGGCCCGTTGTTGTCCCTTTCTTGCTCAAAGTAGTGCATTAACGAGGCCACGAGTTCCTTACACCGACTATTTAACTGTTTGGGCATCTTTATATACCAAAATTGCCTTTATCTACTCGTAAAATGAATAATTTTGTTTTGAAACAAACAGTTGTTGATTTACAGTATGCGGGGCCAAAGGATTTATAAAGATTTGAAAAGCCACAAATTGATTCAGTGTCAAAATTAATACAAATGTCAGTTCCCAGTTTAAATAAGTTTCAAGGTGACAATGTGTCAACGCTGCGAAATCGGTTTAGTGCGTTTACATGTCGATAAGTGATTGGAGCGTTTGCAAAACATTTTATTTCGCATAATGCGTCTAAATTTATCAGAAAGCAACTTATGTGATATTTTAATAACAATGTTTATATGACTATTAACCATAATAAGAGAGTAATGACCATTTTACAATTTATATATCACATTAATATGAAACTTCAATAGAGCAATTGTTTGTGATAGAAACCTAGGCATTAGGTCGGGGAATTTTTATCGTGATGACGTGCACGCCACTTTGTCTGGCGTTGACTATATACGATTTGTCAGAGTAAAAACTAATAAAACAATCCAAAATAATTATATGTATAAACAAACAAAAAAAACATACAAATAAATCCTAAAATACTAAACTCAGGGACGGCATAATAACACTTACTTACAGAAATTCTGTCAGATTAACCCTACAGTGATCAACAGCCAAAAAATATCCTAAATAAAATCAAAAAAATATTACTATTTTTAATGTGCGAAAACCGGAATGAAACTTATTTTTTCAATATTAGTTCAAGTTTTAGAGATACGGTAATTATATGTGTTCCTGCTGTGACAGTGTTAATATACTGTAATTCACAAGAATGCACGTGCTACATTTTTATATTCGGCAAGGAAAGATGATGTAATCGGCATGATTGTGTTACGTTATACATACGTGTACATCATATTGTTTTATATTAGCCATTTTTTCCTCAGTTGGCTGACAGCGTTCATGCAAGATATCTCGAAAGTGTGTAAACAATCCAGATCAGTTTTGTTACGTGTGTGGTGATGTGACTTTTGCGTCTCAGAGACGGTCTATTACTCCACTAATAACAAAGGCATATCAGCTCCAAGTCTGAGGAGCTGGTTAAATGGCAAAAAACGGTCTATGCGCTTTGCTGTCCCAATGGTTTGGAGAGAGCCTACAAATCATATTAATGACTGTTACTTTTGCATGGTACAAGGTACAGGTATGTCCAAGAAACAAAAATCGGTTATTAACTACCCAAACATACCATCTGCGATGAGACCTGTGCCTCACAGTGACGAAAATCATATTCCAAAACCCCCAGAATTCTACACTTGCGAATCAGAAAACGAATCAGATCATGGCGATCGAGTGATTCGTCAGGAAGAAGATATGCCATCAACGTCAAGAGATCCTGATTTTATACCGAGCACGTCATACTACCAACCGCACAAAATAACACAGTCAGAATTAAATGATCTTGTAAGAGATTTAGAACTTCCAAAATGTAAGGCAGAGTTACTTGGATCAAGACTGCAGCAGTGGAACTTGTTAGAAGATGATGTTTCGGTATGTGTTTTTCGTAAACGCCACAAAGACTTAGACCCATTTTTCAATATGGAGAATAACTTGGTTTTCTGCAGTAAGATTAACGGCTTACTGGCGGCTTTCAAATATAAACTATAACCCAGAAGAATGGAGATTGTTTATAGACAGTTCAACATTGAGTTTAAAGGCAGTGTAATTGCATATTGGAAATATTTTACCATCTCTTCCTGTAGGGTATGCAGTTCACATGAAAGAATCATATGACAATATGAAGTACCTATTGACATGCATAAAATACGATGAGCACCAATGGCATATTTGTGGCGATTTGAAAGTTGTTGCACTTTTACTTGGGCTGCAGCTAGGCTACACAAAGTTTTGCTGTTTTTTGTATGAATGGGACAGTCGGGCAAAGGCACTTCATTACACCAGACAAAACTGGCCTGTTCGTCAATTCCAAGAGCCAGGTCAAAAAAATGTACAGTATATGTCATTAGTAGATTCGAAAAAAATGTTATTACCACCACTGCATATCAAGTTGGGCCTAATGAAAAACTTTGTCAAGGCATTAGTTAGAGATGGGTCAGCTTTTCAATACCTGCATCAGAAATTTCCAAGACTAAGTGAGGCAAAGGTTAAAGAAGGTATTTTTGTTGGGCCACAGATTCGAAATATTTTGAAAGATACACAGTTTGAAAACACTTTAACAGGTATTAAAAAACTGCTTGGAATGATTTCCGTCTAGTGGTCACTAATTTCTTGGGAAATAGAAAAGCTGACAACTATAAAACCCTTGTCAAAAATATGCTGTCATCGTATCAAAAGATGGGCTGTAATATTTCTCTTAAGATGCATTTCCTACACTCACACCTGGACTTTTTTCCTGACAATTGCGGAGCCGTAAGTGATGAGCACGGCGAACGTTTTCATCAGGATATTTCAACAATGGAAAAAAGGTACCAGGGAAAGTGGAATCCTTCCATGCTTGCAGACTACTGTTGGACTCTTGGTAGAGATGCTCCAGAAACGATCCATAAAAGAACAGCAAAAAGACAGCGCATATAGTGATTCTTATAAGTATATGAATCTTGTTACTTTTTTTAATATATCCTTAAAAATAAAAAGTTTTTTTTCTAAACCGCAACTAATTTTTTTATTTCATTATCATTTTTGGATTCAGCGCCCCAAAATTAACAAAGAAGTGCACTTTTCCCACAAGATACAATTAAAAAACTAAAATTTGTTGTCCAGTGTTATGTATATCTCCACACTCTCGATGATTGAACATGAAAATTCGTGTACCCAGTCTTATACTTAGCAAAGCACACATTCAAGTCTTCAGCTTGCCTGGTCGAGTACAAGTTGAGATTGTTTAAGACCCTATTTTTGTAATAAAGGTATACACAGCCATTTCCTATAAAAATGGTAAAGATGGTTGAAACCTTAAGAAGCTTAAAAATATTCTTACAAAAATGCTTACTCCCGACTCCTATCATACATCCGGGACCGAAAACCAGCACATGTGCGTTTTACTGCAAACATGACAAAATTAATATTATGATGGCGATATCCTGAGGCCTTATTACAGCAAATAACGAATAAATTACATATGAGCTTGTTGTGCTAGAGCCGCATTCGTTTGTATTTTTAGACCTGAGTAAATAAATACAACGATTCCGAGTGGATAAACTAGAACATATAGTAATGTTTAAAATTATACAATGAACCCACATAGCTTGAAATGATGCCAAACGCTCATAAGAATGGAATATTCAGTGTAGGACTCTCAATAATCTAGTTATCATTGCTGCGGCCCTGGCCATTTACATGTAAAGTGACGAGAGACCTGGAGGTTCGCTTCTTGGAGACGTAATAGTGTAGTTCAATTTATTGCTTCCAAAACACACCTCGACTAACAAGTAATGGGGAAAAATTTACTATGCACTTTGCCCAGTGTCCTTTGCACTTAAAACAAACGCAGGTGGATCAAATATACTAAGTGACCTATAAATCCGAACACCCAGTTTAAATGGTTTTATTTTAATAAAATTCTGTATAAGTACTTAATGAAGCATAATAAGTAAATGATAAAAATTTCAAAATGATTGCACTGCTTTAAAGCCCTGTGTGGATGCACCCTGATGTGCTACGCATTCTCCAACGCGTCCAGGCATGCTTCTGATCAGGTGGTCAATGTCCTCCTGTGGTATCTCATTCCAGGCAACCACCAACTCCTCTCGAAGTGCTTCTAGAGTCTGAGGAGGACGTTGCAAATTGAGCAATCTCCTACCCATCATATCCCACACGTGCTCAATTGGGGATAAGTCGGGAGATCTTGGTGGCCAAGGTAACAATGTGACATCATTATGTTGAAAGAAGTCTATTGTGACTCTTGCAACATGTGGTCGGGCATTATCTCGTTGGAAAGTTGGATCTGCCAGGGTGTCAAGATAGGGTAAAAGATGGGGTTCTAGAACTTCGTGGATATAACGCTGCGCGTTCATGTTACCTCTGATGAAGATTAAAGGTGGCCTGGAACCATAAGCTATAGCACCCCAAACCATATCTGCAACAGTGTGATGAACATGTCTTTCAACAAAAAATTGTGGATTCCTCCTTTCACCACGTCGCCTTCTAACCCTGGCACGACCATCGTGCATGCCTAAACAAAATCGAGACTCGTCACTAAAGACAATACTGTTCCATTCCTGATCCCAGAGTGACCGTTGTCTGCACCACTCAAGGCGATTACGTCGGTGTTCTCGAGTTAAAGGGAGGACCCAGTGTGGCCGGTATGAAAACAAGCCAAAACTTCTCATTCGTCGGTAAACACTTCGCATGCCAATAAGTCTTGCGTGTTCGGCAAACCATTCATTTGCAATGGACCTGGTAGTGGAGAAACGTTCCCTTAAGGCCAAGAATCTTAGGCGGCGATCTTCACGGTCTGTTGTTCTACGGCGGCGTCCAGTGCCCCTTGCTCTTTGCGTACGGCCTTCTCGAAGCCATGCCTGACAACACCTAACCACAGTGTCTGCACTTCTTTGCACTCTAACTGCAATTGCCCGAAAAGAAAGTCCAGCTTCCCGAAGTCCCACTATACGGCCCCTATCAAACTCCCTAAGTTGACGAAATCGTACAGGTCTCCGTACTCTAGGCATCGTAACCGATCGTAAAGGATGACAAGACCCAAAATCCGCCAACGTTGATTCTTTACTGCGGCTGAAATATTCATTTTTAGAGCGTTAGTAAATTAAAAAAAAGCAGTATAAAAACCGGAATGTCCAACTGATAAGGCTGAACATTTTTTCACTTGTTATTTAGAGTAAGATAAATACATTCACTTAGAATATAAACAGGAATTCTTTCTCAATACTGGTCATTTGGACCACAGCAAATACTAATCCCGTTGCAATCTATTTTTCCTCTTTTCTTTTAATATTGCCACAAAAAAATAGATACGTAACGCAGCCATGAACCGTACTTGTATGTTTTCCGAATTTCCTCCCATCGGAATCCGGAAAACCGGTAACAGCCGGTTAAAACAGGATGCCATCCATATTCCTGTCATTCCATTTACATCGATGTTCTAACCCATCAAAGGGCGCGGTAAACAAATTTGCGTCTGCGGCCAATAGACAGCCCGCGGGTGAATTCGAACGCCCTCTTTTTAATAAACACCCTGTGAGGAGGAAATTGCCAGCGTCTTATTGGTCGTCGGTGGCGCCCCCGCAGATTGACTTTCCACGGCCGTCTGGATTTTGTAATGGGATTTGGGGGCGCCGCGTACTTTTGGAAAACAGGTGGGGAGTTTATTTCCGATGGGGAATGTGCTTCTGCTGTGTGTAAATCCGATTTAGGATGTCATCTTCGGAACGCCTGGTTCCTGTATTTTTTTACGGTTAAAATTACGCCTGGCATCCTCGAGGCGTTGGATGTGCTTTTACTCCTGCCTGTAAAATCGTCCATACCATTTCTCCAATTAGAAGCAACTTGCAGAAGAACAACATTTATAAATCGATTTTAATAATAATAATAAGGATAATAAACGTTCTTTTATTTGGGCACAGTTATTCCATACAAAAATAAATACAAATATGAATAAAATAGACAAATGACAATGTAACTGATAATATAACAAAATTATAAAACATATTTAATGTAATTAATCTGATAAATGAGTAAAAAATGTTTCTACTTATTAGCAGAAGTTAAAGATATTTTTAACTTTGGCACTATAGAAGGAGATTCTTGATATGTTTCTTTATAGTTATCAAGTGTCAAAGATTTCCTTTCAGGAGGTAATGAGCTATACAGATAGATCGCATTCAAAGTGAGGCCTTTATGGTAAAATGAAGTTCTCCATGATGAGTGTATTTGGAAAGCGGATATCTCTAGAATCAACACACATACGATTTATACTAAGTGACATATAAATCCGAACACCCAGCTTAAATCGTTTTATTTTAATACAATTTTGTATAAGTACTTAATGAAGCATAATAAGTAAATGATAAAGATTTCAAAATCATTGCACTGCTTTAAAGCCCTTTGACCTTTAATAATGTGTGGATGCATCCTGATGTGCTACGCATTCTCCAACGCGCCTAGGCATGCTTCTGATCAGGTGGTCAATGTCCTCCTGTGGTATCTCATTCCAGGCAACCACCAACTCCTCTCGAAGTGCTTCTAGAGTCTGAGGAGGACGTTGCAAATTGAGCAATCTTCTACCCATCATATCCCACACGTGCTCAATTGGGGATAAGTCGGGAGATCTTCACGGTCTGTTGTTCTACGGCGGCGTCCAGTGCCCCTTGCTCTTTGCATACGGCCTTCTCGAAGCCATCTCTGACAACACCTAACCACAGTGTCTACACTTCTTTGCACTCTAACTGCAATTGCACGAAAAGAAAGTCCAGCTTCCCGAAGTCCCACTATACGGCCCCTATCAAACTCACTAAGTTGACGAAATCGTACAGGTCTCCGTACTCTAGGCATCGTAACCGATCGTAAAGGATGTCAAGAACCAAAATCCGCCAACGTTGATTCTTTACTGCGGCTGAAATATTCATTTTTAGAGCGTTAATGAATCAAACACAAGCAGTATAAAAACCGGAATGTTCAACTGATAAGGCTGAACATTTTTTCACTTGTTATTTACAGTAAGATAAATACATTCACCAACTTTTATTAAAATAAAACCATTTAAACTGGGTGTTCGGATTTATATGTCACTTAGTATATTAGCTTTTCCTGCAAAAACAAAAGAAGTGATATTTATATAATTCTGTAACAATCTGCCAACCTTGTTTTTGAAGCGATGTCGAAATATGGTGGTACTTTTTCAAGTTTTCTACTCATCTACAGCAAGATTTTTTTTTTTCGTAAGCGTCTTATAGATACAGAATCCAAAAATCAATGGTAAAGAATATCGCAATATGTAATACTTGACACTGTTTCGCACATAATCTCCTTAGTTTTTTAGTCCAAAATTTGTTTATTGGAGAAACATTGAAATAAAACTTTCAATAATACGATTCACATGTGGAAAGAAATTTAGAGATTCATCAAGAAAAATACCTAAGTTCTTAACTGATTTACGTACCTGAATAATCTCCAGAGATTTGTATACCTTTCAACATATTTCTTTAATTTTTTGTGAGAAAGTATAACTTTTGATTTTATATGATTTAAACTTTTTGCGTAATTGTTAGGAGCCTTTAAAGCAGCTATTATTTTGTCATTGTTGAAATTGTTATATAATTCAGAATCATCAGCAAAAATATTGTTTATACAATATGTTACTACTTTATCTAGATCACTTATATAAAGAATAAAAAGGAGTGGTCCAAGCACTGTTCCTTGGGGTACTCCCAAGGATATTAAAGTTTCAAGTGATGAGTTCATATCAACAACAACTATACTAAGTGACATATAAATCCGAACACCCAGTTTAAATGGTTTTATTTTAATAAAGGTTGGTGAATGTATTTATCTTACTGTGAATAACAAGTGAAAAAATTTTCAACCTTATCAGTTGGACATTCCGGTTTTTATACTGCTTTTTTTTTAATTCACTAACGCTCTAAAAATGAATATTTCAGCCGCAGTAAAGAATCAACGTTGGCGGATTTTGGTTCTTGACATCCTTTACGATCGGTTACGATGCCTAGAGTACGGAGACCTGTGCGATTTCGTCAACTTAGTGAGTTTGATAGGGGCCGTACAGTGGGACTTCGGGAAGCTGGACTTTCTTTTCGGGCAATTGCAGTTAGAGTGCAAAGAAGTGTAGGCACTGTGGTTAGGTGTTGTCAGGCGTGGCTTCGAGAAGGCCGTACGCAAAGAGCAAGGGGCACTGGACGCGTAGAACAACAGACCGTGAAGATGGCCGCCTAAGATTATTGGCCTTAAGGGACCGTTTCTCTACTATCAGGGCCATTGCAAATGAATGGTTTGCAGAACACGGAAGACCTATTGGCATGCGAAGTGTTTACCGACGAATGAGAAGTTTTGGCTTATCATACCGGCCACACTGGGTCCTCCCTTTAACTCGTAATCGCCTTGAGTGGTGCAGACAACGGTCACTCTGGGATCAGGAATGGAACAACTTTAGTGATGAGTCTCGATTTTGTTTAGGCATGCACGATGGTCGTGCCAGGGTTAGAAGGCGACGTGGTGAAAGGAGGAATCCACAGTTTTTTGTTGAAAGACATGTTCATCACACTGTTGGAGTTATGGTTTGGGGTGCTATAGCTTATGGTTCCAGGTCACCTTTAATCTTCATCAGAGTTAACGTGAACCCGCAGCGTTATATCCACGAAGTTCTAGAACCCCATCTTTTACCCTATCCTGACACCCTGGCAGATCCAACTTTCCAACAAGATAATGCCCGACCACATGTTGCAAGAGTCACAATAGACTTCTTTCAACATAATTATGTCACATTGTTACCATGGCCACCAAGATCTCCCGACTTATCCCCAATTGAGCACGTGTGGGATATGATGGGTACGAGATTGCTCAATTTGCAACGTCCTCCTCAGACTCTAGAAGCACTTCGAGAAGAGTTGGTGGTTGCCTGGAATGAGATACCACAGGAGGACATTGACCACCTGATCAGAAGCATGCCTAGGCGCGTTGGAGAATGCGTAGCACATCAGGGTGCATCCACACATTATTAAAGGTCAAAGGGCTTTAAAGCAGTGCAATCATTTTGAAATTTTTATCATTTACTTATTATGCTTCATTAAGTAGTTATACAAAATTTTATTAAAATAAAACCATTTAAACTGGGTGTTCGGATTTATATGTCACTTAGTATATTTGCGATCTGTTTCTGATGAAGTTTCATACCCACAAATTTGTTAAAATTATTCTTTAAGCAAACTACAATGAATGTCCTCCGGAAAAATCTTTTTCAGGCCTTTTGTATCATTTCGAATAGAAATATAGATTTTTTCATCCGATCACAGACGGCTAACCATGGACAGCTGTTTCGTGCTATTTGCTCATCTGCATAGCTTAGGCTTGGCCTCAGGTAGGACTATGAAAGCTGGACAACTGTATTCTATCCGTAATATAAAGATATTGCTGATCATTCAAGAAAAAAATTGAGGATTGAAAATTGGGAGTTTTTTGGGGTCGAGGAGAGGGTATATCTCGCTTTTTGGCATTATTCATACATCATAGGTCACCTCATACATTCACCCCAAATGGCGGAGAAATACATTCGACACGCATCTGTCTTTCTGGGTTGACCAGCGTCAAAGTGTGTGAGTCTGTTTGACTGAGCACGATCATCCGATTACTGCGTTGTGTGAGTAGTCAATCTACTTGACATTTTTAAATGAATCATCGTCAGGCACGACATTCTTAATTAGCATTGTTTCGTCTACCTAACCGGGCAAAAAAAGCGTATGGAATTGAGAATTGGCTGTATAGCGCAAATTTTCATTCAAACAAGATAGCTCGGTTAAGGCTATAGCGCCCATTTTATTATTACCACTTTTCTGAAAGCTTTGGCCGGCGACAAAAAACGCATCGTTGAAAACGAAGTTTCCTGGATTCCGTGAAACCCTTGAGGCGGTTGTTTCCATGGACGTGCACATGGCTTTCGAAAAATATCACAGTATCACAACAGTCTTTCAGGCAAGAGCACTTAATAATGATGATAGTTGCTTTTATTTAGAGACAAACTAAGTGATCGGCGAAGGTTGGCATTCGCTACTCTTACACTTAAGCATTCAGTTAGCGATTGTTAACAAGATTAGAAACCAAGTAAATCAAATATTACAATGCATCATATATGGAGAAATGGCGAAATTAGGTAGATATCATATACTCAGTGATATAAGTGTTACACCCAGAAAAAATAATGTTCTGGGTATTAAAACTTGTGATAATGCAATGAAACAACAATGAAACAAATGGAACTGACACAGAAGAACATCACTGAATACAAAGTGAACATATTCATATTGTTCGGATCCTGATATGACAAAATAAGCCTTATAAGCATGAACGTCCATGATAGGAAGCTTTTATCAGAATTCAATAAATAATTCTGGGTGTTGAATTTTATATGTCACTTAGGGTGGATTTCACCAAGGTTGTCAAATCAACAGTCCGTTATTCTCCACCTAATTTAAAGAAATTGTTTGATTTATGAATAAAATTCATGTTTTAATTACTATTGTTGATTTTTTATTCATGTTTACATTATTTTCTTCAATTGATATGCGATTTCACTGATTTAACATCACCTACCGTGTTTTTTTTTCCTATAAACCTCTTGTAGATAGTCATTAAACACCTACTTGATGACAGACTCTACCAAAAATTTCATAATATTGCTCGTTTCTAAACATTCATTCATTTACTTGCCGTTCATCAGAACCATTATGGCACCTTAGATTGATATTCTCACAAAACCATTCAGGTTTTTTAATATCCATACATCGATAAAGTTGAATATTTTTCGTTGTTTAGGAACTGAACAAACATCCACACTATATTTACAGCGATTAAGAAATACCCAGATATATGTCTTAAAGCTACCAGCAAACCTAAAACCTGCAAAAAAACTAGAAATTCGCCATATTTTTCTTATTTCACGAGTACACATTCTATGTTATATAATTAGACATTGTTTGAATGACAGCTGAAACTCCCCGAGTGGGATCCGTCAACTTTTGGTCGCAGTCACAAAACGTATACAGTGAAGAAGGTTTAATTCCATGCTATTCAATGACAACACGGTGACTTGTGTGGTTGTCAGCGGCCATTTTTTGAGGGTGCGACATGGTTGCCAGATTGTGCATTAATATCCCGTTTCAACCCCCTGGTCCCACTGAAGTACGCTCTGCCAACTGTTGAACTATACTCTACTACGCTTTATACGAGCTTACGTGGAATTTTTCCCAAAATCGTTGCACAACACTTGAGAAAATGCAAATGAAAATTTAAAATTATTTCCATGACGCCCCAAAATAGCCGCGTCGGTACCTCGAGTGATACATCTTGACAGTATGGATGTTCGATACGATCCTATATTTAGAAGTATCGATACTTTTGCTTCCCATACCCGATATTTTGGATCGATATTTTTATATACGACATTTGGATGTATGACGAGCATCATCATCTTTCGAAATAAATGTCTCAATGCACGAACCTTTTTTTACCAAATAGTGAAGCCTTAGATTTATTTGCATTGACATACGACAATATTTTTTTATCAACTGATAAAGAACCTGAAGGCCTCATTTATGTTAATTAATCTGATTTTATTCAAAGCATTGGATGTCATTAACGTAATAGTGATATGAGATATGTTTAAAAAATTTTTGCAGTTGAGAATATATGGAGTATACAAAGTGGACCTAAAACAGATCCCTGTGGTGCACCTTGATATGCGTTAGGCGATTCGGATGATTCACCAAAACATTTTACAACTTTTGTCCGATCTTTGACATAATTTTTAATAAATGGCACAACGGCATTGGAAAACCCAAGTAGCGTAGAACATCAATCAGCAGATCATGATATATGGGGTTGTCCAAAACAGACGGAGCAAAGTAAACGCATATTAAAACAAGAAAGATTGATATTCAAATCAAGTTGGGTACTTTATTTTGAAGGTTCATTCATACCATTTATGTATGAAAAATAATATCGCTCAAATGTTCACCACGACTGGATTTACAGACGTCCACGCGATGGTCGAAATTTTCAATGACATTTTGCAACATGGTCGGTTCTATGGCATTTATCTCGGCAATGATGTTGTTTTTGAGTTCTTGGATTGTAGCTGGTTTGTTGACGTAGACTTTGCTTTTCAAATATCCCCTTAAAAAGAAGTCCAAGGGAGTCAAATCGCACGATCTTGGTGGCCATGGCACATTTCCTCTGCGCGAAATCACGCGATCACCGAAGAAGGACTGCAATCGATGGATATTGACGTTGGTTGTGTGGCATGTTGCACCGTCTTGTTGGAAATAAACATCGTCCATATCCATTCCTTCAAGTTGCGGCAAAAAATAGTCCTCTATCATCACGTGATATCGCTCAGAATTGACGGTAACGGCGTCCCCGGCCGCATTTTCGAAAAAGTAAGGTCCGATGATGCCTTTTGACCACAATGCACACCACACAGTCACTTTTTGAGGATGCATCGGCTGCTCTTGATACTCACGGGGATTTTTGTTCGCCCAGATGCGGCAGTTTTGCTTGTTTACCGTCCCATTCAAAGTGAAATGCGCTTGGTCGCTGAACATGATTTTTGATGAAAAATTGGCATCAATTTGGCGGTGTTCAAGGAGCCAATCTGAGAACGTTCGGCGCGAAAAATGCTCGGCCCGACGCAGCTCTTGCGTCAATTGGATCTTGTAGGCGTGTACATTCAAATCCTTGTGGAGAATGCGGAATG
The DNA here is from genome assembly GCA_963669975.1 of Acanthoscelides obtectus. Taxonomy (NCBI): domain Eukaryota; kingdom Metazoa; phylum Arthropoda; class Insecta; order Coleoptera; family Chrysomelidae; genus Acanthoscelides; species Acanthoscelides obtectus. Next base: position 85,726,095 of record CAVLJG010000009.1, read on the forward strand.
CCCAATTCTTGGGATCGACGCGTTGTTGATTGTTTCGGATCGTCTCTCACACTCTCCTTCACAACAGCAATATTTTCCGGTGTGCGAACGCTCCTTATCCGGCCAGAGCCTGGCAGATTTGCCACAGAACCTGTTGCCTTGAATTTACGCACCAGACGACCGATGGTTGTTTCGTTTGGGCGGTTGTTGCGACCGAAATGTTCACGAAGCGCGCGAAACGTGTTTTTTATTTTTGCACCATTTTTGTAGTGCTCTTGAATAACTTTAGTGCGGTCTTCAATCGAATACGACTCCATAGCGATCAATGGTAAACATCCAACTAACAAAATGACATGTCGGTGACAGAAAACAAAGATGGCGTCTATGTCAAATTGACGTTTACTTTCCTGTGTCCCTATTGGACAACCCTTTAGCTCATCAAAAGCCTTCGAGAAATGTGGTAACATTAAGATGCATAGGTTGCCACCATCAATTTAAAGGCTGTGCTATCCGTTGGTAGCTTCTTTAAATTGGTATTAAAACTACACTCTTTAATAATATGTACTTCTCGATGCGTTAATCAATTGTTTGAGGATCGCTAGCGTCCTACAGTTTTAGTACGATCCATTGCTTACCGCGGAAGTCCGACACAATATATCTGTCATTATGTTCAGCATGGAAGTGTTACCAACTGTCAAAATAATACCAACTTAAAAAAAACACCTGTTGGCCCACCCTTTATTTGCGGATATTGTCTGTAACATTGAATAAGGCCGTTGTGCAAATGTTACCTGATCTGAACCCTGACTGGCTTTCTGGAAGAATGTCATTTTTAGCAACAAAATCTCTCATTCCAGCATCCAAAATCATTTCGGAAACCTTTGATAGAATACATAGGATGCTGATTGGTGGAAGGTCCCCCACTTTTTCAGGATTGCTTTTTGTTTGGTGCAAGCTTTCAAATTTTGGGTATTACATTGAATCTTAGATAAAGGTTGAAAATATACGGGAGACAATATAACGAAGCGGTTCGAAATGCCAAAAACCAGCCCAATATAAAAGTTAGGCACAGGGTAATGTCGCAGTATTTCTGGACGCTGGCCAAGCAGATTAAAAAGAACTTCTCACGCAGTAGCCTCCCACCACTCACGTGTCAGGATAGAATAATAATTATTATTATTATTAAACAACAAATTTGAGTTGAGTACAAGTACTATAAACTCAAACAGAAAAATAGATAATAGTGTACAGACAAAAGAAATATAACAATTTGACAATCTTAGCACTTCTGAAGTAGACATATACAGAATGGGAACAATATGTTAAGCACTGCGGTGTCTATCGTAATTGTTTTTGAAACTGTTGACGGATTCCGAGTTCACTACATAAGATGGAAGACTGTTCCATGCATCGAAGACACGGTTTGAGATGAAGCGCTGACGAGTAGAGATTCTAAAAGCTTCCTTCTGCAATTTGAATTGTATTCGACTCAAAGGCCAAGGCGCTCGACATCAACAAATCTTCTGGTCCGGTCTTGATCCCTGCCATTGTACTGAAGAGGTGTGCAGCGCAGCTTGCTCCAGTTCTTTCGCGTCTCTTCCAGATATCTTATGAATCCGGCACCTTCCCAGAAAACTGGAAATTTGTGAGACAAGCAGTATGGTTTCCGGCACCAACGATCCACAGGCGACTTCCTAGCTTACGTCACGTAATTGTGGAGTAAACTCATCCAGTCTTATGGTGAGGCCCATGTCATTGCTCTGGACATCACGAAAGCGTTCGATCAGCCGAGGCACGCTGCCCTCTTAAGCAAACTTCCATTCTATGGACTCCCAGAAAAGCTTTGCAGACGGGTGGCTGACTTTATCTCTGGTCGCAAGATATCCGTCGTAATTGACGAGTTCCCCTCTTCATCCCGCAACGTCAACGCGGGTGTTCCCCAGGGATCGGTCTTGGCTCCGACACTGTTTCTCTCACTAGCCGATACGACCGGAACAATCTACAAGAGGAAGCTTTTCCCAGTTCTACTAACCTTAGGCAGTTCAAAAATCGTATTAACAAAATTGCTTTGGGATTATCATAGCAGCCGAGGTGTTCCGGCATTTAGGCTTCTGCCTGCGCGGCTCCTTCGATATAGGAAAAAAAAACAAGGTAAAATTATAGAGCAGCTGTTCTCTTCTAAGTGGCTTTTGATTTTACTGAAAACAATTTTTGATATGCACCAGTGTCACTGGTGTCGGTGAAGAATCGATATCGTCTTGCCAAACCATTGCTAGGTGGAGATCGATGAATTTTTCACTCTTCCTCACAGTACGAAATCTGCGCGCGAATTTTCCTGGGATCCTGCAACGTCTGGTATCCCATGACGAAAAACCCCTTGGCGCCGCCCGTGGCGCAAGTGCAAAGCGCAACGGTTCTCAGCCGCAGAGAGACATGTTTTATTTATTCACACTACATTTAAATGCACATTTTCAAAGAGCCTTGGAAATGTTAAGAGAAATCTCCTGAAAAAGTGTCTTGGAGATAACGCAAATGGAATGCTCACAGCGAAATAAGAACGTATACCGTCGCCCGACAAAGTCGCGCTTTCTACCCGAACATAGTGCATATTACAAATTGTTGTTCCTTGCCCTTAGCGGCTTGCTGTTGTATAATACATTTGGGGCGACGGTTTTTGCTTTGAGCGGCTTCGGCTCTAGCTACAGGCTTGTACTAGTATACTAAGTGACATATAAATCCGAACACCCAGTTTAAATGATTTTATTTTAATAAAAGTTGGTGAATGTATTTATCTTACTGTAAATAACAAGTGAAAAAATGTACAGCCTTATAAGTTGGACATTCCGGTTTTTATACTGCTTTTTTTTTATTTCACTAACGCTCTAAAAATGAATATTTCAGCCACAGTAAAGAATCAACGTTGGCGGATTTTGGTTCTTGACATCCTTTACGATCGGTTACGATGCCTAGAGTACGGAGACCTGTACGATTTCGTCAACTTAGTGAGTTTGATAGGGGCCGTATAGTGGGACTTCGGGAAGCTGGACTTTCTTTTCGGGCAATTGCAGTTAGAGTGCAAAGAACTGTAGACACTGTGGTTAGGTGTTGTCAGGCATGGCTTCGAGAAGGCCGTACGCAAAGAGCAAGGGGCACTGGACGCCGCCGTAGAACAACAGACCGTGAAGATCGCCGCCTAAGATTATTGGCCTTAAGGGACCGTTTCTCCACTACCAGGTCCATTGCAAACGAATGGTTTGCAGAACACGGAAGACCTATTGGCATGCGAAGTGTTTACCGACGAATGAGAAGTTTTGGCTTGTTTTCATACCGGCCACACTGGGTCCTCCCTTTAACTCGAGAACACCGACGTAATCGCCTTGAGTGGTGCAGACAACGGTCACTCTGGGATCAGGAATGGAACAGTATTTTCTTTAGTGACGAGTCTCGATTTTGTTTAGGCATGCACGATGGTCGTGCCAGGGTTAGAAAGCGGCGTGGTGAAAGGAGGAATCCACAGTTTTTTATTGAAAGACATGTTCATCACACTGTTGGAGTTATGGTTTAGGGTGCTATAGCTTATGGTTCCAGGTCACCTTTAATCTTCATCAGAGGTAACATGAACGCGCAGCGTTATATCCACGAAGTTCTAGAACCCCATCTTTTACCCCATCTTGACACCCTGGCAGATCCAACTTTCCAACAAGATAATGCCCGACCACATGTTGCAAGAGTCACAATAGACTTCTTTCAACATAATGATGTCACATTGTTACCATGGCCACCAAGATCTCCCGACTTATCCCCAATTGAGCACGTGTGGGATATGATGGGTAGGAGATTGCTCAATTTGCAACGTCCTCCTCAGACTCTAGAAGCACTTCGAGAGGAGTTGGTGGTTGCCTGGAATGAGATACCACAGGAGGACATTGACCACCTGATCAGAAGCATGCCTAGGCGCGTTGGAGAATGCGTAGGACATCAGGGTGCATCCACAAATTATTAAAGGTCAAAGGGCTTTAAAGCAGTGCAATCATTTTGAAATTATTATGCTTCATTAAGTACTTATACAAAATTTTATTAAAATAAAACCATTTAAACTGGGTATTCGGATTTATATGTCACTTAGTATATTTTTACTCGGACCATATACCGGGTGATTCCTCAAGGTGGCTCACCGCTATAACTTTTTTATTATTGAAGATAGAAAAACGAAATTTGGGAGTTGCGTAATATACAGGGTGTCCCGGAAAAAGTGTGCAATATTCTACCAGCGGTTTCTAGAGCTTAAAATAGGAAGAAAAGTTTATATAAACATAGGTCGATAAACGTCCCCTAAGCGCGCTACGGTCTTTTAAAGGGGCTCGCCTGAAGATGGTTTTTCCTTAATATTACCGAAACGTGTTGAGATAGAGACATAAAATTTGGTATTCATGCCTAGTTTTCTATGCTGGATTTAAAAATATTAACAATTTTAGACCGTTTTGTTTGGAAGCGTATGTAACAGGGACGGACTCAGGTTATTTTAGCCCCAAAATTTTTGTGTGATTCTATTTTTGAAATTCAATTTTAGAATTTGAAAATTTAGGGTTTTCTACATAAAAAAGGTACTCTTATTGAATATCGATAAATTGTGCCATTTTTGAATAGAATCAAACTGAAAAACTTGATTGAGATTTAATATTTTAATCTCTTTTAGGCTGTACCCTAAGGGTACAAGGGTAGCGTTATCATCTGTCATCCATCCGACAGTCAAGTTTTTAATTTTTATGTAAGAGGCACTGATGTCAACCTCCCCCCAAGTTTTTTGACCAGTGTGAACCCCCCCCCCCCCTCCCCAGGCACAGATCCTGGATCCGCCGTTGATCAGTAGGCTATGATCCATAGATCCATATACAGCAGACGCTCGATAACGTAAACACGGGATAATGAAAACTTGCGCTAATGTAAACACAAACTTCGTTCTATAGGATCAAACGTAAACAATGTGTACGCTCGATAACGTAAACAACTCTCGGCGCACGGAAACAGCGCGACGGTAAAATGCTGAAGCCTCGATGATTTATGTCGGGCGTCGGGGAGTCCCCGATTTATGATGTAGAGTGTAGGGGATTCACCTCTGCGATAAAATACGACAAACTCGGTCAGTCGTATGATCGTTTAGGATACGTTTATACGTACGCATGCATTTCATTTTTGAACTTAAGTGAATACATTGCACGCATTAATATATTTTACGACTATGGCATCCACATCTTATAAAAGAAAGTGTTTAAAGTTGAGTGAAAATCATAGACGAAGTTGCACTAGGTGCGGGAGTGACACAGTTAGCAAAAAAATATGGAGTATCGAAAGCAACAATCTGTAAAATTAAGCGTATGAAAACTCAAATTTTACAAAGAACGTGCAATACATTTGGAGGTCCGGAAAAAGAAAAACTTTAAAAAATACGAAGGCACCGAAAATGGAAAATTCCCTGTATAAGTGGTTTTTAAAACAATGGGAAGATCAACGATCCAAACAAAATATGGAATTCGACTGCTGTCTATATCTGGTGAAAAATTATCAGCAGAACCACAATTAGTGCAACCATTCAAAGACAAATTGATGAAAACAATTACCGAGCTAGATTTAAGAATGGAACAAATTTACAACGCAGATGAAAGTGGCCTTTATTGGAAAATGTTACCAGAGAAAACCTATGCTGCATCATTTGAAAAATCTGCCCCGAGAAGAAAGCCGGAGAAACAACGAATAACGTTTCTAGCCTGCACTAATGCTAATGGTTCACACAAAATAAAGCCACTGGTAATTGGGAAAGCAAAAAATACGCGCTCATTTAAAAATGTTAATATCCGTGTTGATTATGACTGCTCAAAAACCGCTTGGATGACTAGCAGTATATTCCTGAAATGGTTCCACAGGTGCTTTGTCCCTCAGGTATGACAATCAATTATCACAAATGCTCTATTCATGATTTGAAGATGTGTTTTCAATTTGTAGGTAAAAGGTTTCCTAAAACAACAGAAGCTTCCAATAAAAGCGTTGTTACTATTGGATAATGCACCAAGTCATCCTCCCGAGCAACAACTGAGGAGCAGGGATGGGTCAATTTTCGTCATGTACATGCCGGAAGATAAGCAGACGAATGATGCTGATAAGGAGGAGGATATAAACAGTGAGGATGATGAGAACGATTCCGTTGAAGTCAGAAGTGTAGTGACTGACGCGCAAGCTATACAAGTTTTTAACCAAGCTTTAGATTGGATGGAAAGAAAAGAAGTTTCGTACACGGATATTTTAGTTCTTCGTAAATTACGGGCGCAGGCATTGGAAGACCATGCTAAGCTATTATATAAATCACGTTCGCTAATATAAACATTTCGATAATGTGAACCACACTTGGATTAAATTAGTTTACATTATCGAGCGTCTGCTGTATTTGCGTATGAGACCAAAACGGATGTAATCGGTTTTTGTTCATTTGCAGCCAAATTATTCTCTTAACACAAGAACTTCTCAAGCTTCTTGTGTTATTTTCGAACCTACTTTTCGCACTGTAAATAATGCCGTGTCACTTTGTATAAAAAAAATATATTTTGTGTGCCTGGATGTATGTCGATCTTAAAACTTTACCCGAAAAACAAGGGCTTATCCGACGCTGTGCATTCACACGGAAATTTTGAGTGAGAAATGTGCGAGAGAAAATGAAAAACGTCGGAGAATTGTCCCGTCAACAATGGCCGTACCTATATTTCGGTATATTGCAGGTATGTGTAATTGCCCGCTCGGAAATTTTAGCGACATGGAGGACGGAGATGCATTGTTTCGTTTTTGCCGACCATTGTCGACGGGAGAAAATATCTGACGTATTGTTAGCATTCGTGAACAGACAGCACTTGAGGAGTATTTCGTACGAAAATATAGTGACATATAAATCCGAACACCCAGTTTAAATGGTTTTATTTTAATAAAATTTTGTATAAGTACTTAATGAAACATAATAAGTAAATGATAAAAATTTCAAAATGATTGCACTGCTTTAAAGCCCTTTGACCTTTAATAATGTGTGGATGCACCCTGATGTGCTACGCATTCTCCAACGCGCCTAGGCGTGCTTCTGATCAGGTGGTCAATGTCCTCCTGTGGTATCTCATTCCAGGCAACCACCAACTCCTCTCGAAGTGCTTCTAGAGTCTGAGGAGGACGCTGCAAATTGAGCAATCCCCTACCCATCATATCCCACACGTGCTCAATTGGGGATAAGTCGGCAGATCTTGGTGGCCATGGTAACAATGTCACATCATTATGTTGAAAGAACTCTATTGTGACCCTTGCAACATGTAGTCGGGCATTATCTTGTTGGAAAGTTGGATCTGCCAGGGTGTCAAGATAGGGTAAAAGATGGGGTTCAAGAACTTCGTGGATATAACGCTGCGCGTTCATGTTACCTCTGATGAAGATTAAAGGTGACCTAAAACCATAAGCTATAGCACCCCAAACCATAACTCCAACAGTGTGATGAACATGTCTTTCAACAAAAAACTGTGGATTCTTCCAAACAAGCCAAAACTTCTCATTCGTCGGTAAACACTTCGCATGCCAATAGGTCTTCCGTGTTCTGCAAACCATTCATTTGCAATGGACCTGGTAGTGGAGAAACGGTCCCTTAAGGCCAATAATCTTAGGCGGCGATCTTCACGGTCTGTTGTTCTACGGCGGCGTCCAGTGCCCCTTGCTCTTTGCGTACGGCCTTCTCGAAGCCATGCCTGACAACAGTTAACCACAGTGTCTACACTTCTTTGCACTCTAACTGCAATTGCCCGAAAAGAAAGTCCAGCTTCCCGAAGTGCCACTATACGGCCCCTATCAAACTCACTAAGTTGACGAAATCGTACAGGTCTCCGTACTATAGGCATCGTAACCGATCGTAAAGGATGTCAAGAACCAAAATCCGCCAACGTTGATTCTTTACTGCGGCTGAAATATTCATTTTTAGAGCGTTAGTGAATTAAAAAAAAGCAGTATAAAAACCGGAATGTCCAACTGATAAGGCTGCAAATTTTGTCACTTGTTAGTTACAGTAAGATAAATACATTCACCAACTTTTATTAAAATAAAACCATTTAAACTGGGTGTTCGGATTTATATGTCACTTAGTATATATCCTTTCGAGTTATCTGCTTATAGTTTAGATACTAAACATTATTATTATTTGCGTAGCCACAACTGGGACGTTTCAGGCATCAAAAGGATAAGCCCCTATAGTGACCTCACTGGGTACTTGCGTTCCCATACATTTTCTTATTTATTATTATCAATATCATTAATATTATTGTTATTCAATCTGAATCGGACACCTCGCGTCTCTCTATCGGGAAACTACTAACCATAAATCCATTCCGCTTTCACTTTGCAAGAGTTACGAATTCCTCCTGGGGCTCCTTCTCATCTACTTGTTTACTTAAAACAGCTTAGGTTTCGGTAAAGTGTTTATAATCGAAATTCTAAGCGGAACTGCAGACAATTTCACGGTACAAAGGCCATATTAACAGAAAGTTCACTTATAGAAAATTCTCGGTCTAGTTTATTAATCCTTCGGTAAATCTTGTACGAAAACTTCTTGTTTCAGACAAGTTCTCCTTCCCGAGACAGCGGAAAATGTTTAATAGACTCATTAAAAGAGCCGGAGCTAGGACGGAACACAGTGCCGTAACATTAACAGGTAGTTATTGAAAAAGTCTAGATACTAGAGAGATTAAGAGATACATTATATTCGTCGAGTCCTGAAAAGATCATGAGGTGCATAACCTCAAGAAACGAGGACGATAGTGGACTTCTCCACCATCTACTAATGATGAGATATTACCAAATCTAATTTGATTATGCTTTGAAGAATAGCAAATCTGAGAATTTCTTGAACGTCTGGCAACCCTGTGCGGATAAAACACAAAATCATGAGGACATGAACGAAAATAGACAGCACTGTTTCGTGCTATTAGGAACTGATCAGTGCGGTATAAACCCTAGGTATAGTATAGGAGTCAGCCGTGTCTACTTATGCATAGAAAAGCCACTCCTGGTGTACTCTGTGAATACGTGCAAGTCCGACCGCTTGACAGTGGACCGTGATGACGCGATGCGACATCTCTCCGCTTAAGGTAGAACCTTGAGCGGTATGAGCTAGAAAACGTAAGAATCGACTTGCTATGGCTCCGTGGTATTTCGACCACATAACGCGCGCCCATGGATCAGTGTTAGTTACCGATTCAAATCGAAATCGAAAACTTTTAAATGATGAAAATTCAATACGAATGCCTGGAGGAGTCTTTAATCGCCAATTTCCTTTAATTATTCTCACTGATCCAGGAAACTTTGATCAGTGGGAATAATTCAGAATCCAAACATATTCTTATTTGAACTATACAGATATATATACAGGGTGACTTCGAAGTTGAGTCATTTATTTTAACAGTGAGTATATCTGATCAAAAGAAATGTTTTTTTCCTTTAACATTTTTCAGATAAAATTAAAGTAACAAAGTTATAGCCCTTTAGAAGTTTGAGTACCGCCCTGTCTCAATAATAATATTATGTGCTCGTGTTTGGCGACAACGGATATAATCCGCCTTATCGGTTCATCGCATCGGAAACAAAAAAGCAAAAGAATTTGGAACGATGTTTTTACAATTATTTTATTCAGTTGTATGTATACAGTCAGTGTCAGTCGGTAACGCGTGAGTGAATAGTGGTGTCTGTTGCGTGGCTCAAACGAAATAAAAAGTGGCACATGTTTAGGCGGATCGGTTTCCCAATCGAGTGCAACCAACCCCTCGTGCCTTTGTTAATGTAGTTCAACGGGCTCGTGAATCAGTTGACTTAAGACCTCACAGTGGACGGCATGCCGGTGCTCCAAGACCTCACGATCAAATACATGTCCGCACTGAAATACTTGTCGGGAGGATACTTTATAAAACAAGGTAACAATTTTTTTTTTTATTTTTTTTTTATTTTTACACACATATTTTGGTTTATCTTCCTTCTACAATCATTATCTGAAAATTAATGACACAACTTCAAAGTCATCCTGTATATACAGGGTGACTTCGAAGTTGAGTCATTTATTTTAACAGTGAGTAGATCTGATCAAAAGAAATGTTATTTTCCTTTAACATTTTTCTGGTAAAATTAAAGTAATAAAGTTATAGCCCTTTAGAAGTTTGAGTACCGCCCTGTTTGGCAACAACGGATATAATCCGCCTTATCGGTTCATCGCATCGGAAACAAAAAAGCGAAAGAATTTGAAACGCTTATCACGATGTTTTTACTACAATTTTATTCAGTTGTATTCAGTCAATGTGTCAGTCGGTAACGCGTGAGTGAATAGTGGTGTTTGTTGCGTGAATCAGGTGACTTAAAACCTCACAGGGGAGGGCATGCCGGTGCTCCAAGACCGCACGATCAAATACAGGTCCGCACTGAAATACTTGTCGGGATGATACTTTATAAAGCAAGGTAACATTTTTTTTAATTTTTTTTGTCTTTACACACATATTTTGGTTTATCTTCCTTCTACAATCATTATCTGAAAATTAATAACTCAACTTCAAAGTCTGTATATATATATATATATATATAAAGTTTGGAATTACTTAAGCCATTTGTGTGTTTCTTACTATAGTGAAATAAGTTTCTTTTCTCTTTTTCTTGTTTGTTCTTCCTTTAGATAGAATCACCTGCTTTTTGTATGTTTTCTATTTTTGTTACTTTGATTTATCTTTTCTTAGGATTCTCCTGTCCATGATTTCCTTGACTAAACGCTATTTATTTATTCAATCGTTCACAAAGCGTATCGCTTATGTAACAAAAAATAAAGTTCTCACATCTTTTTTCACACACAAGGAATTTTTATTTGAATAAACGAATTTATCACTAAAAACATTAATCTTTCAGCTATTTTTCTACGCGAAACCTCACTGTTGAAACAACCCTCGTATCATTTCATTATCGATTTAATGTTAGTTTACCATGCACGTCTTCAAGATCCCTCTGATGCTTCGTGCGTGTATTCCGATCAATGACCTCGATGTTTGCATCCAGAGCTACATAAGTTTTTTTATATCGTACAAAGGTCGTCGAGTTGGACACTGTAGAAGACACAGAAAGCCCCAAATGTAGCAAATTTAGTTTGTTTGTGATTTGAATTGAATCGCAATGAGTTCAAGTGGTCTTTACGTGCAAAGTATGTCACGTGCAGTCCTTTTTTGAATTGTCGAAACAGTTTCTGAGAAGGAAGTCTCAACTTCCAGGAAGCCCTGTATTTATTTATAGTTTGATCAACTGGCATAAAGAAGATTTGTCAGGAATGGCCTCCTCATTATTACGGAATCGCACAAAGTTTATCACAAACCATCTTGGGTCGCCCTCTTTAGTTACCATACTGAGTCTGACTATCGTGATTCAGCTTGCACACTCACCTTAAAGCTGTTACAAATTTCTCTACTGATAGAAACTTTCCCGATTTAGTCTGAAAATCCGCGTCAAGCATCGAATAGAACTTAACACAGATCCAGGATTTGAAAGATCCAATTTCCAGCTCTACCAAAAACCATAAAGATCTCCGTTAATCCCCCATTCTCGTTTTACTGCCGATTTAATTGCAAAATTCTGCAAATAAGGTGGACGAATACAAAAGCTGAGATTCCAGTTGTCAGCAGACAGTGGCAATTGACAATTTCCTAGCTGAGATTTCAAGCAATGGCTTTTAATGGGAAACAAATGGCTTTGGTAATCTTGTTAATACTTCATCAACACGCCTGAAATCACTCAGGAAAGCTAACAATGGTGCGGAGGAAAATTAGCGTTCAAGTACTTGCACTGCAAATAACGACGAGAAAAAGCTGATGTCTAGTAGAATGACTTTCAGTTGAATTTAAAAGCCCTCAGACTCCCTCTCGTTTTTTTTAAATCTGGTAACAAGTCATACCAAGAAAGCCGCGACTTTAAGAAACATAGATCTGCATCAGGATCGCAGAATCCACAAGGAACATTGATGCCAAAGGATCCAAATTTCATGCGAGTGTTATAGATTAAAGCACAGAACTATCCATATACCTCTTCGCGTTTCTATGATCCTGATAGCAAGTCACCGACCATCAATTTGTCTGGTCGACACTGCGATTTTAAGAAACTCATAGGTCTATATCAGGGTTGCAGAAATGACAAGAAATATAGATTTTAATTTTTTTCTTATCTCATAGCAAGAGCAGAGTACCATTTGCATACCTTATCGCGTTTCTGTGAATCTGGTAACAAGTCTCCCATCTACAAATTTTACGAAGAACGGCTGATCGACAGAGCGACTTCAAGAAACTTATAGATCTGAATCAGAATCGCAGAAACCGCAAGGAACATAGATACCAAGGATCCAAATTTCATGCGAATATCATAATTAGAGCACAGTGCTATCCATATACCTCTTCCCGCTTCTATGATCCTGATAGCATGTCACCGCCCATCAATTTCACGAAAAGAGTCTGGTCACCAGTGCGATTTTAAGAAACTCATACGTCTATATCAGGATTGCAGAAATGGTAACTAACATAGATGTCAAAGGCCAAAATCTCGTGCCAGCATCATGGCATAGATTTGAATTTCTTTCCTATCTATTAGCAAGAGCATTTCTGTGAATCTGGTAACAAGTCTCCAATCTACAAGTTTTACGAAGAACGCATGATTGACAGTGCAACTTTAAGAAACTTACAGATCTGCATCAGGATCGCAGATACTACAAGGAACATAGAACATTCATATACCTCCTCGCGCTTCTATGATCCTGATAGCAAGTCAACGTCCATCAATTTCACGAGAAGAATCTGATCGGCAGTACGATTTTGAGAAACTCATAGCTCTATATCAGGACCGCAGAAATGACAAAAAACATAGGTACCAAAGATTAAAATTTCGTGCCAGCATCATGGCATAGATTTGAATTTCTTTCTTATCTCATAGCAAGAGCAGAGTACCATTTGCATACGTTCTCGCATTTCTGTGAATCTGGTAACAAGTTTCCAATCTACAAGTTTTACGAAGAACGCATGATTGACAGTGCAACTTTAAGAAACTTACAGATCTGCATCAGGATCGCAGAAACTACAAGGAACATAGAACATTCATATACCTACTCGCACTTCTATGATCCTGATAGCAAGTCAACGTCCATCAACTTCACGGGAACAATCTGGTCAGCAGTGCAATTTTAAGAAACGCAATGATTTGCCTAGGATCCAAATTTCATGCGAGTATCATAGATAGAGCACAGAGCTATCCATATACCTCTTCGCGTTTCTATGATCCTGATAGCAAGTCACCGTCCATCAATTTCATGAGAAGTGTCTGGTGCGATTTTAAGAAACTCATAGGTCTATATCAGGATCGCAGAAATGACAAGGAACATAGATGTCAAAGATCAAAATCTCGTGCCAGCATCATGGTATAGATTTGAATTTGTTTCTTATCTCATAGCAAGAGCAGAGTACCATTTGCATACCTCCTCGCGTTTCTGTGAATCTGGTAACAAGTCTCCAATCTACAAATTTTACGAAGAACGCCTGATTGACAGTGCAACTTTAAGAAACTTACAGATCTGCATCAGGATCGCAGAAACTACAAGGAACATAGAACATTCATATACCTCCTCGCGCTTCTATGATCCTGATAGCAAGTCACCGTCCATCAATTTCACGAGAAGAATCTGATCGGCAGTGCGATTTTGAGAAACTCATAGCTCTATATCAGGATCGCAGAAATGACAAAGAACATAGGTACCAAAGATTAAAATTTCCTGCCAGCATCGTGGCATAGATTTGAATTTGTTTCTTATCTCATAGCAAGAGCAGAGTACCATTTGCATACCTCCTCGCGTTTCTGTGAATCTGGTAACAAGTCTCCCATCTACAAATTTTACGAAGAACGCCTGATTGACAGTGCAACTTTAAGAAACTTACAGATCTGCATCAGGATCGCAGAAACTACAAGGAACATGGAACATTCATATACCTCCCCGCGCTTCTATGATCCTGATGGCAAGTCACCGTCCATCAATTTCACGAGAAGAATCTGATCGGCAGTGCGATTTTGAGAAACTCATAGCCCTATATCAGGATCGCAGAAATGACAAAGAACATAGGTACCAAAGATTAAAATTTCGTGCCAGCATCGTGGGATAGATTTGAATTTCTTTCTTATCTCATAGCAAGAGCAGAGTACCATTTGCATACCTCCTCGCATTTCTGTGAATCTGGTAACAAGTCTCCAATCTACAAATTTTACGAAGAACGTCTGATTGACAGTGCAACTTTAAGAAACTTACAGATCTGCATCAGGATCGCAGAAACTACAAGGAACATAGAACATTCATATACCTCCTCGCGCTTCTATGATCCTGATAGCAAGTCAACGTCCATCAATTTCACGAGAAGAATCTGATCGGCAGTGCGATTTTGAGAAACTCATAGCTCTATATCAGTACCGCAGAAATGACAAAAAACATAGGTACCAAAGATTAAAATTTCGTGCCAGGATCATGGCATAGATTTGAATTTCTATCTTATCTCATAGCAAGAGCAGAGTACCATTTGCATACCTCCTCGCGTTTCTGTGAATCTGGTAAGAAGCCTCCAATCATTACGGAGTGCAACTTTAAGAAAATCTTAGATGTGAATCAGAATCGCAGAAACCGCAATGAACATAGATGCCTAGGATCCAAATTTCATGCGGGTATCACAGATGGAGCATAGTGCTATTCATATACCTCCTCGTCTGGACGACAGTGCGAACTTCAGAAACTTATCCGGTATTCCGATCATGCAGATATTGAACGTCCTTAATTTTGATTCCAACAAGATAAAAGCGTGCATCTCCAACAGGAGAGCTCCGTACTGTGCATCGGTACGGCAGTGGATATGGTATGAGAGAGCATAATTATGTCAATATTTGATATTGGAATGAAATCCAGGAGCGGTGGCTGTTATTAATTTGTCTATCTCTGATCGGGTTATTTGCAATTTGTTAATTGTTTGCTCGTATAAGGTAGGTGCCCGGCCATTGGTGATTCATCGATTCCAGCTTCCGGGTTGTGTGCTTGGGAGCTCTGGCCGCTTTAACGTTACCGCTGACGAACGCGCTTTAGTTCAGGAAAGAGGTATATTTTAAATTCTGGATATTTGATCGTCATTTCAACAATTCTATATTTTTTACTTTTACAGGAATCTTAAAAACGTCCAACTGCAGACAGCGCTGTTTCATGCTCATTAACAACTAATCAGTGCAGTATAGGCCATGTTACAGGACCTTTCAAACTATTGCAGTAATACAGTGTACAGGGACGTAAAAATGAAAGGAAAAGACAAACGAAGTGTTACCTGAAAGACAACTAAATAAAATATATTATCAAAAAGGTGTCAATTTTACTTCAAAAAGGTCACTATTGAGACCGAAGCATCGTACAATTAAGAAGAATATAAACATAAGCGGCATATATCTCATCTAGCTAGCCTGCATATCTTTGAAAGAATTCCTGTACTATTTGAGCTCTCTTGATTTTAGCGCCGTTAAATTGCCGATTGCCAATCGGAATTGACTAACTGCACCCAGCCTTTCGACGGACCGAATGTTGATTTAGATATTTGACTGATTAAGGCAAGTCAGAAAGCTTTCGTATATTCGAATATATACACACGAAAGGCACAAACGAAACGAAAAGGCGGTGAAAATCTGGCACGAATTCGCATCCTTCAGTGGCTACCATGTTATGCTGGTGAGTTCCACTGGTTTTCCAACTAAAGACAAAATCAACCAAGGTTAAACACATCAAAGTCAAACAAGAGTGATTTTCTAGCATCAGGATTAAGTGTTTCAAAGATATTACCTTTTAAGTCATCATTCAAGCTTACTTGTTGAAAATTTCGCTACAGGTCAAGATAAATTCATCAAGGAGAGGGCCCTGTCTCCCCTATTTTAATGCATAATAAACTGTACGTAAAATTGACAACGTATCCGTATACTTATATTTAATGTATTTAAATCAATTTCACACGCATTGAGTATGCATAGAGTTACCTACTTTGTACATCCAAAAATCGATCATTATTCTATTATGTGTAATTTTATTTTCTACCCTTGTGTTTCAGTATTCTAACCTTGATAGCACATAATGGCTCAGGACTAGGATGCCTAAAGCAGTGGATACTTTTAAAAATGAGAATGAAACATTCATATCTTGTAGCATCTTATTCGCGGTAATCTAAGCCAGGCATCTGCAGGTAGCGGACCATACTACAAATAACCGTATAACAGTGAACTAGCATAAGCAATTTTCTAGAAGAGATTTCATGAAATTATAGTCTTTGAGTATTTGAATCTCTTAGCTCACACTGTGTGAATTTGTTAAACAATGTTTTTTTTTCTTGGATAAAACTTGTATCTCTAAGTCTAATAGTGATGAAATTGTTGAAAACACAGCTCGTAAAGCCCAACAAAGATAAATAAGCGCTGCCAAGCGCAATGGCTTTTGAAGTTTTTATGAAAGTGTTCTAGCTAATTTTTATCCTCATACAAAAGTTTATTTATCTCGCGTTTTGTGAGCCGACCTGTGGGCAACTTTGCTTAGCTTGAAACAATATAAATAGGTAGCGAGAAATGTAGCTGGATTTGTACATCGTAATAAGAGTCCGCTTTCCTTCATTTTCCAGTTACTCCGCATGAAAGGTCTGAGTCACTGATTTGTGATAAAATTACGTTCTAATTTTGGAAATAAAGTGATTAGGATTGTTTCTCATTGTACTCACCGCAAACATCTCCAAAGTAATTGAATGCATTGAACAAACCTGCAAAGAAATAAGTTTGTTAAAAAATGTCACTATGATATTGATATCATTAAATATACGTTGTTAATTTTACTATGGGTTTGTTTCACTGAATGATCTCTTTATGTTGTTCTTGACGCTACATCAAACCACATGTGCTGAAAAATTCATTGACGTTCCGGCCAGCTCATTATTTTTAAGCTTTGTGGTTTGAAAAATCTTAGGTCACATCTTAAAAATTACGCTTAATGTATACAATGTGTACAATGTGTACAATGTATACAATTTATACACTGTATACACTGTATACAATGTATACAATGTATGCGATGTATACAATGTATACAACGTATACAATGTATACAATGTGTGCAATGTATACAATGTATATAATGTATACAATGTATACAATGTATACAATGTATACAATGTGTAAAATGTATACAATGTATACAATGTATACAATGTATACAATGTATACAATGTTTACAATGTATACAATGTATACAAACAATACAATGTATACATCTTACACATTATATATATCGAATACAATTCGTATACATTGCATACATTGTATGCATTGTATAGGTATTGTTTGAGTCGTATACATTTAATCAATCTCTGCAATTTAGCGTGGAACATCCTGTGCACGTGCAGTCGGCAACGCGTTCTGAATCACGCATTCTGAGCTAACTAGGAATTTACGTATATTCGAATACTAAAACAGTTGTGTCCAGATTTATTGTTTTGCGGCTGGACATATTGGAAAAACGAAAAGCAGCACAACAACGCATGATGGCGATAACGAACCTACCGAACATTTTTGCCATTTGTAAGGAATGTTGCACGTCGAGCGACGTCATTTCCACTGGGCAATATTTTCGAACTAGCGGCACTCGTATACAATGTATACAATCTATACAATGTATACAATGTATACAATATATACAATGTATACAATATATACAATGTATACAATGTATACAATGTATACAATGTATACAATATATACAATGTATACAATGTATACAATGTATACAATGTATACAATGTATACAATATATACAATGTATACCATGTATGAAATGTATACAATGTGTAAAATGTATACAATGTATCCAATGTGTACAATGTATACAAAGAATGTATACAAAGAATACAATGTATACTTCTTACACATTATATATATCGTATACAATCCGTATACATTGCATACATTGTATGCATTGTATAGGTATTGTTTGAATCGTATACATATTGTATATATTTAATCAATCTCTGCAATTTAGCGTGGACGATCCTGTGCACGTGCAGTCGGCAACGCGTTCCGAATCACGCATTCTGAGCTAACTAGGAATTTATGTATATTCGAATTCTAAAACAGTTGTGTCCAGATTTATTGTTTTGCGGCTGGACATATTGGAAAAACGGACAGCAGCACAACAACGCATGATGGCGATAACGAACCTACCGAACATTTTTTGCCGTTTGTAAGGAATGTTGCACGTCGAGCGACGTCATTTCCACCGGGCAATATTTTCGAACTAGCGGCACTCGTAAAAAGCGAAAAACGGCACGTACTCCGGTTTTATGATTGATGAAGTTAATGAATGAGGCGAAAGTCAGAATGGCATTGGCTTTCGGTGGAACTGGGCCCGCTTTTTGTCGAATAGCGCGAACGATGGCACGGCAATGAACGTCGTTTGGTGCGTTTTGAGTGGAGTCTTCAATTTTCAGTTTTACTTCCCGTGCCACTGACGGGGAAACATTGTATATAATATGAAATAGTTTTGGGATACAATGGGAGAAAGCTTCAATACTGCATAAAGAGGATAAGGATTGCAAAAAGAAGGTAGACGAATCAGGCTATATAAAATTAAACAACATTTGTCTTTGTGGTTCTTCGGTGGACTGACCAATTGTTTTGAAGGGTCTAATCGACAAGGTCAAACCTAACTGATACGCCATGAATGCCTTGATGATTTTGAGGCGGCATCTATCAATGTTTATTGCCGCGACATTACACGTGGAATTTTTGAAAGTCCATACGGGAACATTACTAACGAAAACTGGATTTTAATCCGTGTGGTGTTCAAAGCCTGCTAACACATCTCGTTTCGGTAGAATCAGAGACCCGGGCATTTTAATTAGATAAACAACCCTTATTTCATTTGGCGCTACGACTCGCGCGCTTTGTGTTGGAATATGGAAAGAGAATTAACAAAAAAGTTTAATGTTCATTAATAAAGCTACCGGTATCCACCTGAGTGGAAAATTTAATGATATATACAGCCCTAAATGGACCAGGACAGCATTGTATAAAAATGAAGTCAAGTAGCTTGACTACGCACTTCCCAAGCAACGCCGTCGTCAGTTCATAAAGAGAAAAATGAAATCGAAAAGAATGGCATCAAGTCGATTGACTCTATTCTGTCTGCGCTATCGTTGAGTAACCTTTATGAAAATTTTAATTAAACCCAACCGGTGCTTTTCAAGTAATAGGCGGTTATAAAACCGACGGAACCATTTTCGATTGCAACACTTTTTCGCCAGTTTTTCCAAACATGACAATGCAGTTATGCAATAAACAATATTTCCCTACACTACCGGTAGCACCGGCAACGTCGCCCCTCCACCATACCTGACCACACTACGCGTCAAACTTGGCTACGTGGCACCGCGGCTGTAATGACATACACTCAGTTGGGATCGTAACGCCCATCAGCGAACCCGCAGAGCAGAACCAACTGTTAATAACACATCATTTACACAATAAACTCCCTGTCAACTTTAAAATATTACACTGATCAACAGCCAAAAAATATCCTAAATAAAATCAACAAAATATTACTATTTTTAATGTACTAAAACCGAAATTAAACTTATTTTTTCAATATTAGTTCAAGTTTTAGAGATACGGTAATTATATGTGCTCCTACTGTGACAGTGTTAATATAGTGTAATTCACAAGAATGCACGTGCTACATTTTTATATTCGGCAAGGAAAGATGATGTAATCGGCGTGATTGTGTTACGTTATACATACGTGTACATTATATTGTTTTATATTAGCCATTTTTTCCTCAGTTGGCTGACAGCGTTCATGCAAGATGTCTCGAAAGTGTGTAAACAATCCAGATCAGTTTTGTTACGTGTGTGGTGATGTGACTTTTGCGTCTCAGAGACGGTCTATTACTCCACTAATAACAAAGGCATATTAGCTTTATTTCGGTTGTAAACTAGGTGATCAGACAAACAGTGGGCACCCCACATCTGCTGTAATACATGTGCTTCAAGTCTGAGGAGCTGGTTAAATGGCAAAAAACGGTCTATGCGCTTTGCTGTCCCAATAGTTTGGAGAGAGCCTACAAATCATATTAATGATTGTTACTTTTGCATGGTACCTTGTGTTGGACAAGCCACAGGTATGTCCAAGAAAAAAAAAATCGGTTATTAACTACCCAAACATACCATCTGCGATGAGACCTGTGCCTCACAGTGACAAAAATCCTATTCCAAAACACCCAGAATCAGAAAACGAATCAGATCATGGCGATCGAGTGATTCGTCAGGAAGAAGATATGCCATCAACGTCAAGAGATCCTGATTTTATACTGAGCACGTCATGCCACCAACCGCACAAAATAACACAGTCAGAATTGAATGATCTTGTAAGAGATTTAGAACTTCCAAAATGTAAGGCAGAGTTACTTGGATCAAGACTGCAGCAGTGGAACTTGTTAGAAGACGATGTTTCGGTATGTGTTTTTCGTAAACGCCACAAAGACTTAGAACCATTTTTCAATATGGAGAATAACTTGGTTTTCTGCAGTAACATTAACGGCTTACTGGCGGCTTTAAATATAAATTATAACCCAGAAGAATGGAGATTGTTTATAGACAGTTCAACATTGAGTTTAAAGGCAGTGTTATTGCATATTGGAAATATTTTGCCATCTCTTCCTGTAGGGTATGCAGTTCACATGAAAGAATCATATGACAATGGCATATTTGTGGCGATTTGAAAGTTGTTGCACTTTTACTTGGGCTGCAGCTAGGCTACACAAAGTTTTGCTGTTTTTTGTGTGAATGGGACAGTCGGGCAAAGGCACTTCATTACACCAGACAAAACTGGCCTGTTCGTCAATTCCTAGAGCCAGGTCAAAAAAATGTACATGCATATGCCATTAGTAGATTCGAAAAAAAATTTATTACCACCACTGCATATCAAGTTGGGCCTAATGAAAAACTTTTTCAAGGCATTAGATAGAGATGGGTCAGCTTTTCAATACCTGCGTCAGAAATTTCCAAGACTAAGTGAGGCAAAGGTTAACTAAGGTATTTTTGTTGGGCCACAGATTCGAAATATTTTGAAAGATACACAGTTTGAAAACACTTTAACAGGTATTGAAAAAACTGCTTGGAATGATTTCCGTCTGGTGGTCACTAATTTCTTGGGAAATAGAAAAGCTGACAACTATAAAACCCTTGTCAAAAATATGCTGTCATCGTATCAAAAGATGGGCTGTAATATGTCTCTTAAGATACATTTCCTACACTCACACCTGGACTTTTTTCCTGACAATTGCGGAGCCGCAAGTGATGAGCACGGCGAACGTTTTCATCAGGATATTTCAACAATGGAAAAACGGTACCAGGGAAAGTGGAAGCCTTCCATGCTTGCACTACTGTTCGACTCTAGGTGGAGATGCTCCAGAAACGATCCATAAAAGAACAGCAAAAAGACAGCGCCTATAGTGATTCTTATAAGTATATGAATCTTGTTACTTTTTTTAATATATCCTTAAACAAAAAGTTTTTTTCTTATCCGCAACTAATTTTTTTATTTCATTGTCATTTTTGGATTCAACGCCCCAAAATTAACAGCGAAGTGCACTTTTCCCACAAGATACAATTAAAAAACTAAAATTTGTTGTCCAGTGTATCAGTGCCACATTTCAAGTCAAAAGTAAGAAGCTTTGTTTTTGAAAATACGACATTATTCTTTATAGTTTCAAACATTTGTAATGGTATCTCTGTTAACTGTGGTTGTATCTTATTTTTTTCGGTCGGAATTAACATCTTCCCTATTTTTATTCCACTCCATTTTTTCAACACAACTGTTTACTTGTTCTCAATTTCCACATCTCGCCTTTTACTTTGCTTCCGTGTCCAAAGAACTTGTTTGTAGTTCTTAGCATCTTGTGAGAGTATTCTTATTAGGTTTTCTCACATTGTTTATGTTTTGTCTAAAATCATGAGCATTGTTTGCATTGTAATTTTGCTTAGGCCCTGATTGATATGGAAAGCTTCTTTTAGCTGACCCTCGCCAGAGTAAATAAAGGCTACATTAATATTATCATTATTCTTCTTGTTATTATTGTTATTATAACGCGCTACGAGCCCCGCGTTTGCCGCTGTAGCATCCGGAAGATTACGTACAAACATCGAGACTTAAGACATTGTAACTACAAAATAATAAGTCTACAACCCTCCTAACTCACACCAAACACTCATTCAACCACCGATAAAGGATTATCGTAATCCTCGAAAACGTCCAATGTTGCCCCAGTAGAATCTCCTCCCTTTCCATTTCGCTTCCAAGTCCAAATAGAACTAACAAACCTTTTACGCGGCCCATTTGCGCGGAAATGGTGGTTATCCCTAGCCCGGAGGTGGAAAGCAATTTTCCACGCATCATTATACTTACATGATAACATCTGTGGAAATTCCAATATAGTTGAATCAGGTGGGAGGAGCTAATATACCGGATCTATGGACTATAAGGACCTCCTATTGCAAAGCAGTTAAGAAGCTGCTGATCTCAGTGATACTTTGCTGTTAAACATGATGAAGTCACACGTATTTTTACAACATCTGTCATGGAAACACAAATCCAATCTCGAAACTATTGGTCAGCGATCTGATGCATAGTAACAAAACGGTCTCGTAAAGCTAGCTTTCTGAAGCGCCTATCTTGACGCTCTGCGGCACGTTGGCCCTATCGGTGTTCCTTTACCTTTTTCTATCCACACACGACGCAAACGCATTACCGTCATTGCGGTACAATTAAGACGGTGGTGGCCAATTTCGCGATAGGACAAACCAATATCAGGGTAAGTAATAATTCTTGTTACGGGTGTGGGTGGACGAGACGACGACGGTCGATCGGTGATCAGCCACCAACTAGTTTGTTAGTTTAGGAATACCTATTATGTGCTGCAAAAGGTACTACTACCATACAACCGCCGTGACTACTCCCGGGTAGCGGCGTCAGGGAGTGCAGTTCTATATGAAGTTCCGTGGTTCCACGGTGTCAAATCTTCAACCTGTCGAATCGTTTGTAGAAATTGTAAACAATGAAAGAAATTACAAAGTTCAGATTGAAACGATATATATGTATTTCCTGAAAAGACAACGCCGTATGCTATGTATAAGAATCCTACATAAAAGAGAGGTCGGCTACCTTATATGTTACCTCATATGACTACAAGAAGTCGTAACACTTGCATTCGAATATGCTATGTCTAATATTACACAATCTAATGGGCAAAGTGATGTGTTACGCAAGAAGGGGGGTCCCCAGATAAGTATACTAAGTGACATATAAATCGGAACACCCAGTTTAAATGGTTTTATTTTAATAAAAGTTAGTGGATGTACTTATCTTACTGTAAATAACAAGTGAAAAAATGTTCAGCCTTATCAGCTGGACATTCCGGTTTTTATACTGCTTTTTTTTAATTCACTAACGCTCTAAAAATGAATATTTCAGCCGCAGTAAAGAATCAACGTTGGCGGATTTTGGTTCTTGACATCCTTTACGATCGGTTACGATGCCTAGAGTACGGAGACCTGTACGATTTCGTCAACTTAGTGAGTTTGATAGGGGCCGTATAGTGGGACTTCGGGTAGCTGGACTTTCTTTTCGGGCAATTGCAGTTAGAGTGCAAAGAAGTGTAGACACTGTGGTTAGGTGTTGTCAGGCATGGCTTCGAGAAGGCCGTACGCAAAGAGCAAGGGGCACTGGACGCCGCCGTAGAACAACAGACCGTGAAGATCGCCGCCTAAGATTATTTGCCTTAAGGGACCGTTTCTCCACTACCAGGTCCATTGCAAATGAATGGTTTGCAGAACACGGAAGACCTATTAGCATGCGAAGTGTTTACCGACGAATGAGAAGTTTTGGCTTGTTTTCATACCGGCCACACTGGGTCCTCCCTTTAATTCGAGAACACCGACGTAATCGCCTTGAGTGGTGCAGACAACGGTCACTCTGGGATCAGGAATGGAACAGTATTGTCTTTAGTGACGAGTCTCGATTTTGTTTAGGCATGCACGATGGTCGTGCCAGGGTTAGAAGGCGACGTGGTGAGAGGAGGAATCCACAGTTTTTTGTTGCAAGACATGTTCATCACACTGTTGGAGTTATGGTTTGGGGTGCTATAGCTTATGGTTCCAGGTCACCTTTAATCTTCATCAGAGGTAACATGAACGCGCAGCGTCATATCCACGAAGTTCTAGAACCCCATATTTTACCCTATCTTGACACCCTGGCAGATCCAACTTTCCAACAAGATAATGCCCGACCACATGTTGCAAGAGTCACAATAGACTTCTTTCAACATAATGATGTCACATTGTTACCATGGCCACCAAGATCTCCCGACTTATCCCCAACTGAGCACGTGTGGGATATAATGGGTAGGAGATTGCTCAATTTACAACGTCCTCCTCAGACTCTAGAAGCACTTCGGGAGGAGTTGGTGGTTGTCTGGAATGAGATACCACAGGAGGACATTGACCACCTGATCAGAAGCCTGCCTAGGCGCGTTGAAGGATGCGTAGCACATCAGGGTGCATCCACACATTATTAAAGGTCAAAGGGCTTTAAAGCAGTGCAATCATTTTGAAATTTTTATCATTTACTTATTATGCTTCATTAAGTACTTATACAAAATTTTATTGAAATGAAACTATTTAAACTGGGTGTTCGGATTTATATGTCACTTAGTATATTTATCTTACTGTAAATAACAAGTGAAAAAATTTTCAGGCTTATCAGTTGGACATTCCGGTTTTTATACTGCTTTTTTTTAATTCACTAAAGCTCTAAAAATGAATATTTCAGCCGCAGTAAAGAATCAACGATGGCGGATTTTGGTTCTTGACATCCTTTACGATCGGTTACGATGCCCAGAGTACGGAGACCTGTACGAATTCGTCAACTTAGTGAGTTTGATAGGGGCCGTATAGTGGGACTTCGGGAAGCTGGACTTTCTTTTCGGGCAATTGCAGTTAGAGTGCAAAGAAGTGTAGACACTGTGGTTAGGTGTTGTCAGGCATGGCTTCGAGAAGGCCGTACCCAAAGAGCAAGGGGCACTGGACGCCGCCGTAGAACAACAGACCGTGAAGATCGCCGCCTAAGATTATTGGCCTTAAGGGACCGTTTCTCCACTACCAGGTCCATTGCAAATGAATGGTTTGCAGAACACGGAAGACCTATTGGCATGCGAAGTGTTTACCGACGAATGAGAAGTTTTGGCTTGTTTTCATACCGGCCACACTGGGTCCTCCCTTTAACTCGAGAACACCGACGTAATCGCCTTGAGTGGTGCAGACAACGGTCACTCTGGGATCAGGAATGGAACAGTATTGTCTTTAGTGACGAGTCTCGATTTTGTTTAGGCATGCACGATGGTCGTGCCAGGTTTAGAAGGCGACGTGGTGAGAGGAGGAATCCACAGTTTTTTGTTGAAAGACATGTTCATCACACTGTTGGAGTTATGGTTTGGGGTGCTATAGCTTATGGTTCCAGGTCACCTTTAATCTTCATCAGAGGTAACATGAACGCGCAGCGTCATATCCACGAAGTTCTAGAACCCCATCTTTTACCCTATCTTGACACCCTGGCAGATCCAACTTTCCAACAAGATAATGCCCGACCACATGTTGCAAGAGTCACAATAGACTTCTTTCAACATAATGATGTCACATTGTTACCATGGCCACCAAGATCTCCCGACTTATCCCCAACTGAGCCCGTGTGGGATATGATGGGTAGGAGATTGCTCAATTTACAACGTCCTCCTCAGACTCTAGAAGCACTTCGGGAGGAGTTGGTGGTTGTCTGGAATGAGATACCACAGGAGGACATTGACCACCTGATCAGAAGCCTGCCTAGGCGCGTTGAAGGATGCGTAGCACATCAGGGTGCATCCACACATTATTAAAGGTCAAAGGGCTTTAAAGCAGTGCAATCATTTTGAAATTTTTATCATTTACTTATTATGCTTCATTAAGTACTTATACAAAATTTTATTGAAATGAAACTATTTAAACTGGGTGTTCGGATTTATATGTCACTTAGTATATTTATCTTACTGTAAATAACAAGTGAAAAAATT
Source organism: Acanthoscelides obtectus (assembly GCA_963669975.1). Classification (NCBI taxonomy): domain Eukaryota; kingdom Metazoa; phylum Arthropoda; class Insecta; order Coleoptera; family Chrysomelidae; genus Acanthoscelides; species Acanthoscelides obtectus. The sequence continues at coordinate 85,752,346 of CAVLJG010000009.1, forward strand.
TTCAGCCTTATCAGTTGGACATTCCGGTTTTTATACTGCTTTTTTTTAATTCACTAACGCTCTAAAAATGAATATTTCAGCCGCAGTAAAGAATCATCGTTGGCGGATTTTGGTTCTTGACATCCTTTACGATCGGTTACGATGCCTAGAGTACGGAGACCTGTACGAATTCGTCAACTTAGTGAGTTTGATAGGGGCCGTATAGTGGGACTTCGGGAAGCTGGACTTTCTTTTCGGGCAATTGCAGTTAGAGTGCAAAGAAGTGTAGACACTGTGGTTAGGTGTTGTCAGGCATGGCTTCGAGAAGGCCGTACGCAAAGAGCAAGGGGCACTGGACGCCGCCGTAGAACAACAGACCGTGAAGATCGCCGCCTAAGATTATTGGCCTTAAGGGACCGTTTCTCCACTACCAGGTCCATTGCAAATGAATGGTTTGCAGAACACGGAAGACCTATTGGCATGCGAAGTGTTTACCGACGAATGAGAAGTTTTGGCTTGTTTTCATACCGGCCACACTGGGTCCTCCCTTTAACTCGAGAACACCGACGTAATCGCCTTGAGTGGTGCAGACAACGGTCACTCTGGGATTAGGAATGGAACAGTATTGTCTTTAGTGACGAGTCTCGATTTTGTTTAGGCATGCACGATGGTCGTGCCAGGGTTAGAAGGCGACGTGGTGAAAGGAGGAATCCACAGTTTTTTGTTGAAAGACATGTTCATCACACTGTTGGAGTTATGGTTTGGGATGCTATAGCTTATGGTTCCAGGTCACCTTTAGTCTTCATCAGAGGTAACATGAACGCGCAGCGTTATATCCACGAAGTTCTAGAACCCCATCTTTTACCCTATCTTGACACCCTGGCAGATCCAACTTTCCAACAAGATAATGCCCGACCACATGTTGCAAGAGTCACAATAGACTTCTTTCAACATAATGATGTCACATTGTTACCATGGTCACCAAGATCTCCCGACTTATCCCCAATTGAGCACGTGTGGGATATGATGGGTAGGAGATTGCTCAATTAGCAACGTCCTCCTTAGAGTCTAGAAGCACTTCGAGAGGAGTTGGTGGTTGCCTGGAATGAGATACCACAGGAGGACATTGACCACCTGATCAGAAGCATGCCTAGGCGCGTTGGAGAATGCGTAGCACATCAGGGTGCATCCACACATTATTAAAGGTCAAAGGGCTTTAAAGCAGTGCAATCATTTTGAAATTTTTATCATTTACTTATTATGCTTCATTAAGTACTTATACAAAATTTTATTAAAATAAAACCATTTAAACTGGGTGTTCGGATTTATATGTCACTTAGTATATATTCCTTTTCTTTTAAATCGTATTGTGCTTTGATCGTTTTGTATTTTAAACAGTGACAAAGTGTTTGTCTTTGTGACGTATGTGCCTTGGACTTTAAATTCTAACATTTGATACATTAAATGAAATTGAAACCACGAATTTTAGGTTAGTCGCTACGTACGTCTTAGTTTCTGTGAGGTGTCTGGAGTGTCTCAAAGAGCATAAACTGGGTCGCATAAATTTTTGGGCCAATTTCACGGTAGAGTCGCTGTCTTGGCTACTGCAGTTGTACAAAATTGATCTGGAAAGTTTGGTCGACTATGCAGGTAGACGGCGAAAATTTGCATATAGTTTTTGAACTTCGGCTTCGTCAGTTTCCCTGTTTTATGATTAAAAAGTTACGTGAACCTGCATACGCGGTTTGCGGAGTACCAGAAATATTGCGGTCTTGAGGACGTGGATGAAACATGTCCCTTCGCTACTTTCAAGGTGGGAAAAGTATTGTTATAGATCAACATAAAATAAGAAACTATACAGGGTGTTCCTTAATGATATGCGGATATTTAAGGGTGTGAATCTATATGAAAAATTAATGTTAGTTTGGTTTTATAAACTATAGTCCAAAAATGTTTCCTTACAAAAAGTCGTGTTGAATTTTTAGGAAAAAAATGGAATTTAATTAATATTTTCAGAACCGCTTCAGATATTTCACTGAAATTTAGTAGTGGAAGTTAATAAAGGTGCATATTTTTCAATTCAAAAATAATTTTTAGCTTTAAGAGTGTCGTGCGTATCTACATCGAATTTGGAATCTACGCACCCGATTTACCCAGAAAACAAGCTTTCATCTCGATAATAGACGCGCAAGAGTTTTTAGAAATTTTTGATTAGTCGTTTTTTGACAAAGTTGAATTCTTGCCAGTATCTTGAAAACGAGGCATTTTCGGACGGAGTGTGCCATGGATTCGGTTTCAGCGGCCCAAAAAGCGTAATATAAGACATGGTAATTATTCCACGTATTTTGGGTTGCTAATACCGAATCCGCGGTCGTTTTACACGTATGTGATCACGTTTCTCATTTAGATCTAATTATTTAGCAAAAAATTGCAAAACTATGCGTTTTGTGCGACTTTAAGGTGCTAAAAATCCATTTTTACTATCTATAGCTACATGAGAGCGAAGCTTTGCACACTGAGGTAATTTGGCGCGCTGAATATGAATATCACAGTGGAAAATTCCTAAGGTGTTATTAGACTGGATTTAGGGTAAAGAGTAGACAAGAAACCATTTTTACGGGCTAGCCGTACATTCTATCAATGTATCGACATCGAATTTGGAATCTATGCACCCGATTTACCCAGAAAATAAACTTCCACCTCATTTGAAGCTACCACTGACAAAAGGTCACATGCCTTGGAAAGTCAATGGGAAGTAATGCCTGTACTCTTAAAATATGGTAAGGACATCACAAAAAATCCACTAAAATTCTCCAAACAATTTGCAAATATTTAAGTGTCTAGCAATCTTTCTCGTACTCGTTTCAGGATGTTCTTCGACTTCGTGCAGCACTACTTCCTCAATTTCAGATGTTCTCACACTTAGAGGCCTACCTTCAGATGTTCCTTTTCGGACAATAAGACGACGATGAATATTAGAAAAGGTTCGACTATCTGGCAAAGCACGATCGGGATATCTCTGGCCTTTCTATTTAAAAATCTAAAGGGTAACGCAATATCTTATTTTTGGATCACCCTGTATTGTACAGCTATAGATGAAAAGACGTCCCCCTAGAAATCAAAATTAACGTGTACCCCAAAATATACCAGGACGATCACAAATAGGGGTGCGACCTTTTCGTTATATACTAAGTGACATATAAATCCGAACACCCAGTTTAAATGGTTTTATTTTAATAAAATTTTGTATAAGTACTTAATGAATCATAATAAGTAAATGATAAAAATGTCAAAATGATTGCACTGCTTTAAAGCCCTTTGACCTTTAATAATGTGTGGATGCACCCTGATGTGCTACGCATTCTCCAACGCGCCTAGGCATGTTTCTGATCAGGTGGTCAATGCCCTCCTGTGGTATCTCATTCCAGGCAACCACCAACTCCTCTCGAAGTGCTTCTAGAGTCTGAGGAAATTGAGCAATCTCCTACCCATCATATCCCACACGTGCTCAATTGGAGATAAGTCGGGAGATCTTGGTGGCCATGGTAACAATGTGACATCATTATGTTGAAAGAAGTCTATTGTGACTCTTGCAACATGTGGTCGGGCATTATCTTGTTGGAAAGTTGGATCTGCCAGGGTGTCAAGATAGGGTAAAAGATGGGGTTCTAGGACTTCGTGGATATATCGCTGCGCGTTCATGTTACCTCTGATGAAGATTAAAGTTGACCTGGAACCATAAGCTATAGCACCCCAAACCGTAACTCCAACAGTGTGATGAATATGTCTTTCAACAAAAAACTGTGGATTCCTCCTTTCACCACGTCGCCTTCTAACCCTGGCACGACCATCGTGCATGCCTAAACAAAATCGAGACTCGTCACGAAAGACAATACTGTTCCATTCCTGATCGCAGAGTGACCGTTGTCTGCACCACTCAAGGCGATTACGTTGGTGTTCTCGAGTTAAAGGGAGGACCCAGTGTGGCCGGTATGAAAACAAGCCAAAACTTCTCATTCGTCGGTAAACACTTCGCATGCCAATAGGTCTTCCGTGTTCTGCAAACCATTCATTTGCAATGGACCTGGTAGTGGAGAAACGGTCCCTTAAGGCCAATAATCTTAGGCGGCGATCTTCACGGTCTGTTGTTCTACGGCGGCGTCCAGTGCCCGTTGCTCTTTGCGTACGGCCTTCTCGAAGCCATGCCTGACAACACCTAACCACAGTGTCTACAATTCTTTGCACTCTAACTGCAATTGATCGAAAAGAAAGTCCAGCTTCCCGAAGTCCCACTATACGGCCCCTCTCAAACTCACTAAGTTGACGAAATCGTACAGGTCTCCGTACTCTACTCATCGTAACCGATCGTAAAGGATGTCAAGAACCAAAATCCGCCAACGTTGATTCTTTACTGCGGCTGAAATATTCATTTTTAGAGCGTTAGTGAATTAAAAAGAAGCAGTATAAAAACCGGAATGTCCAACTTATAAGGCTGACAATTTTTTCACTTGTTATTTACAGTAAGATAAATACATTCACCAACTTTTATTAAAATAAAACCATTTAAACTGGGTGTTCGGATTTATATGTCACTTAGTATATATTTTGGTAACCAACATTTATTTTTTTTTAATGTACTTATGTATTTATTTACTCTTGCGTACAAGGATATCCTATTCGGAATTGGGCTCTATAAGTGTTGCAAGAAAATGATCAATTTCATCGCAAAAATCATCTTCAATGAGGAGGCGCATTTTTCGTCAACAAACAGAATATGCGTAATTGGTCAGGTGAAAACCGTCACGTGCTTCAAGAAACACCACTTCATCCACAAAAAATAACTGTATCGTCTGGTTCTCATGCTGGTGGTCTCATTGGGCCGTTTTTTTTTTCTTCAACGCAATAATACAATTTTCGAGATACCTCAAATGGTATTTAAAAACTAAAGTTGTCATGTTCTTAATGGAAGACCCAATGAATGTCATTCCCCAGTCACGCCACGCCTTTTTCCAACGGCAAAAGTTAGACAATGCCGGTGATGTGGTACAAGACAATACCAACCCCCGCCTCCTACCCGCTAAATACCATTCAACCTTTCCTCCTTTAACCCAGACTAAAACTTTGACCGCGGCTTTGGCAGTTTGCGGAAACAATGCCCGGAACTTAGCGGGAAGGCCTTTCAACGCTGCTGTCTTTCGAGTCTGATGGGAAAGAGTAGGTACTTTTCTAATTTCATGAAAAATGTTCGGAGATCTTATCTAAAAGTTTGTTTATTTTTCTAAGGTTAAAGATTAATCGTTTTTCTTTTAAAAGACAATGAAATATATTGCTTGCACATCTTATTAACAATATGTAATATCAAATCAAACTGATATTGATAACGATGCAATATTTTGCTGACCCAAACATGTTCGGACACGATATTAAAACGAAAATAATAGCAGGCCATGGAAACAAAAAAGAGTTTACAATTTGATGTTTTGATTTAAGAAATATAGAAAATAGAAAGGATTTATTTAGCTTCAAGCTGCTTGAATCAATAATAAATATTATTTACAAAAATATGTTAAATTTACAAAGAGGTCATCACATCAAACCAAAATAGTCTCTCCGAAGTCTCTTTTTGAAAATGTTAGCATTACTAGATGTTTTTACGTTAATAGGAAGATTGTTGTATATTTTTAGACCTTCAAGAAACATTGACTTTTCTAAACCTTTAAATCTAAATCTTTGTACGAGCCCTTCAGTTGGCCCAACTATTGAAATCTTAGTTTTTTTCTTATCAAACACAAATAATAAAAATGTATCAGGTTTAAAATATTAACAATGAATATTTTGATAATATATAGTAGAAAACACCAACTTTATCACTCCCTAATCAAATTTGCAGCATAAAAATAACACATGTTGCAATTACAGCATATGAACCTATTTTCATTTCAATACAAGGCATATTTTGTGGGAGGGGGTTCGTATTATACTCGTTAGAAGAATATTCGCTTAGGACCTTGAAAGAACTCAGTATTGAAATTATTTATTTGCTTGAATAAATAATAAAAACCATTCCTTATTCCTATACTTGATAACTGCTGCTATAGTCAAATACCAGAATTGATGACGGTAGAAGAAGTCATCATGCGCCACTGCTTTAAGGCTGTACCTTTAGATTCCGCGTAATAGCAGTGGCGTACGATCAGTTTCGCTACTGTCATCAATTTTGGTATTTTACTATAATGAATCAATAAAAAAAGCAGGAGCGATCGAGGAACGGATGTACCAATGTTTACGTAATGATGAAGGGAACGGGGGTAAGATCTTTGCTTACTTTTGCTGACAAAGGCGAAGAAGGTTATTATTTGCTTTCGTAATAAGGGACGTGAAAAAATGTACGTGTGTAAAACAAGTGAATATCAAACAGATAACGTCGCTTATCCTGGTCTTGAGACGTTGCTATCATCACAAATGGCTTCTTATCTGCAGGAACATTGGAAACATGAACGAGCATCAATCGTGAGCCGTGTTGCGGGCCTCGTGAGCTATCATCGATGAAATAAAAGGGGAACTTCCGCAACGTTTGCACATTACAGACAGCGAAGCCTTCATAATGGCTTTTATTATTTGATTATGCAAATATTTGGCATTTGGCTGACTTTGAATCTCAAATAAACGGCCATCCAATTTAGGATATCAATGGAGTAAGGTGAAAATGATTGCTAGCTAGGTGAAAAATACGTTTCCACTACTGAAGCATCATAGGGAATTGCTTGAGTCAGCCTAAATGACACCTCATTGCAGATACAGAAGATCTCAAGTTACTCCACAGAACGGGAAGTCAGTGTATAAAACCTGTGTTAGGTGCGCCGTCTTCTGTGAGGTTTATGTAACCATACCGAGTGTTTCAAATTCAACGTTGCAACTCTCATATCACTTTTTCCGCGAAATACGCCAGCACCCTTTAAGGACAGGTGAAAACATTTTAATTACTTAACATATAATCCCAACGCTGTACTCATTACACCTAGATTTCCTGGTAAAATTCCGCTGTGCTATGTGCCAGCAGAGTATTTAAAAATCCACAAGGGGATAACCATAAAACAGGTCGTGGCACTGTTGTGCACCGCCTCGCCGTGAAAATCCTCCAGTGTCGGTGGCTTTTAAATAATGATTAACATAAAACAATCGTTAAGCACGCCAAGAGTGCAACACCATTAAAACTTTTTTGTTTTATTTGTCCGGTAATCCACTGCCAAATGGATGTAGGCGCGTTTGAAAAGCGCAGCAGATCATTTGCAGCGATATGTTGAAGAAATTATTGATAGAGGTCTTTGGCGTACAATTTTAGGCTAATTCAGTGTCACTTGAATATGAATTTTCAAAAAAATGGCAAGTATACTGTCTCTATACTTTATATAGGGCCTTATTTGGAGACTTCAGGAAGAAGGCATGAGGCAATGTTTTATAAATCATAAATCATTATAATCATTGTATACGTTATATACATTGTATACATTGTTTACATTGTATACATTGAATACATTGTATATATTGTAGCCATCGTATACATTGTATACATGTATCCATCGTATACATTGTATACATTGTATACATTGTATACATCGTATACATTGTATACATTCTGTATATTGTATGCGTTGTATACACTGTATACATCGTATACATCGTATAAATCGTATACATTCAATACATCGTATCCGTTGTATACATTGTATGCATTGTATACAACGTAAACATCGTATACATTCTATACATTGTATGGGTTGTATACATCATATGCGTTGTATACATTGTATGCATTGTATACATTGTATACATTGTATGCATTGTATACATTGTATGCATTGTATACAATGTATACAATGTATACATTGTATATATTGCATGCCTTCTACACAACATACAGCTTCCAAACAACAATTTTCATCCCCTCCGAACAATGTTTGAAAATTAGCAGAAATCTCTGTAACGTTGCAACGCTATTATGTAGCGATTTTATTTCCACCGAATCTTAATCAGTTTTAAAAACCCACGGCTGCCTAAACGATGGAAGTATTAAACATTATATACATTCTTTACATTGTTATACATTGTATACATCGTATATATCTATACATCGTATACATCGTATACATCGTATACATCGTATGCATCGTATACATCGTATGCATCGTATACATCGTATACATCGTATACATCGTATACATTGTATACATTGTACATTTTGTATTGTACGCATTGTATACACTGTATACATTGTATAATACATAGTATACATTATACACTTCGCATGCATTGTCTATATGAATATCAAGATGTATACGCGTATGCAATGATGTATTTTCCATGATGTATACAATGCGCCCATCACTATTGTCAAGAATAATGAACACTCGGTCCTGAAATTATTCTAGGAACTAGAAGCTCTAAACGAAGGCATTAAATCTTTATCTGAAGTGTTACAACCGCAATTTATATCCGTATCGCTGTGCTGCGGTGCAACAATCCCAGATGCGTTGCTGCTTGAGCTGCTTATGCATATGCCAGAAATATTCATCTAACGTGAATTTGATATATGCATCAGGATGATGCGATGTTGGAATTTCACGTGAAGTAGTGCATGGGTGTATATGGATATTGATTAGAAGATAGCACTTGCAGCGTTGAATCACGTTCATTCCACAAGTGTTCAATGGTTTGCGTACGGCGAGGCTCATGTCGTTGCTCTTGATAATTCGAAAGCTACAAAACTCGCTCTAAACTTGTAATTATTCTGTATCACAACACAACGCCACTTGTAGAGGAGAAGAATTGCAGTTGTGCGCGTATTCCAACACAACGTCCACCTACCGAGCTAGGACGAAAATGGCTCTAAGGTCACCTGCGCCTAAGATACTTCTCTGTGTCTTGTCGAGTAAGGCTTGTACCTTAATTTAGATACTCAACCATCGCATTTGAATCGTGAACACTTTTGAAGCATGTGATGGATTCAAAATATGCCTGATACGCTGTTATTAATTCTGTTTCAGATATCTAGTTATCCAAGCTCCAGGATAGACATATTAGTGTTTAAAGGTTGTTATCAATGTGTCGATGTGAGCTTCTCAACTCAATATTGAATCTACATGAGCACCAAGGAATTTAATTGGTTTGTTGTTGTTTTTGTTGGAAGAGATGGTTGTTGTGCCATCAGCAAAGAGTATGCACTTATAGACGATGAGTTTGCCGAGTGTTTGAATTAAGTTCCAAACCTTTTCCGACAAGACTCTCAATAGTATATATTAGGATTAGCTTCCTTTAAAGCAAGTTTTAACCTCGCCATACCTGGAAAAGGTAGGGTCTCCTCCTTTATGTCATAGTTCCTATATAAGGCACAAATTTCGTCCCATTCAAAGCACATCAAATTACTTTCATCCTCTCTACACAACCCGCTCCTCATATTTATAATTATTCACTCGCATAGGGCGCGACCTAATTGAATTAGGAAAATCCTCATTGTGTTCGGAGAATCAGAGAGCCGTAGGTAGCAAGGCAGCTTTGGCTCCCTTTTGATAGTGGTGTAACCAGGAATTTATTGTTCGAAGAGGTACTGCTTCAGGTCGAACCTCAATGGATGGATAATTGCATGTCCTTAAACTAAATATTATTGTTATTCCAATATGATACTAAAGTAAGCTAGGCAATAGGTATTTTTCCGACAATTTTGGATTATTGCTTCTTAATGATAAGGACAAATTTGCATCAATATGTGCCGCCATCTTTAAAAATGCGTTTGAAAATCTCGAAAACTATATCTGTAATTTTGCTTTTGTGAAAATGTCATATAGTCAACAGATATCAGTGAATTGGCAACGTTTTACGATTTAATCATCAGCGATTGACCATATCTTAGAATCGACGTTTTACGATTTGGTCATCCAAGATTGACCATATCGTTAAATCGTCGACGTTTACCGATTTTATAGTTCTCTGATTATATTGTGAAACAGTCAACGTTTTACGATTTGATAGTCCGCGATTGACCATACCGCAACACAGTAAACGCTTAACGTTTTGGGCATCCACGATTGATTCTATCGTGAAATCGTCAACGTTTTACGATTTGGTCATCCGCGATTACCTATATCTTAAAATCACCATTTTGCGATTTGGTCATCGAAGATTGGCCACATCGTAAAGTCAACGTTTTTTGATTTGGTCATCTTCAGTTGACCACATCGCAAAATCAACGTTCTACAATTTGGTCATCCAAGATTGACCATATCAGTAATTCGGCAACGTTTTACGATTTGATCATCAGCGGTAGACCATATCATAAAATCGACGTTTTGCGATTTGGTCATCCAGGATTGACCATATCGATAAATCGTCGACGTTTACCGATTTGATAGTCCACGATTGACCATATCACAAAACAAAAAACGCTTTACGATTTGGGCATCCACGATTGATTATATCGTGAAATCGTCAACGTTTTACGATTTGATCATCCGCCATTAACCATATCGTAAAATCGCCGATTTGCTATTTGTTCATCGAAGATTGACCATATCTGTAAATCGTCATCGTTCAACAATTTGGTTATCCATGATTGCACATATCGCAAAAGCGTTAGCATCTTTCGATTTGGTCATCTTCAATTGACCATATCATAAAATCAACATTTTACGATTTGGTCATCCAAGATTGACCATATCAGTAATTCGGAAACGTTTTACGATTTGATCATCAACGATTGACCATATCGTAAAATCGACGTGTTGCGATTTTGTGATCCTTGATTGACCATATCGATAAATCGTCACCGTTTAACGATTTGATAGTCCGCGATTGACCATATCGCAAAACAATAAACGATTTACGATTTGGGCACCCATGATTGATTATATCGTGAAATCGTCAAGATTTTACGATTTGGTCATCCACGATTGACCATATCGTAAAATCGTCAGTGCCTTACAATTTGGTCATCCGAAATTGACCATATCGAAAAATTGTATTTGAACGCAAAAATTTCATAGACGTGATCAACTTCAGCTATTTTCAGTGCCGAAACCCCGCCTTACAGACCCTGATCCTTTCGATCGCTGATTATTCAATGCCTTCCACGATAAATCTGCTACACTCTCATTCCGTTTCATTAGCACGAATGCTTCGGTGCACATGTACGGAAGTTACTCTCTGAAAAAGCCAAACATATGCTGTTGATATATCGCCCTAAGGGGTTCTGCAGATGCAAGCGGAGCTACCGGGAAATCGCTCCCTAACAACCGACGTTCGCACAATGGGAATAAAAGATATTCGTAGTCTGAAACAAGGGGAGGCGAAAGAAGGGTGAACGGCGATGCCCTAAGGTCAAAATTAATTGATTTCGAGAGCGTAAAGTCGTAGAAAGTGCACTAGGCGCTTGAGGGCGCACACGCGAGAGGTATTGTGAGCTTTGTGCGTACGTCGCGGAGATTGCTCTTACTCGGAAATGTATTTGTAATGAGAACTGTATATTGAAATTGGGTACAGGGACGATTTAAATCCTTTTCGGTACAACGTAAATATTCAAAAATTTCACCCAAGAAAACACACAATTGAGGAAAAGAATTGTTTAAAAGCATTGTATGCTCTAGAATGCTCTTCGTTTGTCTTCTTTCATACCTGAGCTGAATATTTTTTCTACTAATCTTCCGGTCTCTCAGATGCGCAAAACTGATTCCAGGCGACACTTTAATTGGACAATATTTTCAAGGTACGGAAGGTAGGTTACGTTTTACGCTCTCTAGATTTTCTTATTCCAGGCCATACTAGTGAGTCTTACCCAAAGATAGATTAGATAATTTCAGCCGTCTCCTAAGGATTCCAACCGAGGATCACGGTCGAGCACAGGCGGAGCAGTAAAACGTTGTCGCAAATCGTCCCCAGCGGGTATTAAAAGTTTTTTGAAAGTTGGATTGATTGGAATCCATTGAAAAGTATTTGTTAGGTCATGGAGTAGCGAAAAGCTATCTACCTATGTCCAAACAACAGCTTCCGGCTATAGTGGCCTTGCGATTGGAGTATGTTAGGTAAGGAAGTATAAGGAATGAAGCTTCATTTGCTTTACGTGTTGATATCACAGATTATATAGATACCGCCAAAATCGTCAGTCTCTGGTGGTCACAGTAGTGGGCTATCAAATGCGAACTGGTACCTGTGCAGTTCCAACTTGTTATACAAAATAGACGGATACTTTAGAGGGAGATTCCTTGTTAAAAAAACACTTTGAATGTTGTGATTGTTGAAATGACTGCAGTTCCATGGAATGAGACTAAGTATTCCATATCAAGTCATATTTCGTACGTATTATATAAACGAACCGCTGCAGAACCCATGTTTGTACGAACTTTTCTGAATCTGCACCTCAATCCTCTTGACAACATTCTGCAAGTGGAATGTCATATTTCTCTTATTCGCGGAATTCCTTGTTTATCCGCATCGTCTGTGTAAACCGTCAGATCAAGCCGAACACAAAGCATATGACGCATATTTACCAAAGAATCGAGGGAATATAGGTTCGCCGGGCATTCGTAAAGACTACCCGGAGTCCGGAGCCAGGTGATCCGGAACGGTTTTCCGGTCGAATGCTCCGATCCGGGGGATCGCCGTATCCATTCTGATAACGGTGACACATGTTGCTCGCAGAAACGCAGACATTTTCATCCGAAAATGCTCCTTTTTGTACGTCGCCTGAACAAAGACAACCTGAAATACTGCTGCCGTTACCCTATCCATTTCCATTCTTGTGTATGTTTGTTATACACGTGGCGAGGATTCTCAAAAAGGCCTTTCGAAGAATTCCTTAAAGACTGATTAAGGGGGACTTGACAGTATACAGGGTTTCCCACATAAAGTTACAGCAATCTATTACTTGGCAAGTCGGTGTTGGACAATCCTGGAATTTTGGAGTTATGGCATAATTGATGCAGCTAAAATGTTGGCACCAATTTGTTTATTTCAAATGGAACTCTATAGTATTCCTTGTTCTAGGTCTAGCCATTTTTGAGGTACCTACGAAGTTAAATATTCATGTTTAGGCTTCTCCCATACCAAAAGATTGACATCCCTCCTCAACCAAATATAGATACTTCAGTATGTCCCTATACAGGGCGATTCTCCATGGATATAATATCTACTTTTTTATTATTGAAGACATTGGTAAATCGTCAACGTTCAACGATTTGGTTATCTAGGATTGTACATATTGCAAAATCGTGAGCGTCTTTCGATTTGGTCATCTTCGATTGACCACATCGTAAAATCAACGTTTTACGATTTCATCATCAGCGATAGACCATATCGTAAAATCGACGTTTTACGATTTGGTCATTCAAGATTGACCATATCGATAAATCGTCAACGTTTAACGATTTGATAGTCCGCGATTGACCATATCGCAAAACAGTAAACGCTTTAAGATTTGGGCATCCACGATTGATTATATTGTGAAATCGTCAACGTTTTACGATTTGGTCATCCGCGATTAACCATATCGTAAAATAGCCGTTTTGGGAGTTGGGCATCTAAGATTGACCATATTGGTAAATCGTCAACATTCAACGATTTGGTTATTAATTATTGTACATATCGTAAAATCGTGAGCATCTTTCGATTTGGTCATCTTCAATTGACCATATCGTACAATCAACGTTTTACGATTTGGTCATCCGAGTTTGACCATATCAGTAATTCGGCAACGTTTTGCGATTTCATCATCAGCGATTGACCATATCGTAAAATCGACGTGTTGCGATTTTGTGATCCATGATTGACCATATCGATAAATCGTCAACGTTTAACGATTTGATAGACCATATCGCAAAACAGTAAACGCTTTACGATTGGGGCATCCGCGATTGATTATATTGTGAAATCGTCAACGCTTTACGATTTGGTCATCCGCTATTAACCATATCGTAAATTTGCCGTTTTGCGATTTGGTCATCGAAGATTAACCATATTGGCAAATCGTCAACGTTCAACGATTTGGTTATACATGATTGTACTTATCGCAAAATCGTGAGCATCTTTCGATTTGGTCATCTTCGATTGACCACATCGTAAAATCAACGTTTTACGATTTAGTCATACGATATTGACCATATCCGTAATTCGGCAACGTTTTGTGATTTCATCATCAGCGATTGACCATATCGTAAAATCGACGTGTTGCGATTTTGTGATCCATGATTGACCATATCGATAAATCGTCAACGTTTAACGATTTGCTAGTCCGCGATTGACCATATCGCAAAACAGTAAACGCCTCACGATTGGGGCATCCGCGATTGATTATATTGTGAAATCGTCAACGCTTTACGATTTGGTCATGCGCGATTAACCATATCGTAAAATCGCCGTTTTGTGACTTGGTCATCGAAGATTGACCATATTGGTAAATCGTCTACGTTCAACGATTTGGTTATACATGATTGTACATATCGCAAAATCCTGAGCATCTTTCGATTTGGTCATCTTCGATTGACCACATCGTAAAATCAACGTTTTACGATTTGGTCATCCAAGATTGACCATATCAGTAATTCGGCAACGTTTTGAGATTTCATCATCAGCGATTGTCCATATCGTAAAATCGACGTCTTGCGATTTTGTAATCCAGAATTGACCATATCGATAAATCGTCAACGTTCAACGATTTGATAGTCCGCGATTGACCATATCGCAAAACAGTAAACGCCTTACGATTGGGGCATCCGCGATTGATTATATTGTGAAATCGTCAACGCGTTACGATTTGGTCATCCGCGATTAACCATATCGTAAAATTGCCGTATTGCGATTTGGTCATCGAAGATTGACCATATCAGTAATTCGGCAACATTTTGAGATTTCATCATCGGTGATAGACCATATCGTCAAATCGACGTTTTGCGATTTGGTCATCCATGATTGACCATATCGATAAATCTTCAACGTTTAACGATTTGATAGTCCTCGATTGACCATATCACAAAACAGTAAACGCTTTAGGATTTTGGCATCTACGATTGATTATATCGCGAAATAGTCAACGTTTTATGATTTGGTCATCTTCGATTGACCACATCGTATAATCAACGTTTCACGATTTGGTCATCCAAGATTGACCATATCAGTAATTCGGAAACGTTTTACGATTTGATAGTCCGCGATTGACCATATCGCAAAACAGTAAACACTTTACGATTTGGGCATCGACGATTGATTATATCGTGAAATAGTGAGAAACAGAAGTAAACTACAGAATCGATAAGGCCATTAAATGTACGGGAATGCTTAACAGAAATATTAAGTCAAGAAATGTATCTAGAGTCTCCAAAATAAGGCTATACAATACGATCATCAAGCCAACCCTTTTGTATGGAGTAGAAACCTGGGTAATGAATAAAAAAACTTGATCAAACATTATTTAGGCGGGAGAGGAAAATTTTAAGGAGAATATATGGAGGGACCAAGGTGGAGGGAGGGTGTTTTAGGAGGTCTAATGTTGAAATCTATAATCTATATAATGAACATAATAGATGTACCTAGGACCAGAAGATTGCAGTGGCTGGGGCACCTGGAAAGGATGCCGCAAGAAAGAACGGTGAAGCATATAGCATAGACAGTTCCGGATACCAAGAAGAAAAGAGGGAGACCGAGAGGACGATGGAAGGATGCGGTTATGGAAGATTGGGGAGCAGGAATATCAGAGACTGGAAGAAACGAGCACTAGACAAAAAGTGGTGAAATAAACTTATCAAGCTTAAGGCCTAAAGGCCTGTTTTTTATATATATATATATATGATTAGACTATAATTCCATATTAAAATATACCTGCCTTTGTTTATTGGGCCATGCAGTATGCTGGGCTGAATGTGTCAACTGTTTCTAAAGTACATTTCAATTTGTTCACTGGGTGGACATCCTAAACCGAATATAGATACTTTAGTATGTCCCTATAACCTACTTCGTTACCCATATATCGACAGCTATATATAACGCAACGTAATTTCCCTTGGCATCGTGCATACATCACCCGTTTTATGGTATATCAGCATCACCGACATGTTTGCACCCCTTCCACCCCCCCTGGTTCGTTCGTCAGATGTTCATTGCGACCCCATTAATATGGGGAGACGTCTCACTTTGCGCCAGGCACCCAGCGCCATCAGCAGCACCACTAAATCAATCAAAATTTTCGACTCGAAACGGCTTCGGGATGGGACCGTTCGGTCACGGCCAGTCTGCATCTGATGTCGTAGGATGGATTTATATTGATATAATTGTGACCAGTGGCGGGTACATGAAGGCATGACTACCTCATTTTTAGGTCGAAAAATAGGACAGTTTTGCACGAGTAATTTTTTGGTGGTATCGTTAGGTTAATGCTTCTTAATCATCAAGTTCAATCAATCGGGAACCTTTATTTTATATACAGGTAATCAAATGAGTTCGAGCTGTTGCTGTATATCGCACATTGCCATGGACAGTGGCGGCTCGTGGCAAAATAAAACAGGTGTTCTGCAAATCCGAACTTACCTATTTTTTATATGTCAGTTCGATTCTGCGCTGCTTCTGGGCAGCAATTTTGTCGATCATCTTCCCGTTGAAATTTTCCATGGTCGAAATAAATTCCTTTTCAATGAACAGCGTCGACAACGCTGTAAGGCGATTCTGGGTCATAGTATTACGAAGAAAAGTCTTGATTCTTTTCAATGTTGACAAATTTCGCTCAGCCTCTGATGTTGCGATAGGAGTTGTAACAATAATTTCTAATAGCTTTTTTGTTTTGCACATAGTAAGCAAGTGGATATCTTTGTTTAATTTTTGCCTGTACTCCAGCATTATGTCCGCTCATTACCGCAGCTCCATCATAGCTTTGTGAAATCAGTATGTTATGGAAATTTCCTATTAGTGAATCTACGATGCTCAAAATATGTCTTGTGAGAGTATCATAGTCACATTTTTCAGGATTCATATAATTCCAAAAACGTTCTACTGATACGCCGTTAAATACGTATCTGAAAATTGTTACCAGTTGGGTTTTCCCCGAAATGTCCGTTGTTTCATCTGCTATTATCGCCAAATATGAGGCTCTGTTAATCTGTTTTATTATTTCTTCATGACAAACTTCAAGAATACAATCCAGTAGATCGTTTTGTATTTCCTTCGAAGTTCCTTTAAATATTGTACCGGCATAGAAAAATTGGTTCCACGTTGGCAAAAGGTAATTACTTCGACGAATTAAAATAGTGTCTTATTGTTTCACAATAAAAATTTGTATTTTTCTACTGAGAGGTAAGCTGGTATTGCAAGATTTTTTATGTCCAGATGGTATGGAGCAGGTTTGTGCTGAAATAGGGTTGAATAATCTAAAAATGTTGGTTTGTGTTATCTACAGAGCTCCTTCGAGCAGATTATCAAGTTTTATTGATCATATATATGTAGACAACTTTCTCTCATTTGTGTCTCCTCAGTATGATAATATATGCTTGCTGGGTGATATAAACGTTGATCAAATTACTGACCATTCTTTTCAAGATTGCATTGCGTGCTACGATATGGTATCTCACATCACCCAACCAACTAGGATAACTTTAACCACGGCAACCTCCATAGATGTCATTTGTGCAACAAATAACTTAGCTGAATCATTAATTTCAACTAGCTCTGTACCTGTTCCGAATTTGTCGGATCATAATGTAGTCAGATGTGACTTCAACATCACACGGCCTATGAATTTTCAAAAGACTGTCAAATATAGAGACTTTAAACACTGTTGTAAAGATCAGTTTTTGGTGGATTTGTATAAAATCCCATGGGACGATATATATTGCATCAGTAACTTAGAGGATAAAGCTACGTTTTTTTCTAATCATATTTTGGATTTGTTTGATGTCCATGCTCCTGTTGTTTCATCACGTATTACTAAACCTTATGGTCCATGGCTCACAGGTGGCATAAAATATTTCATCTCCGAGAGAAATAAAGCCTTTAGAAAATATCAGATTTTAAAAAGTCCAGCTAGTCTCGAATATTACCAGAAATTAAGAAATGATGTCATTTCCGCTATAAGGCGGGAGAAAGCAGCATATCTAAGCTTTAATGAACAACTAAATAGTAACAAGCATCTCTGGAAAGCTGTACATTCATTGAAACTCAAAACTAATGTAGATAGATCTTTACCTACACAGTTGAAGAATGCCGATGAAGTAAACAATTATTTTTCTTCCGTTTTCACGCCTTCGGGCAATTGCAAGGATCTAGTTGATAAATTTAATAGTACCAAAATTAATGAGAGTGCTAGATTTGAATTTAGTTTTGCTACCCCACAAAATGTGCTAGACATTATTCTGTCCCTAAAATCTAATGCAGCAGGTTCGGATGGTATAACAGTCTCAATGCTGAAGCTTTGCTTGCCTCGAGTATTACTACCCCTGACGCATTTATTAAACTGTTGCCTGGAGGCTGGGTATTTCCCTGATGCTTGGAAACTATCTCTTGTCAAGCCCATGCCTAAATGTAAAAATCCAAAATGTCTCTCAGACTTAGGACCTATAACTTTGATTCCTGTTATATCGAAGATATTGGAGAAATTGATTAAACATCAGGTTTATCATTATTTCTCTAATAATGATTTCTTTCCCAAGTGTCAATCTGGTTTCCGCAGTGGTTTTAGTACAACTTCAGCTTTAGCAAGGGTTTTAGATGACATCATTGCTTCGCTTGATAAGGGAGATGCTTCAGCACTTGTATCATTAGATTATTCTAAGGCGTTCGATAAAATAGATCATGAGCTTTTATGTGCTAAATTGAAGTTTTTTGGTTTTTCAGACATACCTCTAATGTTTTTTATAACATATCTTTCAAATCGTAAACAAGTAGTAGAGATAGACAACACTATATCTAGTCCGATTGATATAACATCAGGTGTCCCTCAGGGTTCAGTTTTAGGGCCCTTGTTGTACTTAATTTATACTATAGACTTGGGTAGCTCTGTGAAAAACTCTTCTGTGATGTGCTATGCCGATGATACACAGATATATAAGAGCTTTAATAGTAACACTTTGCATACTTCAATCAATGAGCTTAATGTTGATTTGGAGGCAATAGTAGGATACTCAAATGGTAACAATCTTAAGCTCAATAAGGATAAGTGCTCAGTGATGCTTTTTTGTCCTGCTGTCAAACGTAACACTATATTGTATTCTCTTGATGTAAAAATTGACAAGGAGCGTCTAGCTGTCGTAAATACTACAAAAAATTTAGGGTTGATTATTGATTATACTTTACGGTTTAAGGAGCATGTTTCGTCTATCTTAAAAAAATGTTATGCAACGTTGAAGTCTTTTTATGTCAATCGCTCTATTTTGAATTTTAAAGTTAGAAAAAAGTTATGTGAGGCTACTATATATTTCCAAGCTTATTTTACTGTAGCACTGTGTTCTATCATTGTCTTGATTCTATCACAAAAGCAAGACTCCAAAAACTCCAAAATACTTGTTGTCGATTTGTATTTAATCTCAAGAAGTATGATCATGTTTCCTTAAAGAGATTTCAGCTTGGTTGGATGTGTATAGAAAATGCTTGCAAGTACCATATAGCAGTGTTTACACATAAGATCATATCTTCTAGATCCCCCTTGTATCTTTATGAGAAATTTGATTTCAGACACAAAAAAAGACTAGAGATCCCTATGTATATAACAACTTTATTTCGTAGTTCATACACTTACAATGCTATCCTGATTTATAACAAATTAGATGACAATATAAAGGATTGGCCAGTAAACAGATTTCGTAAGCATGTGAAACAGATTTATTTGTCATTGTAGTAATTGTGGAAAAGTTAGTTTTAAATTCTTACATTTTATTTTATTTTACGTAATATATGTGTGTATATATGTATGCTAGGAAGCTATCAAGCTCGTTGTTTTGAAGCGTCTTTTGCTTGTCAAAGTTTCCTTTGATTGAGTGTTTCAATTTAGTATTTGGGTAGGTTAAGTAGAGTAGCCAAGAGCTAGACTTCGCCTACGTAGAGGTCACATTATGTTGTAGTGTATATAATGTGCCTAATAAAGACATTTTATTATTATTATTATTATTACTAAAAACCGCATCTGATTATGTTACATATGATGCCCTAGGCTTATTTATACACAAACAAAGCAATACAAAAATGTATTGCTGCTGTAAACAAAGTGTACTATAAAAGTTTTGCAATACGACTTAACAAACGGACGCGGGATGTGCGTGCTACTGCATGTTGAGACATGTCCATGAGTGCCTAGCATCCGCCAGCAACACGTTGGCTGTAAATTGGGTTCCAAATTAACGATATATATTCCAATTTCGATCTAATATATGCGGAACACAAAACCAGCAGTGAAGCTTCACTCACTTTTTGAGATGTGTGGAGTTTGTGGTCAAAAATTACACCCAAATCTTTAATTGAGTAAACATCTTACAATTTAACTTACAAACAAACGTTTTCCTGGAAACGCTAACTACATTACACTCAAACGCATTAAGAAATAAATTATTTTCTTCACACCAAGCTACTAAGCCTCAACTCAATAGTCCTGAATAATTTTAAATCATTCGCAAAGAGGAGTTTATTACAACTTAAATATTGCACAATAACATCAATAAATAAGGTAAACGATAAAGGACCAAGATTTGAAGCGTCAGGCGCTGCAGATTTGGTTATGTACTGGTACGACTTGAAGCCATTGAAAGAAACATATTGCTTCCTTTATTGAAAATAACTTTGAATGAGCGCTAAAGCTGATGAATTGAATCCATAATGAGAAAGTTTATTTAAAAGTATGCCATGTTCCACCCTGTCTAACGCTTTAGCAAAATCAGTATATGCTACATCTAGATAGACACGTTCAATAGTGAACCGAGTAAAAATTGTTAAGTTAGTTACTGTGGATATCTTAGTATGAAACCCATGCTAAAAAGGGGACAGAGATCTATGAGCTAAATGATTCTATTATGCAGTATTAATTTGTTAATATTGCCACTGCTCTATAGCTTTTAATGTCAGTATTATCCCCTAGTTTGAAAATAGGTGTCGCTATAGAATGTTTCCAGATATCAGGAAATGTACTGGTTGCTATAGTGAGATCTAATATCTTTTATAATGGCTTAACAAAGACATGAATACAATCTTTGACTCTGTTATCTGGTGTGGTCGTTACTTTATTTTTAAGTTTTTTTCGGATGCAGCAATTATCTCATTGAAAAATATACTAAGTAACATATAAATCCGAACACCCAGTTTAAATGGTTTTATTTTAATAAAAGTTGGTGAATGTATTTATCTTACTGTAAATAACAAGTGAAAAAATGTTCAGCCTTATCAGTTGGACATTCCGGTTTTTATACTGCTTTTTTTTAATTCACTAACGCTCTAAAAATGAATATTTCAGCCGCAGTAAAGAATCAACGTTGGCGGATTTTGGTTCTTGACATCCTTTACGATCGGTTACGATGCCTCGAGTACGGAGACCTGTACGATTTCGTCAACTTAGTGAGTTTGATAGGGGCCGTATAGTGGGACTTCGGGAAGCTGGACTTTCTTTTCGGGCAATTGCAGTTGGAGTGCAAAGAAGTGTAGACACTGTGGTTAGGTGTTGTCAGGCATGGCTTCGAGAAGGCCGTACGCAAAGAGCAAGGGGCACTGGACGCCGGCGTAGAACAACAGACCGTGAAGATCGCCGCCTAAGATTATTGGCCTTAAGGGACCGTTTCTCCACTACCAGGTCCATTGCAAATGAATGGTTTGCAGAACCCGGAAGACCTATTGGCATGCGAAGTGTTTACCGACGAATGAGAAGTTTTGGTTTGTTTTCATACCGGCCACACTGGGTCCTCCCTTTAACTCGAGAACACCGACGTAATCGCCTTGAGTGGTGCAGACAACGGTCACTCTGGGATCAGGAATGGAACAGTATTGTCTTTAGTGACGAGCCTCGATTTTGTTTAGGCATGTACGATGGTCCTGCCAGGGTTAGAAGGCGAAGTGGTGAAAAGAGGAATCCACAGTTTTTTGTTGGAAGACATGTTCATCACACTGTTGGAGTTATGGTTTGGGGTGCTATAGCTTATGGTTCCAGGTCACCTTTAATCTTCATCAGAGGTAACATGAACGCGCAGCGTTATATCCACGAAGTTCTAGAACCGCCATCTTTTACCCTATCTTGACACCCTGGCAGATCCAACTTTCCAACAAGATAATGCCCGACCACATGTTGCAAGAGTCACAATAGACTTCTTTCAACATAATGATGTCACATTGTTACCATGGCCACCAAGATCTCCCGACTTATCCCCAATTGAGCACGTGTGGGATATGATGGGTAGGAGATTGCTCAATTTGCAACGTCCTCCTCAGACTCTAGAAGCACTTCGAGAGGAGTTGGTGGTTGCCTGGAATGAGATACCACAGGAGGACATTGACCACCTGATCAGAAGCATGCCTAGGCTCGTTGGAGAATGCGTAGCACATCAGGGTGCATCCACACATTATTAAAGGTCAAAGGGCTTTAAAGCAGTGCAATCATTTTGAAATTTTTATCATTTACTTATTATGCTTCATTAAGTACTTATACAAAATTTTATTAAAATAAAACCATTTAAACTGGGTGTTCGGATTTATATGTCACTTAGTATATGTTAACTTGACGAATAGCATTCTTGCCTTCAGTAAAATCGTTACGAGCAGATGGATCAGCGAAAACGCTACGAAAAAAAATCTGCAAAATCTTCTTCAACCTATAACAATATGAAGAACATACTTTTGGCACTTCCTTCTATGAGCTAAACAACCCGTCCACCCGCTGATATTTTTTAACTAAATTCAACTCTTGTCCTAGACCCTGGCGTCTCTGAGAAGTCCAAGTAGACGAACTGCATAGAGGTTGGGGTTATAGATGCTAGGGGTTAGGGGAAGAAGGGGGCAGTCGGCAGAAGAGACTGATATACGACGCGTCACAGCCGGGAAACGGGGCAGCAGGTCCGACACAATTTATACTAATAGGATTCATTCGGGGACATGGGTGCGCGACGTGCGCTTGCCCCAGGGGAATCAAGCCACTGATTGGCTCCGGTAATTGCGAACGGCTGCTGGGTGGTACGTTGTCCGTCTTCCAAGCTCAACATACCCCACTACAGTCTTGGTGAATGTTCGTATCTGATACTTACTAGTAATAATAATAATTTGCTTACACAAGTCAGTAGTATTAAAGTTAAATAAAGTAGAAAATAAATAAAGAACAATACGTATGAAAAAAACAAACAGTACAAATCATACACACATAGGTAAAAAATTTCGCAACGAAATTACAAAAGATAGACTGGTGGACAGTTACTTTGTCACATGGTAAATTTTCCCCAAATTCAAACCTCGATATTTTGGGAACGGAAAGAGATATCGAGTTGTGGTGTTCAGAAGGTTCTTGACGAACTCTTTGAAAATACGTACAGTGTTCGACCGGTATATTTCTTTTATTTATCCACTTATACAGGGTGACCAAAGGCAGTCATGTTCTTCAGCAAAGTTTGGCGCTGTCAGATTCTCAATTTTTGATTTTGGAAATTTTTCTATGCATCTTTTTTATCTTTGGACTATCCTAAAAGAAGCGCAAGCGCAAACAGCTGTCCACCACTTTATTACATTTTCCACACTTAATGAGGTAGTAAAAACATGGATTTACCTTGAATTTGTACTAAGTGACATATAAATCCAAACACCCAGTTTAAATGGTTTTATTTTAATGTTTTATCTTACTGTAAATAACAAGTGAAAAAATTTTCAGCCTTATCAGTTGGACATTCCGGTTTTTATACTGCTTTTTTTTTAATTCACTAACGCTCTAAAAATGAATATTTCAGCCGCAGTAAAGAATCAACGTTGGCGGATTTTGGTTCTTGACATCCTTTACGATCGGTTACGATGCCTAGAGTACGGAGACCTGTACGATTTCGTCAACTTAGTGAGTTTGATAGGGGCCGTATAGTGGGACTTCGGGAAGCTGGACTTTCTTTTCGGGCAATTGCAGTTAGAGTGCAAAGAAGTGTAGACACTATGGTTAGGTGTCGTTAGGCATGGCTTCGAGAAGGCCGTACGCAAAGAGCAAGGGGCACTGGACGCCGCCGTAGAACAACAGACCGTGAAGATCGCCGCCTAAGATTATTGGCCTTAAGGGACCGTTTCTCCACTACCAGGTCCATTGCAAATGAATGGTTTGCAGAACACGGAAGACCTATTGGCATGCGAACTGTTTACCGACGAATGAGGACATTTGGCTTGTTTTCATACCGGCCACACTGGGTCCTCTCTTCAACTCGAGAACACCGACGTAATCGCCTTGAGTGGTGCAGACAACGGTCACTCTGTGATCAGGAATGGAACAGTATTGTCTTTAGTGACGAGACTCGATTTTGTTTAGGCATGCACGATGGTCGTGCCAGGGTTAGAAGGCGACGTGGTGAAAGGAGGAATCCACAGCTTTTGTTGAAAGACATGTTCATCACACTGTTGGAGTTATGGTTTGGGGTGCTATAGCTTATGGTTCCAGGTCACCTTTAATCTTCATCAGAGATAACATGAACGCGCAGCGTTATATCCACGAAGTTCTAGAACCCCATCTTTTACCCTATCTTGACACCCTGGCAGATCCAACTTTCCAACAAGATAACGCCCGACCACATGTTGCAAGAGTCACAATAGACTTCTTTCAACATAATGATGTCACATTGTTACCATGGCCACCAAGATCTCCCAACTTATCCCCAATTGAGCACGTGTGAGATATAATGGGTAGGAGATTGCTCAATTTGCAACGTTGGTGGTTGCCTGGAATGAGATACCACAGGAGGACATTGACCACCTGATCAGAAGCATGCCTAGGCGCGTTGGAGCATGCGTAGCACATGATGGTGCATCCACACATCATTAAAGGTCAAAGGACTTTAAAGCAGTGCAATCATTTTGAAATTAGTACTTATACAAAATTTTATAAAAATAAAACCATTTAAACTGGGTGTTCGGATTTAAATGTCACTTAGTATATATCATTGATCGTAGGTAATTATTATTTCCCTCTCACACTCCAAGCGCCAACAGGTGCCGAAAAAGCGTCAAAGATTTTTAGGAAGAAAGTTTTATTCTCTACTAAAAAGGATGGCAATTTTTATAGGCTAAAGTTAGTTTAGCCATTAATAGCGAAAATATCATTAGCTTTAATCACCAGGCAAATTTATTTAGAAGCAAAATGATGCCGAATTTGATTCCCTAAAGAAATGTTTCAGTTGGTGTTTTACATAGGACGATGTCTTTCGAGATTTTCTATAAAACGCGTCTGTCAAAATGGCGGCAAATGCTCTAGCGCTATCTTGACGCCAATTTGAACTTATCATTAGGAATTGTGGAGTAAACTCATCCACTCATCTGGTGAGGCCCATGTCGTTGCTCTTGACATCACGAAAGTGTTCGATCAGCTGTGGCACGCTGCCCTCTTAAGCAAACTTCCATCTTAGGATCTCCCAGAGAAGCTTTGCAGATGGGTGGCTGACTTTATCTCTGGCTGCAAGATTTCCGTCGTGATTGACCGGTTCTCCTCTTCACCCCACAACGTCAACGCGGGTGTTCCCCAGGGATCGGCTTGGCTCCGACACTGTCTCTTACATATCAACGACCACCTTTCCTGCACGATCAACCCAATCCACAGCTTCGTTGATGACAGCACTCTACATGCAGGAATGCAGAGTGACAAGCCGATCTCTGCCGCTGATCCGGGAGAAAGAAGACTAGCGACGACATCCTCTCTGACAAAAGATCTGGAGGCTATCGTATTAACAAAATTTCTTCGGGATCATCATAGCAGCCGCGGTGTTCCGGCATTTAGGCTTCCGCCTGCGCGACTGCGTCGATATAAAAAAAATTAGGAAGCAATAAGATCTAACGGTACAACGAAAAAAAAATGCTGTGTCAAGAATTTCCTTCTAAAGCATCTCCGTATTTCTTGATTTACCCTCAATCCGACAGTTAAACTGCAAAGTTTCCATTCCGCTAAATCCAAGCTGTATAGCAGATATATATTGTAAAATGCCAACTGACAGGCATACATCATCGTAACTACAATAGTTATACTCGCCGTCCGTAGACGTATCGATATCGATGGATTGGAAACGTTGAAACTATACGAAACAGTTATTGGACGGCCAACTTCCGTTAGAGATACGTTGTACGCGATGATCGATTCCGGAGGAAAGCAAAAAGGATGGTCAGCTAGGGAAATTGGAAAAGTTTGCGTCTATGATTCATTACCGCTCCGGAAAAAGTGCTCGATATACGTTTGCCGTTCGCCTTCGACGGTGTGAACTGCATAAAAGCTCCGTAATTAATTTAATTTTGCTGCCGACATGTCGTACAGAGAGCGAAGTTTGTTGCTCATTTTGCTTCGTACGCTAGCGGTGGTGTAATATTGACATCGCGAAAAATGAGATATGATCACGAAAAAACGTAATTAAAAATTCGATATCAACTTTTGGATTGAGGTATGTTTAATTCACATATTTTGGTCTGGAGTACAAAAAACAAAAATACTCTAATTCGCCTCCTCACACTAGAAAAAGACATTGTGTTAAGGTCGTTTCTGCTGAATGATCCACCAATACACAGCCATATATTAAAAGAATTAACTAAATATCACTGGACAACAAATTTTAGTTTTTTAATTGTATCTTGTGGGAAAAGTGCACTTCTTTGTTAATTTTGGGGCGCTGAATCCAAATATGACATGAAATAAAAAAATTAGTTGCGGTTTAGAAAAAAAACTTTCTACTTTTAAGGATATGTTAAAAAAAGTAACAAGATTCATATACTTTTAAGAATCACTATATGCGCTGTCTTTTTGCTGTTCTTTTATGGATCGTTTCTGGAGCATCTCTACCAAGAGTCCAACAGTAGTCTGCAAGCATGGAAGGATTCCACTTTCCCTGGTACCTTTTTTCCATTGTTGAAATATCCTGATGAAAACGTTCGCCGTGCTCATCACTTACGGCTCCGCAATTGTCAGGAAAAAAGTCCAGGTGTAAGTGTAGGAAATGTATCTTAAGAGACATATTACAGCCCATCTTTTGATACGATGACAGCATATTTTTGACAAGGGTTTTATAGTTGTCAGCTTTTCTATTTCCCAAGAAATTAGTGACCACCAGACGGAAATCATTCCTAGCAGTTTTTTCAAAACCTGTTAAAGTGTTTTCAAACTGTGTATCTTTCAAAATATTTCGAATCTGTGGCCCAACAAAAATACCTTCTTTAACCTTTGCCTCACTTAGTCTTGGAAATTTCTGACGCAGGTATTGAAAAGCTGACCCATCTCTATCTAATGCCTTGACAAAGTTTTTCATTAGGCCCAACTTGATATGCAGTGGTGGTAATAAAATTTATTTCGAATCTACTAATGGCATATGCTGTACATTTTTTGACCTGGCTCTAGGAATTGACGAACAGGCCAGTTTTGTCTGGTGTAATGAAGTGCCTTTGCCCGACTGTCCCATTCACACAAAAAACAGCAAAACTCTCTGTAGCCTAGCTGCAGCCCAAGTAAAAGTGCAACAACTTTCAAATCGCCACAAATATGCCATTGGTGCTCATCGTATTTTATGCATGTCAATAGGTACTTCATATTGTCGTATGATTCTTTCATGTGAACTGCATACCCTACAGGAAGAGATGGTAAAATATTTCCAATGTGCAATAACACTGCCTTTAAACTCAATGTTGAACTGTCTATAAACAATCTCCATTCTTCTGGGTTATAGTTTATATTTAAAGCCGCCAGTAAGCCGTTAATGTTACTGCAGAAAACCAAGTTATTCTCCATATTGAAAAATGGTTCTAAGTCTTTGTGGCGTTTACGAAAAACACATACCGAAACATCGTCTTCTAACAAGTTCCACTGCTGCAGTCTTGATCCAAGTAACTCTGCCTTACATTTTGGAAGTTCTAAATCTCTTACAAGATCATTTAATTCTGACTGTGTTATTTTGTGCGGTTGGTGGCATGACGTGCTCGGTATAAAATCAGGATCTCTTGACGTTGATGGCATATCTTCTTCCTAACGAATCACTCGATCGCCATGATCTGATTCGTTTTCTGATTCGCAAGTGTAGGATTCTGGGGGTTTTGGAATAGGATTTTCGTCACTGTGAGGCACAGGTCTCATCACAGATGGTATGTTTGGGTAGTTAATAACCGATTTTTTTTTCTTGGACATACCTGTGGCTTGTCCAACACAAGGTACCATGCAAAAGTAACAATCATTAATATGATTTGTAGGCTCTCTCCCAACCATTGGGACAGCAAAGCGCATGGACCGTTTTTTGCTATTTAACCAGCTTCTCAGACTTGAAGCACATGTATTACAGCAGATGTGGGGTGCCCACTGTTTGTCTTGATCACCTAGTTTACAACCGAAATAAAGCTGATATGCCTATGTTATTAGTGGAGTAATAGACCGTCTCTGAGACGCAAAAGTCACATCACCACACACGTAACAAAACTGATCTGGATTGTTTACACACTTTCGAGACATCTTGCATGAACGCTGTCAGCCAACTGAGGAAAAAATGGCTAATATAAATCAATATAATGTACACGTATGTATAACGTAACACAATCATGCCGATTACATCATCTTTCCTTGCCGAATATAAAAATGTAGCACGTGCATTCTTATGAATTACAGTATATTAACACTGTCACAGCAGGAACACATATAATTACAGTATCTCTAAAACTTGAACTAATATTGAAAAAATAAGTTTCATTCCGGTTTTAGCACATTAAAAATAGTAATATTTTGTTGATTTTATTTAGGATATTTTTTGGCTGTTGATCAGTGATATAGAAATCGCCTATTTAAACGATCAATAAAGTATTGGATAACAAATTTACCAAATCATGAAATACAAGGTTCACCTACTCATACTGAGAAAAATTAACAAATAAAAATTTAGATCATATACATATACCATCAATTAGATTTTAAGTACGTACACCTAGTTTTTAAGGACTTTTAGCTTATTTGAACAACGCACAAAGACACTATCGCTTTGTTGTTTTTCTTTTTCGTATTAACCACTGTCACAAATCAAATAATTACTCTGAATAAATTATTATTATATACTAACTGACATATAAATCCGAACACCCAGTTTAAATGTTTTTATTTTAATAAAAGTTGGTGAATGTATTTATCTTACTGTAAATAACAAGTGAAAAAATTTTCAGCCTTATCAGTTGGACATTCCGGTTTTTATACTGCTTTTTTTTTAATTCACTAACGCTCTAAAAATAAATATTTCAGCCGCAGTGAAGAATCAACGTTGGCGGATTTTGGTTCTTGACATCCTTTACGATCGGTTACGATGCCTAGAGTACGGAGACCTGTACGATTTCGTCAACTTAGTGAGTTTGATAGGGGTCGTATAGTGGGACTTCGGGAAGCTGGACTTTCTTTTCGGGCAATTGCAGTTAGAGTGCAAAGAAGTGTAGACGCTGTGGTTAGGTGTTGTCAGGCATGGCTTCGAGAAGGCCGTACGCAAAGAGCAAGGGGCACTGGACGCCGCCGTAGAACAACAGACCGTGAAGATCGCCGCCTAAGATTATTGGCCTTAAGGGACCGTTTCTCCACTACCAGGTCCATTGCAAATGAATGGTTTGCAGAACACGGAAGACCTATTGGCATGCGAAGTATTTACCGACGAATGAGAAGTTATGGCTTGTTTTCATACCGGCCACACTGGGTCCTCCCTTTAACTCGAGAACACCGACGTAATCGCCTTGAGTGGTGCAGACAACGGTCACTCTGGGATCAGGAATGGGACACTATTGTCTTTAGTGACGAGTCCCGATTTTGTTTAGGCATGCACGATGGTCGTGCCAGGGTTAGAAGGCGACGTGGTGAAAGGAGGAATCCACAGTTTTTTGTTGAAAGACATGTTCATCACACTGTTGGAGTTATGATTTGGGGTGCTATAGCTTATGGTTCCAGGTCACCTTTAATCTTCATCAGAGGTAACATGAACGCGCAGCGTTATATCCACGCAGTTCTAGAACCCGATCTTTTACCCTATCTTGACACCCTGGCAGATCCAACTTTCGAACAAGATAATGCCCGACCACATGTTGCAAGAGTCACAATAGACTTCTTTCAACATAATGATGTCACATTGTTACCATGGCCACCAAGATCTCCCGACTTATCCCCAATTGAGCACGTGTGGGATATGATGGGTAGGAGATTGCTCAATTTGCAACGTCCTCCTCAGACTCTAGAAGCACTTCGAGAGGAGTTGGTGGTTGCCTGGAATGAGGTACCACAGGAGGACATAGACCATCTGATCAGAAGTATGCCTAGGCGCGTTGGAGAATGCGTAGCACATCAGGGTGCATCCACACATTATTAAAGGTCAAAGGGCTTTAAAGCAGTGCAATCATTTTGAAATTTTTAACATTTACTTATTATGCTTCATTAAGTACTTATACAAAATTTTATTAAAATAAAACCATTTAAACTGGGTGTTCGGATTTATATGTCACTTAGTATACATAGATCAAATTCGTACAGGCAACGTGAACGGGACTCGCATACTTCTTACATTAAATTACCTCAAACAATTCAACTAAAACCTAGGAGGCCTGCGAATTCCTTTCACACACAATACCATCCTCAAGTCCCGCTGTTTCCTGTAATTTAAGGAAAAAAATCAGGACAGCATTGAAACCCTCTTCCCGCGCCGGCATTCCGAGAATCTGAAGCTTCCACGAAGTATTCCAATATTTTACTCTTTATTAAAAAGAGCTGGCACGCATTAAAAATGTTAGCCGGCTTTAATTCCAGCCAAAATCGATTATAAAAAACGTTCGCATCTCCTACGTCTATTTTCACGTTTCCCGCGTGCACGAACGCGCGTTTTTGAAGAATAATATAACTGAAATGCGTCGGATGAACTGTTTGAAATGGGAATGCGAGTATCATCATGCTAAATATAGATACATGTTCGTTATGCAATTTTAAACTTAACAAGATTATAGTACATGCAGAAGCATAGGAAAAATACGCATATTTCAATAACTGGAGTTTAAATTAGACTGTGAAATGTTGCTTGTGTCAACCTTCTCGAGTATCAGGGATATTTTAGCGACGAGCAGTATCTGCAAAGCGGTTGGGCTGGTCGAAGTGGTCCCACACTCTTTTGTTGCTAAAAAAGCTACTCGTGATTTCACAATTTAACAGACCATTATTTTGCATCAATACGGTTCGAGTACCAAACAGACAGTCAAATATACCCAATCAGCCTCAAGATCTCTCGGTCAAATTTTTGGTAGCAAATAGCATCAAAGTATTCAAAACAAAACACTGTAGAATATGAAGTGACAGCTTGTCATTGAAATGTTTTCAGTTTATTAAATATTATAAAATTATATAAAACTGAGCCAAGATTTTTAAAAAATGCTTGATGTCTGAGTACAAGGCATTTTTTTCAGTTTAGATGAAGGTTTCTCCATGTTTATTGCAACTTTTGTAATCCAAATGTGATTATATTAACTTAACATCACCTACCGTGTGTTTATAGTTTATCCTACATTTGCAAACTTGCACTTCCAAACCCTTGTATGAAAAAGCCTTTTCACTAAAATTTTTGCCAGGTGTTGCGTTTCATCACATCCATACACTTCTTTCCAGTTCCTCAACGACATTTTAACACCACTGGTCCAAAACTGTACAAAATTTTCAACATTCATACATACAATTGCAATTTTATGTTTTGATTTCAATGTATAATCAATCGCACAATCGGTGATGGTACATGGTACACTCAACATAACTACGTATTTGGTGGTTAGTGCAGATTTAACAGTGTAATATGTAATTCTATACAAAAAAATCTTGGATGGAGCACTTTTTATACGGAAATTTGTTCTTCCAACATTCCATTTTCCACAAATGACACAACAAGTGACCACAAACCGTAGACTACGGTGACGTTGGAGAAGGAGAATAGACCAAAAAAGATCGATTATCGATGACAGGATGGAATGAATGCGCCGCGTTGCCATATTTCGCCATCTGAGAGGTATACAGTATAGTCACATATCGTGGCTGACGATTTTGAAGTATATTAACATGTGAATTATGCACGCAAGAGCTCAAACATTTTATTACAATGAAAAGAAATTAAATAGAAATATACGGAGTGGGAGCTGGAAAGGGGCGTGGCTGTGCTACCCGGCCGTACCGTATCGCCGCAGCGAGGTACAGCACTCACACGTATCAGTCTCTCGGCAACCGTCGCCGCTGCGGAATGTCTACGCGTTCACATCTCCGTGCAGAGCTCTATTCGGTTAAGCTATTTTCTTTAATGGTGATGTTCACTATAGGGTTCCCGATTATCTCTCAGTGGTGCTTTGGTGTTTTAGTGTTGTGACGTGGGTGTCAAGTGTCTCCAAAGTGGAAATTAGGTCTACTTCCAACTCTTCTGAGAGAAACAGGATACATGTGCAGCAAAGTAGGTGAGCCTTACATATGATTTCGTAATCTAATCATATCGTTTAAATCCTCACTGTGTCATGGAGTTTTTCTTATTAACATATACACGAAGCGTGTTAATCTAAAGTAATCTCCTGATTGTTGGCCTTGATTCATCGAATAAGGAACATCCTAATGCTGAAACTCTTTATCATCATTTAAATGTCGTACAAAAGCAGTGAAAACTGATGTAAGCATATTGGAGTAAATAAAAGCCTTGACGATGTAGTATAGTCAACGCCAAACAAAGTGGCGTGCACGTCATCAAGGTGGGTGTGTTGAAAAATTTACATTGTTGCCAAACTTTTTGTAAAATAATAAAATTTATTATTTACATATCTAGGTTTATAAGCAATATTAACCTCAAATGAGAACAAAAATAATAGTATAATAAAATTATAGATCTGTACTTGCATAATCATTAAGTATGACAATTATTGATCAGATGACACTATGAAACTACCATATTTAATTGATAGCTTAAAGGTACTGAATAAAAATCCAAATGGGGTCCTCCAAATTTTATGCATGGTATTTATTTTACAGAATTCATACATAAAAATGCATTCTAAAATTAGGTAAGCTACTGGTGTAAGCTGTTTCTGTACAATAAAGTTAGTCGGAGTTTCTTTCTTCAGCGCTGTCTGAATCTGAATCTTCATCACTCTCAAAGTTGATTATTAAAGGTTCGATGTCTGGTCGATCAAAAATTCGTTCTCTTTCATACCATTTAAAAATTTCTTGCTCAGTATGTCGAACACTATTTTTCCACATGTCTGGGGTAACCGTTTGTAGAGCCTCGTTCCACATATCCAAACAGTCTTTTTCACTGTTACCATCTCTACCAATATGTCTGTTATAGTAACCTTTTGCTATGCCCCAAATTAACTCAATAGGGTTAAATATACAATGGTAAGGAGGCAGACGAAGAACTTTGTGCCCATGTTGTTCCGCCAATTCATCAATCACGTATATTTTAGGTGGTTTGTTTCTAAAAAAGCAGTTATTTTAAGAATAGGAATAAACAAAAGAAATATAAACTGTCGACCAAAATATATATAATTAAGAAGCATTATGTACCGAGCAACAATACTCAATAGCTCTGTTTTAAACATTGTGTTTAAAAATGGTATGTTTTGATTTGTCAACCAGTCTTGGATATTTTTTTTTGTCCATGCATTGTTGGGCACTTTGTTCAATATCATGCTGTGATAAGGGGCGTTATCCAGTATAATCATAGATGGACTCTCCAATTTTTCTAATAACTGATGTTGAAACCATTTCAAAAAATTGTCCTGGTTCATCTCTCCATGGTAATCGCTCAATTTTGTTTTCGAAGAAAATATCGCTTCACTACCCTCAATAAACCCATTTTCATTTCCAGCATGTAATATAATGTATCTAAAATATATTAGTTTTAAATTTTATAGTGCAAATTGTGTAAAAGTACATACCTTTTACCATCTGTTTTAATAGCTTTCACGCTTTTTTGGTTTCCATTTTGCCAAGAGCGACCTATGGTCCCATTTTGAAATATCCAAGTTTCATCGAGGAAGACAAACTGGTATAAGGCCTCAACCTTGGCTTGATTGTATTGCCTTAGAAATTCCACCCTTTTCAAAGCTATACTTGGTAGTTCCATGAGCCCTCGTCGCGGATTGTCCTTAAGCCACTTAAATCCAAGATCTCTAAGCAACCGCCTTAAAGACGTGGCACTACCATCAAATAATGCCCTATCTCTTAATCGAGACCATAAAGTTTGTATCGTAACTTGTTCTTCTGAAACCATGTGTAATATGACATTATAATTTAGTTAACAAATTAATGCAAATTTCTGATAAGTTATTATAATAAGATCTTACTTTTGTGATACATATTATAGATCACTTCTCGAATGGCACTTGTATCCAATGTCGCTGTGTTGGTTACACGTTTAATATAACTCCGCTTTTTCTTGGGCGATTCTAAATTTGCATCACTTTTCACACCCTCGGAAATACGACTAACTGTCCTTAAACTAATTTTTAAAGCAGCAGCAACACGCTACAAAAAATGAAATAAAATTTCACTATTATTAATATACATTACATATAATTATTAGTAACCTACCTCTTGAACAGCATTTAAAGGCAACAAAGGCCCGTTGTTGTCCCTTTCTTGCTCAAAGTAGTGCATTAACGAGGCCACGAGTTCCTTACACCGACTATTTAACTGTTTGGGCATCTTTATATACCAAAATTGCCTTTATCTACTCGTAAAATGAATAATTTTGTTTTGAAACAAACAGTTGTTGATTTACAGTATGCGGGGCCAAAGGATTTATAAAGATTTGAAATGCCACAAATTGATTCAGTGTCAAAATTAATACAAATGTCAGTTCCCAGTTTAAATAAGTTTCAAGGTGACAATGTGTCAACGCTGCGAAATCGGTTTAGTGCGTTTACATGTCGATAAGTGATTGGAGCGTTTGCAAAACATTTTATTTCGCATAATGCGTCTAAATTTATCAGAAAGCAACTTATGTGATATTTTAATAACAATGTTTATATGACTATTAACCATAATAAGAGAGTAATGACCATTTTACCATTTATATATCACATTAATATGAAACTGCAATAGAGCAATTGTTTGTGATAGAAACCTAGGCATTAGGTCGGGGAATTTTTAACGTGATGACGTGCACGCCACTTTGTTTGGCGTTGACTATAGCTTGATATCTGCCATACCTAAGCCGATGCGCACATCTTGTCGCCAACTGAAATGTTTCCGACCACAAAATACTAGGAAAAGATGAAATTCAATGTTCCCAAAGAACCTGACGGCACACGAATACATCAGCAACGATACTTAAACTTTATAATTATTGGAATGAACCCTTCCTTACTTTTGGGACCACTTCAGCTCCTTATTTGTTCCTTGAATATCAATAGTCTAATTCGGGGAATTTATAAAACGTATTGCAAAATGTCGAGTAACCAACCTTTCATGATGAATACCTTTCAATATGCTGTAAGGTAATAAAATATTTCTATTTCCTTTTATGAAACTAATGTATCTCTTTCACGTTTCCCCTTTATAGCCGTGAATGAATTCTCTACTGAAATACAAGCCCTAAAGCGTTTATATTGCTTTTTGATCATTTCCCAGCGAAACTAAACAGATATTGCAATAGAACTTGATGAATAGTGGCTAAATGATGCTGATAGACATAAAAATGTCGAATGCACTTCGTAGAAATTTCAAACGATCTGCATCACTAAGAGCTCGGCGCTGTTGCCAAGAATTACGCATCGATCTATAAATGAAATATACAGAGTGGTTTGACAAAATAGGCTTTTTCTCCAGCCGATTGAGAAGGTACCTGTTATTACTCGCAATATGTGTCTGTCTTGTTGTCAGTTTTCTTTGTTTCCCAGTAGTGAAAAGTGGCTCCAAGTCTGCCTTTACTTCCAACGTCACTGGTGAGGAAACAGTCTACGAGTAATAGCATAACGTTTTATCGTTTTCAAAGCGTATAGTTGCTAACAGATGTTCACAACAATATACTGTTCACAACCAGATTTAGTTGGTACATCGAAATTAAAAAGAAAAAGGCATACTTTCCAACCCAAGTCCATCAACAATTATGAATAAAGCAAGGGATGAAAAAAGAAATGCTTGATTACGTTAACTATATGTTTGGGGGGTTAAGTAACATTGTTTTAACTTTTTGTCGGAAGGCAGATTATGAAAATTCTTTATATACGTTAGAAAAGTCATTACAAATAATAGCAACATTGTAGGAAAAACTGAAAAGTGTAGACGTATGCCGGGGTATTGTAATATCTTTTTCTATACTTCTACAGTGAACGTCATTACTAAATTTTCCCTGAAGTAAGAGGATTTTGAAGTGAGAAGTAATTTGTAAACAAAAACTGAGTAAGCCAGAGATGAAACGTATACAATTGTTTTGAATGGTAAGATTGTCCAAAAATGCGATATTATTATTAATTTATTATAGATATGACCTTCTTTTGCGGGACTCTGTAATGTCTAATATATTAGTGCCTCCTGTTTCTTTTTCACTTAATTTGGACCACCCTGTAGAACGGAAGCAGCCTCAAGTATGTCACGTTAACAAATATGAGACGATATATCTTACCTTTGGCGAGGTCCACGCTAAATAAATATGACAAAATTCTCAATGAATGAAAACATTCTCGCAAAATATCCTGCTCGAACACTATTTTTAAAATCATTATAAGATCCAAAATGCTCTGTTATTTGACATCACCTTCGCATTTCAACATCTCACGCGCTTTTGAGTTCGTTTCAGATATCCAGAGGATTTATGCTGGCTATTTAGCTTGAAACAAACAAGTTCAATATAAAATGTATTGGTTATGAAGTTGTAAATTATAATTAATTTCATTGTTATGTCGCGGTGACGTTTTACGTAGGCAGTAACTTGTTTCCTCTGATTGATAGTTGAAGCGGCATTCGACTGTGAGGCGTGGAGTATCTTCATTGGAGTAGGCAATACCGGCCATTTTCAATAGGTTTTGAATTTTTTTGTCCGATTTATGATTTTAAGGAGAGAAAACGTACCTACTACTTATTATTTATATATTAATTATTTAACGTCAAAGTCAGAGCCCCCTTAGATGAAAAAAATGCGTTACTTATCAATTTTGTTTTCTGGCAAATAAACCATGGCTTCCTTAGAAAAAATTAATACATAACGTTGCGTGTGATGATATTTCGACGATACTCCAATCTTTTATGCACGTATGAGACACCTCTAGGCTAGACATTTACGCTCTTTTCAAAAATCGATAAATCCAATATGGCGACAATAAGAAAAACGAAAGTTGAGGCAGGTTGCGGAAAAACAAAAGACTATTGAGACACGTCATACACGCTGTCTTATTTGCCTTAAGAAAATGTCCGAAGAATGTCATATGTTGACAGCTGTCAAATTGCCCGTTTCGGATTTACTGGCAAAAACAAAATTCGACATTTTCGGTTTTTCGCCGATATTTCCAAAACCAATTGACTGATCGTAAATCTGAAGCCAGCCATCGAATGCACTAAGTTTCCTCTCAAACTTTTGCTGCAAGTATAACAGGAGCCAAGATCCATGTGTAGAAAAGCGAATCTGTATAGAACTGAGTTTGTGGACTCCTACAGTATATTCAGATAAGAGATAGACCGGATGTAAACAAAAGGTTCGGGTGATTTTCACGCTAACGCCGCCGTCTCGACGTAAAACAGGGGCCCTGATTGGTCAATTCGCAATTGAATACCTATGCCGAGCGGCAGAGCAGTCGTATCAAGGCAGAGTCACATTCAGGTTCAGACGTGTTACGTATGTCGTGTGCATCATTGAAATTTGATATTTCTTTGGACGTTTTCGTTTGTTATCTTATTAAGTTGTTGAGTTTGTCGTTGTTATTGTTATACCTTGTTATTGATTGTTATTGTTATCAACTGCTTGCGCAAAATGCCCAGTAGTACAGATACTGCCGATGAAGTTGTAAACTCCTGTAGTCCACCTAGGAAACGCTCTAAAAAAAGACACCTGAGTGCAGAAATGAAAGAGGTCATTTTGAATATATATAAGATCGAGCGCGAGGAGAACGAGGCATCAACTATCAAAGAAATTGTTGTGAAGGTTTCTCACAAAGTTGGGGTGTGTCGCGCATCAGTGTTTAATGTGTTAAGACAATACAAAAAAAATCACACCTTTTCTGAGCCAATGACCAGTAAACATCGCAAAAGTATTGTTAAATCATTGGATGAAGCTGATAAGCATGCGATTAGGAGGAAAGTGCATGAATTCTTCTTTAGGAATGAAATACCTACTATAGATAAAGTACTGCAGGAGGTAAATGGAGATACAACGTTGCCAAATTTCAAACGATCAACTTCCCATGCGTTACTGAAGCATTTAAATTTCAAATGAAAAAACGGGGTCGTAATAGTTTACTACTGGATAGAGAAGAAATTGTGCTATGGAGGAGGGATTATTTAACAAAAATTGGGAAATATAGAAATCAAAACAGGAAGATTTATTTCCTTGATGAAACGTGGGTAAACGCAGGACACACTACAAGTAAAGTATGGGTTGATGATTCTGTAACTTCATCCAGGAGGGCCTTTCTAGATGGACTGTCCACCGGATTAAAAAATCCAGCAGGTAAATACGAGTAATAGACAACAATCGGATGTTTTTCAAACCTTGGGAACAAGGTTCTAAACATTAATTCCAGGGGGCAGATAAAACATATTACAAGTAACAAAACTTTTATAACTTTCGATAAAATGCGTGGATGTTTTATTGTCATTTTCATTTGTTAGAACTTTTTTAAGCCATGTTTTTATGTGTTTTCGATATTTCAATAATTTTTTAATATAATCTTAAAATATGTCGAATATTATAAACTTAAAAAAAGTTACTAAGTTTTATATTGTGTACCGTTCCTAATATTTCTAATCATTTTAATTCATACTTTAAGCTTTATAAAGTTATGATTTGTTAATATTAATATTTGCACGCATTTCAGGTTCCTGATCATTCATTTTTTAAAGGTTTATAACTTTAAATTAAATTGTGAAGCGCTGAGTAATCATACGACGTTCAATATTCTTTCTTTCAATATGACTAAATAATCCCAATTATAGCAATCTGATACTCATGTCTCAATGTTTTTTCGCTGAATGTGATGAAAACATTTGAAAAAGTTTCGCTTATTGAAATAAATCTACACCAGTTAGTACTTCGATTTCCAGGTAAAGGGAAAAGGCTCATTATCTGCCATATTGGCAGTGAGGATGGATTTGTTGTTGACGGTCTGTCGTGCTTTGAGTCTAAGAAAACTGGAAATTACCACGAAGAAATGAATGGCGAATCGTTTGAACAGTGGTTTTCAAAAATTTTACCGAACTTAGAGGAAAACGCAGTAATTGTGTTGGATAATGCGCCTTATCATTCTCGAAGAATGGAGAAGGTCCCAACAACGGCTTCAAGGAAAGTTGATGTTCAAAATTGGCTCCGCTCGAAAAAGAGGCAATGCTGAAAGTAAAATTATTAAGAATTGTCAAGGATCACAAGGCTGAATATCAAAAATACGCCATTGACGAGATGGCAGCAAGTCAAAATAAAACTGTGCTCCGTTTACCTCCATACCATTGCGAGCTCAATCCCATTGAGCTCATATGGGCAGAGGTTAAAAATTATATAGCTAAGCACAATACAACTTTTAAATTTTGTGACCTCAAAGGACTTTTCAAAGAAGCACTAGAATTAATAACAGCGCAAAAATGGGAAAACTGTATTAAGTACGTGAAAGACAAAGTTGAAAAGAGAATGTGGGAACTGGACAATATTTTAGAGGAACAAGTCGAGCCATTCATTATTGACGTTGGTGCTTCAGGCAGTAGCGATGATGAAAGCTCATCAAGCTCATCTTTCCAATAAAAGATGTCGTTCATCAAATTCGGTAAGTTATAAGTAATTATAAAGCTACTGTATTTTTTAATTAATTATTGACATTTTTGAACCCATTTTGGCAAAACCTATTCAAGAATCTACTTTCTGACAATGTTCAACCATGCACATTTTTTTACGTTTTGAACGTTTTAATTTGGTTACATATTTACCTAGAAATCAAAAAATATACTAATCAATATTCTAAAAGCAATTTTAAGAGATATACGATTATTTTTAATTTAGGCTAATTTAAACGCCATTTTGAGATTATATTCGACTGTATTTCACCAAACATCAGGCGGCATCCGAAGCTGGAAATGGAAGCGAAAATTTTGAAACCCTTATGTATATTTACATCATTATATATTTCTTACCCCACCCCCACATGATCCTATATCCATCACCAATCGTATACACATCGAATTGTGCTAATTTACTACAAAGTTACGCAAAGCAGCATCTACTATCTAAAATATGTACTGCGTGACTCTTAATACGTCCCTGCCGAATGTTACAGCGTTCGATGATCACGTGGTCTTGTTTATGTCCGGTCTATCTCTTATCTGAATATACTGTAGGTTTCCGAGGGTGCGGGTCAAAACGAGAGAAGTGTGCAGTATGAGTAGGTAATTTTATTATTATAAATTATTACATCACATCTCATGGAAGAAAGGTATCTTAGGTTCAAGTAAGTGACCTCTATTTTTACTTTGATCGTACAGTATTTGTTTTCCACTGCAAATCTTTATACGTTACTGAAACAGCACATTCGCGTGCATAATTTGATAGCAAACCGCGATCAAACATTCATTTTATGCTGCAATCTCATCTATAATTAGCAACGTGAATATTTCAAAGCTAGTCCAACGTTTGTATTCCAAAACGAAGGTAGCTTCGTGTTGAAACACTTGCAAACATTAATCGAGCTCGTAAAGCAACACACTAAGTCAATCAAGACAAAACGTTGCTCGGTCCATGAAAATAACTTAATCGGGTGTAAAAACCGTTGGGAAATGTGTATCAAATATTTCGATAGGTTCAATCAAAACCGGCAAACAAAACCCTCGGATTGAGGACTATTCTTGGACTGGCCGTATTTTTAGAGAGACGGCAACATACCGCTAAAAATAGTATGTATGTCAGAATTCGCACTGTATTAATCTTGAACGCTGGCGGACCTTACAGTCCGGTCGACGCGGATCGTATGTTATCAAAATGGTGGAAAAGACGTAATCAAGGGACCGCGCAAGACTATACAAGATGTTCGAAAATAGACAGAGATATTATACAGCGTCATCTACACCTGAATTTAGTTTCGAGATGCAATGCGTCGGGTTATGTTCGGGGCTAATCAGTGGCGCTCCCAGGGTTTCCGTATGGGAGGGGTAAAATGGAAAGTAAATTCTCAGTGTGACCTACTGAAGAGTTATAATGAGTTAACATTAAAAGCATGGATATAGTATAGGGTGACAGGTAAATAGGTGTAAAACATTTTAGGAGGTGATAGTTCAGCTCCTTTGCTATCAAAATTAGTATATAATACCATACCCTATATTCAAAGGTTAAAAAGTTATGGAAGATTTAATTTTTTTTAAAAAACAACCCAGATTACAGAGTAAAATAGTTGAGATAAAAAAAAGTTGGTGATTAAACATTCTTTTTTTGGTGGTTTCAGGTTATTATTTAAATAAATAATTCTCATAAATTAAAAAACATATGAAAACACTACTGAAAACGTATTTATTTTCATTTAAATGTTAAATGAAAATTCTTATTTTCAACTTTCACATTAAGAAGTCTTTTTTTTCAAGAAAATCATAATAAAGAAAATGTACAAATAACTGCAAAAACTTCCTCGTTTCATTAGGTTTCTAAAATGGTATAATTACATATCAGTAAGTAAACCATTTAACAAAACAATATTACTTTGCTAGAAAGGACCGCTAAGCGCATTTCATTGTACTGAGCAGGTAAACCGAGCCTTTCATGGTTCGACCCTTTTTGTTATTTTGTTGTGCCCTGTGCCGTTATTCGGGTTTAAGTATTCGGAATCTGTCGTCGCTCCTCGGAAGCAAGCTCTGCGTGTGCTATGAATCGACACAGCTGACGGATCAAGGAAAGGGAACTAACGCTTAGGTTAGTTAGTAGAATATCAACCTTTAACGCGGTAGGACGTACTTTTACTTTTTTTATCAGTTTTAAGAAGATTTTCGGCAAACGTGTGGATGGGAATCATTCATACGTATCTAATTAGACCAGATTTTTTGCCTGACAACCTGAATGGCGAATCCTATGAAAACTTTTTGAGATCCGAACTCTGGGAGTATCTCGAAGACCTGCCTCTGAATATCAGGATGCAGATGATCTACCAACACGATGGCTGTCCCGCGCATTTCCGTCTGGGTGTTAGACAGCGGCTGGACGAGAAATATCCTTGTCGCTGGATTGGCCGATGTGGACCGACACCGTGGCCAGCGAGGAGCCCAGATTTAACACCGTGTGACTATTGTTTGTGGGGGCACATGAAGTCACTGGTGTACGCCGAGCCCATAGACACTCTTGCACAGTTGAAAGAAAGAATTATTGCTGCTGCTGACACTATTAGAGGACAACTAACTGGCCGCATCACGCGTACCAACATGAGAAAAAGACTGCGGGCTTGCATAAGAAACGGCGGGCGTCAGTTCGAACAACAATTGCAATGAATTTTACCTTCATTTCATTATTGTATTTTACTTACCAATTGTAGTAACTTTTAGTCAGTTTTTATTATTCTGTAGTACAATTACAACTGTGTAAATAATCTAATCGTGTAACTTAGCCGTAGTTTAAAATAATAACTATCGCATAGCTTACAGTTACATTATTTTCACAAAAACCTTTTTCTTATCAATCAGAGAGTTGTGAAAATAGGAGACAAGCCATCGGTAAATTTACTCCCTATTGTTGTATTACAATACATTATGTTTAGTTTCACACAGTTTTTGTGCACTTATCATACCAATTTAGATTCCTTATGAAACAAGGATATTATTTAAATTGTTTGTACGTTTTTTTGTATACTGATTTTTTTTTAAAACACCTTACTTACTGTAAGACGTTATTTGTTTTTCTTAGTTAAACATTTTTGAATGAAAATAAATACGTTGTTTGGTATTGTTTTCGAATCTTTTCTAATTTATAATAGTTAATTATTGAAATAATAACCCAAAACCACTAAAAAATAAAGGGTTTAATCGCCAACTTTTTTCTCTCTCGACTTTTTTACTCTTAGATATGGATTGTTTTTAAAAAAATCTTAAATCTTCAATAACTTTTCAACCTTTGAATATAGGGTATGGTATTATATACTCATTTCGATAGCAAAGGGGCTGTACTATCACCTCCTAAAATGTTTTACACCTATTTACCTGTCACCCTGTAGAGGGTGATTCCTTGTTAAAAAATTGGAAAGAAGTTTCTATAGTTTTCAAGAAATTTATACAAAAAATTAATATTTTAGAAAGTATTCAAACGATTCTGTTGAAACTTGGCTATATTATTTGCTGTATAGCTTAAGCTATCTTTTACCAGAATCCTCTTGATTGTAACTGGCAAGTTTATAAAGATATGAGGAATTTCGCACTTGCCTCTGTTAGACGCGAAAAAAAGGCGTATCTGTCACAGTTTGATCAATTAAATTCGAAGAAAGCTTGGGATCAACGTTGATGAACGTTTGTCCTCGGAGACATACCGAGATTCCATTAAATTTATTAGAACCAAACGCAGTTAATGACCACTTTTTATTAAATTTTCCTAATACCCATACCCATTCCCGTTTAATTGATCCTACAGCTGAATTTTATCAACAGATTTTATTCGATGCTAATTTAACACATCTGTGTTCAGACCTATGAGTGTTCAGCAGATCCTAGATATACTAAGTGACACATAAATCCGAACACCCAGTTTAAATGGTTTTATTTTAATAAAAGTTGGTGAATGTTTTTATCTTACTGTAAATAACAAGTGAACAAAAGTTCAGCCTTATCAGTTGGACATTCCGGTTTTTATACTGCTTTTTTTTAATTCACTAACGCTCTAAAAATGAATATTTCAGCCGCAGTAAAGAATCAACGTTGGCGGATTTTGGTTCTTGACATCCTTTACGATCGGTTACGATGCCTAGAGTACGGAGACCTGTACGATTTCGTCAACTTAGTGAGTTTGATAGGGGCCGTATAGTGGGACTTCGGGAAGCTGGACTTTCTTTTCGGGCAATTGCAGTTAGAGTGCAAATTAGTGTAGACATTGTGGTTAGGTGTTGTCAGGCATGGCTTCGAGAAGGCCGTACGCAAAGAGCAAGGGGCACTGGACGCCGCCGTAGAACAACAGACCGTGAAGATCG
Source organism: Acanthoscelides obtectus (assembly GCA_963669975.1). Classification (NCBI taxonomy): domain Eukaryota; kingdom Metazoa; phylum Arthropoda; class Insecta; order Coleoptera; family Chrysomelidae; genus Acanthoscelides; species Acanthoscelides obtectus. Next base: position 85,796,821 of record CAVLJG010000009.1, read on the forward strand.
CCGTCTAAGATTATTGGCCTTAAGGGACCCTTTCTCCACTACCAGGTCCATTGCAAATGAATGGTTTGCAGAACACGGAAGACCTATTGGCATGCGAAGTGTTTACCGCCGAATGAGAAGTTTTGGTTTGTTTTCATACCGGCCACACTGGGTCCTCCCTTTAACTCGAGAACACCGACGTAATCGCCTTGAGTGGTGCAGACAGCGGTCACTCTGGGATCAGGAATGGAACAGTATTGTCTTTAGTGACGAGTCTCGATTTTGTTTAGGCATGCACGATGGTCGTGCCAGGGTTAGAAGGCGACGTGGTGAAAGGAGGAATCCACAGTTTTTTGTTGAAAGACATGTTCATCACACTGTTGGAGTTATGGTTTGGTGTGCTATAGCTTATGGTTCCAGGTCACCTTTAATCTTTATCAGAGGTAACATGAACCCGCAGCGTAATATCCACGAAGTTCTAGAACCCCATCTTTTACCCTATCTTGACACCCTGGCAGATCCAACTTTCCAACAAGATAATGCCCGACCACATGTTGCAAGAGTCACAATAATGATGCCTGGAATGAGATACCACAGGAGGACATTGACCACCTGATCAGAAGCATGCCTAGGCGCGTTGGAGAATGCGTAGCACATCAGGGTACATCCACACATTATTAAAGGTCAAAGGGCTTTAAAGCAGTGCAATCATTTTGAAATTTTTATCATTTACTTATTATGCTTCATTAAGCACTTATAAAAAATTTTATTAAAATAAAACCATTTAAACTGGGTGTTCGGATTTATATGTCACTTAGTATATGTTTGGAAAGTGGGAGCTTTGCTAATGTCTGGAAATAAGGAATAATTCTTCATCTAGCCATAGTAAAAAATCCCATAGCTTTTGATCATTTACGATCCGTCAGCATACTGTGTTTCTGTTCAAAGATATTAGAAAAAGCTGTTTATATCCAACCAATTGAATATTTAGAGATGAACAATTCACTTCCTGTCCATCTGTCTGGATTTCGTGCTGTAGAAATTCTTCACTTCTCCATTTGACAGACAATATCTTAAATAATATGGATAAACATATTAATACAGTTTTAGTTATGGTCGACTTGTCTAAGGCGTTCGACACTGTTAACCATAAAATTTTGTTGAGTAAGTTACAGTATATTGGACTTTCCGATATTCCGCTTAAATTTTTTGAAAATTACTTAACTAATCATAAACAAAAGGTGAAGACAGCTAGAGGTCCCTCGTAGAAAAATAGCTAAAAACGTTTTCAATGGTCAATTTGTCTTTTCAAATAAAAAATGGCTTGTTCCTGAAAAAATGTGGCAACCCTCGTATCGGATTTCCGAAATTTTTCGCGATTACACTACTAGCCTAGTCCACTTCAAAGCATCGCAATATCCTCCTAAATTTTCATCGCGCAGTTCACAAAGGCACATTATGCCACCGGCCTGTCGCGCTTCACAATTATCACATACTAATAACTTTTTGATATAATTACTTGCACCGTGGGTTTTGGCTTTCACACGCTCCTCGTTTACGCTCATATTCGCTAAAATTTAGTTCGTAGTTTAGTCTGCCACTATTTTAACGCGTTGAAAGTTGATGTATGGAAGAGGCGATGTTTTCCAGAAATTTCTCGAACGCTGCAGATGATGTGATATCATATTCGACTAGCGAAATGCAAATTCTAGCACTCTGAACTATGTACCGGGTGATTCTACGAGGCGGCTCACGCCTATAACTTTTTTATTATTGAAAATAGAAAAACGAAATGTGGGGGTTGCGTATTATACGAGCCCCTTCCCACTTCAAGATTTGTACCAAAATATGCCTTTATAAACTAAACATGACGAAACTATTTACTTCTAAAACAATTTATTTTCTCAAAAACATTTTAGATACACTCTAGTCGTAAAAAATACATATTTGAAATCAGCTGTGATTAATAAAAACAATTGTCATGGCTTGTATTTTTCACAGCCACCTATGCGTTATAGACTTATTTTGCATTGAAATGAAAATACGTTGATATGCTGTAATTGCAACATGTGTTATTTTTATGCTGCAAATTTGATTAGGGAGATAAAGTTGGTATTTTCTACTATATATTATCAAAATATTCATTGTTAATATTTCAAACCTATAACGCCCTGCTACATTTTTATTATTTGTGTTTGATGAGAAAAAAACTAAGATTTCAATAGTTGGTCCAACTGAAGTGGGAACGGGCTCGTAGATCAATTTGTATTTTTTGACATATTCACTTGCTTTGAAGTACTTACATACCCTATGTATTTTTACTTATTTCGATCGAGAATGACATTCTGATGTCTACAACGCTTCACTTGTCAATATTTGACAAAAAAAGTCGTTTTTATTTCAATTTTTATTTTTCGCTCTAGTATGCCATGGATCCTCTACATCGTTTCATTTTTGATCAAGTAACACGGGAAAAATACGATTTTGAGGCAAACGACCTTACAGTCGTTTTTTTTCTAAATGTTGAAAACTAATTTTTTCAGTTCACTTGATTGTTTCAAATAAAAACCCGCTCTTATTTTATTTTCACTATTTTTACGAATAATTGTCCTATCGTTCTAGTTATCCATGACAAACAATTGAAGGTGTTGCTAGAGTTACTTCAACAAATACTCAATCTAGGTTATTAAAAATACTGTCAGTTTTAAAAATACATATATACTAGTAGTTGTTGGTATTCGCTTTGTGGTCGCAATACATTTTGAACTTGTAAAAACCTGAGAGTCGCAGTCTCAGAGCTTCGCTACTTTGCACTGACTTGTTCAATTCGTCACTCTATAAATACGAATGTGGGACAAATACGTTTATTCGTTTCCTGAATCTTGAAAAGGAAAGTGCTAAGAAAATATTTTAGTATATCACACAAATTATAGTGAGTCAGTGTTATTTTGTTTGAGAGTGCTGGAGAAAAGTAAGTACATTATTTTTTATTAAATTTTAGTTTTGTACTCGTAGTTAGCAAAGATAGATAAATTACGCCATTCATGACTATAGTTATTAGTAGTTAAATATTCAATCATGCAAAATTACACGAGTACTCCTCAATAGTTTATTTTTGAAAGTTTTAGCAATCGGTAATATAATTACAGTGCAATCTCCGTAATTCGAGCTTATTGTTGCAAGAAGATGTTCGAATTATGGAATGTTTTCGGAAAAATCAAAAAATATTTTTAATATACAGCTGCTGGATTTTCTGTCTTATTTAAATAATTTAATTTTGCCCACAGATGACTGATGCCATGTCCGAATCTAAAAAGAAATGTAGACAGTACAGTGTTGATTATTTGAAATTTGGCTTCATTCCATCATTGCCGGACAAACAATCGCCTATGTGCCTTTTATGCAACAAAGTTTTGGGCAATGACGCTATGAAATCATCTAAACTGCAAGATCATCTGAGAAGATGCCACCCTGATAAAACAGAGAAAGATTTGAAATACTTTCAAACACTCAAAGATAAATTTCAGAAGAGACCTACACTGGACAGAATGTTCGCTTCGACGTCACAAAGATATGATGATGGTTTGCGGGCGTCTTACAATATCTCGTTACTTATAGCAAAATCCGGAAAACCGCATACTATCGGAGAGAAGCTAATTTTGCCAGCCGTTGAAGAGGTTTTAAAAACTGTTTTACACAAACCTGCATCTCATATCATTAAAAGAATTCCCTTAAGCAACAATACTGATATTGAAAGCTTCTTATGTAATTGTTTGCAAACGAACCATTTCTCTATACAACTGGACGAGTCAACTTTACCTAATATTGCAGCATTATTATTGGCATATGGTCGTTTTATTATGAATCAAGAAGTCTACGAAGAACTGCTGTTCGCAAGAACTTTGATAACCGACACTAAAGGTGAATCAATATTTCATGTTTTGAAGGACTACTTCATTGAAAAAGCAATTCCTTTATCAAATATAATATCAGTAGCTACAGATGGAGCACCTGCCATGGTTGGACGTTATCGTGGATTTATAAGCTATTTAAAACAGAATGTGTGAGGGGTGTTAGCACTACATTGCGTCATCCATCGACAACATTTAGTTGCTAAAAATTTGAGGGTTAGATTGCATGAATCACTTCATTTAGTCATTGATGCAGTAAACCGAATCAGAAGCAACGCGTTGAATACGCGGTTATTTGCGCAGTTGTATGAAGAAAATTACAAACACTTTCATCAATTACTCCTTCACACTGAAGTACGCTGGCTGTCGAAAGGCTTATGTTTGACAAGATTTTTTGCACTTTTTGAGACTATTTTAGAATTTCTGGATACTAAAGATAAAATTTTAAAAGAACATTTAATGAAGAGGAAAACAGACATCGCCTATTTAACAGATTTGTTTACAAAATTTAATATGGTTAATTTGCAATTACAAGGCGACAGTGTAAATTTGATTAAAACAAAGTCCATCTTATCAGCGTTTCTTGCCGTTTACTAATGAAGTAAAATATTGGACGGGGCGAATTTTCTCAGTTCCCCAATTTGTCACAGACAAGCTGCCAGGAAGACGACGTTTCAACTTACGTTCAACATTTAAATGCCCTCTATTCAGATTTTGAATGTAGGTTTGAGGATATTTTGACTACGGTAATACCACCGTGGATAATTAATCCATATGGTGACATAGAAGAAACGAATGTCATAATACAAGAGGAACTGACTGAACTAAGTACAAACGAAGAACTTAAGGTTCAGTTTAAAAACGGATATCAGCAATTCTGGCTGCAAAACAACATACCCGTTACTTATCCCGATTTATGGAATATAGCGAGAAAATTTTTGAATGCCCTTTCCATCGTCATACCTAGTGGAAAGGGGGTTCAGCGCTGTTACCAATCTCCTAACGAAAAAAAGAAACAGATTGGACATCATTAGCCGAGGAGATTTAAGATTAACCCTTACAAAATTGACGCCAAATGTTGATAATTTATTATTAAAGCATCAGGTTCATCCTTCTCACTAAAAATATTGACTTATTGCTTATGTTATTTTATTTATAGTTTATTTTATGTTTATTGGTGTCTGACCAATAAATGCCCGCATTGGGAATAAGTGCCCGCATTGATTTTTTTAAAGAACCTCCCTTTATAGAAAATATTTTTTTTTAAATTATTCTGAAAATTCAAGGATAGGTACACACTAAAATTCGTTAATTTTTGCCTATTTTTAGATAACTTAAACGTATAAGAAGCGGAATTTAATCAAACTAACAGTGAAATTATTGTAGAACATACGTTTATGTTATAATTAATAAACGAACTCGCTTACTGCACTATTTTAGGTAAAAAACTTTTTTTTACTATTTCTCACGTTTTCCAATGCGGGCACTTATTGGTCAGACACCTGTTTATTTAATGTTACGTATATTTTACATAACAGATACAAAATTTTATTTTGAGTAGTTTTAATTTAAATTCAATTAATAAATGTATAAATTAACGTGTGTTTTTACTTTAAGTTTTTAACACTAAACTTCACTACAGTTAGAAATTTACAGGAAATCTATATCAGGTAAGTAGGGGGTCTACCCAACACGGAAAAACGTAGCAAGGGGTCTACGACACAAAAAAGTTTGGGGAACTCTGGTTTAGAGCGTCCAGTTTATTTCCCAGCGTTACTAACCCTAGGCAGTTAAAAAATATGATTAAATTAGTTTGTTTGGGATCCTCATATCAGCTGCGGTACCCTGGCATTTAGGCTTCTACCTGCACGGCTGCTTCGTCGTAAAAGAAAACTTAACTGTCTATTTAAGTTCCATTGAAACTTTAAGTATATCTGGTGCAACAAACGAATCAACTTAGCTTACCGTGAAATTAAATAGTCTATTAGAAGACGTTTTATAGTTTCTTAAATATCCTATAACGTTTTGGCAAGCCCAGATAGCTGTTCGAGTCGTGAAACGAACAAAAACTGAACAAGTAGCAAAACCAACGACATCCGGAAGAGCTTCGCATTCAAAAGTATCGAATATTCTCGACCGCATTTCTCCAGTGAAATATTTACAAAAATCATTATCCTCGTTGTGTAAAACCGCGAAAAAGAATAATAGGTATTGTTATCTGGACGGTAACGATACAATACAGTATTCATAAATTTACCGGCGGCGTCATTTGGAACGTTTCCAATATTATTTAACGATACGGTTCTGGATGTTCGCAGATATATACCGAGAGCGCCGGTTGTTTTCTCGTACATTTCAGTTCGGCCATGTGTTAGTAATGCGGAAAAATGCCCGACCGTATTCGGATCGTTGTCGGATAGTTTATATGTAAGTGATTTCAACTTCCGGAACCAGACAGAACGATGAATCAAAATTATACTAAGTGACATATAAATCCGAACACCCAGTTTAAATGGTTTTATTTTAATAAAATTTTGTATAAGTACTTAATGAAGCATAATATGTAAATGATAAAAATTTCATAATGATTGAACTGCTTTAAAGCCCTTTGACCTTTAATAATGTGTGGATGCACGCTGATGTGCTACGCATTCTCCAACGCGCCTAGGCATGCTTCTGATCAGGTGGTCAATGTCCTCCTGTGGTATCTCATTCCAGGCAACCACCAACTCCTCTCGAAGTGCTTCTAGAGTCTGAGGAGGACGTTGCAAATTGGGCAATCTCCTACCCATCATATCCCACACGTGCTCAATTGGGGACAAGTCGGGAGATCTTGGTGGCCATGGTAACAATGTGACATCATTATGTTGAAAGAAGTCTATTGTGACTCTTGCAACATGTGGTCGGGCATTATCTTGTTGGAAAGTTGGATCTGCCAGGGTGTCAAGATAGGGTAAAAGATGGGGTTCTAGAACTTCGTGGATATAACGCTGCGCGTTCACGTTACCTCTGATGAAGATTAAAGGTGACCTGGAACCATAAGCTATAGCACCCCAAACCATAACTCCAACAGTGTGATGAACATGTCTTTCAACAAAAAACTGTGGATTCCTCCTTTCACCACGTCGCCTTCTAACCCTGGCACGACCATCGTGCATGCCTAAACAAAATCGAGACTCGTCACTAAAGACAATACTGTTCCATTCCTGATCCCAGAGTGACCGTTGTCTCCACCACTCAAGGCGATTACGTCGGTGTTCTCGAGTTAAAGGGAGGACCCAGTGTGGCCGGTATGAAAACAAGCCAAAACTTCTCATTCGTCGGTAAACACTTCGCATGCCAATAGGTCTTCCGTGTTCTGCAAACCATTCATTTGCAATGGACCTGGTAGTGGAGAAACGGTCCCTTAAGGCCAATAATCTTGGCGGCGATCTTCACGGTCTGTTGTTCTACGGCGGCGTCCAGTGCCCCTTGCTCTTTGCGTACGGCCTTCTCGAAGCCATGCCTGACAACACCTAACCACAGTGTCTACACTTCTTTGCACTCTAACTGCAATTGCCCGAAAAGAAAGTCCAGCTTCCCGAAGTCCCACTATACGGCCCCTATCAAACTCACTAAGTTGACGAAATCGTACACGTCTCCGTAGTCTAGGCATCGTAACCGATCGTAAAGGATGTCAAGAACCAAAATCCGCCAACGTTGATTCTTTACTGCGGCTGAAATATTCATTTTTAGAGCGTTAGTGAATTTAAAAAAAAGCGGTATAAAAACCGGAATGTCCAACTGATAAGGCTGAACATTTTTTCACTTGTTATTTACAGTAAGGTAAATACGTTCACCAACTTTTATTAAAATAAAACCATTTAAACTGGGTGTTCGTATTTATATGTCACTTAGTATAGTTGGAATCATATCTCTGCTCATGGGTCCCTCAAACTGTTCACCCAAGATTTAGTTGAAGAAGAATTAGTACTTTTCTCCAAGTAACGTTCTGACCCAGATCTCCTCATGCCATGTTCCAAGAGCTCTTAAACTATGTAAAATAATGAATCATATGTCTTTTTCCGCAGTTGCGATTTACCTTAAATACTGACTCACGACTACAGAAGAAAAAAATATACAGGGTGTCCCGAAACAGTGTGCAATATTCTACCAGCGGTTTCTAGAGCTTAAAATAGGAAGAAAAGTTTATATAAACATAGGTCGACAAACGTCCCCTAAGGGCGCTACGGTCTTTTAAGGAGCTCCCTTGAAGATGGTTTTTCCTTAATATTTAATATAAAAATTTTGGGGCTAAAATAACCTGAGTCCGTCCCTGTCACATACGCTTCCAAACAAAACTGTCTAAAATTGTTAATATTTTTAAATCCAGCATAAAAAACTAGGCTAGAGTACCAAATTTTATGTCTTTATCTCAACACGTTTCGGAAATATTAAGGAAAAACCATCTTCAGCGGAGCCCCTTTAAAAGACGGTAGCGCCCTTAGGGGACGTTTATCGACCTATGTTTATATAAACTTGTCTTCCTATTTTAAGCTCTAGAAACCGCTGGTAGAATATTGCACACCTTTTTCGGGACACCCTGTATATGTATATTCGGATGTCCTAAAAAAATGAAAGTTCTTTTTTCAAACGCATATCTACTAATATCTTTCCATTTGACTCTAGCAAGTCAAAAAAGTGAATATTATTGCGACCGAAAAACGGTCAAACCTTGAAATTTAAAGTGAATAGGGAAACCATGTATGGATTCCAAAACCTTATTCTTGCTAGTCAAATAAAAACACTGCTTTATTTGTATCGTATAACTATTTTAAATGAAGAATAGTTTCATAGCCCCAAAATTAGTGGCAGCGTTAGATATGTGTCAGTCAAGTATGAGAAAGGCTGTTTTTATTATTGAAGCACTTTCTGGTCCACCTTATGTTAAGTCTGACGAATAAATTTTCCTTTGTCTTCTTTTACTGCTTCGAGATAGTACTCTAGCTGTCAAAATAAGCCAGCAGAAGATCTTATACCTCAGATAGAGGTCAGTTGCAATGCTAATAGAATAAAGAAATACAGGGTATCCGCAAAGTTGGGGTTTTCCTTTACACGACGTGTAGATCTTGAAAACATAAGCAATTTTTCTTAGTACCATATACACCAATGTCTTAAGGGAACCGAGATAAAGGGCTCTGCAACATCAAAAATATCTGAATACCGTCCTGTAGCCGCGACCCGGGACATCACCGATTGGTACAAGGTCTCAACACGACGGCAGAACTGGGTCGGGGTCAGTGTGTCAGGTCAGTATGCAACCTTCAACCGACGGTTACGGTCACGCGTGTAGAGGTAAACGAACCCATATAATCGATTGCGTTTCAAAAAACAACAAGCACTAGAGACGTGGCTAGAGAAGTGCAAGTATCAAAAACTAAAGTGTGGCAAACGCTGCGTGAAGAGGGGCTGTATCCGTTTCACGTCCAACGTGTACAATCCCTTCAACCTGACGATTTTCCAGCAAGAGTGCGGATTTGTGAGTGATTGTTGCATCAACATGACAATAATCCGGACTTTTTGAAGTGCATATTGGTGACAGACGAATCTACGTTCACTCGTAATGGGGTGAATAACTTTCGCAACACTCATGTTTGGTCAGTAGGAAATCCGCACGCTGTCCGTCGGGCACATTTTCAACAAACATTTTCGGTGAATCTTTGGGCTGGCATGGTGAACGGTATGCTCATTGGACCATTTATTCTCCCAAATCGATTGGACGGGATGCAATACCTAGACTTTTTACGCAACATTTTGCCTTCCTTGTTAGAAGATGTGCCATTAAGTGTAAGACAGTCAATGTGGTTTCTGCACGATGATCATATTTGTTACGTCTGTTCGTGGTCTACTGGTCTGCACCACCGCCGGCGTCTGCTCGGTAGCGCATCAGCTGATTTCATTTTCTGTTGGAGCGGTATGATTTCGGGCAGAGATGTACTTAGCCCTTCTCGTCAACTGGAGAGTGAGTACTTTTTTCTTTATTTTTTTACTTGGTCGCCCTCGTTTCACTACACATTACCTTTGTTATTTCAAGGGTAGTTGTTTCTGAAAAGGAAAACCCCAACTTTGCGGACACCCCGTATAATCCAGAGTGATTTTACTGGCCCTATACTGTGTTAGAACCACGCACCGATAACTTTGGACATTAAAGCGACGCTGTTGCTCTAATTGCGTTTAAATGGCATCCAATTTGAAATCCAGTAGATGCACTATTCCTGAACAATAGGCTTCGTCAAGGTGATTAAGATGCTTCACGAATGTCGACGACACAAACGACGTTAAAACGACGATCATTCTTAAATAAGGTAATAGAATACCCGCTAAGTGCGCTAACATCCGAAATGGCGTCTGCAAAACGTCCGTGTTTATTTAATTCTCCGGCAATTCGGCTTGCGAGCTAATTTTTAATTTACATACTCTTTTCCGCTATTAAATTCTCCGTGTATTTATGAAGAAATAGGAGAAACTCTTTGTGATTATTTCATTCTTCCTGCGTCCCTTCCATTTTCAATGTAGAAAATGTGGTATCGACGTTTGTACGCAAAGTAAAACGGCAAATAGGTTATGAGGATAGTATTACAAAACCGCAGTTTGAGATACACGTTCTGCAAAATACCATGTAGACAAGTATCATCCCTTTGTCGAACAACCCTCATCTGAACAGCATCGAGTATAGACAATGTGGTCGAGGCGGCAGCACACCAAATATGTGAGCAGTACTCGAAGCTAGGTATTATCTAAGCCTTGTACAGCTGCTGCGATTAATGAGATACATAAATTCTTAACATCATTTTTATTTTATGCACAATACGGACTGTTACCCTATAAGTGGAGAATAACGAACTGTTGATTTGACAATCCTGATGAAATCCACCCTGAGACTATCATAAAATATCTAATCATTTCCAAACTTCCGTACCGCTCTCCAAGTTAACTGCTAGTTGTTAACAATCAAATACACATTCTTGTCTTGCCAAAAGCGCTTTTCTCAACAACCTGATTCATTAAGTCTCTGTAAAATCTTCTCTGAACTCCCACCGACATTGGAAAACATCCAAAACACGCAAGGATAGAGTTGGAACTTCATGGTACGTGGATTACTGGTAATTATATTAAAACGAAACGACTACTCCAATTTGCTTAGCTTTATATAAAATTTTAATACCGGCGGATGATAATATATAAATTTCAATAGGATGTAGCGTTGAAAGTAAAAGGGTCGCTTAATACAAACGTTGATTGGAGTTAAATGGCCCTTTGTGAATACCTTTGATTATAAATTTATCGTTTACCTTTCTGTTGAATAATGCAGAATTCAATCTTCATGAAAGTGTAACGAAAAAGGATAAAAAAGTCTGTGTCGCTACCATATTACATCGTATTTTGGGTCCGACGCACAATATTTATTAGCTGGCTGATATTTCTCTATTTACATTCTTATAATCATCCACTCGATCCGAGCATCTTTTGTTGTTTAAATACATTTAAATGTCTCATACAGTAAACTGTAATGATGACCTTGAATATGACCTTGTCTATTACGTGTAAGGTCACGACAGATTTTTTAAGAGAAATCCCTATTGTTAACAGCGAAAATGGAAAAAGGGGAAAACTATACGTCCAAGTGTGTCCTTGCCCATGACCTTGAACTTGGTGGATATTTGACAGTACCCAAATATATAAAATAGCTCGATAGATGGGTTTCATAAAGGAAAATGTAACAAAAAGGCGTGAAGTTTGAAAACAGTCAACGAATGGTAACCTTGAACACAAGCTTGACTATAACCTTCAAGGATATTTGAAGGTCAAAACAGTTTTCTTAATTGTAAACCCCTATTTTTGATATGACAGAAATGTAAAGAGCAGAAAGGTGTGTGTCCAAGTATGTCGTTGCTGCCAGTAAACCAGAGTATGACCTTCAGCCCATTAGAAGTTTAGATAAATGTTCAATTAAGCTCTTTACTTTCTGTTGGGGATATAAAAAAGCGAAATGTCTTACGGCCAAGGTCACTATTACGTACTCGACCGTCACCTTGTTAATGATCTTCAAGGTCACTTGGAGGTCAAATAAATTTTCCAACGGAATATTGCTATTCTTGCTTCCAGAACAGTGACCCGCTATATCCTTAAATCATCGCAAATTCTCTAATATTGCAGCAAAGGTCACACTCAGGGTAATTATTGGATGGCCCTTTTTAAATCTCACAGCTCTGAAGCATTTTTCTGGATGCAGCATATTTTCCAGATACTTTGTTCTCTCAATTCCTTTTGGACGTCCTGAAATGACCTTGAAGGTCATAGTCAAGGTCATAGACAAGGACTTGCTTGCTCGTAAAATTTTCGAGGGTGAAAACCTTTCCTTTTACAAAATTTTTCTCTCGGAACACATTTTTCGCGACACTTTGATGGAATCATGCTTTTTGGATATCTTGTATACACATACAACAATAAAAAGACCAACTTAAATCACTAAAGGACTCACCTGAATGTATCGCGTCCGTAACGGTAAGCAGCAGTCCCAAAAGGCACCGAAACACCGTCCAAAACCTCCCCATTCTCTGTCAAGTTTCCCTCCAAGATTTACCGTCACAAACACTCGTCGACGTCGTCTTCAAAGTGACCCCTCCCCTTGCGGCACCAAGTGATTTATCCACATGTCCCCGACATTGCCTCCTCGATATTCAACCCCTTCGTGATCCCATTCGGAAACCTTTGAATGAAAAACGCTTTGTTAGGTTTGGATATTTGTGGAAGAGAGTTTTGTAAATTGTATGGTTTCAATTTTCCATTTGCTGGTTAATTTTCTGTCGATTATCAACCCTAAATACTTTGGCTCCATTGTCGTGATACATTTTACCTTGGAACTCTCGCAATTTTTTGGATACTGATGTCGCTCCGACTAGGGCATTTTCACACCCACCCTACTTATGTAAGGCTGGGTGTTAACGGTCATTTGATCGAGGATTTGTCCTTTTTGCAAAAAAAATTGTGTGTGTTTTCTATAATACGGTAAATATACTAAGTGACATATAAATCCGAACACACAGCTTAATGGTTTTATTTTAATAAAAGTTGTTGAATGTATTTATCTTACTGTAAATAACAAATTTTCAGCCTTGTCAGTTGGACATTCCGGTTTTTATGCTGCTTTTTTTTATTTCACTAACGCTCTAAAAATGAATATTTCAGCCGCAGTAAAGAATCAACGTTGGCGGATTTTGGTTCTTGACATCCTTTACGATCGGTTACGATGCCTAGAGTACGGAGACCTGTACGATTTCGTCAACTTAGTGAATTTGATAGGGGCCGTATAGTGGGACTTCGGGAAGCTGGACTTTCTTTTCGGGCAATTGCAGTTAGAGTGCAAAGAAGTGTAGACACTGTGGTTAGGTGTTGTCAGGCATGGCTTCGAGAAGGTCGTACGCAAAGAGCAAGGGGCACTGGACGCCGCCGTAGAACAACAGATCGTGAAGATCGCCGCCTAAGATTATTGGCCTTAAGGGACCGTTTCTCCACTACCAGGTCCATTGCAAATGAATGGTTTGCAGAACACGGAAGACCTATTGGCATGCGAAGTGTTTACCGACGAATGAGAAGTTTTGGCTTGTTTTCATACCGGCCACACTGGGTCCTCCCTTTAACTCAAGAACACCGACGTAATCGCCTTGAGTGGTGCAAACAACGGTCACTCCGGGATCAGGAATGGAACAGTATTGTCTTTAGTGACGAGTCTCGATTTTGTTTAGGCATGCACGATGGTCGTGCCAGAGTTACAAGGCGACGTGGTGAAAGGAGGAATCCACAGTTTTTTGTTGAAAGACATGTTCATCACACCGTTGGAGTTATGGTTTGGGGTGCTATAGCTTATGGTTCCAGGTCACCTTTAATCTTCATCAGAGGTAATATGAACGCGCAGCGTTATATCCACGAAGTTCTAGAACCCCATCTTTTACCCTATCTTGACACCCTGGCAGATCCAACTTTCCAACAAGATAATGCCCGACCACATGTTGCAAGAGTCACAATAGACTTCTTTCAACATAATGATGTCACATTGTTACCATGGCCACCAAGATCTCCCGACTTATCCCCAATTGAGCACGTGTGGGATATGATGGGTAGGAGATTGCTCAATTTGCAACGTCCTCCTCAGACTCTAGAAGCACTTCGAGAGGAGTTGGTGGTTGCCTGGAATGAGATACCACAGGAGGACATTGACCACCTGATCAGAAGCATGCCTAGGCGCGTTGGAGAATGCGTAGCACATCAGGGTGCATCCACACATTATTAAAGGTCAAAGGGCTTTAAAGCAGTGCAATCATTTTGAAATTTTTAGCATTTACTTATTATGCTTCATTAAGTACTTATACAAAATTTTATTAAAATAAAACCATTTAAACTGGGTGTTCGGATTTATATGTCACTTAGCATATAATGTTTTTTTTTGTTTTTGTTTTTTGGCAAATAAATGTACTTTGAATTTGAATTTGAATTTTAAAGTACATGGACGCCCGCCAGGGAGCAGATCCCCCTACAATTCTGAGGATTTTCGGGATTTGACCCCTCTGGGAAAATTTAATACCCGCTACTTAAACTTTTTGGAGGCAATACACTTCCACAAAAATTGTGTTGAAAGGCAAAACTACACGTTTTTTGCGACTCTAATGTGTTAAAAACCCATTTTTACTATCGATGATTACATGGAAACCATGCTTTGCTCAATGAGGTAATTTAGGGCGCTGAATATGAATATCATAGTGAAAAAATTCTAAAGTGCCATCAGACTGGATTTAGGGTGAAAAGTTGACAGGAAACTATTTTTTCGGGCTAGCCGTAATTTCTAGCACTGTATCGACATCGAATTTGGAATCTACGTACCCGATTTACGCAGAAAACAAGCTTCCGTCTCGAACATAGACGCGCAACGGTTTTTAGATATTTTTTCTTAGACAAAGTTGAATTCTTGCTAGTATCTCGAAAACGAGGCACTTTCGGACTGAATGGGCCATGGATTCGGTTTCAGCGACCCAAAAAGCGTATTATAAGACACAGATAATATGCTGAAATGTCCTAAACGCGGTTCAAATAATCTTTATTCCACGTATTTTGGGCTGCCAATACCGAATCCGATCCCGTTTCACGTGTATCTGATCCCGTTTATCATTTAGATCTAGTTATTTAGCGAAAAATTGCAAAACTACGCGTTTTTTGCAACTTTAAAGTGCTAAAAACCCATTTTTACTATTGATGACTACATAAAAGCAAAGCCTTGCGCAATGAGGTGATTTGGGGCGCTGATTATGAATATCATAGTGAAAAAATTCTAAAGTGTCATCAGACTGGATTTAGGGTGAAAAGTTGACAGGAAACTATTCTTCCGGGCTAGCCGTAATTTCTAGCACTGCATCGACATCAAATTTGGAATCTACGCACCCAACGTACCCAGAAAACAAACTTCCGTCTCGATCATAGACGCGCAACAGTTTTTATATTATAAGACATGATGCGACTGACTGCTGAATATGAATATCATAGTGAAAAAATTCTAAAATATCATCAGACTGGATTTAGGGTAAAAAGTTGACAGGAAACTATTTTTCCGGGCTAGCCGTAATTTCTATCACTGTATCGACATCGAATTTGGAATCTACGTACCCGATTTACGCAGAAAACAAGCTTCCGTCTCGATCATAGACGCGCAACAGTTTTTAGATATTTTTTATTAGTCTTTTTTGACAAAGCTGAATTCTTGCCAGTATCTCATAAACGAGGCATTTTCGGACTGAATGGGCCATGGATTCGATTTCAGCTACCGAAAAAGCGTAATAAATATAAGACATCTTGCACTCCGTTCCATGATAATTGCATGTTGAAATGCTTTAAATGCGGTTCAAATGACCTTTATTACACGTATTTTGGGCTGCCAATACCGAATCCGATACCGTTTCACGTGTATCTGATCCCGTTTACCATTTAGATCTAGTTATTTAGCGAAAAATTGTAAAACTACGCGTTTTTTGCGACTTTAAAGTGCTAAAAACCCATTTTTACTATTGATGACTACATAAAAGCAAAGCCTTGCACAATGAGGTGATTTGGGGCGCTGATTATGAATATCATAGTGAAAAAATTCTAAAGTGTCATCAGACTGGATTTAGGGTGAAAAGTTGACAGGAAACTATTCTTCCGGGCTAGCCGTAATTTCTAGCACTGCATCGACATCAAATTTGGAATGGGGAATGGGCGTTGGATTCCGTTTCAGCGACCCAAAAAGTGTATTCCCCGTTCCCGACTGACCCATTTCGTGCCTATTTGGTAACAATATCCCTATACATGATAATTAAACATCGACGCGTCTCGTAATATTGATAGGCATAATAAATGCGCAATCATAGTGACAAATAGTTGTGGAAAACATTTCAAGCGGGTGGTGTGAATAGCATGCGTGTAAGGTCACAGCAGGCTATCCATCCATGAGACTCATTACCTTGTCTAGAAAAAATAAGCGCTATAAGCTTGTAAGTTTTTACCCTATATTTCACTTATCATAACTAGAAGCAGCAGGTTGATTTTGATTAATGGATGGAAATAGGTATTTACATACTTACATACACGCAACTGATATAAACCGGAGAAAGGCTAACAATGCTAAGCACGGATTAGCTTTTGGAGATACACGTAACGGATGTAAATACAAGAAAAGACAACATTTTTATAAGCGAGCTTTTATTGGGCCCTTCATAAAAAGAACTAAACATTTAAAAATGTTTTTAGCGTCACTAACTTCCCAGCTCAAACTTTAAGGATGAAGCAGCTGTGTTAGAGATCTGCCTATTCATCGTGACAAGGTACGTGAAACCGTGGTTACAATGCACTTTAGCGGTGAAAGCACATAACAGGATTTATGCTTTTTAAAGGCAACGAAGGCTTACGAAAGAACTGACAAAAACTTTTCAAAAGCAGCTTTATAGAAGTTCTAGCAACATTTGTAATATTTATGTAATTCATGATATTTTGTCTACTTTACTTACTTGAAATTCGAGATGTGGACAAATGCAAGAGTTATGACGATGTTTATAGGCAATGTCAGAGAATTCTTCAAAAATTTGCCTTAATATCCGTAGCCCTTACAATGTCGCGTTTTCCAATATAAAACATTATGTAGCCTCAAAAATTATCCAAAAAAATTCGTCATAAACTCACTCATAATAAATAAATATACCCCGCCACTGAAAATTCTTGCCTAGATCTATTCGTAACCAGCAGTATACTATGTAGCTGGACTTATAATGTACTAAGTGACATATAAATCCGAACACCCAGTTTAAATGGTTTTATTTTAAAAAAATTTTGTATAAGTACTTAATGAAGCATAATAAGTAAATGATAAAAAATTCAAAATGATTGCACTGCTTTAAAGCCCTTTGACCTTTAATAATGTGTGGATGCACCCTGATGTGCTACGCATTCTCCAACGCGCCTAGGCATGCGTCTGATCAGGTGGTCAATGTCTTCCTGTGGTATCTCATTCCAGGCAACCACCAACTCCTCTCGAAGTGCTTCTAGAGTCTGAGGAGGACGTTTCAAATTGAGCAATCTCTTACCCATCATATCCCACACGTGCTCAATTGGGGATAAGTCGGGAGATCTTGGTGGCCATGGTAACAATGTGACATCATTATGTTGAAAGAAGTCTATTGTGACTCTTGCAACATGTGGTCGGGCATTATCTTGTTGGAAAGTTGGATCTGCCAGGGTGTCGAGATAGGGTAAAAGATGGGGTTCTAGAACTTCGTGGATATAACGCTGCGCGTTCATCTTACCTCTGATGAAGATTAAAGGTGACCTGGAACCATAAGCTATAGCACCCCAAACCATAACTCCAACAGTGTGATGAACATGTCTTTCAACAAAAAACTGTGGATTCCTCCTTTCACCACGTCGCTTTCTAACCCTGGCACGACCATCGTGCATGCCTAAACAAAATCGAGACTCGTCACTAAAGACAATACTGTTCCATTCTTGATCCCAGAGTGACCGTTGTCTGCACCACTCAAGGCGATTACGTCGGTGTTCTCGAGTTAAAGGGAGGACCCAGTGTGGCCGGTATGAAAACAAGCCAAAACTTCTCATTCGTCGGTAAACACTTCGCATGCCAATAGGTCTTCCGTGTTCTGCAAACCATTCATTTGCAATGGACCTGGTAGTGGAGAAACGGTCCCTTAAGGCCAATAATCTTAGGCGGCGATCTTCACGGTCTGTTGTTCTACGGCGGCGTCCAGTGCCCCTTGCTCTTTGCGTACGGCCTTCTCGAAGCCATGCCTAACAACACCTAACCACAGTGTCTACACTTCTTTGCACTATAACTGCAATTGCCCGAAAAGAAGGTCCAGCTTCCCGAAGTCCCAATATACGGCCCCTATCAAACTCACTAAGTTGACGAAATCGTACAGGTCTCCGTACTCTAGGCATCGTAACCGATCGTAAAGGATGTCAAGAACCATAATCCGCCAACGTTGATTCTTTACTGCGGCTGAAATATTCATTTTTAGAGCGTTAGTGAATTCAAAAAAAGCAGTATAAAAACCGGAATGTCCAACTGATGGCTGAAAATTTTTTCACTTTACAGTAAGATAAATACATTCACCAACTTGTATTAAAATAAAACCATTTAAACTGGGTGTTTGGATTTATATGTCACTCAGTATAGTATAACTACCTTTTAATGCAACAAAAATTTGTTGACAGAAATTGTTAACTTCATTATAATATTTGATATTGTAATTCATTGACAAAGCTTCATGTCTCTATAGAGTGATTATAGATTTATTTTTAGAGTACCTTAATTGCCATATTATTAACAAATGTTGAATTGATAAATTAATATTAATTAGAATGTCATGTTGATTAGCGCGTAAATAAATTAAAACGTACTAGTGCCGTTGACTGCAACGAACTGTATTTTTTTGTGTTGTATCTTTTTCAAGCGTTACGAGCAGCGATATTCTCAAAGACATTTTTCCTGCAGAATGATCCAACGAACCTAAAAAAACTGTCAGTGGCGAATGAAACATTATTTAGAATTTCTTTACAAAAGATGCTTAAGCAATGAAATAACTGAATACTTTTCTGCACGGATGCGAAGATACGTCATCGTCGCCGGCTAGCGAGATCGAGAAATTTAAATCAGCTTAACTTTTTTTTTTGAGGATTTTCCAAGGACAAAGTCTAATCAGAGAAACGAGCTGGAGTGGAACATTTCTGGGGTTGCTGAAGAAATCGAATCGGGATTGTACCAAACGTTTACTCAAAATTTTAGCTGGAGGATAACTACAGCTGAATAGAGGAGGGGCACTTGGAGAATATTACTTGTCAAACATAGCTTCTATATCTACATTCTGACAATATAGACAAGCATGTGAAAGACCTTTCCAACAAAATTACTTGTATACCAATAATCCTAGAAAGCGATATTACTGACCACTTCTCTACTATTTTACTGATATCTTCAAATCAAAAACATTCTAACATCCCTACCGTTAGTAACAACCACTAAAATTACAAATTTTTTGTCGACAATTCAAAACTAATATCAAATGTCAAACAAGAATCCTGGGAACAATTATACTCTATAAATAATATAGACAAAGCAACGGGACTGTTCATAGAGAAAATAAAAAACTAATAGATATTAGTACCAATAAAGTAATAATTAGTCACAAAGAGAAAAGCAGAAATGCCTGGATTACCAAAGGATTAATAACATCGGCAATAGAAAAAGAAAGACTATATAATGTAATGAAACTAACGCCAACTACAGAGAATATCGACTGCTACAACCAATATAAAAATAAATTTATAGAGCTTGTAAGGCAAACCAAACGAAAACATTACCTAAATAAATTGAATAATAACTTAAATGATCCTAAGCGGCTTTGGACAACTATTGATGAGATTACTGGGAAAACAAAAGTTAAAGAGTGTGTCACTGAGTTAAATACAACATCGGGAACAGTATTAAAAAATACTCAACAGATATGCGATGAATTTGTACAATTCTTTACTGACATATGCGAAAATTTAGCAAGTAATATACAAGCAAATGTACAAAATACTCAGCCTCCAAAAAGAACTTTTAACTCATTTATTTTGGATAAAGTCGAGCAATGTGAAGTATACACCACTGTTATGTCCTTAAAAAATCGGGAAAGTCCTGGGTTCGATGGTATTAAAAGCGAGCATTTGAAAATTATAGCCGAGGACATAACAGAACCACTCACTTACCTAATCAACAAATGCTTTGAATCTGGCATATATCCCTCAATTTTAAAAAAGGTAATATAATACCGATACATAAATCAGGAACAAAAACAGATGTTAACAACTATAGACCAATATCAATAATATCCAGTGTAGCAAAGGTTTTTGAAAAAGTTTTATCTACTAGAATGATTCGATACCTCACAAAATTCAAAATTTTAAGTGAAAGTCAATATGGATTTACAGAAGGGAAGGCTACATCGGACGCAATAACTAAAATTGTAAATCAAATACATCAAAATATTGATAACAGAATCCCTTCAATCTGCATTTTTGTTGATTTAAAGAAAGCTTTCGACACAGTTAATCACAAATTATTATTAGAAGCATTGGAGAGAATTGGTTTCAGAGGAAACGCGTACTCACTGATCGAAAGTTATTTGTCAAATCGCCCACAATCTGTGCAGATATCAGGATCATTTAGTAAAGAAATGTATATTAAGTGTGGTGTCCCACAAGGAACTGTCTTAGGTCCGCTGTTATTCAATATATATTTAAATGATATTTTCCAAATTAATTGTGTTGGCAAAATAACTAGTTTTGCAGATGATACTGCAATATTATATGAAGGCACTGACTGGTCTGATCTGAAAAATGTAATTGAAAATGATTTTATCAAAATTATTCGGTGGTTTAACAGTAGAAAATTAAGCATTAACTACTCTAAAACACATTTTTTACCGTTTGGATCTTATGCTAGACATCTGCCAAATTACACAAATTTCTCCTTCAATATTAATGATCAAAAAATGCAAATTAATAGAGTGCCCAACATAAAATACCTTGGAGTGGTCTTGGATCCTCACTTACGATGGGACATCCATGTCAATTATATTTTAAAGAAAGTTAGATTTGTATCCTACAAAATTAAATAGCTTGGGAATATATTGACAGAAAAATATCTTCGAACATTATACCATGCACTGATTGAGCCTCATCTCACATATGGTATATTAGCATGGGGAGCTGCATGTTCCTCACATATCTGTAATTTAGATGTTTTTCAAAAAAGTATTCTAAAAATGATATTTAAAAAACCGAAACTTTATCCCACTGAAAAATTATACGCAGATGTTCGAATGTATGATATAAGACAGCTTTATTTCTTACACAGTATCACTCACTACCATAAATTTGTAAACACCGACCAAAAAATTAAACATAATCATTATACCAGGTACAAAATTCGTGGCACAGTAGTTCCTCAACCGCATAAATCTATAATCCAGCGATCATATCTCTATTTAGCGCCTAAATTTTATGAAATTATACCTAAAGACTTAAAAGATTTACGTTTCGGAAATTGTTTCAAAAGAAATTTAAAAAAGTGGCTACATTCTATATCTAGGACTGAAATTCATAAACTCATAAATACGAACATCAACTAAATACATAATCTACTGTAGCTAATTTTTGTCCTTTTTTGTCATTTGCATTCTACAGTTTCAACTTAAATTTATTGGTCCATGTTTGTTATCTTTGTACATTGAGTGAATAAATATTATTATTATTATTATTATTATTATTATGTTATTTGCCCAAAATATTTTTGGTTTTCCACACAGGGGTATTACGTCTATTGAAAACTATCTATAGGTTTTTTACGTAATGTTTTCTAGATTTGCACTGGATTCATTATTCCCAACTAATATAGAGATGCCACTTGCCGATCAGTAGACGTCAAAACGTAACTCGTGAAATAGGCTTCTCTTGGCACAACTACTCTTTATACTCTAGATGTGTACCTGCATCATAAAATTCATACATCATCCCTGATCTCTCTACTAGTACACAGCTGCATCGTGTTCAGTATCGTGAAGCTATTTTTGTAACCAACAATCTCAAGAACCTATAATAACAAATCGGGATATACCGGGAATTTTGCAATTGACATTCAGGCGAGTAGCCCGATTTGATGGTTTCCGAAATTATAGCTGCGGCGTTTTTACATTAATATTTACTGGCTGTGTATTACACGAATATGCCGGGCTGGACTTTCTTTGATGTGGCTGTGAAAGCCGCATATCATACATGGAATCTAGCCAAGAGGATTTATACCATACAGTTCGATGCTAATAAATAATTTTACTGCTATAGCGAATGCAATTTTGTGCAATAGCATGAGTTTTAAGCGTTACTGGCGGTTTATCCTTAAAATCCAGTTAAAATGATTTGATACTTCTTGGCGAGATTAAATGCACCGAATTGTACCACTTGGCATATTTTAGGAAAAAAATTCGAGAATGACTAAGTTAATTACTATCGAAATGCACAACAAGAAACTCGTATACGAGGGCTGTCCTTTAAGTTTTGCATATAGAAACATAGTAAGCCGCGCGGATCGAACGTCAGTACTGAATCTTAACCTCACTCTTTAGTAAACTTAAATTCAAAGTTTCACAACAATACGTGAATTTTTAAGTGTCGCCAAGTCATTAGAAGAATGGAACTTAACCGAGAACATTATCGCGCCATAATTTACTACAACTTTCAGAGACAATTATCGCAACAAGAATGCCTTGCTGAGTTACTGTCTGTTTCCGGCAACGAAGCGCCGTATCAGTCGACAATTTCCCGTTTGTTTGGAGAATTCAAACGTCGACGGGTGAGTCGACGATCCCAGGGCGGGTGCACCAACAACGGCCATCACCCAGGAAAACATCGATGCTGTGCGCAAACTCATCATTGAAGATAGACATGTGACATATCGCGAGATTGAGGCGTCCTTGAAGATCTCAAAGACATCAATTCAAAAAAATTTTCATGAAGAATTAGGAGTAAGAAAATTAGTTTCTCGTTGGATACCCCACCTGTTGACTGAAGAGCAGAAAGCAGCCAGGGTTAATTGGTGTCAAAAAAAGCTTGACCGTTTCAATTCTGGAAACTCAAAAAATGTGTACAGCATTGTTAGTGGTGACGAATCGTGGATATACTGTTATGAACCAGAAAATAAACGACAGTCGGCTGTTTGGGTGTTCCAAGGTGAAGAAAAGCCAACAAAAGTCATCCGTTCTCGGAGTGTTTCGAAAAGGATGGTGGCGACATTTGTATCAAAAGCGGGTCATATTGCAAGAATTCTTGTTAATGATCAAAGAACTGTTACTGCAAAACTTAAAAGACATTCCTCGTACGAGGGGGTTGTAAATGAAGAATTAGTCAAAGACGTTCTATCATTAAGACTACCCTGATCTCGGTAACAACGGAAAAATTCAAAATGTCCGTTGTTTGATGTGCTCTTAATTTGAAATATGATCTGCACCGCTACAGAAGAAATATTTATATGTTTTAGCAATATTTGGACATTAACAGTACCTACACTTTAGCGTTCTACGATGCTTTTGTAAATGATATCTACACATATATTTTTCTGAATTTTATGATCCTCAAATGTACCACCCATTTCGTCTAATCTTTAATTTGTGATGGTTCTTTGAATGTTTCGTCGAGTAGATTGGCTCAGTACTCATGAAGCATTGATGTACAACAGACACGGACTGACAAACCGATATACATGAGAAACACGGACTTGAATTATGCAAATATTTGTGAGCAACAGAAAGCTTGTGAACGGAAGTTTAGGTTGTCGTAGATTTTGAAAATTGAAAATCGCTTGAACATGGTGTTACTTCAGAATACAAAAATTCGGCCTATCCTTATTTTTTCCATAAACGAGGGTCGATGCCTGTGGAAGTTTCCAAAACTACAAACTTCCACATGTATTAAAAGACACGTACTTAAAGAACTGCAAATTTGCATGTTTCTCAGTAGTAGGTACTCCTTAACTTCTTCAATAATGCAATTTCTTATATTTGATTTTTAACTTGGATTATAACATTTCTGCATCGATTACAAATAATAGAATATTTCCGAAGCATCGAGCATGGAATTTCCTAAGATTTTAGCGAGAACTTCACATAACTAACTGTCCATTTTTGTTAAGAAGCATTCGATTCTTATGACCTTACTGTAAATAATGATAAATAATTAATCATTCATTCTAAAGAATCTATTTATTTGATTTTGTCAGCATCCAACCTCTATTTTAAAAACGGATATCGTAAATTTAGGTTCACGATATTGGAAAAAGACGCACAACCAGTTGGCAACCATAGAAATATAAAAAATAGCATACGCATTAAATTTACGATAATCTGAAAATTAATCCTGCTCTCAGGGATCGCTATTTTTATAGTTATCATAATTTATACCAGCTTCAATTTTCTATTTTTAATATGGCACATGTGGATCTACGAGGGATGTCTTTTAAGTTTTGCATATGGAATCAAAACAACACGGTAAGTAGTTTTAAATGACTTTACTGTTCTCGAACCAATTTTCGAAGCACTTATTCCACTCGGTTGCTGGCAGATCCAAAACGGCATTTTTTCATGCGTCAACTGATTCTTCTGGTGACTGGAACCTTTGACCACGTAGTCTGTTTTTAATTTTCGGGAAAGTAAAGAAATCGTTAGGACTTAGATCAGGGCTATATGGAGGATGGTCCAATAATTTTAAATACTGCCTTGTTTTTTTTATTTTCGGAGCTCGGTGATGACCTTTGGCAAACAAATGGTGGTATGCCAATCCGCAGTAACACTTGCTTGCTCATTAAGAGGAATTGTTGCAATATGACCCGCTTTTGACACGAATGTCGCGACCATCTTTTTCGAAAGTTGTAATAAATTATGGCGCGAAAATGTTCTCGGTTGAGTTCCATTTTTCTAATGACTTGGTGATACTTAAAAATTCACTGTAGTGAGGACACTGCACGTATTGTTGTGAAACTTTGGATTTAAGTTTACTAAAGAGTGAGGTTAAGATTCAGTACTGACGTTCGATCCGCTTGGCCTACTATGTTTCTATATGCAAAACTTAAAGGACATCCCTCGTATATGCTTGAAGTAGGACTAGCACGCTTAGCAGCTATGTAATCGTAATGTACGAGTATATGAAACGTATTCTGCCTCCTTTCCGAGCAGAAATCAGTTATCAATCTGTCTTTTTCTCTGTAAACATAGAAAGTATCTCTTGAAACTTAACAAACCAAACTACGACTGAAGCCCCAGCCAGACCACTTCCATTTTCGCGACATTTTTTTACGAGACTGCGAAATAAAATTTCTCATTTCCACATCATTCGGGAATGGTTACCAAGAAAAAAATAAATTCTGTATATATAGTGAAGGCAGGATGAAGGAGACAGTCAAAGCTGTGAGAAATGTTGGGAAATTGCTCGGAATATGTAAACAGTATGGTAGTTCAAAGTCGACAGTGCAGGACCGGATTGAAGGTAAAAAATAGTTTCTTGTTTATTTTTACCTAGTTTGTAGGTATTTTTTATTAAAATATCCATATTAAATGCACTCAGTATGAGGGTGTTGAATTTCCTAATGGCAGCTGCTTTGAAATTTCTATTCTACTATACGAAAATTTTTAAATACGGTTCTGTCTAAGACTGACCAATCAAATGCTGTTCGACAATTGGAAACAAGCCGATCGTTTAGTAGTGCTTTATATCCGAGTATTTTCAAAATAGCACCTTTTTCCTTGATATTTTTTTGTAAAACATATAAGGAAAGTTAACAACTTATACAGGGTGACTTCGAAGTTGAGTCATTTATTTTAACAGTGAGTAGATCTGATCAAAAGAAATGTTTTTTTCCTTTACCATTTTTCTGGTAAAATTAAAGTAACAAAGTTATAGCCCTTTGGAAGTTTGAGTACCGCCCTGTCTCAATAATAATATTATGTGCTCGTGTTTAGTTCATCGCATCGGAAACAAAAAAGCGAAAGAATTTGGAACGATGTTTTTACAATTATTTTAGTCAGTTGTATACAGTCAGTGTCAGTCGGTAACGCGTTTGAATAGTGGTGTCTGTTGCGTGGCTCAAACGAAATAAAAAATGGCACATGTTTATGCGGATCGGTTTCCCAATCGAGTGCAACCAACCCCTCGTGCCTTTGTTAATGTAGTACAACGGGCTCGTGAATCAGGTGACTTAAGACCTCACAGGGGACGGCATGCCGGTGCTCCAAGACCTCACGATCAAATACAGGTCCGCACTGAAATACTTGCCGGGAGGATACTTTATAAAACAAGGTAAAAATTTTTTTTTTATTTTTTTTTTATTTTTACACACATATTTTGGTTTATCTTCCTTCTACAATCATTATCTGAAAATTAATGACTCAACTTCAAAGTCACCCTGTATATGATCGCCTCCTAAAGCGTAATAATGACACTTTGTATTCCACGTTTATCTAAACTGGCACATTCACCCTGTACAGTTACCAGATGCTATTGTCTCTGCGATCTGTCAGACCAGTTTTCACACTGCAGAACTGCGATCGTGAATTGTTACAGTGTGTAGTTTGTGCCATCCTGTAACAATTTCAGCCTTCGTAACCGTTTGATGTACCTGTTCCAAGCATTCAAAAATGGAACAAGCTAAACCTTCTGGAACGTCCAAAACACATCGTTTGTTTACTTTGTTTGGTTATCAAAATTGACATAACATAAAGTTTTCACGATAAAAGGGCTACCACGTATCCATAGCGTTTCTTATAATTGAAAATGGTCGCAGTTAACGTGGTTAGGAACTACTGGGCTGTCGTTAAGTGTCATTACATGCTTCGATAATAATTTAGGTGCTCAGAATATAAAGTAACACAGTATTTTTTAAATTTCATCTGTCAAACTATATTTCGTTACTTCATTACCAAGTGATTTACAACCACATACTACGAGCCCCTTCCCACTTCAGTTGGCCCACTTCAAGATTTGTACCAAAATATGCCTTTATCAACTAAACATGACGAAACTATTTACTTCTAAAACAATTTATTTTCTCAAAAACATTTTAGATACACTCTAAAAAATACATATTTGAAATCACTTAGACCTATAACTAATAGAACAAATAAACAATGTGCGAATAAATGCCCGGAGTTAACAAAGCAACAATTGAAAGATTACCATTGGGTAACATCACCTGTATTTTTTATTGCGGCTGAAATTCTCTTGGGCATAGTGTTAACCAAGTTTTGGCAAAAATTTGGTGTAAAACAACCCCATATTTCTGGAAGCTTTTGTCTGAGTTCGGTGATTGTACGAGCAGGATGTTGTCGTAGAACCTTTTTCATCTCATGCCACAAAGTTTCAATAGGTGACAGATCTGGACTGCTAGAAACCCATTTCACAAGTGGTGCATTATTTTCTTCCATCCATTTTATAGCCTTTTTTGAGGTATGGCACGCTGCACCATCTTGCTGAAACACAAAATCTTGACCGGATGTCAATCATTCTTCCATTACAGGTAAAAGTGATTCTTCTAAAATTGCCATATATTTGTTTGTATCCACATTTCCATCAATAAAATGAAGTTTTCCTACTCGTTTTGATGACATACTGCCCCAGACCATAATGTATGCTGGAAATTTCACTTTTCTCTTGAGACAGTCAACATGGAATGCTTCATTTTTTTGCGTTTAACTCTACTGCGACTGAGACCAACACAAACTTCGAATCGGGCATCATCACTCCATTGTATTGCATACCATTATTGAGGTGTCCATTGTCTATGTTCTTTAGCCCATCTAAGCCGATTTTTCTTTTGCAGTGGAGTTAATAGTGGCTTTTCTTTGGCCTATAAACAAGTTGTGCAGCTTTAGGGTTTTTACTTCACTTTTTTTTATAAGAAAACTCACCTTGCAAGTGCTAAATCCCAGTTTGTGGTCCTCTCTATGAATTGTGGACCTCGAAATTCTCCTTCCAACAGCGTCACTCCACAGAGCACTTAATTGTAAATAATTAATAATTTGTGATATTACTTTTTTTCACATATCGTGGCTTAATATTAACTGAACCAGTTACGTTATGTCTTCTGACAATATTTCTCACATTGTACCGCGATAAGTCTAACAAAGTTGCAATTTCTCAGTTTGATTTCCCAGGATAAAGAAATTTAATTATCAGTAAACGAATTTTCTCACTAATAACCTTTCCTCTACCCATTTTGAAAACCTTAACTACGAAAAGTATACGCACTATTTAGAGACTATATCGAACCAAAGACTCGTAACGAAAACCATACAATAACACAAAAAGTTTGCCAAATTTAGATATACGATAAGAGTAGTGATCAAAAAACGCCATTTTATAATATCAAAAATTCTGTATAGTAACATTCTTGTTTTTTAAAATTTGTAACCTTTTACTATTTCTTTTATTATGCAACTTTTATATAGGTGATTTTTGGTATATCGACTCCTATTGACGAGTACTACAAGCAGTGAAAATAAATGACTCAACTAAAACACCCTGTATAGCAGTTTTTGCCTATATCAATGGGAATGCCAATTTAGGGAAAAAACTTCTTATACTGTGTATATAAAAAATTTAAAATTTGAAGCAAAGACTCATTCAAGTTCCACAGGGATTATCTCAGAAACAAAGTGGTCAAACCTATACAAACTTCTCGAGAACATGAATCAACTCATAAAAATATCAGGCGCCGGCATATCTATATATAAGTTTCAAAGTCATGCTTCAAAGTTTATGTCAACGGACACTCTTTCCAAAAAACTGAATAAGATTGAACGTTATTTCGGTCTCTCGGGACACTACTTTGAAAATTCGCAATTAGTTGACACATTCCAGACTATTGCCAATGATAAAAAACCTCATGGAAAACTCACGCTCCACTTTCAATACTACGTAACTTTTTTGGCTACGCAATCACATAAAACTCGAAAAAGAGAACTTAACCGCCACAAGATCCACCGGATATTCACCTGCACTACTGCCCTGATATCCAAAACCGCTGAGCTGCAGCGCTTTTTCGAAAATCCCCGCGACCGGCGAGAATCGTTTAAGGTTTCGTCGCGATCGCGGTGTGCCGAGATCAGAGAGCGTCGAGGGCGTCCCGGCGGCGGCGTCGGCGTCGGCAAAACAACTGACTGTCGGCGTCGAGACGCGCCGCCGGTTCCCGGACCGCCACCGGACCGAAACGGCGCATGCGCCAGGGTTCAGGGATGAATTAACAGGTGCTCGCCGTGGTTATCAGGAACAGTTATTGTCAACCTACTTTTCGGTCCGTAGCCGTGGAAGAACAATTAAAAATTACAAATCCTTTTTGTTTTTATTATTCAGTCGAGGTTTTGCAACACTGGTTAGCGGAACCCCACAAAAGAGAATTCATCTGTTTTCTAGTTCCACTAATGTTAACGTATGTCCTGAAAGTTTTGGCGCAACATTCATTGGCTTTAATTTTAACAAACACATAATAATATCAAGTTGCCTTTGGGAACAAAAGTTTATCTACTTACTTTGCTGTCAGTTGACATTTGTTTATTTTGAAGTTTTTGCTCTAAGATGGATAAACTAGAAATAAGAAAAAGTATCTACACGTTGGTTGTATAAACATAGGCCTGCAAATTCTTCGTTCTCAAGATACAGGGTATTAACATTTAAAAAAAAATATTTTTTCGTAAATTTCTTAGACTTTCTTCACCTACTTGTGTTGCAATTTGGTGGTGGTATTTATAACATTAAGGAGCTAATTAAACGCTAACTTGATTATATTTATTAAATCCAGTGGCGTCTTGAGCGGTGTCTGAACGAATATTAAATTTGTGACAAAAAGATATACGCCACTGCCTTTTGTATAACTTTTGGATAGAGCAAATAGAAATACAATTTTTTTCTCTCGAAGTTTTTTCGTATCTTGGTTAGTTTTGGAGAAAAAAAAAGTCCACTTAATTGCATATACCTGGACCACACAAGGAATATGGGGAGAAGCTTCTTTTGGACATGAAAAATGTTTTCAGATTGAAAAGTATTGTAGCGAGTTATGAAACATAGGATAGTTTCTATAGCAAATTTGCAATTAAAAAAAAGCTTGAGGTGCTAAACCGGAATTAAACATTTCAAACCAAAATTTGAGCAATCTTGCATTTTTTATTTTCAATTATTTTACTACAGAATATAGCCTATAGCCTAAGGTATCTCAGAAGTTTTGAAATGATATGTCGCGCTGGTTATGATATTGCATAAGCAGGCTATGAGTGTTTGTCAGCTCTAAATAATCATTTTAAATATATTTTAACATAAAATTATAGTTTATTTTTATACGATTTCCTTGAGTATTGATATTTGAAAAAATAGGGTGCAAAACCGGATGTTCGAACAATATTTTGGCAATATCATAATTTTCGTTTTATTTTTCACTGTTTTTTTGGTGTCGGAAAAAGACTTTGTCAAATATAATATCGCCCATATCGCTAAATCAACTTTAGAGGTAAAACAAAAAAGAACTTTGTCCAAAGCGAAAAAAACAATTTTTGGAATTTGCTTAAAAGACGTTTAAACACTTTTTGATGCAATTTTGGTGCGAAAAGAAAAATGAATCGTATTTCAGATACTTCCTGGACTAATAGATGGAGGACTCCTGGACTAGAGACCGCCTTCACCATTTTTAAAATTAGATTGTTTACAACACTTGTAGCATCCACCATTATTTCGAAAAGACTGTCGATAATGGTGAATGTACCTACTACTTTTAAATAAATCATACACCTTGAGTAGTTACCTCATTCACCATATTTCTAAATCGTAAAACTTCCAAATTTAACGGCATATTCGTCATACTTTCGAAATCGTAAACTTAACGCGAGTGACGTCCCTTTTACTATAGGCCTATAGGCAAAAAAAATGGCTGAAAGTATTTCAAATGTTGAGTAGTTAGAACGGACTAGCATCCGGAAGAAAGAAATAGCTGTCTTATTCTTTCGATAACGATTATGGGAAAAGAAAAACGAATAAGAATATTTCAGATACTCGCTGGACTAATAGATCCACGACTACTGGACTAGAGACCGCCTCCACCGTTTTTAAAACTAGATTGTCGACAATGACGCCACCATTATTTCGAAAAGACTGTCGATAATGGTGAATGTACTCATTACTTCTAAATAAATCGTACACCTCGAGTAGTGACCACATTCACCATATTTCGAAATCGTAAAATTTCCAATTTTTATGGCATATTCGTCATACTTTCGGAATCGTAAATTTAACGCGAATGACGTCCCCTTTACTATAGGCCTATAGGCAAGAAAAATGGCTGAAAGTATTTCAAATGTTGAGTAGTTAAAACGGACTAGCATCCGGAAGAAAGAAATAGCTGTCTTATTCTTTCGATAACGATTATGGGAAAAGAAAAACGAATAAGAATATTTCAGATACTCCCTGGACTAATAGATCCACGACTACTAGACTAGAGACCGCCTCCACCGTTTTTAAAACTAGATTGTCGACAATGACGCCACCATTATTTCGAAAAGACTGTCGATAATGGTGAATGTACTCATTACTTCTAAATAAATCATACACCTCGAGTAGTGACCACATTCACCATATTTCGAAATCGTAAAATTTCCAATTTTTATGGCATATTCGTCATACTTTCGGAATCGTAAATTTAACGCGAATGACGTCCCCTTTACTATAGGCCTATAGGCAAGAAAAATGGCTGAAAGTATTTCAAATGTTGAGTAGTTAAAACGGACTAGCATCCGGAAGAAAGAAATAGCTGTCTTATTCTTTCGATAACGATTATGGGAAAAGAAAAACGAATAAGAATATTTCAGATACTCCCTGGACTAATAGATCCACGACTACTAGACTAGAGACCGCCTCCACCGTTTTTAAAACTAGATTGTCGACAATGACGACACCATTATTTCGAAAAGACTGTAGATAATGGTGAATGTACTCATTACTTCTAAATAAATCATACACCTCGAGTAGTGACCATATTCACCATATTTCGAAATCGTAAAATTTCCAATTTTTGATGGTATATTCGTCATAATTTCGGAATCGCAAAACTTAACGCGAATGACGTCCCCTTTACTATAGGCCTATAGGCAAGAAAAATGGCTGAAAGTATTTCAAATGTTGAGTAGTTAAAACGTACTAGCATCCGGAAGAATGAAATAGCTGTCTTATTCTTTCGATAACGATTATGTGAAAAGAAAAACGAATAAGAATATTTCAGATACTCGATGGACTAATAGATCCACGACTACTGGACTAGAGACCGCCTCCACCGTTTTTAAAACTAGATTGTCGACAATGACGCCACCATTATTTCGAAAAGACTGTCGATAATGGTGAATGTACTCATTCCTTCTAAATAAATCGTACACCTCGAGTAGTGACCACATTCACCATATTTCGAAATCGTAAAATTTCCAATTTTTGATGGCATATTCGTCATACTTTCGGAATCGTAAACTTAACGCGAATGACGTCCCCTTTGCTATAGGCCTATAGGCAAGTAAAATGGCTGAAAGTATTTCAAATGTTGAGTAGTTAAAACGGACTAGCATCCGGAAGAAAGAAATAGCTGTCTTATTCTTTCGATAACGATTATAGGAAAAGAAAAACGAGTAAGAATATTTCAGATACTCGCTGGACTAATAAATCCACGACTACTGGACTAGAGACCGCCTCCACCGTTTTTAAAACTAGATTGTCGACAATGACGCCACCATTATTTCGAAAATACTGTCGATAATGGTGAATGTACTCATTCCTTCTAAATAAATCGTACACCTCGAGTAGTGACCACATTCACCATATTTCGAAATCGTAAAATTTCCAATTTTTGATGGCATATTCGTCATACTTTCGGAATCGTAAACTTAACGCGAATGACGTCCCCTTTGCTATAGGCCTATAGGCAAGAAAAATGGCTGAAAGTATTTCAAATGTTGAGTAGTTAAAACGGACTAGCATCCGGAAGAAAGAAATAGCTGTCTTATTCTTTCGATAACGATTATAGGAAAAGAAAAACGAGTAAGAATATTTCAGATACTCGCTGGACTAATAAATCCACGACTACTGGACTAGAGACCGCCTCCACCGTTTTTAAAACTATATTGTCGACAATGACGCCACCATTATTTCGAAAAGACTGTCGATAATGGTGAATGTACCTACTACTTTTAAATAAATCATACACCTCGAGTAGTACATCATTCACCATATTTCTAAATCGTAAAACTTCCAAACTTTAACGGCATATTCGTCATACTTTCGAAATCGTAAACTTGACGCGAGTGACGTCCCCTTTACTATAGGCCTATAGGCAAAAAAAATGGCTGAAAGTATTTCAAATGTTGAGTAGTTAAAACGGACTAGCATTCTATTCGCTGATTGATGTGATTAGAAAATGGCATTCGGAAGGAAGAAATGGCCTTGCGATTCTTTAATCCTTCAGGATGAGAATTTTTAGGGGTTTTAAGTCATTAAATGGCTCACACCATTTTTTTAATGAGGTTGTTACTAATGGTGGATGTGACCACCATTTTTTAATTATATCTTACACCTCGAGTAGTGACCACATTCACCATATTTTGAAATCTTTCCATTTTTTTGGCGGCTTATTCATCTTACTTTCGAAATCTTAAATTTGACGCGAGTGACGTCCCCTTTACTATAGGCCTATAGACAAGGAAAATGACTGACAGTAGTTCAAATGTTGGGTAGCTAAAACGGATTAGGATTCTATTGACTGAATGATGTGATTAGAAAATGGCATCCGGAAGAAAAAGTACCTCTCCTATTATTGTGATAACGATCCAGCACCTGCACAATATGTACAGCCTACGAAAATAAGAAGGTTGCCAATTTTTACCTAACAAACTAGCTTAAAAATCGCGTTAGAATAAACTAATCTTGAACTACTCTTCTAGGTCTTGTAGAGGAAGCATTAAATTAGATACTTGGCAACCTCAAAAATATATGTGAAAAGAAAAATGAACAAGAATATTTCAGATACTTCCTGGTCTAATAGATCTACGACTACTGGACTAGTAGAGACCACCTCCACCATTTTTAAAATTAGATTGTCGACCACAATGACTGCCTCCACCATTTTTTTCAACAATACTGACGATAATGGGAATGTGCCCTCCATTTTTAATCAAATGATACACCTCTCGTAGTGACCATATTCACCATATTTCTAAATCGTAAAACATTCAAATTTTAACGGCATATTCGTCATACTTTAGAAATCATAAACTTAACGCGAGTGACGTCCTCTTCACAATAGGCCTATAGGCAAGGAAAATGGCTGAAAATATTTCAAATGTTGAGTAATTAAAACGGACTAGGATTCTATTCGCTGATTGATGTGATTAGAAAATGGCATTCGGAAGGAAGAAATAGCCTTGCGATTCTTTAATCCTTCAGGATGAGAATTTTTAAGGGTTTTAAAACATTAATTGGCTTACAGCGCGGAAACTACTCACTTTAGGGAAAAGTTACTAAGGGTCTTTCTGGTTCAGAAATATCCGAGAAATTAGAAAAAAATTCGCTGCGAAAAAAACTGTTTTATGTAATGATTTAAGAGAGGAAGGTATTGAAAAAATTGACCAAAACTGGGCTAGCAAGATTCGGATTACCATGCTTTGACCTTCTTCTCAGTTGATACCAGTTCATAAACTGCGGTCCTCACATTTTGCAAGCTCAATTCACAATTCACAATTTTGACTTAACAAACTAGCTTAAAAATCGATTTCGAATAAACTAATGTTGAACTACTCTTCTAGGTCTTGTAGAGGAAGCTTTTAATCAGATACCTGTCAACCTCAAAAATATATACGAAAAGAAAAATGAACAAGAATATTTCAGATACTACCTGTACTAATATAATATATCTAAGACTCCTGGACTAGAGACTGCCTCCATCAATTTTAAAATTAGATTGTCGACAACCAGACATTCAACGGTGACCGCAACCACCATTTTTTTTTAATGAGGCTGTCGATAATGGTGGATGTGTCCACCATTTTTAATTATATCTTACACCTCGAGTAGTGACCATATTCACCATATTTCGAAATCGTAAAATTTCCAATTTTTTATGGCATATTCGTCATACTTTCAGAATCGTAAACTTAACGCGAATGACATCTCCTTTACTATAGTCAAGGAAAATGGCTGAGAGTAGTTCAAATGTCGAGTAGTTAGTAGTAGTTGATGTGATTAAAAAGTGGCATCCGTTCAGGATTTTTAGGGGTTTACAGACATTAAATGGCTTACAGCTCGGAAATGACTTACTTTAAACAAAAGTTACTAAGTGCCTTTCGGTTCTGAATTAACCGGAGTGAAAAAAAACTTTTTTGTAATGATTTAAGAGGTATTAAAAAAAATAACCAAAACTGGGCTAGCAAGACTCGAATTATTATTCTTTGACCTTCTTCTCAGTTAATACCAGTTCATAAAGTGCGCTCCTCACTTTTTGCAAGCTCAATTCCATCCAGGACCTGCACAATATTGTACAGCCTACGAAAATAAGAAGGTTGCCAATTTTGACCTAACAAACTAGCTTAAAAATCGCTTTCGAATAAACTAATCTTGAACTACTCTTCTAGGTCTTGTAGAGGGAGCTTTTAATTAGATACTTGTCAACCTCAAAGATATATGCGAAAAGAAAAATGAATAATATTTCAGATACTACCTGGACTAATATATCTAAGACTCCTGGACTACAGACCGCATTCACCATTTTTAAAATTAGATTGTCGACAAGTACATTCAACGGTCGCAACCACCATTTTTTTAATGAGACTGTGGCTAATGGTGGGTGTGTCCACCATTTTTTAATTATATCTTACACCTCGAGTATATTGACCACATTCACCATATTTCGAAATCGTCAAAGTTACAATTTTTGATGGCATATTCGTCATACTTTCGGAATCGTAAACTTAACGCGAATGACGTCTCCTTTACTATAGGCAAGGAAAATGGCTGAGAGTAGTTCAAATGTTGAGTAGCTAGTAGTAGTTGATGTTATTAAAAAGTGGCATCCGTTCAGGATTTTTAGGGGTTTACAGACATTAAATGGCTTACAGCTCAGAAATGACTTACTTTAAACAAAAGTTACCAAGTGCCTTTCTGGTTCTGAATCAACCGGAGCGAAAAAAAAACTTTTTTTGTAATGATTTAAGAGAGGAAGGTATTAAAAAAATAACCAAAACTGGGCTAGCGAGATTCGGATTACCATTCTTTGACCTTCTTTTCAGTTGATACCAGTTCATAAAGTGCGGTCCTCACTTTTTGCAAGCTCAATTCCATCCAGCACCTGCACAATATTGTACAGCATACGAAAATAAGAAGGTTGCCAATTTTGACCTAACAAACTAGCTTAAAAATCGCTTTCGAATAAACTAATCTTGAACTACCCTTCTAGGTCTTGTAGAGGAAGCTTTAAATTAGATACTTGTCAACCTCAAAGATACATGCGAAAAGAAAAATGAATAATATTTCAGATACTACCTGGACTAATATATCTAAGACTCCTGGACAGAGACCGCCTTCACCATTTTTGAAATTAGAAGACAGTAGACATTCAACGGTGACCGCAACCACCATTTTTTTAATGAGACTGTCGCTAATGATGGGTGCGTCCACCATTTTTTAATTATATCTTACACCTCGAATAGTGACGACATTCACCATATTTTGAAATCCTTCCATTTCTTTGACGGCATATTCATCTTGCTTTCGAAATCATAAATTTGACACGAGTGACGTCCCCTATACTATAGGCTTATAGGCAAGGGAAATGGCTTAGAGTAGTTCAAATGTTCAGTAGTTAGTAGTAGTTGATGTGATTAAAAAGTGGCATCCATTCAGGATGATAATTTTTAGGAGTTTACAGACATTAAATGGCTTACAGCTCGGAAACGACTTACTTTAGACACAAGTTACTAAGGACCTTACAGGTTCTGAACTATCTGGATCGAAAAAAAAAACACGTTTTTTGTAATGATTTAAGAGAGGAGGGTATTGACCTTCTTCTCAGTTGAGAATTTTTAGGGGTTTTCAGATAGCTCGGAAACGATTCACTTTAGAGAAGAGTTACTAAGGATCTTTCTGGTTCAGAATTCTCCGAGAAACTGTTTTTTGTAATGATTTGAGGGAGGAGAGTATTGAAAAATTGTCCAAAACTGGGCTAGCAAGATCCGGATTATTATCTTTGACCTTCTCAGTTGATACCAGTTCATAAAATGCAGTCCTCACTTTTTGCAAGCTCAATTCCATCCAGGACCTGCACAATATTGTACAGCCTACGAAAATAAGAAGGTTGCCAATGTTGACCTAACAAACTAGCTTAAAAATCGCTTTCGAATAATCTAATCTTGAACTACTCTTCTAGGTCTTGTAGAGGAAGCTTTTAATTAGATACCTGTCAACCTCAAAAATATATGCGAAAGGAAAAATGAATAAGAATATTTCAGATACTACCTGGACTAATATAATATATCTAAGACTCCTGGCCTAGAGACCGCCTTCACCATTTTTGAAATTAGAATGACAAGTAGGCATCAACGGTAACCGCAACCACCATGTTTTTAATGATACTGTCGATAATGGTGGATGTGTCCACCATTTTTTAATTATATCTTGCACCTCGAGTAGTGACCACATTCACCATATTTCGAAATCGTAAAATTTCCAATTTTTGATGGCATATTCGTCATACTTTCGGAATCGTAAACTTAACGCGAATTACGTCTCCTTTACTATAGGCCTATAGGCAAGGAAAATGGCTGAGAGTAGTTCAAATGTTGAGTAGTTAGTAATAGTTGATGTGATTAAAAAGTGGCATCCGTTCAGGATTTTTAGGGATTTACAGACATTAAATGGCTTACAGCTCAGAAATGACTTACTTTAAACAAAAATTACTAAAATCCTTTCTGGTTCTGAATCAACCGGAGCGAAAAAAAACTTTTTTTGTAATAATTTAAGAGAGAAGGGTTTTAAAAAAATAACCAAAACTGGGCTAGCAAGATTCGAATTATTATTCTTTGACCTTCTTCTCAGTTGATACCAGTTCATAAAATGCGCTCCTTACTTTTTGCAAGCTCAATTCCATCGAGCACCTGCACAATATGTACAGCCTACGAAAATAAAAAGGTTGCCAAAATTGACCTAACAAACTAGCTTAAAAATCGCTTTCGAATAAACTAATCTTGAACTACTCTTCTACGTCTTGTAGAGGAAGCTTTAAATTAGATACTTGTCAACCTCAAAGATATATACGAAAAGAAAAATCAATAATATTTCAGATACTACCTGGACTAATATATTTAAGACTCCTGGACTACAGACCGCATTCACCATTTTTTAATTAGATTGTCGACAAGACATTCAACGGTGACCGCAACTACCATTTTTTTAATGAGACTGTCGATAATGGTGGATGTGCCCACCATTTTTTTAATTATATCTTACGCCTCGAGTAGTGACCACATTCACCATATTTCAAAATCGTAAAACAGAATTTTTGACGGCATATTCATCATACTTGCGGAAGAAATAGCTTCAGGATGAGAATTTTTAATGGTTTTCAGACATTAAATGTCTTACATGTCGGAAACGACTTTGTTTGCAGAAAAGATACTAAGGGCCTTTCTCGTTCTGAATTATCCGAGAAACTAGAGAAAAAAACTTCTTTTTGTAATGTTTTAAGAAGGGTGCGGATTAAAAAAATTGACTATTCGTCTGATTATTATTCTTCCTCGCATTTTGCACTCTCAATTCCATCCAGCGTTTCTGATGTCGCCTAATTCGATATCTGTAGAAAAACGGCGTAGGGTAGGATCGCTTAATAAAAACACATGCTGCTTTTCAATTTATTTATTGAACATGTAAATTGAAACCAATAAAAAAAATAATATGGTGTATATATTTCTTTTGTACACGAACTTACACTAAAAACCAAGTACGTCAACTGTGGAGAGACACCAATTCAGAGTGTGAGTTCATTAAACGTTAAAAAAACATTAATAACGTAAATATATATATTTTTAACCTAAAAACAAATATAATAAAGATTCGGAATACAATTACATATTTTTACACTAGATACAGTTAAACAAGAAGCACGTAAGAAATTTCAGATTCAAATACTCGCCAGCACAGAAAATAGGTTCTAATTAAATGTACGTTCGTAACCAACTCAGCTTCTTATTTAACCAAAATTTGGAGTAAACCAGGCAACAGATCCCTACTTTCTATGCTAGCTTAGTAACGCCCTAATTTCTTTATGAAGATGACACAAAAAATCTACGTAGCTTGGCGAGCCATCCGTCCCGCGGTCTTCAGCCAAAAAGTGCTTGAATACCGGCTCCAGTTTCTCGCGCTGCCTCACCAACGTCAACTGAAATTCAAAATCAAGTGGTCAGCACTAAAATATACTAAGTGACATATAAATCCGAACACCCAGTTTAAATGGTTTTATTTTAATAAAAGTTGGTGAATGTGTTTATCTTACTGTAAATAACAAGTGCAAAAATTTTCAGCCTTATCAGTTGGACATTCCGGTTTTTATACTGCTTTTTTTTAATTCACTAACGCTCTAAAAATGAATATTTCAGCCGCAGTAAAGAATCAACGTTGGCGGATTTTGGTTCTTGACATCCTTTACGATCGGTTACGAT
Source organism: Acanthoscelides obtectus (assembly GCA_963669975.1). NCBI lineage: Eukaryota > Metazoa > Arthropoda > Insecta > Coleoptera > Chrysomelidae > Acanthoscelides > Acanthoscelides obtectus. The sequence continues at coordinate 85,836,593 of CAVLJG010000009.1, forward strand.
GCCTAGAGTACGGAGACCTGTACGATTTCGTCAACTTAGTGAGTTTGATAGGGGCCGTATAGTGGGACTTCGGGAAGCTGGACTTTCTTTTCGGGCAATTGCAGTTAGAGTGCAAAGAAGTGTAGACACTGTGGTTAGGTGTTGTCAAGCATGGCTTCGAGAAGGTCGTACGCAAACAGCAAGGGGCTCTGGACGCCGCCGTAGAACAACAGACCGTGAAGATCGCCGCCTAAGATTATTGGCCTTAAGGGACCGTTTCTCCACTACCAGGTCCATTGCAAATGAATGGTTTGCAGAACACGGAAGACCTATTGGCATGCGAAGTGTTTACCGACGAATGAGAAGTTTTGGCTTGTTTTCATACCGGCCACACTGGGTCCTCCCTTTAACTCGAGAACACCGACGTAATCGACTTGAGTGGTGCAGACAACGGTCACTCTGGGATCAGGAATGGAACAGTATTGTCTTTAGTGACGAGTCTCGATTTTGTTTAGGCATGCACGATGGTCGTGCCAGGGTTAGAAGGCGACGTGGTGAAAGGAGGAATCCACAGTTTTTTTGTTGAAAGACATGTTCATCACACTGTTGGAGTTATGGTTTGGGGTGCTATATCTTATGGTTCCAGGTCACCTTTAATCTTCATCAGAGGTAACATGAACGCGCAGCGCTATATCCACGAAGTTCTAGAACCCCATATTTTACCCTATCTTGACACCCTGGCAGATCCAACTTTCCAACAAGATAATGCCCGACCACATGTTGCAAGAGTCACAATAGACTTCTTTCAACATAATGATGTCACATTGTTACCATGGCCACCAAGATCTCCCGACTTATCCCCAATTGAGCACGTGTGGGATATGATGGGTAGATTGTTCAATTTGCAACGTCCTCCTCAGACTCTAGAAGCACTTCGAGAGGAGTTGGTGGTTGCCTGGAATGACATACCACAGGAGGACATTGACCACCTGATCAGAAGCATGCCTAGGCGCGTTGGAGAATGCGTAGCACATCAGGGTGCATCCACACATTATTAAAGGTCAAAGGGCTTTAAAGCAGTGCAATCATTTTGAAATTTTTATCATTTACTTATTATGCTTCATTAAGTACTTATACAAAATTTTATTAAAATAAAACCATTTAAACTGGCTGTTCGGATTTATAGGTCACTTAGTATATAACTACAGCTTAAAAGCGGAGAAAATCGCATGTAAATTCCCCTAGTACAACGATGAAAGAGGTTTTGGTGCTCAGCAGCAGCCGGTGTTGCCACATATTCAAAAAAAGTTCTCAAGGAAAACTATTTAATGCTGTAGAAATTTATGAGAAAAAGTACATTTTGCGTTACGAGATATCCTGTATAAATAAAAAGATATTTTAGCAGTTCTTTCAGATTAGCTTGAAATCAACGATACTAAAATTTTTGTGAACTAAAATTTGTCTGAAAATGGCTGTGACTTGTCAAAGTTGGGAATTTTTTCAGGCATTTCACTAAATATCTAAGCAATGGACAGTGGAAACCATGTGTTATCTGATATCAAACTTCTTGTTTTTATGCAATAAAATTTAGGGTATTCTATTTAAAAAAATACATGGCAAGGGTATATAATACTATAAAATGATTTTGGAGATCTTTTTTTTCCAGTTCGCTCAAAGAACTAGGAGCGTGAAGATGGCGGCACTGTCTCTCACCTCAGCGGTAGCCATGACAAAAATCCACGAATTACGGTTTGAACTGCTTGACCATCCGCCTGACTCACCAGATCTAGCCCCAAGCGAAAAACGCCGAGTACTATTTGGATGGGAGTATCGCTGGGAGAAGTGTGTAGAATTACAAGGAGGCTGTATGTTGAAAAATAAAAAAAATCCGAAAAAATGTCTTGTATCTTTGTTAAGTCGGAAACTTTTCCGACCGCCCTCGTACTTTCTATTTTTGTTGGGACACCCTGTATGTTTTAATTATCGAGATGGTACCGCGTAAAATCCGAAAAAATCAGAATCGTACTCGTCGCATTTGTCTCGTCTTTGCGCACTTAAAATAAAGAAAGTAATGTAATGGATATCTCCAAATAGTCTCCGCTAAAAATCCGTATTTTTTTATACCTTTGGGATAGTACTAAAATTCTGCAATTTTTTACAATCGAATTTTAGTGACAGTGACAGGTGGCTTATTATTCGTAGATTGTAGTTTAACCCATGTTTGTAGTCAGAAAATGTTTAAACTTCGACACCGATTTTGTTATTTTATTTATCCACCACTCAAACCAAACAAAGTGTACTGAACCTTTTACAGCCTGTGCCACTGATTTAAGTTCAATTATTGAGAAAATATGTACAATATATTACATATACAAGAGGATTTCAGGTCTAAAAAAAAATGCGTAGAAAGAAATGACGACGATGAACGTTTCCAATGGTGAATTCGTTTTATCAAATAAAAAATTCCATATGCCTGAAAAAAAAAATCTGGAAACCTTATTTTTGAAACAATCCTCGTACCATCTATTATTAATAAGAGAAAATAAAGAGCTTTATTTTTCTACTCACCCTCATACACCGATGCCTCTGTATCCTAACTTCTTCTATAATTGACCTAACAGCAATATTTAGAGGATTTTCCAGCTCAGGAAGTCCTGCTTCCAGGTTCACTTGAATAGCAGATGGAGCACCAAACAACTTCTGGATAAATTCTGGATTCACGCCCAAGCCGAACCAGAGGAACATGTGAATGCCATTTTCTGGAAAAAAAATATTTTTATGCAGTTTCACCAATATGATAAGAAAATGTTAAAAACACATGAAAGAAGAGTTAACGATTTGTTATTTTAAAACATTTCTAAATTTGTAGTCAGTAAGTTTCATTAAATTAAATATTTAAAACACACATGACAACAGCGCTTCGGTCTTTCATCACCCTTATCGAACCGGCAATCGATCGCAAACGGTAACAGTGGTTAGTTATCGTTTTGCATAGATAAATTACTTTATCGTTTTGTAGAACAGAGCATCGGGCGTGTTGTTTTGTTTTTGTTCGCGTACATCGTCGTGTTTATTTACAATGTTCTCGAATCAAGAGTTCGCCGACATGTTGTTAGTTTACGGTGAAGCTCGTCAGAATTCAAATCTTGCAGCTCAAATTTATCGCCAAGTGTACCAAAGACTTCGAGATACAGGAAGTGTTCAGCCCACTAATATCCTCATACCACTCGTGAAGGCCATTTCCAACAACGTTTTAAAATAAATATTTGGGCGGGTATTCTTGACAGGTATTTGGCCCTTTCGAGTTACCCCCAAAGTTGTCAGCAGAAGGATACCTTAGCTTTCTAGCCTATAACCTACCAGAACTTTTGGAACAGACCTTAGACAACATGCCATTACAACGGAGACAGAATTTGTGGTTTCTTCATGGCGGGGCACCGCAACATATTTTAGAGGCGTCATTCAGTATTTGAATGAACGTTATCCAAATCGCTGGATCGGCGAAATGCTCGTGATCCTCTAAAATGGCCAGCAAGATCTCCTGACCTCAATCCGATGGATTTCTGGTATTGGGAAGAACATAAAGGGATGGTTTATGGGGCTGGTCCAATAACAACTGAAGCACAACTTCGCCAAAAAAAATTTTAATGCGGCCGAGAAGTTATGAAATATGACCAAAGCTCAGGACGCCGCTCCACATCGAGCTCTGAGCGAAATGAACGAATTCGGGACTGCGGATAGAATGATTCAATCCCCGTCCACGAAATTCTGACAGAAAAGCTTGCAATGAAAAAATTGGGCGCGAAAATCGATCCGAAGCTCTTGACTCCAGAACAGAAAGCAAGGAGGGTTGCTTACTGTGATGATTGGTTGGACGCTGAGGTGGACTTTCTCACTGAAGACGAGTGTTGGTTCTACGAATTCGACGTGGAGCTGAAATCTCAAAGCCTGGAGTGGAAGCAAGCAGGGGAACCGAGAACAAAAAAGGTCCAATCTGAAAACAATGTTGATTCTTTTCTTTGATTCTCGGGGCATTGTTCCCCAGGAATTTGTCCCTCCCAGCCAGACAATGAACGGAAACTTCTACATTGAAGATCAGAGCTCGTGTGGCCCGAGCTCGCCCGGATTTGGTATAACAAGAATATTAAGGCAGCTCAAAATTTGAGAGACAAACAATACAATAAATGTATATTCACAAAATCAAATGATGATTGGGAGGTATATAAAACTCTTAGGAATAAATGTGTATATGTAATTAGAGAAGAAAAAAGAAATTCTACGATAAACAAATCGATAATAACAAGTGCGACAGTGTAAAGATGTGGAAGACTTTAAAAAGACTGATCAATTCGAAGCCGCATGATTGTGTAAATCAAGTTCAATTCGAAAACGGTACCGAAACAAATTCTTTGGTGATTGCATACAAACTAAATGAATATTTTGTGGAAAGTATTGTTGATATTGTAGGTACTGCCAATGCTGCACCTGACTATATGAAAATCAGTTTCCAGGGGGAAATGTTGCATACACTTTCAAAATTTCACAGCGTATCATTGAATTATCTAAGAAAAAAAGTAAACAGTTTAAAATCAAATAACAACTACTACTAAAAACGTGCTGAAAAACTTGTTTCGAAATTTTGGGATATCCTGTATTAAATTGGATCAATTGTTCACTGAGAAGCAGTTCTTTCCCTGAAAATTTGAAATGCTCTACAATAACACCAGTTCCCAAAATAAAAAATTCTAAAAGATGCAGCGATATGAGACCAGTAAATGTGTTACCAGACATTGAAAAATTATTAGAGTCCATAGTGCATGACCAATTAATGCAGTTTATAGAAGAAAACAAAATTTTAGTGGAGGCGCAAGCAGGCTTTCGAAAAAAATATTCCACAGAAACAGCTTTCCAGTTGGTAACTGAGAATTGGAGAAGAGCCATAGACTCAGAAGAAGTTGTCATAGCAGTATTTTTGGATTTGAAGAGGGCATTTGAAACGATTGATAGAGATATTTTGTTAGGTAAATTGAAGGCATATGGTATAACAGGAAGTGTTTTAGATTGGTTTAGAAATTATTTCTCTAAAAGGATGCAAGTTACAAAAGTTAATGACACTATTTCATCAAAAATTGAAAATACGTTGGGTGTTCCACAGGGCAGTATCCTGGGACCACTTCTTTTTATTTTATACATGAATGATTTACCTGCCATAGTCAAAAAATGCAAAATTCAAATTTTCGCCGATGACACTATGATTTATATAAGTACTAAAAATATTCAGTCTGGTATCTCTTATATAAATGAAGACTTGAAGCTTGTCTCAAAATGGTTAGCATCTAACAGACTAAAATTAAATGCAAGTAAAACGAAAGCCTTGTTAATCGGAAAAAAACAATGTACAAATGTTCAACTGAATATTGATGGTGAAGATATTGAATTCGTAGAAAATTTTAAATACCTGGGGGTTTTTTGTTGACTCTCGATTAATTTTTGATATTCATTATGAAAAAGCTATAAATAAGATTAGTAGTAAAGTGGGATATTTATCGAGAGTTTCTGGATGTCTGAGTTCATATAGCAGAAAAATTATCTATAATACCATCATTCTTCCAAATTTCTTGTACTGTTCGACTATTCTATATTTAGCAAATAATTCCATTTTTGAAAGACTGCAAATTTTACAAAATAAGTGCATGAGAATAATACTAAATAAAGATAAATATACTCCAATTAGGCAAATGCTTAGCAAATTAAAATGGCTCAATGTAAAAAATTTTATCAAATATCTTGTAATGATATTCATTTATAAAGTAAAAAATAATATATTTCCATCAAGTCTAACTAATTTAACATCATCAAATGTCGACCATCATTTACATAATACCAGAAATAAAGGTGACTTCCATTTAATGACCAAAAAGTAAAACATATGCTACAAATCTGTATTCCATCAAGGGTTGATTGAATATAATAAATTATACTCGGAGATAAAAGACCAGAAAACTTTGACAAAATTTAAAGTAAAATTGAGAAGTCACTTGTTAAATCTATAATTATAGGTTGCCCAGCATTTACATCATACACCATATGGCCTGAATTTACTAGTTCTAAGTTGTTTACAATTGTTCTGTTTATGTAGCCAAATGTGCTAAATAAATCTTTCTACTACTACTAAAGGGGGCAGGTGGATCCTTCATCACGTCACCCGCCTTATTCACCCGATTCAACCCCTTGCGACTTCTTCCTGTTCCCAAAATGCAAAATGATACTTCAGGGCGGCACTCGGGGGATGTGGAAACCGCCAAGGCAGAAACGACAAGGTAAATGAAGAGCCTCACAATTGAAAACTTTCAGAGATCGTATCAACAGTGGAAACCGCATCTTGTCTAAGGGGGAGTACTTTGAAGGAGACCTTATAAAAATACCTGAACAATTGTAAAACAAAATTATTCCACATTTATACCTATTATGGATACAAACCTGTCTATAAATGTCATATACCCTCGAACTAGACGACGAATGCTAAGGAAATAATCGAATATATAACAAACAAAGAGGAGAGCAACTTACCTAAAAGGTACACGCCTTGATCTCCGATCTTCTCGTAAGTACACCTGATGGGGGCGGGAATGGTGACAGGCCCATCGCCGGTGGGCGGTTCCAAGTCGTGCAGCGGCATCAACCGCGGGTAGAAGTAGTTGAGGGACGAGGGCACGTCCATGGTCATGACGGCCATCATGACGAATGACCGGTCATCTACGGTCATGTCGCTGCCTCCGCTCAGCGCGTCGCTCCGCAGGAGACAGTTGACGTACAGAGGGAGGAGCTTCATGCATTCGGGGAGGATCAGCTGACCTGTAATGAATAAAAATACAAAAAACGCGACTGCAGAAACTGAAAGGGTTTTAGTTCAAATGTCCAAATCCATCAGCCGGTCCGTCAAATTTCCGTTTCTGTTGGAAGGGTCAATGAACACTTCAATTAGAAAATTTTATTGTATTGAACAGTGAGTGCCACAATTATTCTACTAGCGGAAGTATATAATGGGTGATTTTTTTGCTAGTATCTTTTTGGCAACACTGTTTTTGACAGATGACGCGTGAATCGTGTCTTGTGTCATTGTCAAACTTGTTCAGTTTGGTCTATAATTTAACCATGAATCGACTTACGAACGAACAACGCTTGCAAATTATTGAATTTTACTATCAACATTCATGCTCGGTTAAGAGAGTGCATCGAGCACTGCTTCCAATTTATGGGCAATTTGGTCGGCCTACTGAGGGAGCTATTCGGAAGCTTGTGACTAAATTTCGAACCCAGTTTACATTATTGGACATTAAACCACCAACACGCAGACGTAGAGTGAGGACTGAAGAAAATATTGCGGCTGTATCCGCCAGTGTTAGTGATGACCGCAATTGGGCCTCTGTTACTCCACTACGTGGAAAATTTTGCGACAGGATTTGGGTGTAAAACCTTATAAGATACAGCTGGTGCAAGAATTGAAGCCACACGACCTCCCACAACGTTTCCAATTTGGTGAATGGGCGCTAGCAAAGTTGGAGGAGGATCCACATTTTTATCGAAAAATTGTGTTCAGCCACGAAGCTCATTTCTGGTTGAATGGGTACGTTAACAAGCAAAATTGCCGCATCTGGAGTGAAGACCAGCCAGAAGCATTGCAAGGGCTACCAATGCATCCCAAAAAAATCACTGTTTGGTGTGGATTATGGGCCGGTGGCATCATCGGGCCGTACTTCTTCAAAGACGACAATGGCCGGAATTCAACTGTGAATGGCGAGCGCTACCGTGCGATGATGACAAACTTTTTTTTGCCCAAAATGGAAGAGCTGGACTTGGCTGACATGTGGTTTCAACAAGACGGTTCCACATGCCACACCGCAAACAATGGCCCTATTGAGAGCCGAGTTCGGTGAACAGTTTATCTCACGTTTGGGGCCCGTCAATTGGCCGCCTAGATCGTGTGATTTAACGCCGTTGGACTATTTCTTGTGGGGCCATGTTAAGGCTAATGTCTACAGGGATAAACCAGCAACGATTGACGCACTGGAAGCCAATATTGAAGCATTTATTCGTGAGCTACCGGCCGATATGTTGGAGAGTGTGCCAAAATAGGACCTTGCGCATGGGCCATCTAAAGCGGAACCGCGGCCAACATTTACATGAAATAATCTTTAAACATTAAATTATATCGACCGTTCTATCGACTCAAATAAAGATTTAATCGTTTTTTAAATTTTTTTGTGTTTTTTTTTTAAATCAAATCCTGTACCTCTTAAAAAATCAGCGGAAATGAGTAAGATGAAACATAACATACAATTTCCGATTTTTTTTTTTGCAATTACAATACTCGACCAGAGGAAAGTGGAAAGTAAAAATAAATATCGCTCACCTGCGCTGCTAGGCGACGCGCAATTCTTCCTGTACGCCGCGAGTATTTGCGCGGATCTGCTCACTATGGCCTCTTTGACGGCTTTCGGATTGCTGTCGAGCAACTTGTACACGGCTTGTTTGCTGATGTAGTTGATCAAAGTATCTAGTTCGCAACTGCGATACAAATCCGCCATTTGCGAACACGATTTGAAAGATAAATTCAATATTCGCAGTCTCCGTTGACCCGAACAGGAGGTGTACAGCAAGGCAGCTTGCACGTAAACATTTTCCTCTTCTGTCAGTTTGTCGTCGTGCTTGATCTCTATACCAACGGCTTTGTCACAATCTGAAAATTAAAAAAATATAATTTCCCCCATCAGCCAGGTCCAATCTACAGGGTGTCCGCAAAGTTGGGGAAACAACTACCCTTGAAATAACAAAGGTAATGTGTTGTGAAACGAGGGAGACCAAGTAAAAAAAAATAAAGGAAAAAGTACTCACTCTCCAGTTGACGAGAAGGGCTAAGTACGTCTCTGCCCGAAATCATACCGCTCCAACAGAAAATGAAATCAGCTGATGCGCTACCGAGCAGACGCAGGCAAACAAGGAAGGCAAAATGTTGCGTAAAAAGTCTAGGTATTGCATCCCGTCCGATCGATTTGGGAGAATAAATGGTCCAATGAGCATACCGTTCACCATGCCAGCCCAAACATTCACCGAAAATGTTTGTTGAAAATGTGCCCGACGGACAGCGTGCGGATTTTCTACTGACCAAACATGAGTGTTGCGAAAGTTATTCACCCCATTACGCGTGAACGTAGATTCGTCTGTCACCAATATGCACTTCAAAAAGTCCGGATTATTGTCATGTTGATGCAACAACCACTCACAAAACCGCACTCTTCCCGGAAAATCGTCAGGTTGAAGGGCTTGTACACGTTGGACGTGAAACGGATACAGCCCCTCTTCACGCAACGTTTGCCACACTTTAGTTTTTGATACTTGCACTTCTCTAGCCACGTCTCTAGTGCTTGTTGAGGGATTCTCGTCTACGCGATTACCTCTACACGCGTGACCGTAACCGTCGGTTGAAGGTTGCATACTGACCTGACACACCCTATCACCCATTTGAATTGTTTGCATTTTACGAGTACATTATCAAATAATGAAATAATACCTGAGAGCCAAAAATAACAGACTCCATCTTTATTTACACTGCGTTCCGTCGTAATTTACGTCTGGCATTGCGGCGTTGTCAGATTTTATTTTACTTTTAAAAAAATGCCGTTTTGATCCCCATGCTATATGAAACTTTTTGCTTCTTTAAACCCCCTCTATCACCCATTTGAATAATGACTATCATAACGTTTACACCCTGTATATGTAAATCTCTGAGACAAACACACGACGCCACAACATCCACGGCTTATTTCCGAAGGCGAAAACAAAAATAAATGGAACACAAAGCATATATTGCACCTCAGTAAACACAGAAAAAAAACGCAATTCGTCGTTAGTAAATTTTATTTATGTACTAATGCAGTGATAACGGCGGATTTTCTCTTTAAAGCTTGTTTTATTTGAAGTAGAAAAGGATTTTTTTACCCTGTGTTTTACGAATTTAATGCAGGGTTACATAAAAAGCTGTTGGCTGTTTTATTTTACTGATTGGAGGCTGACTGTAGCAATAAAAAGTTTATATTTTTCGCGATTTTTGTTTTATTTCAACCTCATCCCTATCTCCACCACCAAATTCCAGAGCAGTTTTGTAGATATCAAAATATTCAAATTTATTTGGAGTAAACCTATTATGATACAAAACGAATGAAGTTCACTTACCAATTGCCGCTAACTCCATATCAGTTGTATTTGACATATAAAAGTGACCGTAGAAATCAGTAGGTCTGACTCCAGTGGAAGTTCTCACCCTCATGATGGCATCGAATGCAATTGGTCTGTTTATATCCATGACAACATCGTTTACTAGTCTGTCACCGTCTAAATCAGCCTGAAAACGTCGAATATCTAATTGAAAGTACTTATTTCAAAAACATCCATACTGATACAGGGTGGCCGATATAATAACTGACTGATTTAAGTTGCGCGCCATTTTTGATACACGCATTTATTATTATTATTATTATTCGTCAGTTGGTGCTGAAATTTGTACGAACAGGTGAAGTTAAAGACTTGCCAAGGTCGGGTCGTGTTCGAACTGTTCGTACTCCGGAAAATATCGAGAGAGTTCGTGAGTGTGTAGTGGAGCGCCCTGAGACGTCTACCAGACATCGTTCTCAAGAAACTATTTTAAAAAAAGACTTGCATTTGCGGCCATACACAATTCTGTTAACCCAAGAGCGGCTTCTAGAGGCGGACAGTTGTCTGATATTACTTTTCATACATAATTCCGAAGTTTCACTAAAAGATTAGATGAAAAAATGGACGTATTTTATTTCGTTTCAGAAATATTCAAGATACAAACCAGTTACTTACATATTGGTCACCCTGTATAATCGTAGATTCATCGGAAGTGCTTCTTTAGAAAGCATCGATGCTGACATTAAAAATGCGAAAATGTCGATGTTATAATAATAATTTTATTTTCAAATTGCTTTGCAGATATAAAACGTCAACAAGAAAAAGTCAGATTAACATAAGTAACAGGGTGTCCCAGAAGTCGACGTCAAGCCGAAACCGGGTGATAGGCAAAGTCATAACAGCTATCAGAAAAATATTTAAAAAAATTTTATGTATGTGTTTTGAAAATTATAGGTCTTTGAAAAAAATATAGAAATTTCACACCTTACGGCAGTCATCCATACCACATACAGCGTGTTCAACCTCTCCTGCCCCGGGATTATGAGCTCCGAGTTGCTTTTTGTCGCACAATGTTAGAAAGACACAGGAAAGATCCACAGTTCTTTGAAAAAATGTTATGGACAGATGAGACCACATTTAAGAAAGATGGGTTCATGAACCTGCATAACTTACACGACTGGCACGTAGCAAACCCACATTTGATGAGAGAAGATAAATCTCAATATCGCTTCAAGATAAACCATTGGACAGGAATTTTAAATGGTAAACTAATCGGTCCGTTTGAGTTCCCCGAGACTTTGACTGCTGAAGTTTATTTGGATTTTTTGAAAAATCATGTACAAAATTTATTGGTGGACGTGCCACTGAGTATTTACAGGGACATGTGGTTTCAGCATGATGGCTGCCCAGCGCACTATGCACTCTCAGTGAGAGAGTATCTCGATCAAAACTTTCCAGGCAGATGGATAAGGCGGTCTGGTACAATACCGTGGCCAGCCCGATCACCTGATTAGAATCCTTTAGATTTTTTTACTGGGGAACTGTAAAAGAAAAAGTGTATTTCAAGCCGATTCAAAATGTAGCTGAGCTACGGCAAAGACTATTGGAAGCAGCTGAGTTTGTTAATAACCGTGGATTCGCTCGTTTAATAACCCGATCGTTTTTAAGAAGATGTCGAGCGTGTATTGCGGCTGAAGGAAAACAGTTTGAGCATTTGCTGTAAAGGTAAATCATCATCAGCAGCATTTTGACGCCCACTGTTGTGCAAACAGTTATCCTTAAGAGTCCTTGTGCGTTTCCATAATCGCTGTTTAATTAGGCAATTTTGAATTTTGAAAAATTTTCATTAGTTTTTTTCAAATAAAAATTGTGCATAAGTTAACGAGTAATCTTCTAAGTGTTATACCATTTTGGAATCGTTATTAAATGCGCCAACTTTTAAGGTTACTTGCCAAACTCTCGTAGTACATTTTTTTCCAGTACAGCCAGTTAAAGTTGAGCAAAGTTTTACTTTGGAATACTTGGTTGGGAAATAAGTGGCAATTGTTCCTGAACGAGAAAAGTTGGCAGTAAGGTTGAGACACCAGTTTGAAGATGCATTATTCATCATTACATTGTAAAAATAAAATCCAAAAAAAGTTAATATTTGTAGTAACAGGAGTTGACAGACTGCCGTAAGGTGTGAAATTTCTATATCTTTTTCAAAGACCTATAATTTTCAAAACACATACATAAATTTTTTTTAAATATTTTTCTGATAGCTGTTATGACTTTGCCTAACACCCGGTTTCGGCTTGACGTCGACTTCTGGGACACCCTGTATAGATGATTAATTTAGAATAAAATATGTGATAAGTTATAAAATAAGTATCAAAAATTATGTTTCTTTAGAAGTACTAGGTGCGCCATCTATTAGTTTTTTTTACCTATAAGTGTATGCGTTACCATGTGAGTCAAAAGTCATGTGATATGCATAAATGAACTGTCAAAGGTATGCCATTTATAGTCATGGATTCGTTTGCAACACAACAACGCATTTTGTTATCCAAACTTATTACGAAAACGGTCGAAATATAAAAAATACTTTTCGCAAACTTCGCACTAGTTTTGGTCGACATGGACGCCATACAGAGCCTGGAATTCGTTGGATTGTTAATCGTTTTGAGGAAACTGGTTCAGATGAAGGTCGTAGACCACACCAACATGCTCGTCCAGCTCGTACTCGTGAAAAAATAGCCGCAGTGAGTGAAAGTGTGCGATAAGATCCAACCACCTCGACTAGGCACCGTTCGCAACAATTGGGAATTAGTGAGACCACCTTACGCCGGATTTTACACATTGATTTACACCTCCATCCATACAAAATCCACCTAACACTAGAATTGAAGCCGGCAACAGTGGCGTGTTTTTGTTAATAGGATGCTGGAAAGAGAAGACGGATTTTCGGCCAAAGTGCTCTTTTCTGATGAGGCTCATTTTCACCTCAATGGGTACGTAAATCAGCAAAATTGCAGATTCTGGGGGGCTGAAAATCCACACCAATATCATGAACAACCTCTCCATCCTGAAAAAGTGACTGTTTGGTGCGGATTATGGGCTGGAGGCATCATTGGACCATTCTTCTTTGAAGATGCCGAAGAAAAGGCCATTACCATCAACGGGGACGTTATCGCGGAATGTTAACAGGCTTTTTGTGGCCACAATCGGATCATGTTGGTGCCGACGATCTTTGGTTTCATCAAGACGGAGCAACGGCTCACACGTCTCGCCAAACAATCGCCTTATTGCACACGAAATTTCAAGACCGCATAATTTCACGAAATTCAGTCATTTGGCCCCTGAGATCGTGCGATTTAACACCTCTTGACTATTTTCTTTGGGGATGTTTGAAAGGACAAGTGTATGCGAATGGTCCCCGGACAATTCAAGACCTAAAGCGCAATATTCGGACTGAAATTGCGGCCATAGACCCGATTATTCTGGGAAAAGTCATTGAAAATTTTGATGTTCGGATGTAGGCTTGTAAACGAAGCCGCGGTGGTCACACGACTAATGTTATTTTTCATACATAAATGGCATAAACCAACCATCATTTATCAATAAAAAAAATCGATTTCACCTCGTAAAAAGCGTGTTGATTTTTCAAATAGAAAAAAGTGTTAGATGACACACCCTGTATAAATAGTTAAATAGAAAAAGAATAATAGATAAATATGTAATTATTAAGAATTATAAAGATTTTTATCTCCAAAACTTAAATAGTAGCATAACTAGCAAATCTAGATATAGAATTTAATTAATAAAAAAAAGAATTAATAAAAAATACAGGGTGGACCAGAAGTGGTGACACGGTTTAGAGAAAGAAAAACTGAATAGTTTACAGGCTTAAAACTTTCTTATTATCATTTGTATGTAATCTCATTTTTTTTTATTTAGTTTTGAAGACAACCTCGGCGAGATGGTGGCTTCCAGCAGCAATACACTGATGTAGTCTATTTCTGAAGGTATGCTGGATGTTTAACAACTTTCTCCTTCACACACCCCCCCCCCCGGAAAAAGCACACATGCTTAAATCTGGCGAGCGCGCTGGCCACCCAAAGTCACCTCTCAAAGAGACGAGCCGACCAGGAAACATTCGTCTCAATTTCGCTATAGAAATCCGAGCTGTGTGTGCTGTATCCCATTCTTGTTGGTACCACAGATCTCCTAAAATAGTTTTACCACTCAACTGTTGTAATTGTGGCTCGAAAAAGTTTTGCAGCATCGAAACATAACGATCAGCTGTGACAGTTACTGTTCAGCCATTCCGCTCAAAATAAAAGGTCCAGTGACCCCAAATTTTGACATCGCCCAGGTGAGTGAAGTTGCCCTCGGTTACTGTCAGCCCAGTACCGAAAATTCTGCTTATCGACAGCCCCAGAGAGGCGATCTTTCGCCTCGTCGCTGCTGGAAAAAGTTGATGTTTCGGGGATTCGTTCAAGCATTTCTTGACAACGATTTACACGGTTGATGTGATCATCAGGCATCAGTTCTTGAACAACCACGATTTTATATGGATGGAATGACAGTTCTTCATGCAGAATTTTCCTTAAAGAGCGAGCAGACATATCCAAAGCAATCGCATGCCTCCGAGCAGATCGCCTTGGTGTCATTCAACTGCTGCTCTCACAGCCATCAGATTTTCGGGTGTTGTGACAGATTCGGGTCTTCCAGATGCCTTGGGTCTTGTAGCGGATCCAGTTTCGTCCATGTACGGACCCAACGTCGAATTGTCTTACCGCTAGGAACCGTAACATTACGGGATGTTGAAATGTACGCGTGGTGATGATGGAGCGGCCATTTTCAAAAACCTTACGCAAAGCGAAGCCGCGGTGCTGCCCTGTCCAAATCATTGCCTCAACAGGGGACCTACAATGACACCGCCCCACACTTCCCGAGTCCCACCGCAGAACAAGCAATTAGTTAGACAAAACGCCACTCTGTAATATTAAATAGTGTTCAAATTTGAAAATGCTTAAGGCGAAACTAAAATATCACTTTATGAATACCCAAAATGCAATGTAAAATTTCAGAAAATTGATTAAAAAAGAAACTATACAAAGTTGACACCGTAGCATTAATGCTAAATAAATCTTCAACAAACACAGATACTACAGTTAGTACTCAATATCTGCCTGGAAAATTGTAGATACATAGGTCGAGTACTAGATAATAACCAGATATAAACTGCAGCCCAGTTCGCCTCCCCATAAAATCAAACTCAAGTAATTTTTCTTTACCTGGAAATATGTGTATTTGAAGACCTCCCCTCCGGTCAATCTCGACACCTGCCCGACCGTAGCGACGTCAATATACGAATTATTTACGACAAACAGATCAACTGAACAGCCTGCGGCCACGCAATCTTGGCCCAATTGGTTGTAAGCTTGCGTTTGAGGTGTCAGGATCGTCTTCTCTTTGTCAGTGCCGAGCAGTTTTCTGTCGTCTCTGTTTTTCAGTTTGCCAGGCGCTTCCGCCGTCGGCAAGGTCGTGTGGAATACTAGGAGTTTGCCTGCACACTCGGAAGCCTGAAAAAAGGCATAAATTATTGTATACTATGGACCGGATCAAAATTTGTAATTTTTTAATGATTTTTTGAAGTAGTGCATCTCCGCAAAGAATGCTCGTATTGGGGTTTGAAGAGAAGCATTTTCAAGCTTCAAATGTCTATCTTTTGGATGTTTAAGTCAAAGATTTTCTGCAGCTGCATCTTCCACGTAATCCATGGACTTGGAAAAATGGTTTCCGATGAACCAAAATATGGGCTCAATAGCCTGTTTATTGAAATTCTATTTGCTTTCATTAAAACCTGGATATCTAAGTCAAATATTTTCTGGAGTTGCATGTCCCAAGCAATCCCAGGAAACAGAGTTGAGAAAAAAAACATTTTTTATTTGGGTCCACGGACTTAGGAATGGTTTTCCGATAAACCGAAATATGGGCTCAATAGCCCGTTTATTCAAATTCAATTTGAGTTTATCAAAGTTTGGATACAACCACGTCTTCCTGTGATATCGGATTGTTAATGAAAAATATCTCTTTTGCGTTCGATTGCTGATATCTCAGGAACGAATCACCTTACAGAAAATCTAAGGGTGGTTTCAGAACCTGGAATGGATTCCGTTTGAGGATCAATGATCATTTATGAAAAAACTTTTTTTCATAATTCATATGTGCTAAAGAAAAACAAACAAAGAATAATTTATATATTTTGGAAAACCGAGTGCTAAATTGCAAATATTGAAAAGACGGCTGATGCTGACTATAACTTTTCAAGCTCCAACTACCCACAATGACACTGTAAAATCTCACTTTGATCTACCTAGAGTTTTTTTTTGAACCATCAGTTTCGTAAAACTTCAGGATCACGTTTACTGCTTCTAACGGAGAACGGCTTTTTTTACACATTTTCCTCACAAAAAGCATTCAAATTTATGGAAAAAATATTTTTCAAAAACTTTAACGCTTTAACCAAATGAAAAGCTGAATTCGGAGAGGCATTTTCGTTCAAAATCAGTTGGGTTTATATTCTTTCACAATTTTAAATTCTGTAACATTTAAATTGCGGGAACTGAAGTGTATAATTGGTTGCTTTAGTTTTTACACTTTCCATAAACCGGCCAAATCCACATCAGAAATTCAGTGAAAATGAATAAATGAAAATATTTTAAGCGGGCATCAAAAGTTGAATTAAACCATGATTTAGTTTATTTCATTCAGGAACTTGACAAAAATAACATTTTCAGGGTCAAAGTTTGTTTTATTTTAATTTTATCCTTTAAAAAATCAAAAAACTTTGCATAAACCAGTCAAGCCCATTAATAGTTCCCTCATAGCTCATTCATTTTTTTTTAAGTACAGACATATTTAAAAAATAATGTAGCAGAAATATCAGCAATTGACAATAAATACGAACATTTTCAGTAACAAAAAAATTTACATCAAAAATTTATGTTGTTCGGAAAGTTCTTGTGGTTTTTGTTATTTATATATTAAGTGACATATAAATCCGAACACCCAGTTTAAATGGTTTTATTTTAATAAAAGTTGGTGAATGTATTTATCTTACTGTTTATCAGTTGGACATTCCGGTTTTTATACTGCTTTTTTTTTATTCACTAACGCTCTAAAAATGAATATTTCAGCCGCAGTAAAGAATCAACGGATTTTGGTTCTTGACATCCTTTACGATCGGTTACGATGCCTAGAGTACGGAGACCTGTACGATTTCGTCAACTTAGTGAGTTTGATAGGGGCCGTATAGTGGGACTTCGGGAAGCTGTACTTTCTTTTCGGGCAATTGCAGTTAGAGTGCAAAGAAGTGTAGGCACTGTGGTTAGGTGTTGTCAGGCATGGCTTCGAGAAGGCCGTACGCAAAGAGCAAGGGGCACTGGACGCCGCCGTAGAACAACAGACCGTGAAGATCGCCGCCTAAGATTATTGGCCTTAAGGGACCGTTTCTCCACTACCAGGTCCATTGCAAATGAATGGTTTGCAGAACACGGAAGGCCTATTGGCATGCGAAGTGTTTACCGACGAATGAGAAGTTTTGGCTTGTTTTCATACCGGCCACACTGGGTCCTCCCTTTAACTCGAGAACACCGACGTAACCGCCTTGAGTGGTGCAGACAACGGTCACTCTGGGATCAGGAATGGAACAGTATTGTCTTTAGTGACGAGTCTCGATTTTGTTTAGGCATGCACGATGGTCGTGCCAGGGTTAGAAGGCGACGTGGTGAAAGGAGGAATCCACAGTTTTTTGTTGAAAGACATGTTCATCACACTGTTGGAGTTATGGTTTGGGGTGCTATAGCTTATGGTTCCAGGTCACCTTTAATCTTCATCAGAGGTAACATGAACGCGCAGCGTTATATCCACGAATCTTTTACCCTATCTTTACACCCTATCAGATCCAACTTTCCAACAAGATAATGCCCGACCACATGTTGCAAGAGTCACAATAGACTTCTTTCAACATAATAATGTCACATTGTTACCATGGCCACCAAGATCTCCCGACTTATCCCCAATTGAGCACGTGTGGGATATGATGGGTAGGAGATTGCTCAATTTGCAACGTCCTCCTCAGACTCTAGAAGCACTTCGAGAGGAGTTGGTGGTTGCATGGAATGAGATACCACAGGAGGACATTGACCACCTCATCAGAAGCATGCCTAGGCGCGTTGGAGAATGCGTAGCACATCAGGGTGCATCCACACATTATTAAAGGTCAAAGGGCTTTAAAGCAGTGCAATCATTTTGAAATTTTTATCATTCACTTATTATGCTTCATTAAGTACTTATACAAAATTTTATTAAAATAAAACCATTTAAACTGGGTGTTCGGATTTATATGTCACTTAGTATACTTTGACTTTATACATCATCTTAAAGCGCGTTTTTCGCTCTATCTATAAGTTGTATTCGTTTTTTTTTTGTCAGGACTTCAAATATAGGATGGCTAAAGAACCATTAAGCGCAGTGGCAGGCCACATGATGTCGTCGACGACGAATTAAAGGCCCTGGTGGAAGCAAATCCGTGCACAACTGTTCGTGACCTTGCGGTGACCTTGATGGTGATATTGCGACGATTTCCGACCACTTGAAACGGATCGGAAAGTAAAAAACGCTCGATAAATGGATACCGCACAAATTGAGGAAATACAAATCGTCGTTTTGAGGTGGCGTCTGCTACGCAACAAAAACGACCAGTTTCTCGACCGGATTGTGACATGTAATGAAAAGTGGAATCTCTATGACAATAGGTGACTGCATCCAAAGAAGGTTATGGTGATCTGCAGCCTATTATTTACCGTTAAAAGATTTTCTGTAAAGTGAAAAATTCAGAAACAAAGATGATATCCCACAAGTGCTGGATAAATTCCCGCGCCTAGAGGTATGAGGTATTTTAAAAATTGAATATACAGATTATCATCACATTATGACGTTGGTAAAAGATTATCAATAATGATGAACATTATTACTTGAGAAAGTTTACCCAAGGTATGACAAAAAGTAATCTATTACAATCTAAAAATGGGTAGAGCTAAGACAAATCCTTCCTAAACTGGTACTAACCTTCAGGGCCTCCAAGCCAGCTTGAATGGCAGGTAGCAATACTGTCTCAGTTTCCCTTGTATCCGCGAACATGCTCGGAATCTGCTCCATCAAAGCGTCGATTATAGCCTCTGATTCTTCGGGAGTACTCAAAAATCCGTCCAAAAGCGGCATGAACATTTCCTGCACGTCCCCGACCACCAACATTTGAGGCGCCGCTAAAGTGCCCTAAAACAGTTCATGGATAAAAAGCTTGATCAAAAAAAATTTATAGAGCTGTACATAGTAAAATGTTTCGCAAAAAGGTTCCAAGAATAATAAAAGCATCACCGAAAATTGTACAGAAGTACGAGCCGGAATGGACATGCATAGGAAGTACAGTCAACGTACAAAAGAAATAGTCTAACAAAAACAATAAGAGAGAGGAAGTTCAGGGTTGAATGTAAGAGTATCCATTGGCTAAATTTCGGCCTAATACACCCTCTTTGTATTCTGGAAGATTGATGTTGAGTTAGACAGGAAGCATACCGCAGCCTGCTCCAGATTAGGCTGTTAGTGTTACAACAAAAAATAACTCATCTGCGCGAATCTTACCTTGATATTATAGAAATGCACGGAGCTATTGTACGTGATGAATCCCACTTTCATATTGCTTTTCTCGTGCCCCTGGTCGACAGGCAGATTCTGAATGATCTCCTTCATCTGGGAACACAACAGATGCACCAATCCCGACTTGACGCTGTTGTATGACACGTCAATGATAAAAATGACGGCCGGGGGTTTAGGCAAAACGTTGTTTCGGCAGTAATCGGCAGTTGCCACGAATTCGTAAGCGCCCAGAATCAATTCGGGCCTTTCGAAACGGTCAATACGCTGGCCGGTGTGGTCTAAGTGTTGGAAATACTCTGTAGGGACTGAAACAAAGATCATTTTCTGTCAGGCCATCTCGGATAGTTTTCGAGAAAAAAATGAGTTCAATCAAGAGGTTTTGTTTATTTATATGTACAGGGTGGCGCATCGAAAACGAAACAGACGCATTAACTGGCAGCTGTTTTTTTTTTGAAAAACGCTCAGACCCGTCGATTTTGTTTTCAATAATAATAATAATAAAGATCTTGGTCAAAACGTTGCCGCACATTTTGCAATATTTGAGGAGTAATTTGAAGGCACTCATTCACAATTCTTTGTCGCAGGTCTTCTAATGATGTTGGCTGAGTAGCATAGATTTTGCTTTTTAAATGACCCCACATAAAGAAATCCAAAGGTGATAAATCTGGCGATCTTGGGGGCCATTCGATGGCACCTCTTCTACCAATCCATCAATCTGGTCTAAATATTGTCGAACACGTAATGCGTAATGTGGTGGGGCACCATCCTGTTGGAACATCAACCTATTCGCAATGTACCGCCGATCATTCTGATTTTCAATTATGGCTGTTAATGCAGGATCTATGGCGTCTTCCAGTAATTCCAAATACATTTCACCGGTCAAATATCCAGGTAATAAAAAAGGATCAATGATCGCCACAAATACCAGCCCCAACATTTAATTTTTGTGGCTGGTGTGTATGAACCACATGATAAATTCTGGGATTAGAATCGGAGCAATATCGGCAGTTATGACGATTTACTACGCCATTTAAGAAAGGGAACATTGTCGGAAAGGCAAGTGTTGAATAGAAAATGTTCATCGTTTATAATTCGTCGACTAACACCACACACAGTCTCCAATTTGAGGGTACTTAACGTAGGATCTACATAAACTTGCCCTAAAACCCCCACTTCTATTGCTTCGTTCCTTATGGGTTTTTCAATGTTGCGTTTTTTATTGGCGACTGACCCAGTTCCCCGAAATTTAGCTACAAGTTCTAGAACATGTTTTCGATGCACGTTACTGTTCTCATGTCGCTCATTAAATATTTCTGCTGTTCTATTAGCGCACTGATTATTTCCGAAAAATATTTCGATAATTTCAACTCTTTCTGGTGTGGAATATACCATGGTTAATTTATGTAATAAAGCGTTACAAGTTATTTTAGCAACAAAGTTTCTTCAAATCCATCGCAAACTATGTACTAAATTCCTATTTAAAATAAGTACGAGATATTTCCTTATCTTTCTTCAAGAAATAATTTTTTTGCCACAAAAAAACGCTAAAATAGCTATTTTCAACAACAAAATGATAAACAAACCATGGGCGTAGTGAAGAAAAGCATTTACTTATTAAGTAAACTCTTTTAGTCAAATTTCTTCTGAAAGTAGTACAAACTAATCTGATGTGCCTATTTAAGTCTACTTTAAGCTTTAAATCGATAAATCTTCAAAACTACTGAACTGAAGCTCATTCATTGTACATCATTATAAAGGGAATTAAAAGACCTTTAAAATAAGGTATCACTCGACCCCCCTTTCCATTTAAGATTTTAGGGTTGGTGTCACATCCGCCCAGGGGGCTGCACGTGTTAACGTGATTTTTTGCCAAAGTTGTGTCCCCCTCGAAAACAAAATCGACGGGTCTGAGCGTTTCTCCAAAAAAAAAAAAACTAAGCTGCCAGTAAATGCATCTGTTTCGTTTCCGATGCGCCAATCGTGTTGGCTTTCGAGCCTGATGAAGCCAACCAGCAGAAATATGTATCGCTCGGGTTACCTATCCTATTTTCTGCTCCAATCCACCTTCCTTCTTTTTCGGGATTTTGCCCATTATTTTCCTATTTCTTTTGTTATATATATTATTAGAATTTCATTTAATAAAGGCTATAGTACGAGGCTTTCATAAAAGCGGGTCAATGTGACCGCCATTTTCGTTCCTGCACATGAGAATGAGAATACAATCTTAATACAAAAAATTCTTAAAAAACCAACTCCGAAAAACATTTTTTTTTCCTCGAAAATTGTGCGAAATGGCCTGCTTTTATACGAGACAAAAATTGAGCAAGCACAAGGATCTTTTGAATACAAAAAAATTCAGAGTCGGGACTAAATTCCGCCATAAATTCTATAGGGGTGGAGGTATTTTTCAATATTCTCGGCCCCTTTCGGGCTTTATTCGTTGATACTAAACAGTGTTTAGTAATAAGAATGTCTATATTAATTTCCAAGAGATCCTAATTGGTAGTGAAGAAAATTGCATGCAAATATTTAAATACCGCATTCAGCTGGATATCTTGGAAAATACATTACACAACGATGATTCTGATGATTCCTGACAAAGATAACAAATAAATGGAAGGAAGAGAGAGAGTTGTGGCTTACGATCAGTTGTGGCTTTGCAGAAAAGGCACTGGAATCTCCTCCCGGAATCAATAAACTGCATATAGGGGCACATGTAAGCCTTGCATCTGACGCACCTCACAGGCCCCAGTTCACCAAAGTTCACTATCGGCGGAGGATACTCGTCCTCAATTGTTCTCGCCATAGGGCTGATCACCAAACTGAACGGTACAGCTGTTTGTTTGATAATATCCTGCAAAGAATCATATACCAACAAACTGAACCGTAATAAATTTGAATAATGAATTGATACACAAAACATAAATTGCACTAACTAGTAGACCAATTGCTCAAGGAAAGATTTTTTTATGTTACAAGGTCGGAAATGCACAGCCCTAAGTAGTTGCTTTGCCTTAACTGAAAATTGTTTAATAAAGTGCTTATTCTACAAAAATGAGCAGATCTTACCTGATTGATGGGAATATTATACATGGTGGACCTAATGAATCGCGGGCTAGCGTTCCCTTGATCTTGCACCACAAAGTTTGTTGTGACCAGTGGCGGTACAAGACCAGTTTGATTTGTAACAAAGACACCGGATCTAGTTTGTTGATCATCCTGCGTAACTTGTATCTAAAAAGAGGGTTTCTTCTGAATTATGGTCGTATTGTCAAAAATATGGAATCCAGACTCCCACCTTCCGAATTCCATCAAAATCAGTTCGGTGGTTTATAAGAGGAGATTTATACTTACAGGGCTAGGCATTTGATCAGGGTCCAATCTCCTCGCTTGCTGTTGCTGCTGCTGCTGTTGCATGTAACCGCCCTGTTGAGGTGGATACCCGCCCATGGGTCCCTGTGGTCCACCCATCGGGCCAGGTGGACCTTGTTGACCGCCCATGGGGCCTTGTCCAGGCATAGGCGGATATCCGGGTCCTGGTGGCGGTCCTCTGGATTGCGCACCTGGAAAAAACGTTAAAAATAAGTCGCCGAAAGCGAAAACGCGAATTAAAGTAGTAGAGATACAAGTAAATGTCAGTCAGATACCTTCAATAGAATTAAAAATAGTGAATTTTTGACAAAAAAGAGCTCGACTAACCTGCAGGTGGCATGTGTGGTGGCCCCATTTCTCCATTGATCGGCGGCTTCGTGGCTTGCATTCCAGGATATCTTTGTTGACCTCCCAAGGACATCCCTTGCATTTGATTTGTGATTTGCGAAGGATTATATTGCCCTGAAAGACGTGCAATCAACTGTATCGTATACGATGTTTACCACTCAAGTATTCCAAAGGTACTTCAGATTTTCCAATGATTTGACCGAGAAATTTTAAATCGCGCATGTGTCATCTAGAGACCTGGGAATTTATTCCCTACTAATACAGGGTTATCCAGTGGAAAAGTTCACAAAAAAAATACAAACTTAATGAAAAGAAAATATTTATTACTATGAACATATTCGTAAATTCGACGGTATTTATTTCTTAAATATCATTCCGTCCAAATGTTTGCCATCCTCGCACATACAATACAATACAATAGGAGCAAAAAAGTGTCAATCATGTCCTCGTTTCGCTCGGAATTGACTGTCAATGCATTACCGTTTTCATCATCAAAGAAATACGGCCCAATGATATGGCTTGAGGATATGGCGCGCCAAACAGTCACATTTGGACTATGTAGCTGTTGTTGACGTTTCTCTTTTGGGTTAGCTGGCGCCCAATATCTGCAATTTTGCTTATTCACATAACCGTCTAATTGAAAACGGGCCTCGTCACTGAAAACAAAGTTCTCGAGTCTGCGCTGCGTAGGAAAAAGATTCAACATCCGTTCAGCACAAGATTTCCGTAATACGTAATAAATTTCCTTTAAACACTTTTTCAATAGGTTCTTACTAGGGGCATCTCTTGGTCGGCGAATGTTGAATCGTGTAGAAAATTACCGAAGGCCAGCTGCGTATGAATCACCACGCTTAAAGTAAGCCTCGATAGCAAAAGCACGTTGCGCTCCGGTCCAACGTTCCATTGTGACTATTTAACCCGCTCGCCGAACACGTCGATCAAGACCTCGCCCCACTTCCTCGCGTATACGGTTGCCACGAAATTCAAATTTAAAATGTGAACTTCCCCTCTGGATGCCCCGTATTTTAAGCTAGTCTAAGATCGCTGCTCTCCCACGTGAGCACGTTGAAGGCTGGTTCTATGCAAATATACTAGCCTTAAACTCAGCAATCGATTTCTTATTGGGTAACAATACTACGTCTGTGCGGAAAAGTTTATCATTTATTTTACAATCGTTCAGGTATTTCAATATGGGAGACCAAGTACTCCCCCTGAGACAAGATGCACTTCTGCCAACCCCATTTCCACTGTTGATGCGATCGCTGAAAGTCTTCAATTGTGAGACTCTTCATTTGCCGTGTCGTTTCTGCTTGGCTTCCACTTCCCCCAAATGCCGCTCCCGAAGCACCATTTTGCATTTTGCGAACAGGAAGAAGTCGCAAGGGACTAAATCGGGTGAATAAGACGGGTGATTGAGCGTCGAGCCAAAAACGCACGCACAACGAGAGACGCGGCCACGCGTCGTACGACTGATGGCCTCGTAATTTCTAGCAATGTTTTTCCACAAAAATTCCAAAACAAAATCACAAAGTACCTATTGAGACACACTTCATCATAAGAATTAATCAGTGTAAATGGAAATATTGATTCACCACTGTTTGCCTGTCAATATGTGGTTTGGTGAAGCAGGTGGCAAAAACTAAGAATTACCTGGCATAGGAGGTCGCATCTGCTGTCCTCTCTGCACCGAACCTTGTCCATACTGACTTTGACCAGGCATTGATGGCTGACCTGGCATAGGTGGTTGTCCTTGCATAGGTGGCATGTGTCCTTGACCTGGCACAGATCCTGGTCCTTGCATATGTTGCCCTGGCATTGGAGGCATAGATCCCGGTCCTTGCATAGATTGCCCTGGCATAGATCCTGGTCCTTGCATTTGTTGCCCTGGCATTGGAGGCATAGATCCTGGTCCTTGCATAGATTGCCCTGGCATAGATCCTGGTGCTTGCATTTGTTGCCCTGGCATTGGAGGCATAGACCCTGGTCCTTGTATAAGTTGTCCTGGCATAGGAGGTCCTGGCACAGGTGGCTGGAATGGTTTTGGTGCTCCTACCATACTACCTTGCATAGATCCACTCATAGCATTCAGAGGACCTGGTGGAGAAAACTGATTCATAGGAGGCTGATTTTGCCCCATAGGTGGCAAATTCTGACCCATAGGTGGAATATTTTGTCCCATAGGAGGTTGATTTGGTCCCATTGGTGCTTGTTGCATTGGTTGGTTCTGGTTTTGATTATAAACACCAAATGGCTGATTCTGGCTGGTGGGTGGACCATTAGTGGGATGATTTTGACCCGTGGGAGGACCAGTCAAGCTAGGTTCATTCTGGTTCACAGGTGGGCCACCAAATGGTTGCTGAGTTGGACCTTTTGCATTTTGACCTAACTGTGGTGGATCCCCAGGTTTACTTTGATTCCCATATGGAGGTTGACCCACAGGTGGACCTTGAATCTGTCCCGCAGGAAGGCCTGCACTAGGTGGTCTGTTTTGACCTTGTGGGGATTGGGTTTTGTCCATAGATGGAGGACCTTGAGACTGACTTGTGGGAGGAGCATGGTGTTGAGGTACCCCAGATGGAGTTGATACATTTGGATGTTGTTGATTTTGCACTGAATGGGGCGATGAGTCTCTCAGTTGGGAGTTTTGTGGAGGCATTCCCGTTGGACCTGAAACATCACTTTGATTAGCAAGAATAAATCATTTTTTAAAATCACAAAATATGAAAATTTTTACCTTGAGATGTCAGAAGTGGTCCGAGCTGGTTCTGAGGTGGCATTGACTCAGAATGCGATACTGGAGGTTGATTTGATGGGGGCCTTTGTAAATTACCAGGCATCAATGGTGGTCTGCTGGCTTGGCTCACAGCAGGAAAACCATTCTGAAACTGCTGAGCACCGTTTGTGAAATTCAGTGATGCATTTTCGCTGTTGAAGGAGGTGGGGTCTTGAGAGGGAGGCAGCTGACCTGATGGTATAGATCTTGGTGGAGGAAATTGACCTAAAGAAATGTGAGATATAGACAGATATAAAGCATATCTAGTTTTCAATTTTCATATTCTATAGATCGTTGCACAAACAGATGTACCACAATTTTTCCTTACATCGTTTATGTCCTTGGTCTAATAGTTGGGAATCTTAGAAATAGTTATTTGTAAAAAAAAAATTGAAATGACTTTCTTCATATGGTGGTGAATTGTCAATAGGTCTTTATGAACCACTGAATTACCAACATTTTCCAGACTATTTATACCAAAGATTCAAGAGATCAAACACAAATAGTGGAGCTAATTTACATTGCAATCTGTATGTGCTTGTCTACCAACCAATAGAAGGGGACCTGTCAAAGTCACATGTTTGAAAATGGCCTATTCTTTAAACAAGCTTGCTCTATTAGATACACCAGTTTTAATTTTTGTGATATTCAATGAAGTTTATCATCAAAGTTATCAAGTCTTTAACTTGTTTACAATTTGATCATCTTTCAGGTATACGAGCATGATTAGTAATACAGCATGATACATCTTGTAACAATTTCAAATAACATGTTGAAGAGTTGAAGGCATATAACTTACCATAAAAATCTATTTCTGTTTAACAGATAAACATACACACTTTTCCAGTGACATAACAGTATAACAATTTTATGATATATTTATCCTAGTGTTTGTGTAAATATGATACTAAATCACAAATAGCAATCAAATATTTGCTTAAAAGTAAAGACAAATTAACCAAATATAAAGTTAAATACCTGCATTGCTTGTGGGAGGAGGCCCACCAACAGACATAGGTGGTAATCCAGGTTTGCTAGGGCCTAGAGGAATATTCTGGAAGTTTTGTCCAGATTGAGGCAAAGTTCCAGGTGATGAACGACTGCTTGGATACACTTGGGGCCCACCAAACTGCTGGGGTGGGAGGTACTGGGGGTTCATTGTAACTAGTCCTTTAAAACATATTTCCAGGTTATTTAAAAGGTATACGTGCCTGATTTAGTGAAGCAAGGAAGCTTTGCATAAAATGCCAAATACCTCGTATTAACAATTAATTTAGAAGTACAAAAATAAGGAAACAAAAAAGATAAAATACTTTTACAAACTGTAGACATATTTAATTAAATTTCACGTTTGTTGGCGCAGTTTTTTTCGCTGCTGTGAACACGAGGTTTAAGCAACACTTAAAGCACTTGATCCAGCACTTACAATGTTATTTTCGCATGAAGAATTTATGAAAAACAATAAATATTGGACATCACTTCACTTTCAACCCTTCGTATGCCACGTAAGGTTACAGTGCGCATGCCCTAGTTACTTCCACGTCAAAATCACTAGAAATAGTTGTCCGTTTTCCCCTATGCCAAACGACACGTCATTAACATTATAAAATTAGTGTTTTTCTCGTCCAAACAATCGATTGTCGTGTTTAGCAATATGCTTGACTAAGTGTACGAGTGATTAAGACTAGGAAATAGGTTGCTGTAAGTGCAAATATGGAAAAATTAACATGAAAAGGCAACTGTTGGCAGCACTGCAGTTTTCGATTATCGTGTATGTTGGCGACGCTGTGGATTGAAGGAGACGTGCAATTTCTCAGAACTGTCACTGTCAAACATATGTGTCTTTAGTAGGGATGGCAAATCATTAGATATATCCAAACAATGTATCGATATATCCGATATATCGGATAAAAAATTTCGATATTTTTGAATATATCGATAATTTTTTTAAGTTAATATGTTATGTTATATACTATATACGATGTGTTCATTGAATTTTATTTGACATTGAAAACACGGAAAAGGCTAAAAATATAAGTATTTCCCTACTTTTCATATTCAACAAAAAGCATTTTTGAATGCTAAAAATGCATTTATAAATGCAAAAAAGGCATTATTAAATGTCATTGATTCAAACTATCAAACAAAGAACAGAACACCCCCCAGAACAAGAAATACGCACAAATCAGTCCAATTCCAATCCAATCCCACAATATTATTCCCAATCGACCTTGTGTTAGAATGTTGGAGTTTAGAAAAAGAAACAAAGAAAAAAACAGTAATAGAGATTTTTTTTGCGAGATCCCGTAGTGACCCGGTGCGGGAACAGATGGAATTTCCCCTTCCTCTCGAAGTTTTGACAGTTTCAAGTTACACCGGGAGTGGTTAGATGGAGCAAGTTGCCCAAAATGTTTGCTTTAAGCAAACTTATCAGAATTGTTTGAATCTGAAATAAAAAGACCGATCGTTTTATGTGCAATGTACATATATATCAATAAAATCAATCATTTGATATGACAAGTGCGGTTCATATATCTTCGATGATCTTCTCCCTCGTCATTTAAAATCAGGTGGACGTGTTCCTCCATTTATGATTTAATAATTTAACTCAATTTTCGGCACTGCGAAGACAAATTTTCAATTGAGATGCCTGTTTTTTAAATGAAATTGACATAAAACCTGTCACCTGCTATATTACAACTATTTAAAACTGTAATGACTCATACGCGTGATCAACACGTGATCAGAGCTCGATCCCGGCTTCCTTCCAGTACAGCCGTATAGCGTACGACATATGTCGTTTCTGTGGCTTTGCGGTGGTCAACAGCACAGACAGAGATGGAAATAATGGCTGATTGTTCTCCGCCGGTAGAACCAATGAAATCAAAGACGCGCCTCGACCGGCAGACTCATAGGCGTCGGCAACGCAATGGAACGTGTTTTGTTGAGCGATCGCATATTGTATGTTTTTATAAGAATTGTTGTGTGATTGTTATTGTTGTGGTTTCTGTGGTTACTGTTTTGGTTATACTTAACAAATGGCACGAGTGGAAGTACTGAAAGCCAGGGAACAAGTAGACGGCTTCGTAAAGCACTGAAGAGGGACGCGAAAGAAATCGTGCTCAACGTGTTCAATTATCTGAACAGAACTATGTCGCAGGGAGATGCACTCGCGCGTTGTGAAAGTATGACAGGCGTTCCAGAGTGAACCATTCGCAGGGTGGTGCATGAAAAGAAGAAAACTGGAGCTACTACTGATCCTCACAGACGTTAGGCGGGTACCCGTACCACGTGATTTTTTGACGTTCGGACGACGTCACAACCGTCTTCCCCTATTCCCGTTCTTCGCGAAAATTTGAGTATCGGTTCCCGGTAGTGCACTGTGCTACACCGTGGACTCGCGAAAAAATCCTTATTGAAAATGACACATCACTGCCGCATTTGGCGTACCGCGTAACACGATGGGGTGTGTGATCATCGCTCGAAGTGCATAAAGCACGTTCAAACAACAAATCGAGCCTATTTGATTTGAATCATTGACATATCATGGAAGTACTGATAAGATAAAGGAACATGAAAAAAAAACATATATTTAATGAAAATATCGATATATTGAAACAAATATATCGATTATAATATATCGATATATTTTTAAAAAATATCGATATATAAAAATAAGCGATATATCGTTGCCATCCCTAGGCTTTAGTCTTATGTGTTTTGAGCTTTTAGGTTAAGTTGATGTACGGAGTGCTCAAAATAAAAATATGCAAAAAATGCAATGACTACCAAAGAAAATGCTTATAAATGTTATACTGGCGGTGGGATTAGCAATACTTATGATACTTGTATATTTCCCAGGCAGGCATGCAAGACACTACAGTTATATTAGGGTTGAAAATGTCTTGGATGAAATTCTATGGGCTGCTCCTGTACAAAGCAAGTTGAAAAATTGTTCCTATGAAGATATTATTGTGAAAAATGTTGATGTAGATATTAGCTCAATTTATGGCACGAGATACTTTGAAATACCATTGAAAGGTGAGATACTTTTTGCTGTTTGCATTTCAAGTTTTCTGTCTTTCAAAATTGTAGGTGGTGAATATAAGCCTAAAAACTGTACACCTCTAATAAAGACAGCCCTCATAGTTCCCTATAGGAACAGGGCAACTCACTTGAAGGTATTCCTCAATTATATGCACCACTTCCTACAGAACCAAAGAATTCATTATCAAATATTTATAGTGGATCAAAATGACACGCTTCCATTTAATAGAGCAAAAATGTTAAACTATGGAGCAAAAATCGCAATAGAGATGGGATATCCGTGTCTGATTCTACATGATGTTGATTTGATACCTATCAACACAGGAAATATCTATGGCTGTTCAAAAACGCCTAGGCATATGTCAAGTAGCTTAGATACCTTTAGGTAAGGCTTACTATTTTCCCCATCTTATATATTGAAATCTACATACTTTTTCATATGAGTGGTACTTAATAATTCCTTATCTTTTAGATACAATTTGCCATACCTAACACTTTTCGGCGGAGCTGTGGCGATCCTTTCATCTCAATTTAAACAAGTCAATGGCATGTCTAACAAGTTCTATGGTTGGGGTGCAGAAGATGATGATTTTTACAGGTTTGCATGCAAGGTAATCCTTGTGTAGTTTTTTGAGCTGAACAGAGGCTTTCTTCTAGGCGCCTAATTACAAATGGAATAACACCATATAGGTTTTCGCCTGAAATCAGCAGATATACAATGTTGCCACATGTGAAGGAAATAGCTAGGTAAAGATGATGTCATGGTTTAAGTGCCATAGATCCATAACCATCACCATTTGATAATTAATTTCAACTATATTCTGAATTTTGAAAGCACACACGCACGATAAAATTGATTTTTTTTTAATTAATATTTTTGTTGTTTTTAGCTCAGAAAGATTTACTGTGCTGGCACAGGGTAGTGAGCAACATAAAGTGGATGGTCTAAGTTCCCTTTCTGATGAGAGTGTAATCAAACAAGAAGATCTGTATACTCATATATTTGCTAGTTAATGATTTTAATTTGCTCAACAATTTGTTCTTTGTTATTTTCTTTTATGAATTAAATAGTATTTCGATGTACCCTGATTGTATTTATTATTTTCTTAAAATCTCCACGTTCCTCAATTCAAATTTTGTCATTTTCATGTCACTCAAACTCGACCAGGATCAGATCTTTAAGTTAAGTCAGAAGTGTGCTATTCATAAGCAATATAAAGGGTTGTCCAATAGTGACGCAGGAAAGGAAACGTCAATTTGACATAGACGCCATCGTTTTCTGTCAACGACATATCATTTTGTTAGTCGAATGTTTACCATTGATCGCTATGGAGTCGTATTCGATTGAAGACCGCATTAAAGTTATTCAAGAGCACTACAAAAATGGTGCAAAAATAAAAAACACGTTTCGCGCGCTTCGTGAACATTTCGGTCGCAACAACCGCCCAAACGAAACAACCATCGGTCGTCTG
The DNA here is from genome assembly GCA_963669975.1 of Acanthoscelides obtectus. NCBI lineage: Eukaryota > Metazoa > Arthropoda > Insecta > Coleoptera > Chrysomelidae > Acanthoscelides > Acanthoscelides obtectus. Next base: position 85,868,501 of record CAVLJG010000009.1, read on the forward strand.
GTGCGTAAATTCGAGGCAACAGCTTCTGTGGCAAATCTGCCAGGCTCTGGCCGGCCAAGGAGCGTTCGTACACCGGAAAATATTGCTGTTGTGAAGGAGAGTGTGAGAGACGATCCGAAACAATCAACAACGTGTCGATCCCAAGAATTGGGCATTTCGAGAACCAGTTTGCTCCGCATTCTCCACAAGGATTTGAATGTACACGCCTACAGGATCGAATTGACGCAAGAGCTGCGTCGGGCCGACCATTTTTCGCGCCGAACGTTCTCAGATTGGCTCCTTGAACACCGCCAAATTGATGCCAATTTTTCATCAAAAATCATGTTCAGCGACGAAGCGCATTTCACTTTGAATGGGACGGTAAACAAGCAAAAGTGCCGCATCTGGGCGAACGAAAATTCCCGTGAGTATCAAGAGCAGCCGATGCATCCTCAAAAAGTGACTGTGTGGTGTGCATTGTGGTCAAAAGGCATCATCGGACCTTACTTTTTCGAAAATGCGGCCGGGGACGCCGGTCCAGTCAATTCTGAGCGATATCACGTGATGATAGAGGACTATTTTTTGCCGCAACTTGAAGGAATGGATATGGACGATGTTTATTTCCAACAAGACGGTGCAACATGCCACACAACCAACGTCAATATCCATCGATTGCAGTCCGTTTTGGACAACCCCATACTTTATACTATCTTTCACGAATATCTATCTCGAAACAATGTCAAAAATGACAGCTGATTATTCAGGCAAAAAGCAAATTCTTTTTGATAATTATGTGTCCTGTGCCGTCCGGTGATTTTTGAGATATTACTAGATAATCAACTGTCATTCTACCGTAATGGATACTCGTGAAATAGAGTGTGTATGTATTATTTATTATATTTTGTCATTTTTGTGTCACTCAAGGCCAACCAGAATCAGAACCGCTGCAAAAAGATCTTTATTCAAGTTAAGTCAGAAGTGTTTCTAAGCAATATACTATTTTTCACGAGAATATATCGCGGAACAATGTCAAAAAATGACAGCTGATCATGCATGCAAAAAGCAAATTATTTTTGAGCGGTTGTGGTTCTGGTTGGCCTTGAGTGAATTTGGAGAAATTTGTATGTAAATTCTGTCATTTTTACGTCACTCAAAGGCAACCAGAACCACGACCGCACAAAAAAAATCGCTTAAGCTATGCAAAACTGTCACTTTTCGACCTTGTTCCTAGTTCTTTAGTCGTAAAAAATACTGTCAACGGAATGCTGTAGATTTACCGTTTTTTTCTCGGTGGGGGTTGGCAACACTGGCTGTACCCCTCAGAAGACGTAAAGGACATTACTATACCCTATTTCACGAGTATCCATCACGCTTTGACATCTACTCAGGTGAACAGCTAATCAGCAAGTGACATTTTTAGGTTAATCTGCGACGCTGGCAATAATGAATCGACTAAGTGACGTTGACGGATCCGTCAGAATTGTGTGTCCTGTGCCGATATGGGGATTTTTGAGATATTAGTAGATAATCAACTGTCATTCTACCATGATGGATACTCGTGAAATAGACTGTATATTATTTGTGCCTGGCGTTTCTTCCGCGTATCTCGTTCCCACAAATAATGATACTTATCTTACTGAAAAGTTTTGTTGACTTAAATAAAACACATATTTGAACTGTTATATATTTTTATTATGAATTCGTTATAACTAAATCTCAGTTCGGGCCTTCAAATCTACAGTTTTTCGTTCAAGAGGGTCGCGCCATCTGTTTTGTTTACTACGAAGTTTGATTCAAATTCTTTTTGCAACGGTTCTGGTTGACCTTAAGATGACAGATTTCAATTAAAATTTTGTCATTTTTATGTCACTCAAGGTCAACCAGAATCAGAGCCGCTGTAAACAGATCTTTATACAATTTAAGTCAGAAGTGTTTCTAAGCAATATACTATTTTTCACGAGTATCTATCGCGGAACAACGTCAAAAAATGACAGCTGATCATGCATGTAAAAAGCAAATTATTTTTGAGCGATTGTGGTTGGCCTTGAGTGAATTTGGAGAAATTTGTATGTAAATTCTGTCATTTTTACGTCACTCAAGGCCAACCAGAACCACGACCGCACAAAAAAAATCGCTTAAGCTATGCAAAACTGTCACTTTTCGACCTTGTTCCGAGTTTTTTACCCGTGAAAAATACTGTCAACGGAATGCTGTAGATTTACGGTTTTTCTCTCGGTGTGGGTTGGCAACACTGGCTGTACACCTCAGAACGAATCAGGTGTAAATCTAGTAAAACTTGTAGCGTTTTGATTTTGGTAAATAAACGAGCAGTTAGCAAGTACGTACAAAAAAACAAAACAAAAATACGGCTCCGACTACCTGACGTTGACGGATTCGTCAGAATTTTGTGTCCTGTGCCGTTCTGGGGATTTTTGAGATGTTACTAGATAATCAACTGTCATTCTACCGTAACGGATACTCGTAAAATAGGCTGTATATTATTTGTGACTGGTCTTTCTTCCGTTTCACTTTCCCACAAATAATGATAGTTACCTTCCTGAAAAGTTTTGTTGACTTAAATAAAACACATATTTGAACTGTTAAATATTTTTATTATGAATTCGTTATAACTAAATGTCTAAATAATTTACATAGCAAAATCATACGGTGCAGATTATATCTTTGTTGCGTATTGTTGAAATCAAAACAAAATACATTAAAGTATAACACACAAACTTTATTTAATAGTACATGTATAAATATCATAACAACTATATAATACTTTTAAACATTTGTTACAAAACCTAAATTATATGGATATATACATTTTTACAAATTCATATTAAATTTCAACACTCTTAAAAATAATCAATAATTTGGCACCTACTACACACAAAAAAGACTAACAATCACCAAATAGTTGAATTACTCTCCGTTTCGTTAGGCACTATCAACGTAATGATGAACTAGGCAGTCATTCATCACATTTCAAACAATGGAAGGCAATAGTAGATTGGACCTTTATCTAAAAAATCAACCTCAAGAATAATTTTAATCTTTTGTCAGAATTGACAGGATTTAGAATCAATTTCGAACGAGTTTTTTTATGCTTCCACCACATATCTGAAAGAATACCTATTTCTTTATCACAATTTTACAGCAGCATAGCAACAAAAGAATGTTGGCATACGCTTCTTTTTAGATTTATATAGACCCCAAAAATTGCATCACACAGTCAATATTTGAATAATTAATTTTGAACCCCCATCTTGCCCACACTGATAACTGTTTCTAATACAGTGCCACTCCTGTCCAATCATTTATACTTTGGCGAAATTGATCTAGGAATGAAAATAGATGTCTTTTTTGATCACATTTCGTGGTACCTAACTCATATAATGTCTTAATATTTTGAGAGTAATGATAAGTACAATATGCTTAAACTCAAATGCAATACAAAAAACTTTTAATGAAAACCTTTCTCAAGCTACAAAAACAATGCAAATTACGCCACCGTTACCACTAAAAATAAACGTAAATTTCACCTTTCATTTAAAAAAAATGCGTGTACAGTGACCGTTTCGACAAAAAAATTTCTATCGAGACAATGTCGGAATTGTAAATTTATTTAAAGAATTTTCAACGAAGCAAAAAATGTGAATATATCACAGGCAATGCAACACTTTCAATTTGTCCAAATGGTATGAAAACATTCCCAAATTATAGAAAGCAGTCAAAAATAAAAATTGGATACCTTACATGATTCAAGAAAAAAATAATTTCACAACAGTAAAACTATTATGAGTAGTATTTTTAAGACGTGTAATCATGGCAGTCCTGTAGTTTGATTTTTGTTGTCTGAATCATGCAGATATATTACAATAGCGCCCCAAAAAATCGAGAAACAAAAACGTGTTCATTTGAAATAAGGACCAGTGTATTTCTTCTTTCTTTACTTACGAAGACTTACATCCACATAAAGCCAATGAAAATTAAATGTAACTGGTGTGTAAACCCAATTGCTACAAGAAAAAAACATTGCACAACTGAGGCTTTATGAGATTAACTATTCTCGTCTGCCATCTTGAATCCGATTATAATGAAACGTTCGTAAATTTCTGACCCCATTACAAAACGGTTCCTAGTTAAAAACTGCTCCTCGTACACATCTGTGTAGTGACCTGCGTCTAAAGATATCCACACCATTTCCGGTAAACTCTAAAGAGTTAGCATTCATACTAGTTCTTCGACTCAATACAGCGCCTTTAAAAAAGCTTCAAACCTATGCGAAAACTTATGGAAGTTTCGACAAACCGTTGTACAAATTCGGAAACAGTTCCAGCCATTGCACATCGTCGTCGAATCGTTCCACTCGAACTTTCTGTCTGTAGTGGTACTCTTTCAGGTAATTTTTCAGCGATTTTGGCAGTTGAAGGGTGTTTATGTCGTCGTATGTTAGTCGGCTCACGATCACTGCACGTGAGAGGTGCTGCAGGGAGAACGTGAATTTTCTGTGTAAGGGCCACGTTAGGATCGGTTCGAAGAACATACAGCTGCTGGGGTCCTGAAAGGAAAGAAACAAACATCCAGGAATGGAAAAAGTTTCACAGTTTATTTGTCAGAATAATTCGCATGAACTTTACTAGAGGCTATAGGCGAAACTACGTATGGAAATGCTCAATCTAAATTAAGGCATATTGGTTCAAAACCTTTTTTCTGAAAACAATTTTGATCAAGAAATTTTGAAGAAAAGAATACGGGTGCTATACTGTCATCCCTTACAAAACCGTGATTTTTAATACATTTGCGGAACCTGTAGATATACAGTAATGGACAAAAGTATATAGACAAATATGAATATTTACCTAAATACCTTTAGAAAACGAATTCATACTTCATTGCTCCATAAACAAATGCGTTATTAGTAGAAAAACTAAATTCTTTGTTTTTACATTATCTGCAATGAACACAATACAAGTCTGAATAAAAGCACTTTTTTATGACGGACAAAAATATTTAGACAAATTCTTTTCAACATTAGTTTAGTAGTTTCGTGTCAGAAGAGGATTAGTTTGTGTTCATCAAGTATTGTGGAATAAGATGAGTGATCTTAAGATCATGCCGCGTGGTCCAGAAATTTCTTTCGATGTGATAACTAAGATCATTGAGTTATACAAAGATGGTCAACGTCAAGTCGACATTGCCAAAAATTTGAAGCTGAAGCGTAAAGCAGTTTGGGCGATATTGAACAAATACAGCAGACGCTCGATAACGTAAACACGGGATAATGAAAACTTGCGCTAATGTAAACACAAACTTCGTTCTATAGGATCAAACGGAACGCGCGATAACGTAAACAATGTGTACGCTCGATAACGTAAACAACTCTCGGCGCACGGAAACAGCGCGACGGTAAAATGCTGAAGCCTCGATGATTTATGTCGGGCGTCGGGGAGTCCCCGATTTATGATGTAGAGTGTAGGGGATTCACCTCTGCGATAAAATACGATAAACTCGGTCAGTCGTATGATCGTTTAGGATACGTTTATACGTACGTATGTATCTCATTTTTGAACTTAAGTGAATACATTGCTCGCGTTAATAGATTTTACGGCTATGGCATCCACATCCTATAAAAGAAAGTGTTTAAAGTTGGGTGAGAAAGTGAAAATCATAGACGAAGTTGCACTAGGTGCGGGAGTGACACAGTTAGCAAAAAAATATGGAGTATCGAAAGCAACAATCTGTAAAATTAAGCGTATGAAAACTCAAATTTTACAAAGAACGTGCAATACATTTGGAGGTCCGGGAAAAAGAAAAACTTAAAAAAATGCGAAGGCACCTAAAATGGAAAATTCCCTGTATAAGTGGTTTTTAAAACAACGGGAAAATCATGTCCCAGTTAGTGGCGAAGTACTTAAACAGAGAGCGAGACTGTTAAATGAAAAACTGAAAGAAACTGAAAATTTCGTAGCTAGTGATGGCTGGCTGCAACGATTCAAAACAAGATATGGAATTCGACTGCTGTCTATATCTGGTGAAAAATTATCTGCACAACCACAATTAGTGCAACCATTCAAAGAAAAATTGATGAAAACAATTACCGAGCTAGATTTAAGAATGGAACAAATTTACAACGTAGATGAAAGTGGCCTTTATTGGAAAATGTTACCAGAGAAAACCTATGCTCCATCATTTGAAAAATCTGCCCCGGGAAGAAAGCCGGAGACACAACGAATAACGTTTCTAGCCTGCACTAATGCTAATGGTTCACACAAAATAAAGCCACTGGTAATTGGGAAAGCAAAAAATCCGCGCTCATTTAAAAATGTTAATATCCCTGTTGATTATGACTGTTCAAAAACCGCTTGGATGACTAGCAGTATATTCCTGAAATGGTGCTTTGTCCCTCAGGTATGACAATCAATTATCACAAATGCTCTATTCATAATTTGAAGATGTGTTTTCAATTTGTAGGTAAAAGGTTTCCTAAAACAACAGAAGCTTCCAATAAAAGCGTTGTTACTATTGGATAATGCACCAAGTCATCCTCCCGAGCAACAACTGAGGAGCAGGGATGGGTCAATGTTCGTCATGTACATGCCGCCCAACGTAACACCGTTAATTCAACCGATGGACCAGAATATAATAAGACTCACCAAACTATACTATAGGAAGTTTCTACTTTCGTCTGTCTTATCAAAGAATCCTGAAAACTTATCTGAGGCTTTAAAAAAAGTAACATTACGAGAAGCTGTTTTAGATTTACATATGGTCTGGAATGAACTTAACCAGCAAACTATTCAAAAATGTTGGAACAATCTCTTTTGTATCAATAATGAAGATGATGAAGAAGACGATGTCCCCTTAAGCGTAATTAGAGAACGTTTGCAATCCAATAATGATAATGTTATTAGTGTCTCATTGGATGTTGTTGATTTATTGAAAACAGTGAATCCTAACATTGTTTGTACTCCTGCTGATATTAATTTATGGAACGAAGTTAAGCAGACGAATCATGCTGATAAGGAGGAGGATATGGACAGTGAGGATGATGAGAACGATCCCATTGAAGTCAGAAGTGTAGTGACTGACGCGCAAGCTATACAAGTTTTTAACCAAGCTTTAGATTGGGCTGAAAGAAAAGAAGTTTCATACACGGATATTTTAGTTCTTCGTAAATCACGGGCGCAGGCATTGGAAGACAATGCTAAGCGCAAATTTACGCAGACAAAAATTGTTAATTATTTTTCTTCTAAATAAAAAAATACTTATCGCTGTTAGAAAATTTGTTTATTTTGTTATAAATAGTATGTATTAAACGTTTCTTTCAATAAATCAAATATTATATAAATCACGTTCGCTAATGTAAACATTTCGATAATGTGAACCACACTTGGATTAAATTAGTTTACATTATCGAGCGTCTGCTGTAAAAACATGTTTTTGACGTTAAGGGCCCCAAGGGGCGACCTATCGATCTGAAAATTTCGCGAAGGTAATAATATTAATCATTTTTATTACCATTATCTAGAAAGGACAAGATTTGTCTTGAAGCTACTCTTACAGCTAACCATATGAAGATTTAAAAAATTGTGACCAAAAGCAAGTAACACCTTAATTCTACAATCGACTGAGAGTAATGTAGAGATTATTGCATTTATGCATTCGTTAAAACTAATACTGTCACTTTATGAGATATCAATTATTACAAAAACATTTCCGAAATGTGAAAATATTGGATTACAAACTCAAAAATCCTAAAACGTCTCTCTTCATTAATTACTGGATCTAGCAAATACAATGTCTCAAAGAAAAAATCATCTGATAACAAGTTTGCATCCATCTTTGGATAAAGATGATTCAAGCATTAATGATAATATCTTACCTTGTAGTGTTCAATCAGGCCACATACGGTGTCCGAGGTATACACCCCAGGATCATGCGAGTCGAAGCTGAACTTGTGATTCCACTGTTCTATTCGAGCGTGCAACGATCTGCCGTACTTTCTGAACGATACGCTGAAAAGGAACTCCTCCTGAGCGGAATCCCTGATCAAAAATGTACCTTCAGGTTTGCCTTCCAGCAGGCTTTCCGCCTCGTACCTGTCCATTTTACCTGTAAATGCAACAAAATTAGGAACAAACAAAATTAAGTACACATTCAAAACTTACCCCAATAGAAACTGCAGTTTGTGATGGTCAATAGATCCGGTACGAGACAGTGTATATAATCCACTTGTGTGTGGCATCCTGTTATACTATCCAGTGGACATGACCTACAAAAAAATGATAAACTGGTTCACTTGGAAATTCCTTAGAAAAATTCCGTCTCATCCTCACAAATAATCCACTAAATAGATACCTATTATGTTTAACACGCTTTTATTAGCTTGAAAGTATGAATGAGGGTTGGCTCCAAAATTTGGAAAGTAATTGAAAAATTCGGAAATTTGAAAAATGATTTGGTGCTTTGATTTGAAACTTATACTGAAGGCTGATCGTGTTCCCCTGCTTCCCCTCCAAGCCCGGTACCTCTGGTGGTGCTTGCTACGTCACTTAATTTACAGACCTCGTATAAGGCTCCAATTCAATGATATGCTATTATTAAAGATATTGAAATTATTTTTCATCCTTAAAAAATGAAAAAAATACCGTTTCTCCTGCCGTATCTTACCTTAATGTCACGTGATGCCTGAACAACGCCCTGAGACTCTCCAGACTCAAGTCGGGCGGACAGACGAGCTGTAATCTCCTGAGCGGCGCCTGCTGCGCCGCGCATTCTCCAGCCGCTTCGGAGACGGCGCCTTCCTCCCTACTGCTCGAGGGGGCGGCGCCCGCTCCACCGCCGGGGGCGGCCGATGGCAGCAACTGGACGCGCCGTACAGGCCTGAAGTTAGCCGGTGCTTCAACGCCTTGTTCTATCTCGCGAGCGCGCGCCAGCCGAGCGGCTTCTTCGCAGTCTTCGTGCTGGTGCTGGCTGCGCAGCCTGCAAATAAACGGTCACTGCAAAAATCTCAGCTATTTTGGAGTTCTAAATTCAGCACTGTCGCAGAACGGTTCTGGAACTGCGCAAGACTGAATGCGTGAAGGGGAAGATCTCTATGTATCTATCCAGGGGAGTGGAACTTATGAGCGAATGGGAAACAAAGCAGTGTTGCGGGTGCACAATATGACAACCATGTCGCACTCTCAAAAAATGGCGGCTTATTCATAATTGACATTGTCTGATTGGTCAGATTTAAATTTCCGGCGGGTTTCTTCCTGTGACTGTACTTTGCAAAAATAACCTTACTTTTTCCCCTTTTTCCGCAAGCCATTTCGTTGTACGTAACAAACATTTCATTTTGATTGAATGAAGTCCCTATTATGTTATTTGAGACGTATGCCTTTTGTTCAGAGTTGTGAAGCTGCAATATATTTGTAAATACTATACAGGGTGTTTCAGTTTATTGTTGCATAACTTTAAGATTCGATAGAACTTTTAAAAGTAATGCATAAAGTCTATATAAACATGAGTCGAAAAATGCGTGGCTTCCGAAATACAATGACAATGGCAGAAGGAATACGCATGCGTGAAAGATCAGTTCAAATAAGTAAAGCAAGAACTGCTTGAACCATCCTAGAAATGAACCAGGATAAAACTCGAACACCAAATTTCAGTTCTAAAACGGTCCGCTAATCCAATAGAAACCCGAACACGTCGGTTTCTTCTGTGCATGCTCCTGGTAGTTCTAGAACAGTAATGATAAAAACTCGAAGAAAGCTCTCGTGCATGCACTAATTTTGATACCCGTTTAACATCAACAATGTCTTCACGAATTTATTCACATAGATTTCTTCAAGGTCACCCTGATTATGTTTTTGCGGTGTTGAGACCAAGGGACAAATTCATGGATTATCTGACACTATAAACATTATGAGTTTTTATACACATTTATTTTTTCAGGATATTGCGAGCGCACCTCTCGAAAGAAATGTGGATTCGAGTCACTCCAATATCGACAATTCTGACTATTTACAGCATCACGTATATAGAATGTACACTCAAAGAAACAAATATTAAATAACAGATTTGCATTGTTGATTAAGTGTTGGGACATAAACTCGCAAAGCTGCAACCTTCTATCGAAATCGTCTTCATTAAATTTTATCCTGTACAAGTGAAACTTACTGTCTTTCAAAATTTTTGTCAAGTGCTACGTGTCCGAAAAACTGCTATTTCTAACTGGTCGATTTTCCTTATGGCGATTACGGCGAATATTAGACACAGATCCAAATTTTCTTATCAACTTGCCACATGCTTATCGTTAATGTTTTTGTTATGAATTTTTGCACTAAGTATAAGCATATCTTATTCTTTTTGCACATTCGACACGATGATTTTTTCATATTAACTGTCAATATTCACATTATTAATATTAAATTATAATTATTTATTTGTACTTCGTTTATTCTGAGTCGTGCTTGTTAAGGTAGTTTTCTACTTTTCATTTCAATCAACAAAATGGAAACTAGGTCATTAACTCCCATCGATGTGATAAGGTGCAGCGTGGACGACCTTGAATAATTATACATTCGCAATACTTGTAGAGTTAATCATTTTCGCAATAATTCAAGAAACTTGAACGATACACTTAATTTTTTATTATGGACTCTTCACAATATCGACTTTGAAATATCGTGCAGAAAACCATGTTTTCCTGATATTATTCACAGAATATGAACAGTTTATCTATGAAGTATTCCGATATCAAGATGAAAAAAGTCCAACCGAACAAATAACATGTTTTGCTTCAGTATTCGTAGAACTTGCCGACTTATTTGTTCTATTAGTAAAAATGCCTTATTATGGAACAGCTTGGCGCCTTTGATTTGCCCCGGGATGCTCTCTCGTAAACCGCGTCAAGTAGGTTAACTCCTAAGCGGTATTATTTTAAGATAAAGAACAAGATGACAGCACAGGTAGTTACCAGTTTTCTTTTGAAAAAAATTGGTTTGAATATTGTATAAAAAACCTAAGCCAGTTTACTTTGATAGTACACAGTTATTTACCATTATTTGAACAATGTTTCCGTTTTTATGTGAAAATATACTCCCGACTGTACCGCTTTACAATCTCCAAATTTACCAATAAAACCAAGAATAAGGGAAAATTATTCACCTGCATATGAATCTCTCCATAGCAAAATAGTCATCACGCGTTCTCATACCGAAATCACTCCACAACATTGAGCGTTTCAAATGCAATCGGTTATGTGCAGCAATTGTAAACAAACGATAAATACTGATTCATAAGCGAAATGCTGTTTTAATTTGTTTTCCAAGCTGATTTATTCGGAGATAACGTTTTGCATTCATAAAAAAGCGACAGCTACACTCTCCGATCGCCAGGTTAATTGATTGAAATTGGGCAATTAAGAGTCGCAACAATTGAGATAACGGTATTAATACAGGTCTGTTATTGATTATCTTGTTCTTTTGACATGCTATGAAACGGTTTTTATTTTATTTTTTTTTTCTCGAAAACCAAGTAAGATGTGAAAAAAATACACGATTCAAAGAAGTTGTATTTTTAGATGCTTAATCAAACAACAAGTCTTAAAGTTACAAAAAAGGCAGTGGCGTACATTTTTTGTGCACAGCGCGAGCGAAAATAGTGAGAAAAGTGATTTTTTTCAATGAAAAGCGAAAGATGGATCAAAAAAAAGAAAAAGTGAAAAAAGTTGATATCTTATATCATGTTTATGTTTAAAGTGTGAGGCAACAGACTCTGTATTATATTCACATCTAATGTGAGATTTTAACTATGCTACTTTTCTTTTGAGATACCATGTGAACTTTATATTTGAAATTTGGCTAAAATTATACATGCTTATACTACTACTACTAGTATCATAGGAGGAGGTGATAATAACGGTAAATTTTGTATCCATTTTAAAGTTATCTATGGATATATAAATGGTATAGAAAGAAGATTCCAGTTGACAAACACGTGCTTTAAAATATTGCAGAATGCTATTTTTGCACTTTTTTAGTTGTTATACAGATATTACGAAAATGTATAGCTTTAAAACGCAAACGTTTCTTCTGCAATGTTTTGTACTCTGAGATAGCCTGTAGTTTTAACTCTTCTGTGGAATTATAAATGTGTATACTATCCTTTAAGTGTGCATCGGCGTTTCCTATGCCATGTAATTTGATCATTTGGAATAAATTATTATTATCATTATCCGAAGAGTTATGGGACCAATAAAATAAGATGAAGAGCTTAGGCTGCTTTGAAATGAGGAAATTCTGAGAGTGCTCAATGGGGAAGATATTGTAAGATTTATCAAGTCCCAAAGGTTAAGGTGACAGAAGGGACAATAATAGGCTGATCACAAAGATTATTGAATGAAAGCCAACAACAGCTAGAACAAGAGGAAGACCAAGTATGTACAGATATAGAAACCGCGAGATTAAAAGCTGGAGAGAACTCTGTAAGGATAGGAAAGACTGGAAGAAGGTAGTTAATAGTGCCAAGTCGCATGAAAAGCTATAAGAGGAGAAAAACAAAAATATGCGAAGCAGTTACCCGCATTTTATGAACCAGAAGAGCCAAAGTATGGCGGCAATCATTCCACTAGGAATGGGAACGCAATTTACTAGTTTCTTCAGAGGTGTTAATATCAACTTACATCTCTTCAGCACCAATAATAAAGCTAGGAATCGAGCTAGTCGCAGGCGCGGTGCCGTATATCCCTCTCAAACCGGTAGACGGCTCGATTTCAACTTGATGCCAAGCTACAGCTGAATCTTCGCGGCCTTCTATGCTCTCTGCCGATTCCGTGAAGTGCGCTTGTGAACTGTTTTTGCTAACGGCTCGCTGGCCGCAAGATCTGTTGTCCTCGTTCGAGGAAAACATTCTTGAACCTGAAAGAGAAAATCGCAATGTAGACCTTCATCAAACGGACACTTCTAGATTCCTAATTTTTTAAATGGACCAAGTATGCCAAGTACCGGGTATTTGGTGCATTCCTAATGAAAAGTAAACCTAGAGACTTTCAAAATCCCTTACCAGCTGTACTATCATTCCTCCGCCTGTAGCAAGTGCACTGACAACACCCTTGCATATCTTGCAAAGTGTTCTTAGGCTCCCTCCTCAGACAGAGATATTTGAACAACCTCGGTGATTTTTTTACAATGCTCAGCCCTATGCCAGATCCAGCGGCGCTGTTCTGCGAGGACTTCTTTGACTTCTTCGATATCGTATTTGGCAACTGCTTCTCTCTACACAGCCCAAACAAGCTGATCCTACCTCTGCTTCTATCTCTGGCGACCGAAACAGCCTCAACGTCAGAGGAAGTGGGTGCCGAGGGGTTTGTATGGGAATCCTGGACTTCACAGGAACAGCTTGCTGAAGGCCCAGGGGCAGTAAGGTCCATAGTTTGGAACACCTTGTCGGTCAGGTAGGTGTAGAAGCAGTGGAATTTACATTTCATGTTCAGCTACATAACCTGCAAAAAAGTTATTTTCAACAGTTAGATCATAAAGCTACATTATTAAATGATAGATGACATTGCAGAGAGTCAATGAGTAAGGGCCGTATCGTTAGTCGTTCCAATAATTGTAGGACGTCTTGATTTTCATAGTATTTTTTCTCCTTCAGAAAGGCTGGGATATTTCTAGATTTCTACTGTTCCGTGTCAGTGTCAGCACTCTCCTAATGCGAAGTTATGTTTTCTTTTTGAATTGTAGGAAATTTCAGGCTGACAAAACAGATGACATAAAAGCATGAACAATTAGATGATGGCAGATATTTGTGATATAACCTTAAAAATAAAGTGCTGACACGAAACAGTCGCCCGTTTTTGCGCTTCAGATTCTGACCTTAAGAATGAACCTAAGAAGTTTCCCAGACATCAAATCAATCATTATGAAAAATCAAAAGAGGCATTACTTTTTGTTTTTAAAAGTATTCAAAAAGTACCCCTATATAGGGGTTAAGATAACCCCAAAATCTAATGACTGAAGTTTACTACCAAAGATCGACACTTTTACCGAATTTTATGCGCATTCGTTTTTTAACCAAAATAATTAGTCAGATTTTGGGGATATTTCAAGTATGGATAATTTTTCAGAAACAAAAGAAATGCCTCTAATGTTTTTTGAAATGATTAAATTAATGATTCTGAAGGTCAGAAACCAATGCACAAAACAGGTAACATTTGGGGTCACCCATTATAAATCCGATGAAGCATGAGATGCACTAGACAAACTAAATTAATTATCTTTATAACTATCCCCTACTCTATTAGTTTGCTCTTGTTTCATTTTTAAATTTGTGAAAAATTATATGCACTGTATTATGATTTTTTTTAAATCTCTGTTACAATGCAAAAAACTGCTGATACCAAAAATATAAACCTAACTGCATTTTTTTAATGGAACAAGTAAAACGACCGATATTCGGCCGCAGAAAAACCCAAATTAAAACACCAACGAACCTTGCATTCGCGTTATGTTACAGTTTGGGCGGACACGTCGGCTGATAGAAATATCGGACATTATTTCTTCAAAAACAAGCAAGGCCAGAGCATAACACAACTGCATAATTTTGAAGCCTACCATAGCAGCACCTGATTTCAACAATCTGGTACGACATCCCATACCGCCAACGAGTTTATAACAGTTGTACACGAAATGATTACGGGAAAACAGCTCAAGCACAACATTTCCAAAGAGATGTCTGCTATCCCACGAGCGATGTGCCAGCGAGTTCTCATGAATTTGAAGTCAAAAAGTGCATACGCCTCGATGACTTGCATCTCAGTAATATTATTTTTTCAAAATAAAATTCCCACGTGTCTACTTTAGGTAGTGTTGTTAGATACTGTTGCGTCTTGGGATTTCACTGTTTTTTCACTTGAAACTTATAGAAGGTAGCATGATAGATTATTTTAAATCATAAAAAGTGTGGATGGAGCACGCTTTTCATGATTTTTTTTCCCCAAAAAACTGTATTGTTTAGCAGGTATTTCCCCCCATTATTTCCACCGCCATCTACCATATGACGTTGACGTCTGTGGATATGTCATATATGAGAGGCGCTTGCATGCGGTGTTGCCGGATTGGGCTCCATATTTAGGGAAAATATGAAAAGTGGAAAATTTATATACATCTATATTAATTAATGAAACACAAAAACAAAAAACTGAAACAAACAACAGTAGTAAAATTAAAAGTGATTCTTACTAAGTATAAAACACAAAACAACAAACAGCAGTAAAATAAAAATCAGTTCTATATGATAATAAAAAACAAAAAATAAAACAGTAGTAAAACAAAAAACAATTCCATGTAATTATAGAAAACAAAAAAAAACAAACAGTACAATATCGATGGAAGAAATTGTTTTGTTGCTTTTTATTGAACTCTATTTTTTATAATTATTCATAATTTATCATTTTTTAGCTTACTACTGTTATTTTTTGATTTATACTTATTAGGAATCACCTTTTATTTTGCTACTGTTGTTTGTTTCAGTTTTTCGTTTTTGTGATCCATTAATTAATATGTATATGTATATAAATTTTCCACTTTTCATATTTTTCCCTAAATGCGGAGCCCAATCCGGCAACACCGCAGGCAAGCACCTCTCATATATGACATATGCACAGATGTCTACGTCATACGGCAGATAGATGGCGGTGGAAATAATGGTGGAAAGAACAGCTAAAAATAGAGTTTTGGGAAAAAAATTTCATGCCCTCTAAAAGTTTTAAGAGAAAAAACAGTGAAATCGGAATTTCTACAAGACGCAACACCCTACTTTATTAAAAATATAAATTATCTTCCCTATGCTTTGTAGTTTTTCCTATGGTTTTTCTAAAACATGCTCAACTTAATGGCCCACCCTGTATATTTAAGGTAAAACATGCTAAATAATAATTTGTGTTCTAGATAGTTTTAATATGTAGGTAGGAAAGTTTTAAAACTGACCAAAACTGCAAAAAATTAAACAAGATTAAGGATGGTATCTTTAGATTGCAAATTGATCATGTATGGGTTCTTTTCAACAACGAATTTCTGACTGTTTATGACTATAAGAGACTGTCAAAATATAGTCATACAAATAAATCAATCCTATTATGTTGCTTAGCTGCAAAGCTGAAATGTTTCTCTATATCAGTATTGTTTTTCAGTTGTGATTTTTTGAATAAAAAGGTGAATTCTTTAATTCGCCGGTTGATTCCACCACTGATGGATGCGGTGCTTATGGTTGATTGACACTGTTGACAGCTTTGTATGGTGACGGCAGCAACCGGTTGAATTAAAAGGACGGATGTCTGGTCCACCGGTGGCACCGGTTGCTCAACCGGTGAATTAAAAAATACACCATATGCTTAGTAATGCACACAATTTTATTGTTGAAAGTCTGTGGAAGCATATTAAAACAATTGAAAAAACATATAGAAATGTCAAAGCATCTAAAATACTGTAATCACCAATAATTTTTTGACATAGAGCTCAACAATATTGCACAAATATCTTGTTTTTGTAATCTACTGATTAGTTTATGTTGATATAAGAACTTGAGCCATGTTTGATGATACCCGTTCAATGAATAAGGAACCTGAAATAACTAATTTCAATCTGCACTGTGATCAACTTATTATACCTAAAATACCTGTTACTTAGAAGTTCTAGATATTGTGAATATTTTGAAAGATACATATTCAAATAAATATGACTAAAGATAATTCAATTGTAGCAACATCCAATAATAAAAAATAAATCTTTTGTATAAAGGAACAAAAAGCTGATATTAGTATTAAAATATGACAACATGCAAGAAAATGTACCTCCAAGAAATATTATTGTACAGCAACTAGATATAATTCTGCATTAAAGTGTGGTGCATATAATTTTCTATTATCTCTACATATATGATGATACTGTACATTAGGGAGTAACACGTCTTTAAATTGCTTGATTATACTTAACATCAGCATAAAAATAGAAACATTACACAAATGAATCAATTAAATCATGAATGAAATAATACCAGTTATCTGTATATTTGGTGTTTACACTGATAACAAGGTTATACTTTCAAGGATAATAAGCAGTAAACATATTTTCATAAGCAATGTTCAAAAACATGATGATCTCACCTTATTTGTCCACAAGTACCTTAAATTTTTGATCATCGATATACCTTAAAACAATATGCAAATTAGTAACTAAAACGTCACTACACCCAGTATATCAAAACAATTTAACAAAATTCAAAGATCTATCCGAGATCCAAGTATTACTTCGTATTATCAAAGCGTAGGAATCGAAAACAACACTATACATGTTTAGACTTGTGTGGTCTGAAGTCTGAATCATACGCGTACGATAAGATAAATATGCATTTCTGAATGAACATTCTTTTTTAAATATACCATTGACAAATCGAAGATAACAATCCACGCATACACACTGGATAACAACGCACTACGATATACCTACGAGATCAATAATCGACACTGGTAATTAATTGTCACTTTCACAAAAACCTTTAATATCCTACAGAATATTTTGTGATTATTCCAATAAATTGGAATGGGAAAGTAAAAAAAACATCCGCCATTTTGTCCGAGCTCTTACATAAAAATGATTCATCCGCATTCGAAGATGGGATATAAACAGTGAGAATCCGGCACTCAATTCTTATCATACAGCTAGTTTGGAAATTCATAACATTAATCATTTTACCTGAATGTTTGCGTATAAGAAATGATAAGATTTATCATGGACGAAAATTGTAAATAAAACTAGTTTGATTGACATTGACAACCGTGGCATAAATTTTTTGACAACTTCCATACTAGGGACGTAACTAGAAAAAAAGGCGTGGTTCAAGAATATAAGTCCCCCCTTTCATCCAATAAGAATAAGAGGCGTGGTTTCAGAAACGCAATTCAGAAAGGTCTGGCGTGTATCGACATCTCCTACCAGGACGTTGGTGACATTCTTTTTTCCCCGAATGAATGACGTCTGTGCGACGTTGCCATATTTAAATTAGTTCATATTGTCTGCTATAAAAACACGTGAATCCCCGTACGAAAAATTTTGTAATCAAATACGCTTGATTGCGTTCAAATCTGTGTTTTTCATTTTATACAATTATAGTCTAAAAGAATCTACTAGCTGTAGATTATTATACATGATCTTTGAGGATTGAGAAAAATGAACCATACGATTTATGAAATGCTTATATTATCCTTCAAGTATCACACGACAAAATAAAAACGCAGGAATTACTTTTCTAATAAATGCAATTTATAAAGCTTCTCATGCTCTTGATTTTCAAAGGTAGGGATAAAAGGTACCTTTATAATTTCTTCAAAACCTTCAGATTGCTCTGGCTCCTGGTAACTCTTTTTCAATTTGTTTATGATTATATCTGTAACAGGTTCATGTGTGGTGTCCGTCAGCTCTCTGAACCTATTGTTATGCTTGCTGTGATAAATGTCTGTTACCATGAGGAAACACCTTAAAAGAAAAAAAATAGGCCTAGTTTTTCAGTTGCAGGTTTACTGCGATTTTACAGCTAACCAGAAATAAATACTTGAAATGTATCAGGTTTTTCCTAAAGCGGTAGTTAGCTTTAATGAGATCATCTACTAGTTAACTAGGAAGTTGTAAGGTTACACCGCAATTCCTAACCTCTTATGCTTGACAGTAACATAACAATGGCACCGTAATCACGATCTTGAAAATGACCTTCAATCAGATAGAGGTCAACTTGAACGTTTTAAGTAGAACCGAATCATCTTGACTGCACCGATGTAAAGTGTAAGAAATCCTATGCTTAAAAGTGACCTCTACCATGACCTTGATCACGTCCTTCAAGGTCATTTAATGTTTATAATGACGGAATATTTTTGCCCTGAAGATGAAAATTTCACGTTCGGAAACGACCTTGACAATGGCCCTGACATTCAGTCATTTAGAGGTCACAAAACTTAAACTGGAAAACTTACATGGCCCATACGTGGAAACCACGGGAAAGTTTCTTTGTATGTGACCTTGACCTTGAGACTAGTTACCTTCTTTGCATTAAGGTCAAAGTCATTCAAAAACGTAAGGTATTCCTCTCGATCAGAATCAATAACATATTACTTGAAAACAGTCTTGTCAATATGGTGTACAAACAATTTATTCCATTGTCTTATAAAAGGGAAAGAATATTTTTAACCTTACAGAAATAGACAAACTTTCAGATAATGTTCAAACATTTTTGTGTTAGGTATAATGCATAAAATAAAATGAATGTAAAAACATTACAAACCTGCAGTCAGCTTTATATTTCTGGGCAATCTCAATAAATCTTGCCCTAGACTCCTTATCCATATTGGTATTATCGACTACAACATTTTTACCATTTTTTAAAGCTTCTTCTAGCTGCTTGGCACATTTTTGCCATGACCCTAACTTGTCTCTGCTGGCATGTACATATCCTTTAGGTACTAGATAATGTTTACAAAAATGACTCTTTCCTGAACCAGGACTTCCAACCATTAGTATCACATTCGGAGAAGGAAAATCAACTTCAGGAAAATGCTCATCAGGCAAGCTTTTAGGATCAAATTCTGGCATTTTGTGAGACTCAGGCTTTTGCTTGAGAAAGAATTCTTCAGGGGTATAGAATTTCAGACCGATATTGAGAGCAAATAGTCTGTCTACGCATGAATGATCTTTGTATTTTCTAGATGGTGCCTTATCTCTACCTGCAGCATCTCCCACATAGAACGAGTTGTCCTTGTCAATTTCCACTGCAGCATTTTTTTCATTTTGTAAGCAATTCCACATTCCTGGAGCAGGTTTTCTATAAATGGACTTGCCTGTCGCAATAAATACTTGGATAGGAACTGGGATTCTTTTCAAAATGTTCTCAATTTTTTGTTTAAGTTCATCAACTTTTACTTTATTATTGCTGACACCAGCCTGATTTGTGAAAAACACTATTTTATACCCATCATCGTGTAGCTTTTTCAGTCTCTGTGGGATATCACTGAGAAAAAAGACCCAATCATCAAGGTCTTTTGCAAATTTGTCACCTGATTTGGTTCTGATGATTGTGCCATCTATATCAAAAGCAGCTATTTTTTTACTTGGTTTTATATCATCTGGTGTGAATATCAGTAGTTCCTTTTTGTCCACCGATTCCCATTTTCCACTTTTAGCAGAACCACCTATCTCATCCTTTTTGTTATTAAATATAGGAAAATCTAACTTTGGTTTTTTGGCAGCAGGTACAGTTTCATCTTGCTGGTCTGGGTCACTGCAAAAAAGTAGTTTACTTTTTTATTTTCCTGATAATTTAAAAACGTCTAACAGTAGCATTTGTTCTCAAACTTATTTCATCTAGCATTCCCCTATGTGTTAAAGTGTAGCTACATGAGTTGCTGTTCGTTTTATTTCACATAATGATAAATGTATAATTTGATTTTTTGTTTTCATCATGTTTGGAATCATTAAATGCCTGAACTATTACATTTCTATATCTGATCTTATATGCGATGCAATATAAGGAATCAAGCACTTACCTTTCTTCACCATTCTTTTCCATTTCTGGTGGAGGATCAAAGGTGATCTGATACTGATGGTACCCTAATCTAAGTTCAATGATATGACCATGACCTATAGTATAAGTCTTATCTTTAACAGTAGCATATCCATCAATGCCGCAAATAGCTCTACCCACTGGTTTTACTTTAAGCGTATATTTATCGTAATCTGCGACAACTTCTAATTGTTTTTTGGAAACGTACACATCTTGCACTTCAGTATCGATATTTCTCCCTAGTGTTATCACTTGCTGGTGAGGCAAATTCAGCCTTTTTTGTGTACTTATCTGTAACAGATAACAAGATTTTGCATTCATTCTTAAAATTCTCCACATAAAAGATGTTTATTTGGAAAAGTTCCGTCTTCGTTTACGTTTATTTACATATTCAAAAATGTTTGGTTAAGAAATTTCGGCATCTGTCAAATTCAAAGCAGAGAAGTGCCACGGAGCGCGATTCCAATAGTAGTTAACTGAGGAAAAAAGGCGTGGTCAAATGAGGAGGCGCGGCCGCAAAAGAGGCGTACTTTGACGTTTTGCAGTTCTACTTATACTGGAATGTTGCCATTATTCTCTAGTCTATGAAGTATCTTCACATTTTTCTTGAGAAAAAACTGATTCGACTTTTTAATTGTCTTATTCAAAGAAACCCTTTTAATGAATTTGCATGTTACTAGGCCACGCAGAAGTTATATTAAATGCGCGCTGGACTAACGATTAAAAAACAATAACAATATCCTCTAAAATGATTTGTGATCTTATTAATGGGCAGTTGACGAAGAATGTTTAGGAACCTTGGCAGTATTAAAACTTTTGTTTTTCCATACTTTCGGAAGTATTGTTCCTTTTCAAAGACTAAATCGCTTGAATCTCAAAAATTATTAATTTCAGAAAAAAAATCGTTTTGGATGATAATTTTTCCCAGCAGAATAGCCAGTTAGCCTTTCCAGTTGATCGGAAATTTATGCATCTATAGCATCTACCATCTTTTAGGCAGTACTTTGAGGTTGTAAGTTTAACTATGTTTTACGAATACAAATTACAATCATTGTAGTGTTCAATTATGCAGAAAATAAAACAAAATTTTTATAGCCCCGATCGATTCTGAGATAGAGGGCGAAATTGAAAATACTCTATTTTGGGACCCCCGTTAACCCTAATTACCTATATCGCAAAGCTGAAAACGGGCTTTTGTACAATTTTTCACGTCGAATCCAGTGACGTAGTCAGAATTTTTCTATGATATGTTAATTTGTTGCTATAAATCAAACTTAGGTTTTTGATGAAACACCCTGTATATTATTTCTCGTTCAACTGAAAATTTTATAAGCTTTACAAAAATATATAACACACGATATCTATTTTAAATAATAAATCTAAAATTCATAATTTTGCAAAATGTGTCTATACGACACTCTTATTAAGTATTCTATAAGTATTAGTAGGCCGTGATTAGACGAACAATGGAATGATTATTTGTCAAAACCTGTCAGCTGCAAAATTTATATTTTCTGTGTATTGTTATATTTTTTAGGATGAATGAAAATGAAAATTATCAACATTTTGGAAAATATGACATGTTAGGTTGATTATGCAGAGCAATGAAAACTCTTGTCAAGCTTTCCCAGCTATATATAGTTCAACAGCTGTGTATAAATTAATATTTATTCACCTTTTGACGTATGTGGTTTAATTTTTTTTAATATCATTTTAATTTATAGATGTCAAGACAGAATTTCCATTAATAAAAAATATTTCAAAATTCAACTCTTATTTATTCGCAAACCTATAAATGCCGAACTTCTTACGGAAACACACGAGTGCCTTACGAACAGCGCCGATCCACCTGTCCAGTGAACCGATCATTGTTAATCAACATAAAAGCAGACAAATCTCTAGTTGGCTGCGCGCCGGTCGATTCCTCAGATCGAAGACGGCTGAGAGAGTCACGTGATCCGTGTATTCCGATATTTTGCAACCGACGCCTCGGAATCTGCAGTTTTTCTTGCATTTGAACTATTTGAAGTGTTTTTTACGGGATTTACGACCGTTTTTTTAATAAGTGTGTGATATGCCTTGTGGAAAGTGAAATAGTGCCGTTTGTGCCTTGGGCTTTACTTGAGAAGATGTTCAGCGACATAGGCAGGTAGGATTTGAACTGAGGAAACATTTTTAATCATAGGAATCACGGGAAATGGTTTTGATAGCGACTTATCTGTTAAATTAAGACAGTTCAGACTATTAACCGATATGTTTTTCCAATAACGATGTACCTGCGGCTTTGTTTTGAATGATACAGGCAAGAATTTCCAGGGCTCATTCGATGTTAAAACTTAATTCCGAAACTAGTTTGGGAGGAGTCTGAAGGGGTATCACGTATCTTGAAAAGTGACATTGTTTTTTCTTTTACATTATTTAGGTTTTTTGTGATTTCTACAAGATGTCAACATAGCACTAGCACTTGTTATGTACTCGTTCCGCACGGGTATCATGTAAAAAACCTATAAAACGTCAAAAAAAAAACCTATAGGATGTCAACTTGCAGAACTAGGTAGTGTTTAGGGCGCAGTCATTCCACGTTTGCTCACTAGGATCGTTGTGAACGTCCATCTATGGAGGAATCACTCAACTAAAGTACGCATTATTGGTTGCATAGCTTTGTGAGGCTGAGTGTTCCGGGTCTGTAGTTTTTATCTCTGAGAAGAAAGTTGGATGAATAGCAAGATCACATCTGGATGATTATGTGTATTGGTCTGCATGTGTATAAAATCAGTGATATTTGCTGTGTGAGAAAATCATTACTGAATTTGCCGAATATGACGGGTTATTTATATGTCGTGCTTTTAGGTATATTCACTTTGATTGATTTAATTTCAATGAAAAACAAGTCGAAAATTGTTAATGAAAATCTAATTGCCAAGAATCGATATAGGTCTCAAGTTCCGAGTCGTAGCGCTCACAGCAAATACCGTACCAGTTTATTCCAATCTACAGGTATAATAATGAGAATTATAGGTAAGTGTATTTGGGAAGAGGAATAATAAAACACATAACTTTATTAAAACACATATATAATGCAACGAATGTATATATAGCCAATTTATATCTATAATAACACCAAATGCAACATCATATATTACGTAAACGTTATTTGGACGGATTTGAATATTAAAATCACCGTTGCGATGATAAAACAGTTTGCAAATGAAGTTCTCTGACTAGCTTTTGTGTATTTATAATTGTTGGTATAGTATTTTGATAATATAGAAAATTACGTACATAACCACCTAAGCAAATTACAGCTATAACAATGACTAATTAGGCATTTATGAAAAAGATACATTTTGTAATCCTTCAAAATATCTTTATAGAAAGGTATTCCATATCCTAATAAGTTAGGGAGATTTCTAGCATACAGGGTGATTCACAAGTCGTGACCAAAAATGAAACATCATATACAGGACCGCATTCTAAGGGGGGGTCTTCGATGTAATATTTTTTACTCGCGGGCTTCATTGAAAAGATACGGGGTGTTGAAGTTTAAAAATGAAAAACAATTTTTTTCAATATCTTCAAAACCGTCAACTGGAATTTGGTATGTGAATTTACCCAAGCATTGTCCACATTCAAAAGTCTTTACTTAAAATTACCGTGCACCAGTAGCGGAGATATAGAGGATTAGTGGCATTATTTTTCCAAATAAAAATAGTACGCCACTGTTTTTTCGAAACGCGTTATTTTTCGGATTTTACCCGTAATTTGCTGCAAATAATCACTCTTGTGTTTTTTTTCAGTGGCGTACTATTTTTATTTGGAATAATAATGCAACATAATCCCCTGTATCTCCGCCACTGGTACACGTTAATTTTAAGTAAATGCTTTTGAATTTGGGGAATACTTAGGTAAATCCACATACCAAATTTTAGTTCATTCCAGTTGACTGTTTTGAAGGTGATAAAAAATTGTTTTTTATTTTCAAACTTCAACACGCCGTATGTTTTTAATGAAGCCCTCAAGGAAAACATGTTATATAGAAGACCCCCTCAAAATGCGGTCCTGCGTATGATGTTTCATTTTTTGGCGACTTGTGAATCACCCTGTACACGAACATGCAGTTGAATAAAAGAATGCTAAAAAGCTCTTTTTATGAAAGATTACAGATCAAGAAAATGATTAAGCCGCTCTTAGTAAGGCCATATTAGATAGAGAGAGGCGTCTAATAAATAAATTTAATTCGATACAAGTCTTTATGATTATTTTTAGTGAAACTGGTATTAAGCTGTACTACGCCCTCTATCGGTAGTCTGAAGAATTAGTTATGTAGACTGACGTGTATGGAAAATATCAGGTGCATATTACGAGTTTTTTTGCTTACTGATCAACATGCGCAAAACAGTTCTGAATGGTTTGAACGAAGATTCTTAAATTAAGCTTAGCGTAGAATCAGCCATCGAGTAGGGAGCGACGGTCACTCGAGTTGAAGTACAGTCAGAGTAAATTAGAAAATCAAGTGTTTTTTATTTCCTTTCCAATCTATGACTTCTATATCGATGGATATACTTTTGTGGACATCAAGAAGTCTACTACACTAACTGATAATGTTGCAAGAACGCGTGAGAACTTTTAATGTTCGAATACATCCCAGTATTAGATTTTTTTGTACGATTTGGACACGTCAGGACCCCTCCACCCACCACAAACACCTGTTGCTAACAACCAAATGATTATGCCTTACGCATGTTGATCAAAATTTAGGTAATTTATTGTTACTGTCTCTCTGAACATTCTATCTGTACTCGCATCTGTCCTAATAACACCGACTTTTCGTGTTTTTCAGTGTTTTGACGATTTTGACTTGTACTGACGCTTTATGGTAAAAAATAGCATTTTGTCTGTATAAATATCGTTACTATGATTATAAGTGCAGATATTGCAAGAATGACGGTAATATCATGGTTAAGATCGTTATTGTTTTAATGAAGTTCAATCTCTATCGCGAGTCTATCGATTATATGGTATGTATTATGCGTTATATGAGATATTTTATCATGATTATACAGCAAAAAAAATGTTGCTCACATTATCTTTGCATAGTTTTTGCCATTTTCTATGCTTTTTATTTAAATTTGTGAAATATGATACTACAATGATATATATATATATATATGTATATATAAGATGTTCAAAAAATAGAGAAAAATGTTTTAGAGTGCGATTCCTTGTTGAAAGATATGAAAAAGTTCGTAAAAGTTTTCGAGGTCCATGAAATTTAATATTTTCTTAATATCTTAAGAAATGTTTACTCGATTTTGTTGCAATTTGGCAGTATTATTTGTTGTTTCAAGAGCCTAATTTAGCTCTGAATGGATTGAAATTATTAGGTCCAGGGGGGGCATCTTGACGAATATTATTTTCAAAAAATGTACGTCACTGCCTCTTTCGTAACTTTAATATTTATTGTTTGATTAAGCATCTAAAAATAAAGCCTCTTTGCCTCTTGTGTTTTTTCATATCTCACTTTGTTTTCGAGAAAAAAAAAATAAAAACCGTTTTATTGTGACTGGATAAAATTGGTGTATTAATTTTTGTTAAAATAATCACAAGTGCCTTGGAAAACAAAAAATCATTTCTACATGGAGGTTTGACATTTGCGCATCAGTTCTTCCCAGTGACATGGACTAAAACAGTTTTTTTTTCTCGAAAACGAAGTGAGATACGAAAAAAACACAAGAGGCGGAGAAGTTGTATTTTTAGATCCTTAATTAAACAACAAATATTGAAGTTTTAAAAAAGGCAGTGACGTACATTGTTTTGCCAATATTATCCGCTAAGGTCCCTCCCGGGACGCCACTGGACCTAATAAGTGTATTATTTTCAGGGATAAATTAGTATCCTAATACAACAAATAATATTGCCAAATTTCAACAGAATCGAGTTGATGGTTTTTAAGATATTAATGACACTATTTTTTTTAAAACCTATCACCCTGTATCTTGGAAACTCTGCATTTCCGAACCCATGTTTATAGGACTTTTTTTCATACTTTTTAACAAGGAATCGCACTCTGAAATATCTTCGAAAATTTTTCGAACAACCTGTATACTTTATGGCATATATTGTGCCATATTACTAAACCTTGAAAGGTTCGGTCGAATTTGTTAAAAAAATCAAAAAGCTCTCCTAAAAGGTTCACATTTGTCATTTACAATGTTATCAGATGCAGGTAATATCTTCGACCTCTTTGTTCTGTCTCCACCTATAGAATAGATATTCGATATGAAATCATACAATAAAAATTCAAATATTATAGCTCTTTGTTGTTTATTTTCATTTGTTTCAGCTGATAAATAAAATTTCGATAGAACGATAAAATTTTCCTAACAGAAATCAACAACATTTTTCCATAAACTATATCCAGAAATTTGAATCATTGTTAAGCTTTAAAAAAATCTAGTTTGGCCAATATTGCTATCATCAAGCAGCATATATGGTTGAAATTCTATTTACAAATTCGGATGAATGTACAAGGATTAAGTGATAGCAAAGTAGTTGAAAATACAATATTGTTATTATTACAGAACTAAACGTGGAAGCTTAACGAAATCTCCCAGTTTAATGTTATTCTGGAAAGTCTGTAACTAGTTATCCTATGAAAATATTCTCTTCGCGAATGTTGTTAGGAGCAGCATGCTGAGTACGAAGATTCCGCTGCTGAAGAACCTATCACCTGAAACAAAAAAAAATATTTTGAACTATTTTCAGATGCTCAGGTCGCAAATAAATAATTTTTGGAATGGACTCCATAGTGTTTTGAGTCTACAAAGATTCAGAAGACTCTTGTGTATACACATAGATGTAATAATGTTGATAACCAATTTTTATTAGTATACCCTGACACAGATAGACTGATTTTTAGAGGACTTATTTATATATTCAAATCCATAATCAAAGTAAACATCTAGCTGTTATTTTACATTTTAAAATTACAATTACAGTAACACGGATGGGTGCCTTATGAGTAATGAGCTTTGTAGGAATTTTTGGCTGTTTATAATTATAATATATTATAATAATTTGACAAACGAGAATCTGATAACATGGATCTCCTGGAATTTTCTACACGTGCACGAAAGGTGAACTTAAATCAAATTCGTGGTGGTCAGTGACACTCTCGCTCATTTAATTCGGTAAATATGTACAAGGAAAGCTGCCATTTAAGGGGTTTCATTATATGAATATTTTGCAGAGAGAACACGCAATTATGTTAATATTTCTCACACAGTCCACACAGCATGGTTTCGTGTACATTATTTGGGATTTCATGATTCCCCCATCCTTCCTATGAAAATTTGTTGCCACGGCAGTTCAAGAGGGTTTAGGAAATTTTTCAGTGGTGACAAATAGAACAGGTGGACCTAATAAGTTTCTTCTGGTATTTAGAGATCATTATAATCGATATAGCCAGCTTAAAACAGAGCTTATTAGCCTGGGAAGAAAACAATTAATACAATTTCCTTATCCCACACTGAATGTTTATACCTTAAACACGATGACTGATCATCTCTCTTATACAGGATATGCCATTGGCAGATGGCATATTTCAAGCGTATACAGAGGACATTGTCGTGATTTTAATGCATGATTGAAGGTCTATAACCGAGATCCTGAAACTAAACCACTTTATCCAAAAACAACACCCTGAATTTTGTTTACATGCTTTGAAAGAGCACGGAAACTTTATACACTATTGTTATTTGGGCAGACGATTGTTACCTCCACTCTGCAATAGGTTTTAGAAACTTTATGCCTAGACGCGTGGCTTCACTTGCGCGGATGTAGTGTAAAGAATTAGGAAGGAGATTTCTGAGAGAGAAATGCAATATTCATAGCAATGAGTCACTTTGGTATTAGATATTTTCTATTCAACATTTTAATGCAATATATAGATATTAGGCTCCGTAAAATCAATCAAACCTCAACAAAAGCTAATGCGGACCTGCACTTCAATCGGATCAAACGTGAACACGTGCGATGCGCATCAGTACCAGTCCAGGCGCTGACTTTTACAAATCGGTGCTGAAAAAGCAAAACAAAAATTGCACACTCATACAGCAATATCGGAGTTGTCCATATTTTTTCAATTTACGGTGAGTGTCTTCGAGATGCTACCGAGGGTTCGAGAGTGCATACAGATCGTTTTTGCATCCTATTGTCAAAGAACGATTCCGGCTGAACGTTAAACCAGCTTGTAAGTGTTTCTCTCAAAACGCTATAATTTTCCAAGCGCTCCTCAAAGATAGAATTCAACCCGTTCAGAGCGACAGGATGGTGCTTTTTCTTCACGAGAAACCATAACTGCACGGATGTTTTGTTTCAGAAGGCATTTGAATTGTCAACCCGAAAAAGTAATTAAAAATCCCAAAAAAAGTATCGCAGTTGACCATATTATTCGAAATGCTACCGCTGCTTCTCGAGTGCATGCAGATCGTTTTCTTTTTGAACACTTAAAAGTTTGTAGGTACTTGAGGAAGGCCTTAGCATGGTTTTATACGCGAACTTCTCGTCGAATCTGCCTATATTTGAAGTGTGTCTACGAAAAACCAGAACACCCACACGCTTTTTTTAAACTTCTAAAAAGGGTTATAGGATAACAAAAGCAATGAAACATCCTATATTTTTAATATAATATGCCCAACAACATTATAATATTATAGATATTAAGCTCCGTAAAATCAATCAAACCTCAACAAAACCTAATCCGGACCGATCGGATCAAACGTGAACACGTATGTTGCGCATCAGTACCAGTCCAGGCGCTGACCTTTACAAATCGGTGCTGAAAAAATAAAACAAAAATAGCACACTCGTACAGCAATATCGGAGTTGTCCATATTATTTTAATTTATGGTGAGTGTCTTCGAGATGCTACCGAGGCCTCGAGAGTGCATACAGATAGTTTTTGGATCCTATTGTCAAAGAAACTTCCGCCTGAACGTTAAACCAGATTGTAAGTGTTTCTCTCAAAACGCTATCATCTTTCAAGCGCTTCTCAAAGAAAGAATTCAACCCATTCAGAGCGACAGGATGGTGATTTTTCTTCATCAGAAACCATAATTACGCGGATGTTTTGTTTCAGAAGGCATTTGAATTGTCAACCCGAAAAAGTAATTAAAAATCCCAAAAAAAGTATCGGAGTTGACCATATTATTCGAAATGCTACCGCTGCTTCTCGAGTGCATGCAGATCGTTTTCTTTTTGAACACTTAAAAGTTTGTAGGTACTTGAGGAAGGCCTTAGCATGGTTTTATACGCGAACTTCTCGTCGAATCTGCCTATATTTGAAGTGTGTCTACGAAAAACCAGAACACCCACACGCTTTTTTTAAACTTCTAAAAAGGGTTATAGATAATAAGCTCTGTAAAATCAATCAAACCTCAACAAAACCTAATCCGGTCCGATCGGATCAAACGTGAACACGTATGTTGCGCATCAGTACCAGTCCAGGCGCTGACCTTTACAAATCGGTGCTGAAAAAATAAAACAAAAATAGCACACTCGTACAGCGATATCGGAGTTGTCCTTATTATTTTAATTTACGGTGAGTGTCTTCGAGATGCTACCGAGGCTTCGAGAGTGCATACAGATCGTTTTTGGATCCTATTGTCAAAGAAACTTCCGCCTGAATGTTAAACCAGGTTGTAAGTGTTTCTCTCAAAACGCTATCATTTTCCAAGCGCTTCTCAAAGAAAGAATTTCTTGAAGTTTAAAAAAAGATGAAAGTCTCTTCCCAACAAAGCTTCTCCTGTTGCATCTGTGTTCTTGCCGCAAAATTTAGCCCATTCAGAGCGACAGGTTGGTGCCTTTTCTTCATGAGAAACCATAATTACGCGGATTTTTTGTTTCAGAAGGCATTTGAATTTTTCGAAATGCTACCGCGGCTTCCCGAGTGCATGCAGATCGTTTTTTTCTTGAACACTTGAAAGTTTGTACTTGAGGAAGGCTTTAGCATGGTTTTATACGCGAACTGATCGTCGAATCTGCCTATATTTGAAGTGTGTCTACGAAAAACTCGAACACCAACACGTTTTTTTTTAAACTTCTAAAAAGGGTTATAGGATAACAAAAGCAATGAAGCACCCTGTATTTTTAATATAATATGCCGAGCAACATTATAATCTCCGAACCAATTCCCGTGCAAACAACGTAATCGCTATACGAAAATAAATGGCGATATGAGATGTTCTCGTTTTTTGGGGCAGGACCTTCACATTTCGTTTAAGCGATATAAGATTAGAGCCGGCGGCACGGTGGCCTGAAACTCCGACGCCTGCACGCTTAGCTCGGCCTTGCGGGGCTAATAAGTTAATGGTAATGTATTCTAGGGTAGGAAAGGTCAACAGTACTTATGGTTTCCTCTGGACTGACTCAGATCCAGATAACTGCTGGCCAGCGAAAGTGAGTTACGCGCCTAAATTTCACACGCAAGATGATCAAATGTTTTTGCCTTGCAACGACGTTGCTGGCCTACAATTACTGTAGCTTTGTGTATATCATTCGAAAATATAGTCATGTGTCCTCTGAAATCAATGAGTTGAAATGGTTGAAAATGCATCAACAATTTGAATGTAACCTCAAGGGTTTTGGGCATAAGATAATATGCATTGTGTATCACAATCAATTTTTGCCTTAATTTCATTTATATCTATGTCTATTTCTATATCTAGTTTATTAAATCATTTATATAGACTAAGAATATGATCGGACCTAATACTGATCCTTGAGGTACCCCTGTGCTTATACGCAATATATTTGAAATATAATGTCTTGATAACTTTACAATCTGAGATCGATTATTTAACTATGCTTTAAATCATTGATTCCCAAAGTGGTCTATATCGACCCCTAGGGGTCTATGACAACCTGCAAGGGGTCTACGTCAGCGAAAAAAAATTTGGGGGTCCATGAGATGAATATGGGGGTCCACGATAGTGGATCTCAACACATACACTGATAGTACCTATTTAATTACATCATACTATCTTATAATATCAAAACATATACATTATTTATAATAAAAGTACCTATGAAGTAAAAAAATTATTATATATGTTTATAAAACTGTGTAAGTTGTAGGATGTTGGTATTCGCTTTGTGGTCGCAATACATTTTGAACTTGTAAAAACCTGAGAGTCGCAGTCTCAGAGCTTCGCTACCTTGCACTGTCTTGTTCAATTCGTCACTCTATAAATACGAATGTGGGACAAATACGTTTATTCGTTTTCTGAATCTTGAAAATAAAAAATAAAAAATATTTTAAAAAATATAAACAGATAGTATATCACACAAATTATAGTGAGTCAGTATTATTTTGTTTGAGAGTGCTGGAGAAAAGTAAGTACATTATTTTTTATTAAATTTTAGTTTTGTACTCGTAGTTAGCAAAGATAGATAAATTACGCCAATCATGACTTTAGTTATTAGTAGTTAAATATTCAATCATGCAAAATTACACGAGCACTCCTCAATAGTTTCTTTTTGAAAGTTTTAGCAATCGGTAATATAATTACAGTGCAATTTCCGTAATTCGAGCTAATTGTTGCAAGAAGATGTTCGAATTATGGAATGTTTTCGGAAAAATCAACAAATATTTTTAATATACAGCTGCTGGATTTTATGTCTTATTTAAATAATTTAATTTTGCCCACAGATGACTGATGCCATGTCCGAATCTAAAAAGAAATGTAGACAGTACAGTGTTGATTATTTGAAATATGGCTTCATTCCATCATTGCCGGGCAAACAATCGCCTATGTGCCTTTTATGCAACAAAGTTTTGAGCAATGACGCTATGAAACCATCTAAACTGCAAGATCATCTGAGAAAATACCACCCTGATAAAACAGAGAAAGATTTGAAATACTTTCAAAGACTCAAAGATAAATTTCAGAAGAGACCTACACTGGACAGAATGTTCGCTTCGACGTCACAAAGAAATGATGATGGTTTGCGGGCGTCTTACAATGTCTCGTTACTTATAGCAAAATCCGGAAAACCGCATACTATCGGAGAGAAGTTAATTTTGCCAGCCGTTGAAGAGGTTTTAAAAACTGTTTTACACAAACCTGCATCTGAAATCATTAAAAGAATTCCCTTAAGCAACAATACTTTTGAAAGACGTATTGATGAAATGAGTTCTGATATTGAAAGCTTCTTATGTAATTATTTGCAAACGACCCATTTCTCTATACAACTGGACGAGTCAACTTTACCTGATAATGCAGCATTATTATTGGCATATGTTCTTTTTATTATGAATCAAGAAATCTACGAAGAACTGCTCTTCGCAAGAACTTTGATAACCGGCACTAAAGGTGAATCAATATTTCATGTTTTGAAGGCTTACTTCATTGAAAAAGCAATTCCTTTATCAAATATAATATCAGTAGCTACAGATGGAGCACCTGCCATGGTTGGACGTTATCGTGGATTTATAAGCTATTTAAAACAAAATGTGTGAGGAGTGTTAGCAATACATTGCGTCATCCATCGACAACATTTAGTTGCTAAAAATTTGAGTGTTAGATTGCATGAATCACTTCATTTAGTCATTGATGCAATAAACCGAATCAGAAGCAACGCGTTGAATACGCGGTGATTTGCGCAGTTGTGTGAAGAAAATGACGAACACTTTCATCAATTACTCCTTCACACTGAAGTACGCTGGCTGTCGAATGGCTTATGCTTGACAAGATTTTTTGCAATTTTTGAGACGATTTTAGAATTTAATGAAGAGGAAGACAGACATCGCCTATTTAACAGATTTGTTTACAAAATTTAATATGGTTAATTTGCAATTACAAGGCGACAGTTTAAATTTGATTAAAACAAAGTCCATCTTATCAGTGTTTCTTACCAGAGTTAAACTAATGAAGCAAAATATTGGACGCGGCGAATTTTCTCAGTTCCCCAATTTGTCACAGACAAGCTGCCAGGAAGACGACGTGTCAACTTACGTTCAACATTTAAATGCCCTCTATTCAGATTTTGAATCTTGATTTGAGGATATTTTGACTATGGTAATACCACCGTGGATAATTAATCCATATGGTGACATAGAAGAAACGAATGTCATAATACAAGAGGAGCAGACTGAACTAAGTACAAACGAAGCTCTTAAGGTTCAGTTTAAAAACGGATATCAGCAATTCTGGCTGCAAAACAACATACCCGTTACTTATCCCGTATTATGGAATATAGCGAGGAAATTTTTAATTTCCTTTCCATCGTCATACCTAGTGGAAAGGGGGTTCAGCGCTGTTACCAATCTCCTAACGAAAAAAGGAAACAGACTGGACATCATTAGCCGAGGATATTCAAGATTAACCCTTAAAAAATTGACGCCAAATGTTAATAATTTATTATTAAAGCATCAGGTTCATCCTTCTCACTAAAAATATTGACTTATTGCTTATGTTATTTTATTTATAGTCTATTTTATGTTTATTGGTGTCTGACCAATAAATACCCGCATTGGGAATAAGTGCCCACGTTGATTTTTTTAAAGAACCCCCCTTTATAGAAAATATCTTTTTTTAAATTATTCTGAAAATTCAAGGATAGGTACACACTAAAATTCGTTAATTTTTTGCCTATTTTTCGATAACTTAAACGTATAAGAAGCGGAATTTAATCAAACTAACAGTGAAATTATTGTACAGGGTGGGGCAAAAGTAACGAAGGGATTTGAAAAATTAATAACTTTTTTAAATTTATTTTGTTTTCATTTTTTTTTTTCAGGACCGTGTAAAGTAAATCCTGGAGATTAATTATGGAGCGTTACAACCTCAATCAACGAACCAAACTTATAGAATTTTATTTTGAATATCACCATTCAATAATTCAAACTCAACGAGCATATCGTCGTCATTTCAATTTGCGGAATTCGCCCTCTGAATCAATGATTCGACGCTTAGTGGCACGATTTCAGCAACAAGGCAAAGTTATGGATCTCCCACGAAGCGGAAGGCCACGTTCCGCAAGAAATGAAGGGAACATTCAACGCGTTCAGGAGAGTGTTCAGGAGAATCCGGAAACCTCAACCCGAAGACGTTCTGCTGAGCTACAGATGTCTCAAAGGTCTTTACGCAGAATATTAAGAGGAAATTTACATCTGTTTCCATATAAAGTGCAGCTAGTGCAAGAACTAAAACCAGCAGATTTTCAAGAACGACTAACTTATGCAGTTCGCTTGCAAAGAATGGCTCGAGAAGATAATGAATTTATTCATTCTCTGATCATGAGCGATGAAGCCCATTTTCATTTGAATGGCTTCGTAAATAAGCAGAACTGCAGAATATGGGGTACCGAGAACCCAAGGGTGGTTCATCAAAGGCAATTACATCCGCTTAAATGTACAGTATGGTGCGCAGTTACGTCTCAACGAATTATTGGACCATTCTTCTTCGAAGACCACGATGGGAATGCTGTATCTGTAGATGGCGACCGATATCGTGATATGATTCAAAATTTCTTAAGACCAGCTCTTGCTGACAATCAAACGATGACTTTCCAACAAGATGGAGCCACTGCGCATACTGCTCGAGCCACTATGCACCTTCTAAGGCAGATTTTTGGCGAACGTTTAATTTCGAGAAATTCAGGATTCAATTGGCCCGCCCGCTCGCCGGACTTAACAGCCCCTGATTATTTCCTTTGGGGATATCTGAAAGGAAAAGTGTATATTAATAAACCCACAACCCTGCAGCAACTAAAAGATAATATTCGAGCAGAAGTAAGTGCTTTGGGGCCAGATATTCTGACTCGGGTAATGGAAAATGCTCTTGCAAGAGCTGCACTTTGCGAGGCTGAAAATGGCGGTCATTTGCGTGATGTAATCTTTCACACTTAAATTGTAAACAAACTCCAAACATTGCATTTTAGTTTTGTGTTAGGGAAAAAAATTAAAATTAAAATTTAAAAAAGTTATTAATTTTTCAAATCCCTTCGCGACTTTTGCCCCACCCTGTAGAACATACGTTTATGTTATAATTAATAAACGAACTCGCTTATTGTACTATTTTAAGTAAAAAACTTTTTTTTTTATTATTTTTTACTTTTTTTTTATTTTATCCCTCTTATTTTTTTTTCAATGCGGGCACTTATTCCCAATGCGGGCACTTATTGGTCAGACACCTGTTTATTTAATGTTCGTATATTTTACATAACAGATACAACATTTTATTTTGAGTAGTTTTAATTTAAATTCATTTAATAAATGTATAAATTAACATGTGTTTTTACTTTAAGTTTTTAACACTAAACTTCACTACAGTTAGAAATTTACAGGAAATCAATATCAGGTAAGTAGGGGGTCTACCCAACACGGAAAAACATGGCAAGGGGTCTACTATACAAAAAAGTTTGGGGAACTCTGCTTTAAACCAATTGAGTGTAGTTCCGGTACAGCCATATTTGTTGAATTTTTTTAATAGTATATCCTGAGTGACACATTTAATGTTTCTGTTTTAGTATTCGTGTCTATTAGTGTCTTCCACTGCCAGCCATCGTTATCAATCAATAATTCCAACATTAATTTCTGCTTATCACGATCAGATACCCAGGCCAAAAAAGCTTTTTGTTTCCAAATGAAAAATCGTTTCGCCCGAACTAAAAATATCAAGCTGTAAAAATGAACGCAAACATGTAAATACGTTCCATCTATATGTATAGAGAGAGTTGGACGAAGTCATAATTCAACCTGAACCTACCAAAAGTGACGTGACCGGGCTGAAAATACGTTACGACATTTGTGACGTATGTGCGCTTTAGTCCGGTGCCTGGAGGTTAAGAATTTTGAAATATTATTCTGATATGAACAAATTAACGAGATCTCGAAAATGGAAAGAGATACATAGTCGATTGAAGAGAATGGCGCCTGGAAGGTTCGCAATTCAGCGTATTTCCGGAACGAAAAGAAGAGAATTTGCCCAAAAACGTCTATATTTTTTCCCGATTTTATTTCAGGTGGGATATCAAAATAAGTTGCACATTGACATTGCCACTTTTTCTATTTACCATGTGTCATAGACAAGGAGAACCTGTTCGCAACTATCAACTTTATTTTTTCGTACAATACTAACAATATTGACACAACAGGAGATATATTGAATAAAATACATGACAGCATAGAGAAACAACAGATTGATAAGCGATTGTATATCCAGCTTCAGAAATCCGCGCTATTTGGAAATTGCAGGGTAGTGCGTTTAGCGATGAAAATAACACCTCTTAAGAACACTTCTATCCTTGGTTTAGACCCAGAAGAAGGAGCAGCATATAGCAATGAAATAATAATAATGATCATATTTATTCACTAAGTGTACAAAAAACAACATGAGTAAATAGCTGTAAAATAAAAACCCAATAGGAGGCATTGCCTCTGCATGGACCAGTAATTTCAAGCTGTAACTCATGTTGGTATTTATGGACTTATGAATTTCAGTCCTAGATATAGAATGTAGCAACTTTTTCAAATTTCTCTTGGAATAATTTTCAAGCTGTAAATCTTTTAAATCTTTACTTGGATTTTTTCCTAGGTGAGTTTTCACTTCTCACTCCAGAAACGTATGTCATACATTTGCATTGCCAAACTTTAATTATATACAACAACTGATATTTCCATAGTTGGCCCTGAAAATGACAGCATACCACATGTTTATTCGATTGTCTCAGCTTTTGAGAAGCATCTTTAATAGATATTGAGATGATTTGTCCATCTATCGGCTATAACAAGCGTTAAGTACGACGATATTATTTAAAGACGTGTGCATCAGTTTAGATATGACGGAGTATATTAAACAACCTCTAAATATCTCTGCAGTTTTTTAAAATCATACTCTTTTCGTCACTGACCTCAAATAATACGGAAAAAGCTAGCATGATCATGTTGATGTGATAAGTACGTTATATAAGTAACTAACAATTTCAAGTCCTACTTAGGAAATTTTATTTTTTTAAATAAATATAGCTTCACAATACTGATCTACATATTTTCCAAATCATAATTAAAAACTCAAATGCGCAACTTTGCTCCGATCAGGTCGATTTCTTCTTTCTTACTGATTCAGACATCCTAATAGTGAGAATCGAGTCTGAAACACTCCGTATAGAGCAGTGAAACATTCACCTTTTTTAAAACGGAGATTGTCCATATAAAGTAGGCGTAACATCCACCATATTTTGAAATCGATCTATCTATTAGTAACATCATTCACCATTTTTTTAAAATGCAGACTCAGTATAAAGTAGACACATCATCCACCTTATTTTAAAACTGGTTTACCGACTATTAGTAATAGCATCCACCATTTTTAAAAATGAAGACTGTCATTATGAAGTAGGTCGTGCATCCACCATATTTCAAAATTTGTTTACCAACTATTAGTGATAGCATCCATCATTTTCAATAATGAAGACTGTCGATATAGAGACAGCATCCACCATATTTTGAAATTAGTCTATCCATTAGTAACAGCATTCACTTTTTTTTAAAATGCAGGCTGTCAGTGTAAAATATTTACATCATCCACCATATTTTAAAACGTTGATCGACTATAAGTGATAGCATCCACCATTTTTTTGAAAAAGAAGCCTGTCCGCAAGATTTTAAAATTGGCTTATCGACGATTAGGAACCGCATAGACCATTTTAAAAAATGAAGACGAATAAAAATAACTGGTAAATTTTCTATTTGCGCTTTTTCAATTTTTGTTCTAGCTATGTATAATTTCTATGCAGTGACTACATGTAGTGGCGTAAAATGGAAAAACAGTTCTTACTTATATTATTTGATTAAAACATAATGATTTTTTTATGATTATGACTCTTTGCGTAATGACTAATAGATTTAAGATCCTCATTGACCTCGGATTCGTCTGTTTGAATATTGCAACTACGAAAATGCTTGAGAATCATCGGCAAAGAACTGAAAACTGCAATGTTTCACAGTAGCTTGTAGTTCTATGTTAATTCCTAGAGTTGAAGTTTGAATTTATTTAATCAACACAACCTGTGTTTGAACAAAGGTAGGTACACTATTTCAGTTATATAGTAAATCAGGGCTTTATGCTGAATCAAATTTACCACTGTAACTCGACAGCAGTGGATTGCGTGAGGTGCTGAAGTTCAAGAAGGCGATTATGAAAAGCGATGTTATCAGGAACCCGTATCGATTTTTACCGGTTTCTGTCGGAAAGTGAAACGATTCGCTTTGGTGCGTTACGATCATAACCCGGCTATAAGTCGCTGTTTATATTTTTTGCACGTAATTTCTAGATACTATAATATACCCACATTGACGTTATGCGGTTTTGCGTCATCGTTTTCAATCTGTAAGGATCCAAAGAAATGGAAATGTTTTTAAAGTGGCCAATCATGATACTGTGGAATATTTCGATAAGAATAATGCGTTTTTGGTCCAAGAAGTAGTATAGTTGACACGATAGTTACAGCACAAAGTGAAAATATCTTGGAACAAAAAAAAAAAACACACAAATAAAATAAGTACCACATACTTCGAAGTTGAGTCATTTATTTTAACAGTGAGTAGATCTGATCAAAAGAAATGTTTTTTTCCTTTAACATTTTTCTGGTAAAATTAAATTAACAAAGTTATAGCCCTTTAGAAGTTTGAGTACCGCCCTGTCTCAATAATAATATTATGTGCTCGTGTTTGGCAACAACGGATATAATCCGCCTTATCGGTTCATCGCATCGGAAACAAAAAAGCGAAAGAATTTGAAACGTTTACCACGATGTTAGTCAATGTGTCAGTCGGTAACGCGTGAGTGAATAGTGGTGTTTGTTGCGTGGGTCAAACGAAATAAAAAATGGCACATGTTTACGAAAATGCTGAACTTGTGGACATGATTCTTATTTACGGGGTTGGAGTCTTTACAAAATGC
Organism: Acanthoscelides obtectus; assembly: GCA_963669975.1. Taxonomy (NCBI): domain Eukaryota; kingdom Metazoa; phylum Arthropoda; class Insecta; order Coleoptera; family Chrysomelidae; genus Acanthoscelides; species Acanthoscelides obtectus. The sequence continues at coordinate 85,908,046 of CAVLJG010000009.1, forward strand.
TGCCGCGGCATCATGGATTTAAGCGAATCGGTTTCCCAATCGAGTGCAACCAACCCTTCGTGCCTTTGTTAATGTAGTACAAAGGGCTCGTGAATCAGGTGCCTTAAGACCGCACGGTCAAATACAGGTCCGCACTGAAATACTTGTCGGGAGGATACTTTATAAAACAAGGTATCATTTTTTTTTTATTTTTTTTTTTATTTACATATTTTGGTTTATCTTCCTTCTACAATCATTATCTGAAAATTAATGACTCAACTTCAAAGTCACCCTGTATATAAACACGAAATACTTGAACAAAATCAATCAGTGATGGGCTCGAGATTCATTTTTCAATTCACAAAAACTGCAGTTGAAAATATATAACATATACATGAAATTTTGTTGATATGTATATAAAATGCAGCGGAGCCTTGGACAGTAAATTAGTTTGTGCTCTTTTGTACAAGAGACTAGATGTTATTGCAGGAGTCAGAATATCTACTTGAGCTAACAATATAGGACAATCGATTTTCCCATTCAAAAACTTATGCAAGGATAGTACAGATAGCTGATATCTACGCCGTTCAAAGATTGATAATCAAATCTATCGTGTAGCTCAGGATAACTACATCTCTTACAATTGATTTATCGACCATTAGTAGCGGCATCCACCATTTTTTAAACGAAGGCTGACGATAAAACCAGACATCCACCATATTTTTAAATTTGTTTAGTCACTTAGTAACAACATCCACCATTTTTAAAAATTAATGCTGTCGATATAAGCAGTCTTCCACCATATTTTAAAATTTGTTTATAGTCTTTTAGTAACAACATCCACCATTTTTAAAAATTAATGCTGTCGATATAAGCAGTCATCCACCATATTTTAAAATTAAGGCTGACGATAAAATCAGTCATGCACCATATTTTAAAATTTGTTTATAGTCTTTTAGTAACAACACCCACCATTTTTAAAAATTAATGCTGTCGATATAAGTAGTCATCCACCATATTTTTAAATTTATTTAGTCTTTTAGTAGCAACATCCACCATTTTTAAAAATTAATGCTGTCGATATAAAGCAGTCATCCACCATATTTTTAAATTTATTTAGTCTTTTAGTAGCAACATCCACCATTTTTAAAAATTAATGCTGTCGATATAAAGCAGTCATCCACCATATTTTAAAATTTGTTTATAGTCTTTTAGTAACAACATCCACCATTTTTAAAAATGAAGGCTGTCGATATAAGGCAGGCGTCGAATCCACCATATTTTGAAAATTATTAGTAACGGCACCAAGCATTTCTGAAACTGAAAGCAAGTGACCATTTTCTCGTCTCAATTTCTACCAATCAACTGTTATCATCAAACATTACAATAACCTTTGATAGCAAGTAATTATTGTCTCCTAGGACACCAGATAATCTGTTACTCACTCTGTCACTCTTGTCAAACAGCATTCGGGCATCACATTTTTTTCTGGTAAAAAAATCAAACAACCACAATGCAGTTCGAGCTAGCAATGTGAGACAATCGATTCTCTCATTCAAAAGCTTATGCAGCGATAATACAGATAACTGATATCTAGACTATCTCAAGGATTGAGAATCAAATCTACATTGTAGCTCAGGATAACTACAAACTTTTGGCGACCATCGATTTTAAATGCTACGAATTTCAACATTTTCTTTAATGCTTTTCCAATAGCAACAATATAGGGCTCTATATGAGTGAGCCGTATTCCAGTTTCGATCTGATTAGACTGAAATACAGAGACGATAAAGATGAGGTTTCGCTGAAATTCTTGCAATTCCCAATAATAAGACCGTATGTTGGGCTTATATGAAAATTGAATATCAACTGATTATCAATATAGACACCTAGGTCAGTCATGCGATAAATTCTTTCTAGTACTGATTTGCCAATTGTATGGGCTTGGACTTGCGTGCAGGTGATTTCTAATGCAATAGTTCTGTAGAAAAGTGATTTGTTCCTGACTGTAATATTTCTAGCAGAAGGAGGTAAGATACGCCGCTGGCTGCTACGTAATAGATTGCTGCAGCTTTATTAGTGAAGTTTCCGTAACCCTATTCTAAATTTTAATTAAACACAGTCTTCTAGTGCAAGAAATCATACAAAATAGCATTTCTGAGTCGACAATAATTATTGAGCCTTCGCATTTTGAGGTTGAAGTCTGCATGCTACTGAAAATGTAATAGAAGATTTTCTGATATTTCGCATACCTATCTAGAGTTAAACAGGTATAGTTCTTTCCACGGTTTTTGGAGCTCACGTCATATCGTTGCCGACATTGCAGTTCTATATATCGGAGATCGGTTCTATATATACTTGACTCAAATTAAAAAAAAATGTTTGCGTTCTGAAGCCCCAAAGCGTTACAAAAGGCTTACAAACGTGACTTGACGGAGTCTAACTGGGTATTGAACATCGAGATGTGACCGAAATGCCTACTAATTTTAGTAGTTTTTCTGTGATTCGGCTTATGATAATCATTACAAAGATAAATATTTTGTCTTTGATATCGTCAGCAAAACATGATTGCCTACATCTCAAATGTTCACAGAGGCCATAAATAAACAACAGAAATTAAAGTGGCCCCAAGTTAAACCCCTGGGGAACACCGGATGCGGCTGAGTAGGTCTTGGTCTTGAACCCAATATATGCTACATATTGTAATTTGAATTTCTCTTTATTAATGGTCCATTTATGCCCATTCCTAGGCCAAGTCCTTTCCAGTGATTTTCTTTTGGTAAATTTGATAGTTTATTAATATAATTTCACACGTATTTTATCTTTCTTTCTCAGTGATCCAGTATTGTGTTGAAAAAAAAACTTTTTGCGTTACTTGGTTTTCTATTAACAAACATATCTTCTTCAAGGCCACTCATTGAACCTTCCTTCATAAAGTTAGGTATTTCGTGTCCGCCACTTCCCTCCTGAGATTGTGCTGCGAGCGCCATTTGTGCAACCTCCAGATTCTGGGATATTAGGTGCCGAACACCAGTTTGTGGAGTAGTACCCGTTCATATAGTACTTTACGTTTAGTTGTTTTGGTTTGGGTGCTACCCCGTCCATTTTCTAATGGGATTTTAATCTTCAGCGTGCAAGGCGTTGCGAAGAACCACCATCCACTCCTCCACCTTTGCTTGTAGCTGTTTTGCAGCTGGTACTATTAGGATCTAGAGAATTTAAAGAATAATCGAACAGAAACTGTTTTTTGCTTAAAGAAATCTCTAGATTCATATTAAGGGTAACGTAATAGATTATGAAAAAAATCTTGCCGGAAAGTTTTCGCCACGAGTGTAAGGCTTCAGCATTGTCTAACAGCGTAGCTCAGCTTCGTCCGTCTACCCGACCCTTTTCAAAAGTTATATCGGACATTAAATCAGCTGTGCAGCTGAAATAAGGCCGAGCCCGTACAAAAGGTCATTTAAGAATGCACCCAGAACAAATTATTTAACCAAGAATTAGGATGGAATTATGAAAACATGGCGAGTACAGGCCGCAGAAGCAGCGATTTATTATCCTGTCGCCAGAGGCGTGCCTTTATTCGTTTTTCTCTACTTTTGAGATGATGGATTGTCGTAGACTTTAGCTTCAGTGCGCATCAAGTGGCTATTAAGAATGATTAGGGTAAGCGGCTTACTTCCTATAATGCTTAGATCTGAGTTTATTAATATATACTATACGTGTAATCTTTTTCAAACGCATACCCCCTAGTTTTGCTTGAACAATGTCTATAAAATTATAAATAAAGTTTGTTGAAGGAATTACGCAGTTCTAAAAAGGGAATATTTTTAATAGGTGATTGCCGGTTCAAAAAAGTCTAAACTCGGTATTTACGGATATACAGCGTGATTTATCTAAATGCCATTTCTGTGATATCGCATATCTCAGCCACTGTTGAACCGAATTTGTTGAAATTTTGCACTATAATCAAGTTACCTAGGCGTAACATAAAACTAGACGGCGGTTAAGAATCCAGGGCCGGACTTGATTTTTTCACTTTTTTGTTTCATCAATATTTTACGAAATAATGCTTGAAATTGAACCTGAAGTGTTTTGGGAACTCAAAATTCTAGGGTCGTATTCAGTTTTTTTTATTTCTTTGTGTTTTATTGAGCGCAATGCCCTTTCGCAGAAAAAAGAGCAATAGATGATATAAGGCAAAATTTCATCAGTATTTTACGAAATAATGCTTAAAATTGAACCTGATATGTTTTAAAAACTCAAAATTCCAGAGTCGGATTCAGCTTTTTTTATTCCCTTGAATTTTATTAAATGACATGAATACAAGAAAATTGAGAAAGCTAAACTTCCTGGAATTTTGAGTTACCAAAACACCTTTAGTTTGATTTCAAGCAGTATTTTGTGAAATGTTAATAAATTTTAAAATTTTGAGTGTCACATTAAATGCTAAAAATAAGATGTTTGAACACAGAATTTTTTTATTAAAAAACAAAAGAGGCGTAATAAATTTCTTTTGAAAGTTGAATAGCACCATCCAGTAGCTTCTGTCTTAAAGACAGTCATACATTTCAATATTCAGCCTAAAAGATGTTTATTTTGATAGAGAACAAGAAAGCGAAAAAATCGAATCCTTCCCTGGATTTCCCAGCCGTTCTTTCCTTCTAGCTTTACATTACCCCTAGTTAATTGTGTTATCGTACATTAAAGTTTTGTAGACTTTCGATATCCGTGAAAACTTAATTTAGAAGTTTTTTAGTTCCGGATATGAAAATATCTCTGTCCGCACCAGTTCACTATGTCCACTTAAGTACAGAAAACCTTGCATAGATACCGATACATGCAAAGAACGGAAGATATTTTTCAACGAAGCTCGTTTTGCGTTAACGATGAAAAATTACAGTCAAATGGGACGGCGACGACGGTAGCGGTAGCGCCGTTGTGCCAGCGGAGAACATTACCGCACAAAAGTAGGTAGCATTACAATTTCCAATGAGATGGAAAATCAATGCAAATATTATACATCGTCTTGCTTGGTAGACGTAATCACAAATGGAAATTCCCGAAATTTCATTTTCTTAAATGCGAGGTTCCACTCACTCCTTATACGTACTTGTATTCCGTGTACTATGAACGAGCTAACGTTGTATCTCTCTCCTTTGCTTTATTTTGTATACAGGGTGTCCGCAAAGTTGGGGTTTTCCTTTTCAGAAACAACTACCCTTGAAATAACAAAGGTAATATGTAGTACTCACTCTCCAGTTGACGAAAAGGGCTAAGTACGTTTCTGGCCGAAATCATACCGCTCCAACAGAAAATGAAATCAGCTGATGCGCTACCGAGCAGACGCAGGCAAACAAGGAACGCAAAATGTTGCGTAACAAGTCTAGGTATCGCATCCCGTCCAATCGATTTGGGAGAATAAATGGTCCAATGAGCATACCGTTCACCATGCCAGCCCAAACATTCACCGAAAATGTTTGTTGAAAATGTGCCCGACGGACAGCGTGCGGATTTTCTACTGACCAAACATGAGTGTTGCGAAAGTTATTCACCCCATTACGCGTGAACGAAGATTCGTCTGTCACCAATATGCACTTCAAAAAGTCCGGATTATTGTCATGTTGATGCAACAACCACTCACAAAACCGCACTCTTGCTGGAAAATCGTCAGGTTGAAGGGCTTGTACACGTTGGACGTGAAACGGATACAACCCCTCTTCACGCAGCGTTTGCCACACTTTAGTTTTTGATACTTGCACTTCTCTAGCCGCGTCTCTAGTGCTTGTTGAGGGATTCTCGTCTACGCGATTACCTCTAGACGCGTGACCGTAACCGTCGGTTGAAGGTTGCATACTGACCTGACACACTGACCCCGACCCAGTTCTGTCGTCGGGTTGAGCTAGTGTTCTAGTACCAGTCGGGGATGTCGCGGCTACAGGACGGTATTCAGATATTTTTGATGTTGCAGAGCCCTTTATCTCGATTCCTTTAAGACATTGGTGTATATGGTACTAAGAAAAATTGCTTATGTTTTCAAGATCTACACGTCGTGTAAAGGAAAACCCCAACTTTGCGGACACCCTGTATAATCATAATAACAAGAAGTATCTGTCGAAATAAGACAGCACACAGTGCCATAATTGAGTACTTATCAGCAAAGGCATTTTATTCGCGAGTGTTTAGGAATAACGAAAAGTAGTAATGTAGGTTATTGTTTTTTTTGTCTAAGCTGGTGATCTCCTCTGACTTGTATGACTAGGTTTGAAACGATGGCAATGGAAAGAATTTGTAAATGGTATCACCTTAATTTTTAACAATGTTCTATACTTATTTCATTGTAACTTGTCTGTTACTTTTTTTGGAACAAATAAAATCTATATATCTACCTATCTATTGCCAGAATCGGTTACTTCGAGAGCTAGCTGTCTATTGGAACTGTATCCCAGTTCGCACGGTCAGCCGACTCACCAGTGTAGCCACTAGATGTCGCTGACCCTGGTGCTATAGTAAATACGGTCGCCATTATACTCTAGGTAGAGGATAGTTGCTTAAATTTTGTTTTTTGTCCTACCTGCGACCAGTCCTACACCATACCGCCAAATAGCACGAAATATAGGAATGCCAAATGTTATAAATGTAAGTAGACGAGTGAAGATGAAGTACTCGAACCCCATTCTGATCATCGTATAGTTTTCATTGTGAATCCAAAGTAGAGGCATTCTAAAAGCTTTCATTTTTGTCTGAGCTATCTTTGTAGTACATATACTTCATAGAGCAAATCCTCAAAATTTCTACAGGGTGTTCCTTAATGGTATGCGAATATTTGAGGTGTGAATCTACATAAAAAATTAATGTTAGTTTGCTTTATAAACTATGGTCCAAAAATGTTTCCTTCAACAAGACGACGATGAATATTAGAAAAGGTTCGACTATCTGGTAAAGCACGATCGCGATATCTCTGGTTATAAACCGGTCTAAAAATAATTTTTGCATTGAAAAATATGCAACTTTATCAACTTTCACTACGTACTAAATATCAGTGAAATATTTGAAGCGGTTCTGAAAATATTAATTAATTTCCATTTTTTTCCTAAAGCTTCAACACCCCGAGTTCTTGTGAGGAAACATTTTTGGACCACCCTGTAGATGTCAGCACGACAGCATAAAGTGAAACAAAATGTATACATAGACAAAACGTAACGGTCGCGAACAAAACATTTGCATAGTTACAGTTACATGATCAAATAAAATTAAACAAAATTAGTGGTTAGTATCAGATCATTGATTACAGGTTTTACAGCACTGATAGACTTAGTTTTAAGAATGGAAAGAATCCCCCCAAACCTTTTCATAAGAATATTTCAGGATTTTACCTCAAATATTCAAACTTACATATCTGATAAACGATTGATCTGACAAAAATTCCTTAAGAAACGAAATTTATGGGCAATTCAATGGCATATAACAAAATGCGCTTTTTTTCTCAAAAAAAAAAAAACAGTGGCGTAGACAATATTTCCTATTAATAATAATGATAATAAATGTCTTTATTAATACAGGGTGCGCCAGAGAGGATGGGCGGTTTTAAAAAAATCATAAAATAGTTAATTTTTACTCGAAAACAAATTTATTGATGGAATCAGGTTCACAAGGAAATAGCATTTGAGACAGTCAAGTGTGGAAAATCACATCAGGCATGTGGTGGCCGAAATCGTTGATGCAATGCTGGAGGCGTTCTTGGAAGTTCGCGTAGACTCTCTCCAACATCGCTCTCTCAACTTGGGCGAATGTCGCCCTTCAATTCGTCCAGAGTTCGGGGCTTGTTCGCGTATACTCTAGCCTTGAGGTGTCCCGATAAGAAAAAATCGCATATGGATAAATCTGGGGACCGAGGAGGCCGATGAACATCGCCAAACCTGGAAATAAGGCGACCGGGCTGTAACTGTTGCACAATGGCCAATTTGTAGGGGTAAAGGCGGAGACCCATATGCAAAATTCGCCTTACCGAACGACCACTAAGGCGAAGTGCAGCAGCATGTTTCCGGGCAGATCGAGTCGGACCGCGAAAAAAGACCTGTCGAACGCGTTCAACATTTTCAGGAGTTCGAACTGTTCGCGGCGCTCCTCTTGGTCTTAGCGAAATGGCTACTATTACACTTAACCTCACTGTGTGCGAAAGAGTAACATAGTCAAACTCGATACAGAAACAAACAATAGTAATAATAAGAAAAAAAAGAAATGTAAGTAAACGAATTGAATAAGTAACGTGTTGACAACACGCACACACGAGCCAACATAGCAATATGTAACACAAAAAGAAAGAAAAAATTAACAATTGCACACTTGAACTATTAATATCCCATCAGCTGTTTCTAAACGAGTCTTCTAAAAGGTACTATTGTTTAAGTGCGACACATTTTATTTGTAGGGTTGTATAACTTGACAGCATGACATGTGAAGCTTTTCTGGAAAAAAGCTGTGTAATGGACCCACAAATGTTAAGTGAGGTTATGATGTTGACGTTGACATTTGATATTGACATGCACGGAAATAACCCTCTGCGCCGATTCTCGCGCATATTCTATAGAACGGGTTTTATATTTTTACCATGAAATTTTTCTTTTACGTATAAAACGACAGCAAAAATTTTCGGCATAATCATGACCATAATTTTCGGAGTAATTCTCTTGTGTGTAAAACGGCTCTTAGATACTTTATGGACAAACACCTCCATAGCATAATCCAACTGTTATTCCATCTTTAACCAATTTAAATCTTTAATGTTCGAAGAGACAAGACTATATTTACGAAGTCCAAACACAAAGCTGCAGCAGCTGTTTTGAATTTTTTGTAACCTATACCGATCCGACGAATCCAAATAAGAATAGAATAAAATCAGAGAATCTTGCAAAGGTGACATTATCATATTAGCAGTGTTGCCAAAGCGAAGTTTAAAATATCCGTCACACGTATCGCAAAATTCCGCTACGGTCTAAAAATTTAAGGGGGGGGGGCGGAGGCTTAAAATAAACAACAAATATATTTTTTACATATCTACTTTTTTTTAAACACTGTCTAAAAACCCTACTAAAAATACAAACAGTAACATAATATAATTGCAATTTTTCCTAAAAACATAAAAAGTATACCTCTAAAAAAACAAAACTGTCTTTGGTTTAGAATTAGGAACTAATACAAAAATAGAAACTATCACCAATATCTTAATCTTAATAGAAAAAAAAAAACAAAAAATAAGGACAAAGAAGAAGCGGAAACGTGGAAATGCCTACGTTTGCTTATTTTATTCACAGTCAGAGTCAGAAATTACTTCTTCTTCAGCTTGTTCTTCCTTATTTACATTATATAAATTCTTTTTATATTTGTTTAAATGATTCTCATTAAAACTATAGGATAAACAGCACTGTTTTTTTGATTCCAAGTCTAATTTAATTGTAAGTAGTGCAGATAAAGTTGATGGTATTATTTTATTTCTTTTTTTTTTGTTTTGTAATAAAGCATATAAGAAAAAGTTTGCTCAACATCAGCGTTTCCATGAGGCAATGTGAAAATGATTAGAGCCAGTTTACCTATATTGCGAAATAAATATTCGTCATTAAAATTTTTGAGGCCGTTTACAAACGACCAAAATTCAATGACATTACTTTTTGTTTTTAAAATTTCCTCTTTCTCACTATCACTAAAATAAATACATATTTTCTTTAGTTCCAAAATTGCCTTCATTGATTGTTCATCACATCAACCGGTGAGAGAAACTTTAGCTCTGAAAAGAAGTTGTCTTTGATAGGAAATCTTTTAAGGGACTCTTCTACCGATTTTAATTTAAATTGTTCGATTGCCGTGTTATTGCAGTGTTTTATTGCATCCATTGTATGCGGACCAACATTCACTTGTTCAATTGGTAATAAGCAGTGGGGATCATTAGGATTTAGATTATATAATTTCTCATTTTTAAAATATTCTGGTCGCATAAAGTTTGTACATAGATGACGTACAAATCGCTCACTCTCTATTGATATGATATTGAGCATAACTTTCTCTGATTGAAAGAGAGCATTAAATTGGTTAAAAATGGGCAACACGAATTTAAAAAACATTAAATACGCCTTAACAAATGGATTCTGTAACTCATTAAGTATTACATTTGCTACAGGATTTTTGTCTTCAATGGCAGCAAATCTAAATAGGCTAAGCAAGATGTCCCACTGATCCAAAACTCTATCAACACATTTGGATAGAGCAAGCCACCTTGTTTTACTGGGGCTTAACATTTTTAATTTTGACTTTTTGAAATATTCCTGTAATTCTTCAAGAACACACTGCCTTTTTGGGCTTCTTGAGACGTAAGAATATAAGTTTTGTAAAAGAGCTTCAACGTTGCTTAGAATCTTTTCAGCTGCCGCCACCGTCACTAAATGAGCAGAGTGGCAAATGCAGCCATTGACAATTATTATATTAGGATTATCTTGTAAATGATAAGTTTTGAAAGATTCGTTATTGCCCATCATAACACTAGCGTTGTCGGAACAGTATCCAACAATATTGGTAATTTTTACTTGATTGGATATAACGCATTTTTTAAAAAGAGAATATAAACCTTTGGCGGTACCTTCATCTGCGTTTATTTTAATTATTTCTAATAAATGGATTTTAATTGAATTTTTATGAATATACCTTACAAGAATGCATAGTAGTCTTGTATTGCCCAGGTCTGTACTCTCATCCAATAAAATAGAAAATGGTTTATTTTCCAATTCTGAAATTATTTCGTCTTTAATAACAGGAGCCAGCACATTTTTAATTATACTTATGCATTTGGATCTTTTTAATTTAAGTGACCTAGAGAGATCTGGGTCTTTAAAACATAATTGACTAACTCCTGTTATATGATCAACAGTTCTAAAACTTATATAATGACTTACAACTAAAAGACTATATCTTAAGCAAGCAAATATTTGCCGTTTTTCTAACTCACGTGCTTCCCGAGACTGAAAAGTGCTATCTAACGTTCTTACATTCGAAATTGCTTGTATGTTACATTAGTGGCATGCCTTTTTGATTTCGAATGATTCACTAAGTCTGATTTTTTAGCACCCATTATTTGATTACAAGCTTTACATTTTGCTTTCAACTTGTCATTTTCAATAGGTCCCAATCAGCCTTTAAATAACGGATCTTCTAGCCATGATGAAGTAAACATTTGTTTTCGTGTCTTTTTCTTAACAGGTTGCTCTGGCTCTTGGTTATCCTGAGATTCGCAAGTCGAATTATCAGGCTCAGACCTGATTCCACTAGATTCCGCTCTTCTATTTTGTCTGTATTCAGGTTCGGGATGCTCCGAGTCCGACACAGATGCAGTCGAAGTGGATGGTACGGCCACGTTTGGTTTCACCGTTTGTTTTTTAGACGGATTTTTATCAAAAAAATCGTTAATGGTCTGCTGTCGCCTTTCCATTATTCCTATTTTCCAGAAGAAAAAGCGTTAAAGACAAATTTCGCGACTAAGATTTATTTCTGGACCAAACTATAATATGTTAGATATTTAAGCAGTTTCGTTACTTACCAGTAGATTTAATATTAAAATCTGCAGCAAATGATATATCAATAAAATGATCAACACAAAAATAAGAACACTAATATAAACGAAACTAAACAGTATATACCCAGAGCTGAAAAATACAATACAAAGCGAGAAACCTAATATTATGTCTGCCTGCTGAGACCTGTTAGAAACGATTAGTATTGAAAGCAGTACGTACGCCATCTGTTATTGAAAAAAAAGGCAAGTGGAATAATTCTCTTCTCTGTTCCTATATGGCTCAAGCGGCACCAAATGCACCAATTTTATTATTAATGTGATAATAAATCGGACTCTAGCCACTGCCTATTTAGGATTCAGAACGTTATTAACGTTAAAACAGTGAAATAAATATGACAGTTTTGTATGTAATAAATTCCGCTACATTTTGGGCTAATTTGCTCTACCGCCGCTACGCCGATCTTCTCAAAATAATCCGCTACAAATAGCGGAATTCCGCTATGTATGGCAACACTGCATATATTAGGTGTCCAGGTACCCTATTTCGATTGAAATGGTTAATTTTCTTAACAAAATTGAATGCATTGATATAATCTTTTTTTATGGAAAACAATCTCGAGAAAACTGCATCTCGATATCTTGTTCTTCGACTAAAATCTAGTCCATATAAAATTTCATACGGAAATACCTTAAACGTTTATTTTTTTAAATTATTTTTTCTGGAAAAAAAATCACCGTTCTCGAAAATATTACACTTTCCACCCTAAAAATGTTGGCACATCGTTCTGAAACGCCCTGTATATGCGAACGTAACGAATAATAATTGCAGAATTCCGTTTTCGATGAAACAATTAGAAGAGAAAACCTTCTGGGCGGCGATGACTCGTTGTTCTTCAACCCGGCCGCGTAACGCGTCGTTGCTCGATTAGCTATAATAAATGAGCTTGTCAGCCATTTAGGAACTCTTCCCTCTAGCCCCGTGCATTGTGTCGATATGCAAATGAGCTTATTCCACATTCAAAATTCATTAAACCGTCGAAATGATTCGAGCGGAGAAATCGCAAAGGCATCGAGGCGATGTTGTGTAATTTCGTACTGCCACAAAATTATCTCGATTAGACGAAAATTGAGCTCCTTTCGATCCTGGTCTGTAATAAAACGAGAATTTGACGGTGTCAACTGTGGTTCGTTTACGGCGTATTCTTTTCCTTTTGCCAACAGCGTGCGAATTAGACTTGAGTGGATAAGCGGCTTTTGCGGTTCGTCGATTTCCGTTTGGAAAACGGCTAGTGCTGTCATCACCTAATTTTATTTTGTAGAAGCCTAAATACCAGGGCGCTGCAGCGGCTATGAGGATCCGATTTTTGAACTGCCTGAGGCTAACAGAACCGCGAAAAGCCTCCTCAGGTAGATTGTTCAACAATCCGGGCATTTTCGCAACCCTAGCTCTCCATGTCTATACAGAGTGTAAAGTTAATAGTGGATCAACGGAAGTTAGGAGATAGAAGGCTTGAAAACTTATCGGATAAACCCCTATGTGTGTGGTCCGAAATTTTATAGTTCACGAGATATTTGCAATTTCGTGGAATTTCGAAGAAACGGGATAATGAACTTTCAATCGCAATTAGAACTAAGCCATTAGGTTTAAGACTGTGATTTTTTTTCCGAGACGAGCTAAATGGTTAGTTTTAGCAATGGTTATTTCACTTTTTAACAGAGCTCATTAGAAATCAACGCAAAAAATGTTTAAATCATTGTTTTGTGAAAAATCTCTTCCATCCCTCAACTTTGGAGGGCGGTAAGAAAATTTAGGTTGAATTTCAACATTCATTTTATTATAAAAACTATTTCAACCAATGTAGAATAAACCCTGAAAATTTCAGCTTGCTAAGATGAATGCATCATGCCGCATTCGTTGTTGTGATGCGATAAACGTAAGAAACGAAATAGAATCTTCACCACCTACAAGGACAGAACCTGTTGTGTTTAGCCGCTCTTTATGGCGATTTACCGACAAAGATGGACGATAATTTAATTTAACTAACTTTAACTTTAACTAACATGTTCGAAATGGCCTCCATTATTTTCTATACACAAGCGACACCTTCTAATAAAATTCTCCGTTAGTCTTTGAAATGCATTTGCGTTTTCCATAATTCTTATTTTTGCTTCATCAATTTTGGGGCGCAGTTGGTTGACATTTGTAAATTCAAATGTATAGATTATACCCTTATAAAACCATCCTATAACAAAATCTAGAGGATCTAAATCGGGTGACCTTGGAGGCCATCGTATGTGTCCACTTCTACCTATCCAACGCCCAGGAAAGGCACTGTCTAAGTAATGCCGTACATCCCGTGCAAAGTTGAACGTCCAAAGGTACATCCTCTAGCAGCTGATATGTACAGTATATTCAGATAAGAGATAGACCGGACATAAACAAGACCACGTGATCATCGAACGCTGTAACATTCGGCAGGGACGTATTAAGAGTCACGCAGTACATATTTTAGATAGTAGATGCTGTTTTGCGTAACTTTGTAGTAAATTAGCACAATTCGATGTGTATACGATTGGTGATGGATATAGGATCATATGGGGGTGGGGTAAGAAATATATAATGATGTAAATATACATAAGGGTTTCAAAATTTTCGCTTCGATTTCCAGCTTCGGATGCCGCCTGATGTTTGGTGAAATACAGTCGAATATAATCTCAAAATGGCGTTTAAATTAGCCTAAATTAAAAATAATCGTATATATCTTAAAATTGCTTTTAGAATATTGATTAGCATATTTTTTGATTTCTAGGTAAATATGTAACCAAATTAAAACGTTCAAAACGTAAAAAATGTGCATGGTTGAACATTGTCAGAAAGTAGATTCTTGAATAGGTTTTGCCAAAATGGGTTCAAAAATGTCAATAATTAATTAAAAAATACAGTAGCTTTATAATTACTTATAACTTACCGAATTTGATGAACGACATCTTTTATTGGAAAGATGAGCTTGATGAGCTTTCATCATCGCTACTGCCTGAAGCACCAACGTCAATAATGAATGGCTCGACTTGTTCCTCTAAAATATTGTCCAGTTCCCACATTCTCTTTTCAACTTTGTCTTTCACGTGCTTAATACAGTTTTCCCATTTTTGCGCTGTTATTAATTCTAGTGCTTCTTTGAAAAGTCCTTTGAGGTCACAAAATTTAAAAGTTGTATTGTGCTTAGCTATATAATTTTTAACCTCTGCCCATATGAGCTCAATGGGATTGAGCTCGCAATGGTATGGAGGTAAACGGAGCACAGTTTTATTTTGACTTGCTGCCATTTCGTCAATGGCGTATTTTTGATATTCCGCCTTGTGATCCTTGACAATTCTTAATAATTGTACTTTCAGCATTGCTTCTTCAAAGTTGATATTTTTCGAGCGGAGCCAATTTTGAACATCAACTTTCCTTGAAGCCGTTGTTGGGACCTTCTCCATTCTTCGAGAATGATAAGGCGCATTATCCAACACAATTACTGCGTTTTCCTCTAAGTTCGGTAAAATTTTTGAAAACCACTGTTCAAACGATTCGCCATTCATTTCCTCGTGGTAATCTCCAGTTTTCTTAGACTCAAAGCACCACAGACCGTCAACAACAAATCCATCCTCACTGCCAATATGGCAGATAATGAGCCTTTTCCCTTTACCTGGAAATCGAAGTACTAACTGGTGTAGATTTATTTCAATAAGCGAACCTTTTTCAAATGTTTTCATCACATTCAGCGAAAAAACATTGAGACATGAGTATCAGATTGCTATAATTGGGATTATTGGGATTATTTAGTCATATTGAAAGAAAGAATATTCAACGTCGTATGATTACTCAGCGCTTCACAATTTAATTTAAAGTTATAAACCCTTAAAAAATGAATGATCAGGAACCTGAAATACGCGCAAATATTAATATTAACAAATTATAACTTTATAAAGCTTAAAGTATGAATTAAAATGATTAGAAATATTAGGAACGGTACACAATATAAAACTTAGTAACTTTTTTTAAGTTTATAATATTCGACATATTTTAAGATTATATTAAAAAATTATTGAAATATCGAAAACACATAAAAACATGGCTTAAAAAAGTTCTAACAAATGAAAATGACAATAAAACATCCACGCATTTTATCGAAAGTTATAAAAGTTTTGTTACTTGTAATATGTTTTATCTGCCCCCTGGAATTAATGTTTAGAACCTTGTTCCCAAGGTTTGAAAAACATCCGATTGTTGTCTATTACTCATATTTACCTGCTGGATTTTTTAATCCAGTGGACAGTCCATCTAGAAAGGCCCTCCTGGATGAAGTTACAGAATCATCAACCCATACTTTACTTGTAGTGTGTCCTGCGTTTACCCACGTTTCATCAAGGTAATAAATCTTCCTGTTTTGATTTCTATATTTCCCAATTTTTGTTAAATAATCCCTCTTCCATAGCACAATTTCTTCTCTATCCAGTAGTAAACTATTACGACCCCGTTTTTTCCATTTGAAATTTAAATGCTTCATTAACGCATGGAAAGTTGATCGTTTGAAATTTGGCAACGTTGTATCTCCATTTACCTCCTGCAGTACTTTATCTATAGTAGGTATTTCATTCCTAAAGAAGAATTCATGCACTTTCCTCCTAATCGCATGCTTATCAGCTTCATCCAATGATTTAACAATACTTTTGCGATGTTTACTGGTCATTGGCTCAGAAAAGGTGTGATTTTTTTTGTATTGTCTTAACACATTAAAAACTGATGCGCGACACACCCCAACTTTGTGAGAAACCTTCACAACAATTTCTTTGATGGTTGATGCCTCGTTCTCCTCGCGCTCGATCTTACATATATATTCAAAATGACCTCTTTCATTTCTGCACTCAGGTGTCTTTTTTTAGAGCGTTTCCTAGGCGGACTACAGGAGTTTACAACTTCATCGGCAGTATCTGTACTACTGGGCATTTTGCGCAAGCAGTTGATAACAATAACAATCAATAACAAGGTATAACAATAACAACGACAAACTCAACAACTTAATAAGATAACAAACGAAAACGTCCAAAGAAATATCAAATTGCAATGATGCACACGACATACGTAACACGTCTGAACCTGAATGTGACTCTGCCTTGATACGACTGCTCTGCCGCTCGGCATAGGCATTTAATTGCGAATTGACCAATGAGGGCTCCTGTTTTACGTCGAGACGGCGGCGTTAGCGTGAAAATCACCCGAACCTTTTGTTTACATCCGGTCTATCTCTTATCTGAATATACTGTAGAAAAGCAAGATATGACTAACCATTCAACCTGGCGGGCAATTCATATGGTCCGATTAATTTTTTGTTGGGTAAATTAACGCCGCTGTGTCGGCGAATAGCGTGTGGATTTTCCACGCTCCATGAATGGAAATTGTGCATGTTGAATATTCGATTTCGGTTGAAGTTGGATTCATCTGTCCATAAGATGCTGTCGGAAAAAGTTTCACCTTCTCAACAGATTCTCACAAAATTCAACCCGTTGTGCATAGTCGCAAATCTCGAAAACTAAAGCTGCCTTGGAAAAACGCAGCACATTTTACAAAACAGCGCACCAGAACTACTTAAAACTCAATTGTGACTTCTTCGGCGATTTGTTCCACTTCATTGGAAAGTGTAAATATCCACGCCTACTCTTCATTGACAATAAGAGAGCTTTTAAAATAGTGCAAAGCGAAAGAAAAGTTAATCTCCATAGCGCAAGGCTTGAGCGACGCGTACGGTAAGAACTATAGGGTGTTTCAGTTTATTGTTGCATAACTTTAAGATTCGATAGAACTTTTAAAATTAATGCATAAAGTCTATATAAACATGGGTCGAAAAATGCGTGGCTTCCGAAATACAGGGTGTTTAAATTTACTTTCTAAAATAGTTTTTTTTTAAATATTTCGAACAATATTTGATGTATAATAGTGAAAATTGGTATGCAAGGGTTTTTTGGTACGACATAACAAACCATGGGCATAGTTTTACTGTAGCCGCTAGAGGGCGCTCTCTAGTGTACCTGTAGTATATTAAAATGACCGAAAAAATGTTCTTAGTGCAATTTTTTGCTTTTTGAATAAAAAACTGATTCTTCGCACTTTTCAACATAAAAAAGCTCTCCTGTGAGTTTCAGGTTTCAACAGACAACAAAACTAACTGTCAACTAATTGACATTTAACCTTATTCTGCTTTCAATTTCAAAAATATTTGCAGGCACAGCCTACTTCTAAAAATTATCGAGATACTGACTTTTTAACGTTATTTTATAATAAGTAATTAAAAATGCATCGAACCTTAAAAATCGAAATATCTCAAAAACGGCTAACTAACATATAATGAAAATTCACAAGAGAGCTTTTTTATGTTGAAAAGTACGAAGAATCAGTTTTTTATTCAAAAAGCAAAAAATTGCACTAAGAAAAATTTTTCGGTCATTTTAATACACTCGAGGTACAGCAGAGAGCGCCCTCTAGCGACTACAGTAGAACTATTTTAGAAAGTAAATTTAAACACCCTGTATTTCGGAAGCCACGCATTTTTCGACACATGTTTATATAGACTTTATGCATTAATTTTAAAAGTTCTATCCAATCTTAAAGTTATACTATAACAATAAACTGAAACACCCTGTATATAAATGGAGTGACCGCTTTCCGTAGCATTGTAACATTATGTTAGTACTGCATAGAGATCTGTATCTCCGCATTGATTTTCTGCTAGCAAGCCTCGCGAAATGCTACTTTTGTGCGGTGCGCGAACCAACACCGCGCTCGTTAGAATTTCTAATGTCATACCGGGCGATTCGAACGTTCGCGGGTGGTGTTAGTTCGTAAACAGGGCTCTCGGATTCGGCGTTTACGTGTTTACTTGCATCTCTAAGTGCGCTTTGTATTTTTTAGGGGCGCTCGCGGGAACAGCGTAAGACTAATTTATGCAAGTGGGAGTGTCAGGTTGGGTATTATGGAGATTGTATCGACAATACGAGTGAAAACAGTCCAAATGCAGATGAAGAGGTGGAAATTAAAAAAAAACGTACTTGCTATCCAAAGAATGCAAAAAAGTGCATAGTAGTTTATATTGGGAAAATAAATCTTCATGTAAATATAACGGGTGATTTTTTAAGAGGTATAGGATTTGATTTTCAAAAAAAAAACACAAAACATTTGAAAAAACGATTAAATCTTTATTTGAGCCGATAGAACGGTCGATATAATTTAATGTTTAAAGATTATTTCATGTAAATTTGGGCCGCGGCTCCGCTTTAGATGGCCCATGCGCAAGGTCCAATTCAATATTGGCTTCCAGTGCGTCAATCGTTGCTGGTTTATCGATGTAGACATGGCCCCACAAGAAATAGTCCAACGGCGTTAAATCGCACGATCTAGGCGGCCAATTGACGGGTCCCAAACGTGAGATAAACTGTTCACCGAACTCGCCTCTCAATAGGGCCATTGTTTCGTGTGCGGTGTGGCATGTGGCACCGTCTTGTTGAGACCACATGTCAGCCAAGTCCAGCTCTTGCATTTTGGGCAAAAAAAGGTTTGTTATCATCGCACGGTAGCGCTCGCCATTCACAGTTACGTTCCGGCCATTTGGACCCGAATCAAGACTGACCGCGAAAGCCTAAACCAATTTGTCAGAACGTTTGTAGTTTGTAATTATAAAAAAGGTAACTCACCCGCACACTTTCCATTAGGAAAAGCAACTCCGTCTTCACACCAACAGACCGTGTAGTTGTTCAAGTATGCAGTCGATGACGTTTGGAATTCCTTCGGTCTTACTATGCACAAAGCTCCTTCGACGCACTCTTCTTCTTTTTGGCAGATGTGACTTTGTCCTGAAAAGACAATTGTTTGAAATACGGGGGCTGTCTGAAAAATAAGGTTTTTAACGCCGCGCGTGATGCGAGGCGGAATCTGGCAACACCGGCGTGTTTGTCGGGTCACCCACCACCGGTCCCAACAAGAAGCGCCTATTGGCGATGCTCAGTACCGGCCTGACATCCACCGAAATTTGCGCGGTTTTCCGATTTTTGCACACAAAAACTTGACAGCTAAACTATACTTTAGCGCATATCGAAAATATCTCATTTCTTATTTCAAAATGAAAGATTAGTATGTAACTTGCACGAAAATATCATTTTTTCTTTAAGGAACCCTCTGCTTGCTATTTTATAGAACCTCAAAGTTGCATTTTGGGTGCTAATGCTGTGGTATAGAATACTGCTTTATAAGCTGTTTTTCTTCTTGTTTATACAAAAGATTGTTCAAAATTATATGAATATAACATACACTGTAAGTTACTGTGATACTGTTCATCGCAATAATGCAATTTTGCATTATTTTAATGATGAAAATAGTTCATTGTTAAGTATTTGAAAAGTACTTCGGTTATTGTTTTTCCTATATTATAGTTATAATCTATTCACTTTTTGTATGTATGTACTTGAAGAATTATTTAAAGTGAAGCTAATGTTACAAAATGTAAATAATTAAATGTGATATATATATTTATATATATATATACACTTTTGTTGCTACTGTTATCATTGTAATTGCAGCTCCTGATGATGATGGCAAAGTCCATTGAAAGCTAGAGAGAATTAAAAAAGTATAAAGAGTCCTCTTTGCTTAAATTTTGTCGAAGTACCCAACAAAAGGCGGAAGCTTTAATTTTTCACCTAACTGGTCTAGACGACAATGACCACGTCTCAAGTTATATATATATATATATACAGGGTGTCCCAAAAAAAGTGTGCAATATTCTACCAGCGGTTTCTAGAGCTTAAAATAGGAAGAAAAGTTTATATAGACATAGGTCGACAAACGTCCCCTAAGGGCGCTACGGTCTTTTAAAGGGGCTCCGCTGAAGATGGTTTTTCCTTAATATTTCCGAAACGTGTTGAGATAAAGACATAACATTTGGTATTCTAGACTAGTTTTTTATGCTGGATTTAAAAATATTAACAATTTTAGACAGTTTTGTTTGGAAGCGTATGAAACAGGGACGGACTCAGGTTATTTTAGCCCCAACATTTTTGTATGATTCTATTTTTGAAATTTAATTTTAAAATTTGAAAATTTATTGTTTTCTACATAAAAAAGGTACTCTTATTGAATATCGATAAATTGTGCCATTTTTGAATAACATCAGACTAAAAAATTGGTCACATGATAGGGAATGTACTGCGAATTTAAATGAATTGTTGATTATACATTACATAGTTAGCCATGACTGCAAACAAAAGTTGTTTTGATTTGTTATGACTTATTTTGACGTTAAGCTGACATTGTTAGCAGTGTAAAATTACTAGATTAAAATCAAAATCTTTATTAAATCGATTTAAAATGCCAAGATTTACAGACAGAGAACTGACCGACATGCATTTTGTGTACGGGCTTTGCAATCGCATAGTACCTGGACGTCGAATGTTTACTGGTATTCACCGGAATTTGTCAAACCATGGAAGTTTTCTGCGCATGCAGGGCTCAGGAAGGCCATTGGGAAATCACCGTATGGATATTGCTTTACATATGTTTGAAAATAGTCCTCAAATAAGCATACGAAATGTTTCAGAAATTATGGTTATACCTCGATCAATAGTAAGAAAAATTTATGAATACCTATTTGATAGTTATCCTAAAAATAATAATTTTAGATAGGAAGAATGACAAGAATGCAAGGATTACATCCTTATATAAAAGTTACATCCTAATCTTTCATTTTTAAGTAAGAAATGAAGTATTTGCGATATGCGCAAGTATAGTCTTACCAACGTTACCACCCACAGAAATTCGTCGTCAGTTTGTATATGGGAAACGTTTTTCAAATAAAAAATTCCTTGTGCTTGAAAAAAATGTGCGAACCGTATTTTTGAAACAACCCTCGTAAACAGCAAAATTTCCATTCTTCACGACAAGCATATATCAAGACTGGAAAGAGTAGCATAACTTATCGTATGCCACTGACAATGTGATGTGTCTTTGTGAACGTGAGGACGAAACTCACCAATTTGGGTTTGTGAGTACTCACTTTTTAAAAAAAACAGGTCCCCCATTTATTTTAGAACGGGCCAAGTTAGCAAACTGGAAATTCCGGATGCCTAGTGCACCAGTCTGAACTTTCTCGAAGACAAAAATTATGCATTGGATTCGTTAGGAACAAACAAGCAGCATACGATGTTTAGACATCAATAAATTCAAACACACTGTACATACACTAGGATGACCCGAAAAAATAGAAGTGCTTTTTTCTCAAACGTGTATCCTCTAATTTTGCTTGAACAATGTCAAAATAATTGTGAATTATTTTATGTACCTAAAACCAGGGCAACCGGTGCTGATATTCAATATTTTTTTATACAGGGTATGGTAAAAAAATGTTTTCTTACAAAAACTCGGGGTGTTGAAATTTTATGAAAAAAATGGAAATTGATTAATATTTTCAGAACCGCTTCAGATATTTCACTGATATTTAGTACGTAGTGAAAGTTAATAAGGTTGCATATTTTTCAATGCAAAAATTTTCAGGTTTAACAGTTGCGTGCGTACGGGCATTGGCTTCAATATTCTTTAAGAAAAAAATGGTACGCCAATGGTTTATAGCCAAAATAAAAATTATTTTTAAATTCCCCATTTTAAAACTAATGATCTCACTTGAATTGCTTTTCTTCGATGCGCCATTTTTTTGTAAAAAAATAAAAACCGTTCTACATACCATGTGCGTGCTGTTACACTCTTCCATATTATGACTTGATTAAAGAAAAGTCGGCAACGATGTCACTAGTATAAATATGTGGTGTAAGCAGATTTTACTTGATCTGCTACAATAGTACATAATGTAGAAATTACCTTTCTCTGTAGTTTTACAACGCCCGTTGACAGGATGCGTGTTGTCGCCGCAGTAGCAGAATCCTTTCAGGCATGTTGTATCTTTGATGTACGTGCAGTTTGACTGATCGGTGCATGGCTTTGTATTTCCTGGAACAAGAGGAATGACCGCTCGTTAACAAAGTTTTATTCCATTTTTAAACATAGTACATAGTTGATAATATATATATAACTTGAGACGTGGTCATTAACCATAAATATAATCTGTGTTTTGGCCGATTCCACCAACAAATTTCATTCCACTCAAAATCTAATAATTCTCTTCTCACGATTTATTAATAATTGTCAATTTAAATTCCCATAAATTAAAATATAGTTTATTCAATTGCCTCTGGTCGGTTTAACAATTTCTTACATAACATTCTGAAAATCACATCATCTGAAGTGATTTGGCAACGTTTGGCACACGCCCACAATTCGTTCCATCTTTCAACACAGACATTGACAACCTTCGGCCTTCTGTCAAAGGTTCATCTCACTCATTATTCCATGACCACCATTTTGTGCAATCATCAAGTGGCTTCACGATGTAATGCTCTAATGTTTTCTAAATAATTTTTAATCTGTTTTTAACTTGTCTTGTCATATTTTATATAATTTTGACCATTGTACCATCTATCCAGCTCTCACCATGTTACTGGATGTTTCCCTCATCCTATACGTAAACAACAATTAGCAACATCCTCACATACTACTGTAAGTTAAATCAATTTAAATTCATTTTACACTTTTGTTGCTACTGTTATCATTGTAATTGCAGCTCCTGATGATGATGGCAAAGTCCATTGAAAGCTAGAGAGAATTAAAAAAAGTATAAAGAGTCCTCTTTGCTTAAATTTTGTCGAAGTACCCAACAAAAGGCGGAAGCTTTAATTTTTCACCTATATATATATATATATATATATATATATATATATATATATATATATATATATATAATCTCTGCTATTTCGATGATATTTTGAACGTGTTCGAGACGTTAAAAAAGTATCGATTATCTCCTTATAATCGGTTTTCTTAATATAAATAATAATATAAATTATTCATTCGATTTTGGTAAGCAATGTCATACCTTTTCCAACGGATTCCTTTCTCGGAGGAATGTATACAGTAATTCTTGATGATTAAAAGGGACCGATGTAAATTGTGCGCCATTTTTGATATACGGTGGCGCCGTAGTAGTTGTTTGAACCACATCCCGTCCGTATTGATAAAAGGTGTTACTCAAATAATGAGTCGATTGTTGTTGACAAGATTTCGGTCGAAATAGTGTGCCCGGTGTCAACACCATTCGTCAGTTGATACGGAAATTTGAACAAACAAGTGAAGACTTGCCAAGGTCGGGCCGTGTTTGAACTGTTCATATACCGGAAAATATCGAGATAGTTCCCGAAAGTGTAGTGGAGCGCCCTGAGATGTCTACAAGACACCGTTCTCAAGAACTGGGTATTCGTCGCACGTCATTATGCCCTATTTTAAAAAAGGACTTGATGATGTCACCTGGTCACCTTGGTCACCGGATTTAAGAGCTACTGACTTTTATATGAGGATTTTTGAAAAAAAGTGTTTAGGTTAACAAACCAAATACTGTAGAGCAGCTGAAGAACAATGTTACGGAAGCGATTGAAAATGTTCCTCCCGAAACCTACCAAAAAATGATGGAAAATGTAATCAAGAGGACTCAGGTTTGTGCGGCTTTTAGTGGCGGACATTTGTCCGATATTATTTTTCATACATGATGAAGTTTCAATAAAATATTAGGATGACAAAATGGACGTATTTTATTTCAATTCACAAATATTCAAGATATAAATCAACCAGTTACATCGGCCACCCTGTACAATCGGGAAAGCACATTTTAGGAGACATCATTATTTTTAAGCTCCCTAACTGAAAATTTATGGCAATAACTTCTTTATTGTTTCATAGTTCAAACTTAAAATTCAGTATTTTAATGACAGAACCATATGGTTGTGGTTTTTTATAGATGTATTTCATTTATTTCATTTATTTCAAATGCTAAATGACACTAAGCGTGAATATGTGTGACAACTTTGTTTTTAGTCTTTCAATGTTTAAAATTAAAAAAAAAGTTTTGTATTTTAGGTTTGTTAAAGCTTTATTTGTTGTACTCTTCGTCTTTCTATTTCATTTTGATTGTGATAAAACGTTTAAATTGAAAAAATTTTAGTTTTTAGTTGGTCGTTTTGGTTATTTTTATTTTCTTGCGAGGTTTAAGAAACTCTGTTGTTTCAAACAAACCAGCCTGCTTATGGCAAGTGGTTAGTACACTTGTCCCATATCAAGGTGAACAGTTTAGTTAGCATAATCAAAATTTTTTTTGCGGTCAACTTTTATCTTTGCGTGGTTCGCAAAACAACGTTGTATGCGGTTGGTAACGGTTTTTTGACATTTCTCCTATTTGTATTACTTTAGCTTTCATTTAGGATAAGCTGAGGCAATGAATCTAGAAACGGTACATAAAAAAGTTGTCCTAACAGCTCATATATTCAGTTTTAATGCTATTCACGTTTCCTGGTTTGCCTATCTCAACCCCATCGAATGTTCCATTGGTCGTTAACCCATATCCTATAGACTAACTCATGGTGTATGAGGCATGCAGATACATATTTACATATAATCAATGTCTATGTCTATTTTTAGATTACGCCAGGGCTTAAGACGTATTCAAAGTGTATTTCTGCAGACCACATTATTTTAGCATGGTGAAACTGTATGAATTATTCTATTGTTTACAGGATACCTGCAAACATGTACATCATAAATACATACTAAGATAAATATACGGGAAGATATATACTAAGTGACATATAAATCCGAACACCCAGTTTAAATGGTTTTATTTTAATAAAAGTTGGTGAATGTATTTATCTTACTGTAAATAACAAGTGAAACAATTTTCAGCCTCATCAGTTGGAAATTCCGGTTTTTATTCTGCTTTTTTTAATTCACTAACGCTCTAAAAATGAATATTTCAGC
Source organism: Acanthoscelides obtectus (assembly GCA_963669975.1). NCBI lineage: Eukaryota > Metazoa > Arthropoda > Insecta > Coleoptera > Chrysomelidae > Acanthoscelides > Acanthoscelides obtectus. The sequence continues at coordinate 85,933,524 of CAVLJG010000009.1, forward strand.
CGCAGTAAAGAATCAACGTTGGCGGATTTTGGTTCTTGACATCCTTTACGATCGGTTACGATGCCTAGAGTACGGAGACCTGTACGATTTCGTCAACTTAGTGAGTTTGATAGGGGCCGTATAGTGGGACTTCGGGAAGCTGGACTTTCTTTTCGGGCAATTGCAGTTAGAGTGCAAAGAAGTGTAGACACTGTGGTTAGGTGTTGTCAGGCATGGCTTCGAGAAGGCCGTACACAAAGAGCAAGGGGCACTGGACGCCGCCGTAGAACAACAGACCGTGAAGATCGCCGCCTAAGATTATTGGCCTTAAGGGACCGTTTCTCCACTACCAGGTCCATTGCAAATGAATGGTTTGCAGAACACGGAAGACCTATTGGCATGCGAAGCGTTTACCGACGAATGAGAAGTTTGGGCTTGTTTTCATACCGGCCACACTGGGTCCTCCCTTTAACTCGAGAACACCGACGTAATCGCCTTGAGTGGTGCAGACAACGGTCACTCTGGGGTCAGGAATGGAACAGTATTGTCTTTAGTGACGAGTCTCGATTTTGTTTAGGCATGCACGATTGTCGTGCCAGGGTTAGAAGGCGACGTGGTGAAAGGAGGAATCCACAGTTTTTTGTTGAAAGACATGTTCACCACACTGTTGGAGTTATGGTTTGGGGTGCTATAGCTTATGGTTCCTGGTCACCTTTAATCTTCATCAGAGGTAACATGAACGCGCGGCGTTATATCCACGAAGTTCTAGAACCCCATCTTTTACCCTATCTTGACACCCTGGCAGATCCAACTTTCCAACAAGATAATGCCCGACCACATGTTGCAAGAGTCCCAATAGACTTCTTTCAACATAATGATGTCACATTGTTACCATAGCCACCAAGATCTCCCGACTTATCCCCAATTGAGCACGTGTGGGATATGATGGGTAGGAGATTGCTCAATTTGCAACGTCCTCCTCAGACTCTAGAAGCACTTCGAGAGGAGTTGGTGGTTGCCTGGAATGAGATACCACAGGAGGACATTGACCACCTGATCAGAAGCATGCCTAGGCGCGTTGGAGGATGCGTAGCACATCAGGGTGCATCCACACATTATTAAAGGTCAAAGGGCTTTAAAGCAGTGCAATCATTTTGAAATTTTTATCATTTACTTATTATGCTTCATTAAGTACTTATACAAAATTTTATTAAAATAAAACCATTTAAACTGGGTGTTCGGATTTACGTATATATGTCACTTAGTATACATTCAGTAATGGACAAAAATATATAGACAAATATGAATATATACCTAAATACCTTTCCATAGCTCTGTCGTCATTGAAGCGACTTCCAAGCACTGCACAGCCTTTCCGTTTTTGGAAAATTAGTAACGTTGAGTCAAAATTTCATTAAAATTTGAGCGCTATCCAGGTTGCAAAAGGGCAGAGGCAGACCAATTTTAGAAACGTTTTTCAGTCGCAATACTTCGCGAAATTATCCAGGGAAGCAAAAAGAACCAAACATCATCAGTCTACAGTAATGTCAACATTGTTTCAAGAATACCTTTTTCAATAAGGAGGATAAGCACGAGCATCTTTATCTCGTCTCGATTTTCCTTTGATTTTTAAAACTTATTCCAAACATTACGGAAGCAACATTTCCTAATGAGGAGCTAAGGAAAATCGGTTTTCCTCTACCGTGCACTGGAATTTTTCCGCTTGTCCGGCTCAAACTCTCATAGGTAAGGAGCTTGGAAAGTTTTGCAATAGCCCTTCAATTTCTTAAGTCGAATTACAGTCACAGGGAATTTAGCAAAACGACCTACTTTGTGTTGTTCAGAGCTACTTCGAGGTATTGGCGAGTTTTTCAGATCGTATAGTCCGGAAAGCAAGGGTTGTTAAGACAGAAAAAATGTCAGAATGTTGGAAAAAATCGAGTCAAGTAGGTTGACTCTGGATTTCCCATACAACGCCGTCATCAATTCATAAAGGGTTTTAAAGGGTGTTCCTTAACGATATGCGAACATTTAAGCGTGTGAATCTACATGCTTTATAAGTCCAAAAATGTTTCCTTACGAAAACTCGGAGTGTTGAAGTTTTAGGGAAAAAAATGGAAATTAATTAATATTTTCAGAAAAGGTTCAGATATTTCACTGATATCACTGGACAACAAATTTTAGTTTTTTAATTGTATCTTGTGGGAAAAGTGCACTTCTTTGTTAATTTTGGGGCGCTGAATCCAAAAATGACAATGGAATAAAAAAATTAGTTGCGGTTTAGAAAAAAAACTTTTTATTTTTAAGGATATATTAAAAAAAGTAACAAGATTCATATAAGAATCACTATATGCGCTGTCTTTTTGCTGTTCTTTTATGGATCGTTTCTGGAGCATCTCTACCAAGAGTCCAACAGTAGTCTGCAAGCATGGAAGGATTCCACTTTCCCTGGTACCTTTTTTCCATTGTTGAAATATCCTGATGAAAACGTTCGCCGTGCTCATCACTTACGGCTCCGCAGTTGTCAGGAAAAAAGTCCAGGTGTGAGTGTAGGAAATGTATCTAGAGACATATTACAGCCCATCTTTTGATACGATGACAGCATATTTTTGACAAGGGTTTTATAGTTGTCAGCTTTTCTATTTCCCAAGAAATTAGTGACCACCAGACGGAAATCATTCCAAGCAGTTTTTCAATACCTGTTAAAGTGTTTTCAAACTGTGTATCTTTCAAAATATTTCGAATCTGTGGCCCAACAAAAATACCTTCTTTAACCTTTGCCTCACTTAGTCTTGGAAATTTCTGACGCAGGTATTGAAAAACTGACCCATCTCTATCTAATGCCTTGACAAAGTTTTTCATTAGGCCCAACTTGATATGCAGTGGTGGTAATAATTTTTTTTTTCGAATCTACTAATGGCATATGCTGTACATGTTTTTGACCTGGCTCTAGGAATTGACGAACAGGCCAGTTTTGTCTGGTGTAATGAAGTGCCTTTGCCCGACTGTCCCATTCACACAAAAAACAGCAAAACTTTGTGTAGCCTAGCTGCACCCCAAGTAAAAGTGCAACAACTTTCAAATCACCACAAATATGCCATTGGTGCTCATCGTATTATGCATGTCAATAGGTACTTCATATTGTCATATGATTCTTTCATGTGAACTGCATACCCTACAGGAAGAGATGGTAAAATATTTCCAATATGCAATAACACTGCCTTTAAACTCAATGTTGAACTGTCTATAAACAATCTCCATTCTTCTGGGTTATAGTTTATATTTAAAGCCGCCAGTAAGCCGTTATCTCTTACAAGATCATTTAATTCTGACTGTGTTATTTTGTGCGGTTGGTGGCATGACGTGCTCGGTATAAAATCAGGATCTCTTGACGTTGATGGCATATCTTCTTCCTGACGAATCACTCGATCGCCATGATCTGATTCGTTTTCTGATTCGCAAGTGTAGGATTCTGGGGGTTTTGGAATAGGATTTTCGTCACTGTGAGGCACAGGTCTCATCGCAGATGGTATGTTTGGGTAGTTAATAACCGATTTTTTTTTCTTGGACATACCTGTGGCTTGTCCAACACAAGGTACCATGCAAAAGTAACAATCATTAATATGATTTGTAGGCTCTCTCCAAACCATTGGGACAGCAAAGCGCATAGACCGTTTTTTGCCATTTAACCAGCTCCTCAGACTTGAAGCACATGTATTACAGCAGATGTGAAGTGCCCACTATTTGTCTTGATCACCTAGTTTACAACCGAAATAAAGCTGATATGCCTTTGTTATTAGTGGAGTAATAGACCGTCTCTGAGACGCAGAAGTCACATCACCACACACGTAATAAAACTGATCTGGATTGTTTACACACTTTCGAGACATCTTGCATGAACGCTGTCAGCCAACTGAGGAAAAAATGGCTAATATAAAACAATATAATGTACACGTATGTATAACGTAACACAATCATGCCGATTACATCATCTTTCCTTGCCGAATATAAAAATGTAGCACGTGCATTCTTGTGAATTACAGCATATTAACACTGTCACAGCAGGAACACATATAATTACCGTATCTCTAAAACTTGAACTAATATTGAAAAAATAAGTTTCATTCCGGTTTTAGCACATTAAAAATAGTAATATTTTGTTGATTTTATTTAGGATATTTTTTGGCTGTTGATCAGTGTATTTAGTACGTAGTGAAAGTTAATGAAGTTGCATATTTTTCAATGCAAAAATAATTTGTAGCTTTAACAGTTGCGAGCGAACGGGTATTGACTTCGATATTTAAAAAAAAAATGGTACGCCAATAGTTTTTTCCAAATAAAAATTATTTTTTATGATGTATCTTGAATTGTTTTCCTTCAATGCACCTTTTTTGAGAGAAAAAAAATAAAAAACTTTCTATTGCCCGAGAAAATTAATGTTTAATTGAAGTATAAATATCCAGTTGCTCTGGAATATATCAGGCTTTTGACGTTTGACAAATCTCCGTTATTAAAATCTGTCGTTGTGACATCTTTTTCATCAATTAGTTTTTACAATCTTGTGAATTATTCAAATGCTCAAATGGCGGAAATGCATTACGTATATGGCTTTGTCGACGGTAATGGTGAGCAAGCCAGACGGATTTATCACCAGAGATATCCCGATCGTGCTCTACCAGACAGTCGAACCTTTTCTAATATTCATCGACGACAAATGCCATTCAGAATTTTCTCAATAATCATTTGTGGACAGAAGAAAATCCCATTTCCAACACCAACTTTCGGTTAACGTATGGGCAGGAATTATTGGCAACCACTTTATTGGCCCATTCTTCTTGCCGGGACGACTTGACGCCCAGACTTCCCTCAATTTTCTTCAACCTGCTTGATGATGTTCCGTTACTGATAAGAAACGATATGTGGTACATGCATGATGGTGCACCAGCGCATGTCAGTGTAGCGGTTCGTAATTAATTACAAACTGTTTCTCCAAATCGTTGGATTGGCCGCGGTGGGCCCCAAGAATGGCCACCAAGGTCCCCAAACCTCAACAGTTTAGATTTCTTTTTGTGGTTCTATCTTAAGACACTAGTTTACACTGTAGAGCAATTAAGAGAAATAATAGTTGCAGCTTGCGATAGAATAAAAAACACTCCAGGAATATTTCAACGATGTAATGATAGGACACTTATATAGACTAACACGCCCGCCGGTGAGCCCACAGCGCAGAATTAGAGACGCTAGTCACTATTATTACGTTTCTCTGACTCGATTACAAAAAGGTTCTTACTTAAAAAACGTCCCTCGTATCTGCAGATACCAACATCTGTAAAGATTGCCACCTAAATACCCAATGAGGAATAGTAGAGGGGTAATCAGTTCGGAATCAAAATAAACAAAGAGTGTAAGAAATAGAAGTTGCGTCATTGATTACCTCATTGCGGAAAAAGCTGAAAGTCAGTAGCGTGTCGAGTTAAAAGCTGGGAAGAACGTTCTCGTATAGCTAAATGTTTATTTTTTAAAAACAATGCTGTCAAGCATTCAATTGTTACCAGTAAGATTCTTTGTCTTTCTACCAAGCTTGCAATGGTTTTTGTGGTGTGGTACTAGTTTCACGAGTTCTAAAGGTGAGCTAGTAAAAATCTCATACGAGAAAAGATTATCGGACTTTTTACTATTGCGCTTCTCCTAGTTGGTTAGAAACTTTGGGAGAAGATTTTGGTGATATTTAAGAATGGCGTTCCAAATGCTGCGTCACCACAGTCCAATTCTACGAATTCGGCGTAGACAATCGCGCCTAACGAAGATAAATTTCCGATTATCTGTTGCGATACTACCGTTTCAAATACAAATTGCGTGCTTCTCGAACAGAAACGTAATACAGAAATGCTTTCAGATAAAAATATCGATGATTTTGTTCCAATCAAAAGCAGGTCCTTGCTCAGCCGACTCAAAATTGATGACAGTTTTCTCGACGAGTGTCCAACTTCATGGTCACGTAATGATTCTTCTCAAGACGCTAATAATAAGGTATAAGTCAATGCTAGACTTCCATGGTTTCCTGTTGTTTTTTCAACTTGTACGGCTTATTATGTCTGCGTTTTTATTGAATGATAATTTATCGTAACATGAGTTGATATGTCTTCTGTAGAATACTGAAGTCATTATTCAGACTTCTTTCTCTACTTTTTTTTTCTTTGGACATAACACAAATAAAGAATTGAATTGAATTAACTTGTGAGTTGCGACGTTCATTAAATCGTTTCCAATGAGCTGCTACTCACCAGGCGGTTGGTTCCTCTGATTCTTCGGGTTCTGATTGGGCGATATGCCGAAAGTGGTGAGTCCGAACGCGTCATTGAAACAAGCGAACGTCAACAGCATCGGCAATGACAACGCGAGGCACGTCTTGATGTTCATCACGCCGTGTGACGCTGATCGCGGCATTCTCGTCACTGTTCGAAATGATGTGACGTCGTAGGGGTCGTGGTGGTCGGTATACTGACCACCTGCAAGCAAGGACGCGGACGGAGAGTGGCCTCCCACCCTCAACAAACGGAAAAACATTAAGAAAGGGCGGAGGGAGATTTGCATATATACGTATCGGATTGGTTACAGTCACGCACTTTTTCGGGATTTATACGGGGTAGTTCCTGGAGAGATGACGCGAGGGGATGTTTACCTGCTTCCAGATTTTGTTCGGCTTCCATGGAAACCGAGATTTCTCATACTGTTTGCGTATACGTTCAAAAATATTTGAATACCCAGAAAACAAGGAATCTGGTGGAAGTTATACTAAGTGACATATAAATCCGAACACCCAGTTTAAATGGTTTTATTTTAATAAAATTTTGTATAAGTACTTAATGAAGCATAATAAGTAAATGATGAAAATATCAAAATGATTGCACTGCTTTAAAGCCCTTTGACCTTTAATAATGTGTGGATGCACCCTGATGTGCTACGCATTCTCCAACGCGCCTAGGCATGCTTCTGATCAGGTGGTCAATGTCCTCCTGTGGTATCTCATTCCAGGCAACCACCAACTCCTCTCGAAGTGCTTCTAGAGTCTGAGGAGGACATTGCAAATTGAGCAATCTTCTACCCATCATATCCCACACGTGCTCAATTGGGGATAAGTCGGGAGATCTTGGTGGCCATGGTAACAATGTGACATCATTATGTTGAAAGAAGTCTATTGTGACTCTTGCAACATGTGGTCGGGCATTATCTTGTTGGAAAGTTGGATCTGCCAGGGTGTCAAGATAGGGTAAAAGATGGGGTTCCAGAACTTCGTGGATATAACGCTGCGCGTTCATGTTACCTCTGATGAAGATTAAAGGTGACCTGGAACCATAAGCTATAGCACCCCAAACCATAACTCCAACAGTGTGATGAACATGTCTTTCAACAAAAAACTGTGGATTCCTCCTTTCACCACGTCGCCTTCTAACCCTGGCACGACCATCGTGCATGCCTAAACAAAATCGAGACTCGTCACTAAAGACAATACTGTTCCATTCCTGATCCCAGAGTGACCGTTGTCTGCACCACTCAAGGCGATTACGTCGCTGTTCTCGAGTTAAAGGGAGGACCCAGTGTGGCCGGTATGAAAACAAGCCAAAACTTCTCATTCGTCGGTAAACACTTCGCATGCCAATAGGTCTTCCGTGTTTTGCAAACCATTCATTTGCAATGGACCTGGTAGTGGAGAAACGGTCCCTTAAGGCTAATAATCTTAGGCGGCGATCTTCAGGGTCTGTTGTTCTACGGCGGCGTCCAGTGCCCCTTGCTCTTTGCGTACGGCCTTCTCGAAGCCATGCCTGACAACACCTAACCACAGTGTCTACACTTCTTTGCACTCTAACTGCAATTGCCCGAACAGAAAGTTCAGCTTCCGAAGTCCCACTATACGGCCCCTATCAAACTCACTAAGTTGACGAAATCGTACAGGTCTCCGTACTCTAGGCATCGTAACCGATCGTAAAGGATGTCAAGAACCAAAATCCGCCAACGTTGATTCTTTACTGCGGCTGAAATATTCATTTTTAGAGCGTTAGTGAATTAAAAAAAAGCAGTATAAAAACCGGAATGTCCAACTGATAAGGCTGAAAATTTTTTCACTTGTTATTTATAGTAAGATAAATACATTCACCAACTTTTATTAAAATAAAACCATTTAAACTGGGTGTTCGGATTTATATGTCACTTAGTATATTAAAGAAAACATTACAATATCTGTATGAAACATTTATTTTCTTAATTCTTAACAACATACAACTATTTATAATCAAAATAATCATATTTTTGACTCATCAGCATGTCCTCGTTTACTTTTAGTTACAGCCTGGTAAATGCTGGGTAAACGCGCAACTGATTTTCTTTTCGTCATTCATCTTATAATACTCTCCAAAGGTGAAATGTAGTACAACTTTTCCGTACTTGTCTGTCCAGCAACTCTAGCGGATTGAAATCCGGGATTGGGGAGGCCATTCCATGACTTTCAACAGATTTTGTTCTTGTTTTGCTTCCAAAAATTGTTTACAGAGCTTGGATGTGTGTTTGGGATCATTATGATCCCGAACGACAAACCCCGGACCAATAAGACGAGTGCCATATGATTTTGTAGTATGACTTTCTACCCTTCTTTATTCACCAAAACAGCCTGAAACAGACTGAAGCGACGGTGCATGATTCTAATGCCCTCTCGAAGATGGACAAATACTCTTATCTTGGAACCAAAAACTTCAAATTTCGATCTCCAGAGGACCTTGTTCCAATCAGCAACTTTCCAATTTTGATGTTTTTGGCCCTCTTTTGTTGTTAGTCGCCCTGAGGAGTGATTTTGATACTGCCATGCATCCCTTAAGTCCAGCGTCGGAACCTCCTCTTAACTGTCACACTTACAGGTTTACGGCTCAAATTCAAGTCCGCTGCTATTTCGGATGCAGTCATGCATCTATTGCGATTACTTTTCGCTAAATTATGCTTAAGTCGTCAGTGGAAGTTTTTTTTTTATTGGATGTTGTTCGTTGAGCCTTACATTTCTTAATAATGAGATGTACAGATGACTGGTACCTTCTGAAGTTTTATAAATAAACGGAAACGCACTTATCGAACAATCAAAGCACGGTTAGTTCATCAAATGAGACATAACTGAAGTAAAACTGTATTGTGGGTTTACGTACAATACAAATTAAGAGAAGTAATCGAAAAACATCCCTAGAAAGAAGTCCTATACAAAAACATAACGATATTCAAAAGGAAAAGAAATTCCTATTACGGCGGATGATGAGATCCCAATGATAGTGTGAATTTTGTTTTCAATCACCTTTCAGTGATTTCCATGGTGATGGTTTTACATTCGTACTACGATTAAGTTTTGCATATGGAAATAAAACAACACGGTAGGTAGTTTTAAATGACTTTCTTCCGTTATATACTGCCGGTGGCTTGCCCGGCGGCACTGTGTGTAGCAGCCTTAACATACAAATTATACAGGGTGACTTTGAAGTTGAGTCATTAATTTTCAGATAATGATTGTAGAAGGAAGATAAACCAAAATATGTGTGTAAAAATAAAAAAAAAATTTAAAATAATTTTTACCTTGTTTTATAAAGTATCCTCCCGACAAGTATTTCAGTGCGGACCTGTATTTGATCGTGCGGTCTTGGAGCACCGGCATGCCCTCCCCTGTGAGGTCTTAAGTCACCTGATTCACGAGCCCTTTGTACTACATTAACAAAGGCACGAGGGGTTATTTGCACTCGATTGGGAAACCGATCCGCATAAATCCGTGATGCCGCGTAAATAAGAATCATGTCCGCAAGTTCAGCATTTTCGTAAACATGTGCCATTTTTGAGTTCGTTTGAGCCACGCAACAGACACCACTATTCACTCACGCGTTACCGACTGACACTGACTGTATACAACTGAATAAAATAATTGTAAAAACATCGTTCCAAATTCTTTCGCTTTATTGTTTCCGATGCGATGAACCGATAAGGCGGATTATATCCGTTGTTGCCAAACACGAGCACATAATATTATTATTGAGACAGGGCGGTACTCAAACTTCCAAAGGGCTATAACTTTGTTACTTTAATTTTACCAGAAAAATGGTAAAGGAAAAAAACATTTCTTTTGATCAGATCTACTCACTGTTAAAATAAATGACTCAACTTCGAAGTCACCCTGTATATGAGTATGAGTACAAATTTGGTACAGAAGCTGCAGCGGCGGCGCGGAAAATATGTACCGCATTCGGAAATGATGAAGTCAGCGGTCGAACAATTTTCTTCGGGAGATCTCAGTTTGAGCGATGCACCGCGTTCATGAACACCGAGGATTTTCGACAGGTTGTGGACGCAAATTCCAGGACAACGTGCAAAGAACTTGCAGAAATGTTCAGAGTGAGTCCTGAAACTATTCGTTTGCATCTTCATCAGCTAGGAAAGACGTGGAAGTTAAGCAAATGGGTCCCACATGAACTGACAAATGATAACAAATTAAGTCGTCTTACCATTTGTTCAGTAAACATTTCACGCAACATAATAAACCATTTCTTAATCGGTTATCAACCTGCGACGAAAAATGGATCTTGTATTCGAATTATAAGCGTTCGTATCATTGGTTGTCGCCTACTGATTCGGTAACCACACACGCCCAAGGCTTCCTTGCACCCAAACAAGGCTTTGCTGTGCTTTTCATGGACAGCAACTAGAATTGTCCATTATGAGTTTCTGGAAAATGTCAAACCATCACTCCTAACTTGTATTGTGAGCAGCTTCAACGAGTACAAGCGGCACTCATAAAGAAACAGCCTTCTTTGATAAATCGGATGAAAGTGATAACGATGAAGCTTTGTGGGTCTAGATCAGAGTTCCCCAAACTTTTTTGTGTCGTAGACCCCTTGCCATGTTTTTTCGTGTTGAGTAGACCCCCTATTTACCTGATATTGATTTCCTGTAAATTTCTAACTGTAGTGAAGTTTAGTGTTAAAAACTTAAAGTAAAAACACATGTTAATTTATACATTTGTTAATTGAATTTAAATCAAAACTACTCAAAATAAAATTTTGTATCTGTTATGTAAAATATACGTAACATTAAATAAACAGGTGTCTGACCAATAAGTGCCCGCATTGACAAAAAATAAGAGGGTAAAAATAAAAAAAAGTGAAAAATAATAAAAAAAAAGTTTTTTACTTAAAATAGTACAATAAGCGAGTTCGTTTATTAATTATAACATAAACGTATGTTCTACAATAATTTCACTGTTAGTTTGATTAAATTCCGCTTCTTATACGTTTAAGTTATCTAAAAATAGGCAAAAAATTAACGAATTTTAGTGTGTACCTATCCTTGAATTTTCAGAATAATTAAAAAAAAATATTTTCTATAAAGGGGGGTTCTTTAAAAACATCAATGTGGGCACTTATTCTCAATGCGGGTATTTATTGGTCAGATACCAATAAACAAAATAAACTATAAATAAAATAACATAAGCAATAAGTCAATCTTTTTAGTGAGAAGGATGAACCTGATGCTTGAATAATAAATTATCAACATTTGGCGTCAATTTTGTAAGGGTTAATCTTAAATCTCCTAGGCTAATGATGTCCAGTCTGTTTCTTTTTTTCGTTAGGAGATTTGTAACAGCGCTGAACCCCCTTTCCACTAGGTATGACGATGGAAAGGAAATTGAAAATTTCCTCGCTATATTCCATAATACGGGATAAGTAACGGGTATGTTGTTTTGCAGCCAGAATTGCTGATATCCGTTTTTAAACTGAACCTTAAGTTCTTCGTTTGTACTTAGTTCAGTCAGTTCCTCTTGTATTATGACATTCGTTTCTTCTATGCCACCATATGGATTAATTATCCACGGTGGCATTACCATAGTCAAAATATCCTCAAACCTAGATTCAGAATCTGAATAGAGGGCATTTAAATGTTGAACGTAAGTTGAAACGTCGTCTTCCTGGCAGCTTGTCTGTGACAAATTGGGGAACTGAGAAAATTCGCCCCGTCCAATATTTTGCTTCATTAGTTTAACTCTGGCAGGAAACGCTGGTAAGATGGACTTTGTTTTAATCAAATTTAAACTGTCGCCTTGTAATTGCAAATTAACCATATTAAATTTTGTAAACAAATCTGTTAAATAGGCGATGTCTCTTTTCCTTTTTCTTTTAAAATTTTATCTTTAGTATCCAGAAATTCTAAAATAGTCCCAAAAAGTGCAAAAAATCTTGTCAAACATAAGCTTTTCGACAGTCAGCGTACTTCAGTGTGAAGGAGTAATTGATGAAAGTGTTCGTCATTTTCTACACACAAGTGCGCAAATAACCGCGTATTTAATGCGTTGATTCGGATTCGGTTCACTGCATCAATGACTAAATGAAGTGATTCATGCAATCTAACACTCAAATTTTTAGCAACTAAATGTTGTCGATAGATGACGCAATGTATTGCGAACACCCCTGACACATTTTGTTTTAAATAGCTTATAAATCCACGATAACGTCCAACCATGGCAGGTGCTCCATCTGTAGCTACTGATATTATATTTGATAAAGGAATTGCTTTTTCAATGAAGTAATCCTTCAAAACATGAAATATTGATTCACCTTTAGTGTCGGTTATCAAAGTTCTTGCGAAGAGCAGTTCATCGTAGATTTCTTGATTCATAATAAAACGAACATATGCCAATAATAATAATAATAATATTAGGTAAAGTTGACTCGTCCAGTTGTATAGAGAAATGGGTCGTTTGCAAACAATTACATAAGAAGCTTTCAATATCAGAACTCATTTCATCAATACGTCTTTCAACAGTATGGTTGCTTAAGGGAATTCTTTTAATGATATGAGATGCAGGTTTGTGTAAAACAGTTTTTAAAACCTCTTCAACGGCTGGCAAAATTAACTTCTCTCCGATAGTATCCGGTTTTCCGGATTTTGCTATAAGTAACGAGATATTGTAAGACGCCCGCAATCCATCATCATTTCTTTGTGACGTCGAAGCGAACATTCTGTCCAGTGTAGGTCTCTTCTGAAATTTATCTTTGAGTGTTTAAAAGTATTTCAAATCTTTCTCTGTATTATCAGGGTGGCATCTTCTCAGATGATCTTGCAGTTTAGATGGTTTCATAGCGTCATTGCCCAAAACTTTGTTGCATAAAAGGCACATAGGCGATTGTTTGTCCGGCAATGATGGAATGAAGCCAAATTTCAAATAATCAACACTGTACTGTCTACATTTCTTTTTAGATTCGAACATGGCATCAGTCATCTGTGGGCAAAATTAAATTATTTAAGTAAGACAGAAAATCTAGCAGCTGTATATTAAAAATATTTTTTGATTTTTCCGAAAACATTTCATCATTCGAACATCTTCTTGCAACAATTAGCTCGAATTACGGAGATTGCACTGTAATTATATTACCGATTGCTAAAACTTTCAAAAAGAAACTATTGAGGAGTACTCGTGTAATTTTGCATGATTGAATATTTAACTACTAATAACTAAAGTCATGATTGGCGTAATTTATCTATCTTTGCTAACTACGAGTACAAAACTAAAATTTAATAAAAAATAATGTACTTACTTTTCTCCAGCACTCTCAAACAAAATAACACTGACTCACTATAATTTGTATGATACACTATCTGTTTATATTTTTTAAAATATTTTCTTAGCACTTTCCTTTTCAAGATTCAGGAAACGAATAAACGTATTTGTCCCACATTCGTATTTATAGAGTGACGAATTGAACAAGTCAGTGCATGGTAGCGAAGCTCTGAGACTGCGACTCTCAAGTTCAAAATGTATTGCGACCACAAAGCGAATACCAACATCCTACAACTTCCACAATTTTATAAACATATATAATAAATTTTTTACTTCATAGGTACTTTTATAAATAATGTATATGTTTTGATATTATAAGATAGTATGATGTACGTAAATAGGTACTATCAGTGTATGTGTTGAGATCCACTATCGTGGACGCCCATATTCATTTCATGGACCCCCAAATTTTTTTTCGCTGACGTAGACCCCTTGCAGGTTGTCATAGACCCCTAGGGGTCGATATAGACCACTTTGGTAATCAATGGGTTACCTGATACCTGTATATCCCGAACAAATTGATTGCTTTGAAAAGCTAAATTTCCCTGCCTGCTTGAGTTACCCTGTAAAATCCCACGTCAGATATTTAATAACAACAATTAAGCCACAGTTCAAGGAAAAATGTCGAACATCGATCTTGTTCTTAATATTCTGCAGACCCCACACTCGCATATATCATCCGAGATAGCATCTACTCCTGAAAGAAATGTGTGCATAAATTACGGTTTATGAGTGTGCCGAATATTTTTCGCGCTATGCCTAAAGTGCTCGAATGGAAATGCTCACCTTGATGCTTAGGTATGTCTTGGTTCTGTGATTTTCCGAAGGTGGTCAGTCCGTGAGCATGACTGAGACTGACGGCGAAGAGGAGCAGCAACGGCACGTACACGTTGAGGCCAAACGAACCGCTGTTTGCCATCGTTGACGCGTTAATGCCTCCTCCTGTAGGCCAAGTGCTGACCACAGGCCAGCAAGTTCGCCCCACCAACCTCGAAGAGGTGTAATTTATGCCGAGACTAGGTATTTTTAGTGCGCGATATTTCAGCAGTGCCGGACTGGCTCCTTAATGTATTCTTCGGAGGTAAGGGAGGGGGTAAGGGTTGCGTCTAACCTATTTCGATGTTATCTCGGACGGCGAAGAAAAATGGGTGTACCGGTGACCTTTAGCAGGACAGCAGACGTGGTTGGCTAGAGAACATGAATTCCATTAATTGTAGGGCTGTGCAAGCGAAATCGCGCAGTGGTTACGCGATTAATGATTAGTCCGGTACCAGAAGAATAGATGATGTCGCGATAAATTTGAGCTGCAAGATTTGAATTCTGACGAGCTTCACCGTAAACTAACAACATGTTCGAGAACATTGTAAATAAACTCGACGACGTACGCGAACAATAACTAAGTGTTACCGTTTGCGATCGATTGCCGGTTCGATAAGAGTGATGAAAGATCGACGCGCTGTTGTCATGTGTGTTTTAAATATTTATTTTAATGAAACTTACTGACTACAAATTTTGGTTTAACTTAATGCCATTTACAGCAGACGCTCGATAACGTAAACGCGGGATAATGAAAACTTGCGCTAATGTAAACACAAACTTCGTTCTATAGGATCAAACGGAACGCGCGATAACGTAAAAAATGTGTACGCTCGATAACGTAAACAACTCTCGGCGCACGGAAACAGCGCGACGGTAAAATGCTGAAGCCTCGATGATTTATGTCGGGCGTCGGGGAGTCCCCGATTTATGATGTAGATGTAGGGGATTCACCTCTGCGATAAAATACGACAAACTCGGTCAGTCGTATGATCGGATACGTTTATACGTACGTATGTATTTCATTTTTGAACTTGAGTGAATACATTGCACGCGTTACTATATTTTACGACTATGGCATCCACATCCTGTAAAAGAAAGTGTTTAAAGTTGAGTGAGAAAGTGAAAATCATAGACGCAGTTGCACTAGGTGCGGGAGTGACACAGTCAGCAAAAAAATATGGAGTATCGAAAGCAACAATGTGTAAAATCAAGCGTATGAAAACACAAATTTTACAAAGATCGTGCAATACATTTGGAGGTCCGGAAAAAAGAAAAACTTTAAAAAACGCGAAGGCACCGAAAATGGAAAATTCCCTGTATAAGTGTTTTTTAAAACAACGGGAAAGTCATGTTCCAGTTAGTGGCGAAGTACTTAAACAGAGAGCGAGACTGTTAAATGAAAAACTGAAAGAAACTGAAAATTTCGCAGCTAGTGATGGCTGGCTGCAACGATCCAAACAAGATATGGAATTCGACTGCTGTCTATATCTGGTGAAAAATTATCAGCACAACCACAATTAGTGCAACCATTCAAAGAAAAATTGATGAGAACAATTACCGAGCTAGATTTAAGAATGGAACAAATTTACAACGCAGATGAAAGTGGCCTTTATTGGAAAAGTTACCAGAGAAAACCTATGCTGCATCATTTGAAAAATCTGCACCGGGAAGAAAGCGGAAGAAACAGCGAATAACGTTTCTAGCCTGCACTAATGCTAATGGTTCACACAAAATAAAGCCACTGGTAATTGGGAAAGCAAAAAATCCGCGCTCATTTAAAAATGTTAATATCCCTGTTGATTATGACTGTTTAAAAACCGCTTGGATGACTAGCAGTATATTCCTGAAATGGTTCCACATGTGCTTTGTCCCTCAGGTATGACAATCAATTATCACAAATGCTCTATTCATAATTTGAAGATGTGTTTTCAATTTGTAGGTAAAAGGTTTCCTAAAACAACAGAACCTTCCAATAAAAGCGTTGTTACTATTGGATAATGCACCAAGTCATCCTCCCGAGCAACAACTGAGGAGCAGGGATGAGTCAATTTTCGTCATGTACATGCCGCCATCGTAACACCGTTAATTCAACCGATGGACCAGAATATAATAAGACTCACCAAACTATACTATAGGAAGTTTCTACTTTCGTCTGTCTTATCAAAGAATCCTGAAAACTTATCTGAGGCTTTAAAAAATTAACATTACGAGAAGCTGTTTTAGATTTACATATGACCTGGAATGAACTTAACCAGCAAACTATTCAAAAATGTTGGAACAAGCTCTTTTGTACCAATAATGAAGATGATGAAGAAGACGATGTCCCCTTAAGCGTAATTAGAGAATGTTTGCGATCCAATAATGATAATGTTATTAGTGTGTCATTGGATGTTGTTGATTTATTGAAAACAGTGAATCGCAACATTGTTTGTACACCTGCCGATATTAATTTATGGAACGGAGATAAGCAGACGAATGATGCTGATAAGGAGGAGGATATGGACAGTGAGGATGATGAGAACGATCCCATTGAAGTCAGAAGTGTAGTGACTGACGCGCAAGCTATACAAGTTTTTAACCAAGCTTTAGATTGGGCTGAAAGAAAAGAAGTTTCATACACGGATATTTTAGTTCTTCGTAAATTACGGGCGCAGGCATTGGAAGACAATGCTAAGCGCAAATTTACGCAGACAAAAATTGTTAATTATTTTTCTTCTAATTAAAAAAATACTTATCGCTGTTAGAATATTTGTTTATTTTGTTATAAATAGTATGTATTAAACGTTTCTTTTAATAAATCAAATATTATATAAATCACGTTCGCTAATGTAAACATTTCGATTAAATTAGTTTACATTATCGAGCGTCTGCTGTATTTGTTAATTTCCCCATTTAAAAACGTTTTAGATTAGATCATAAAAATTAGTAAGATTGTGGTGATTGTGGTCGATATAAAGCACTTGTTGTAAACTATAAAGCCGTTTAGACAAAAATCTATTGACTTTTGGACCATGGGTCATACGAACTTTTTGACTTGTTTTACCCATTTCAATAATGGCTGCCATAACGTTTACACCCTGTATGCCAAAAATTATTAAAATCGGATAAACGACGGTCTTTTACGTATAATACGGTGAAATTGATCAGCTCTTTCGAACAATGTTTCATCAGCAACTTTTCTAAAAAAAAATATAAGAACTACTTATTGAGCTCTTAGGTTATTGTCTTCTCTTTGAATCGTACGTATTATGTTTTTTGTTCTAATCGTACGCATTATGTCAGATTTATTAATTCTTCTTTTACTATTATTCTTCTTTTTCCTTTTCTTTTTCAGTTTTTTATTTTATTTTTAAGGTAGTAATAAGCATTGACATGACATTCACGGTCAAGTATAAATGGCCATTGGCCAGACTTCGCCATTTGTAAGGATACATAATTATGTATGTGTTACAATAAAGTCCATTGAATTGAATTGAATTGAATGCGTGGGTGTTTACCGTTTTTCGTCACTCAGAAGAAAATAATTATGCAAATTTTTTAAACGTATGCCTCTCTTTGTCACTGTACACTTCTTTACGTTACTACCCTCATGCCATATTTTGTCATTATCACAATTCTTCACCGCTCAAAATCATCGATTACTGTACTAATACGGCAGTGCAAAACAAAATTGCTCACCGGTACCCTCGATAAAGCTTATGGCGTGTATCGGAGGTTGAATGCAGTCATCAGGTATGGAGTGCACTTTTCGTATTTTCCTGATGCAATATCGTAATTTGCTCGGGGTTTAGTAGTCATGCTACCCAACGCGTTTTCAGTTGTTTTTAATGACGTAGCCGGTTGTTAAGGGTGGTCAGGTACTTACAGTCGCTAGTGAAGCAATAATTTAGTTCGTTTCAGCTCTTTCATTTCTCGTCAATTAGGAAGTATTATAACCACAATGCGAAAAAATGTTCATTACCCGTAGTGAATTTTTATAATTATTCTAAGTAACTAAATTAAACGGCTTAATTAAGTTGGATTTTCTGGAACCAGTTCACTGGACAACAAATTTTAGTTTTTTAATTGTATCTTGTGGGAAAAGTGAACTTCTTTGTTAATTTTGGGGCGCTGAATCCAAAAATGACAATGAAATAAAAAAATTATTTGCGGTTTAGAAAAACAACTTTTTATTTTTAAGGATATATTAAAAAAAGTAACAAGATTCATATACTTATAAGAATCACTATATGCGCTGTCTTTTTGCTGTTCTTTTATGGATCGTTTCTGGAGCATCTCTACCAAGTAGTCTGCAAGCATGGAAGGATTCCACTTTGCCTGGTACCTTTTTCCATTGTTGAAATATCCTGATGAAAACGTTCGCCGTGCTCATCACTTACGGCTCCGCAATTGTCAGGAAAAAAGTCCAGGTGTGAGTGTAGGAAATGTATTTTAAGAGACAGATTACAGCCCATCTTTTGATACGATGACAGCATATTTTTGACAAGGGTTTTATAGTTGTCAGCTTTTCTATTTCCCAAGAAATTAGTGACCACCAGACGGAAATCATTCCAAGCAGTTTTTTCAATACCTGTTAAAGTGTTTTCAAACTGTGTATCTTTCAAAATATTTCGAATCTGTGGCCCAACAAAAATACCTTCTTTAACCTTTGCCTCACTTAGTCTTGGAAATTTCGGACGCAGGTATTGAAAAGCTGACCCATCTCTATCTAATGCCTTGACAAAGTTTTTCATTAGGCCCAACTTGATATGCAGTGGTGGTAATAAAATTTTTTTCGAATCTACTAATGGCATATGCTGTACATTTTTTTGACCTGGCTCTAGGAATTGACGAACAGGCCAGTTTTGTCTGGTGTAATGAAGTGCCTTTGCCCGACTGTCCCATTCACACAAAAAACAGCAAAACTTTGTGTAGCCTAGCTGCGGCCCAAGTAAAAGTGCAACAACTTTCAAATCGCCACAAATATGCCAATGGTGCTCATCGTATTTTATGCATGTGAATAGGTACTTCATATTGTCATATGATTCTTTCATGTGAACTGCATACCCTACAGGAAGAGATGGTAAAATATTTCCAATACGCAGTAACACTGCCTTTAAACTCAATGTTGAACTGTCTATAAACAATCTCCATTCTTCTGGGTTATAGTTTATATTTAAAGCCGCCAGTAAGCCGTTAATGTTACTGCAGAAAACCAAGTTATTCTCCATATTGAAAAATGGTTCTAAGTCTTTGTGGCGTTTACGAAAAACACATACCGAAACATCGTCTTCTAACAAGTTCCACTGCTGCAGTCTTGATCCAAGTAATTCTGCCTTACATTTTGGAAGTTCTAAGTCTCTTACAAGATCATTTAACTCTGACTGTGTTATTTTGTGAGGTTGGTGGCATGACGTGCTCGGTATAAAATCAGGATCTCTTGACGTTGATGGCATATCTTCTTCCTGACGAATCACTCGATCGCCATGATCTGATTCGTTTTCTGATTCGCAAGTGTAGGATTCTGGGGGTTTTGGAATAGGATTTTCGTCACTGTAAGGCACAGGTCTCATCGCAGATGGTATGTTTGGGTAGTTAATAACCGATTTTTTTTTCTTGGACATACCTGTGGCTTGTCCAACACAAGGTACCATGCAAAAGTAACAATCATTAATATGATCTCTCCAAACCATTGGGACAGCAAAGCGCATAGACCGTTTTTTGCCATTTAACCAGCTCCTCAGACTTGAAGCACATGTATTACAGCAGATGTGGGGTGCCCACTGTTTGTCTTGATCACCTAGTTTACAACCGAAATAAAGCTGATATGCCCTTGTTATTAGTAGAGTAATAGACCATCTCTGAGACGCAAAAGTCACATCACCACACACGTAACAAAACTGATCTGGATTGTTTACACACTTTCGAGACATCTTGCATGAACGCTGTCAGCCAACTGAGGAAAAAATGGCTAATATAAAACAATATAATGTACACGTATGTATAACGTAACACAATCATGCCGATTACATCATCTTTCCTTGCCGAATATAAAAATGTAGCGCGTGCTTTCTTGTGAATTACAGTATATTAACACTGTCACAGCAGGAACACATATAATTACCGTATCTCTAAAACTTGAACTAATATTGAAAAAATAAGTTTCATTCCGGTTTTAGCACATTGAAAATAGTAATATTTTGTTGATTTTATTTAGGATATTTTTTGGCTGTTGATCAGTGGTTTTATTGGAAATAGCGAAACGGGTGCCTAATTTAGTTCATGTAGAGAAAATACATTTAAAACAATTAGGCATTTTAATAAAAGCATTTAAACTGTTTATTTGAATCGCTGACTCGGCAGGTCTGTTTTTTACATCGAAGCAGCAGCGTAGGCAGAAGCCTAAATGCCGGAACACCGCGGCTGCTAGGATGATCCCGAAGAAATTTTGTTAATACGATTTTTGAACTGCCTAAGGTTAGTAGAACTGGGAAAAGCTTCCTCTTCTAGATTGTTCCACAATCTCGACACCCTCGGGACACAGGAGCGGTCGTATGGGCCAGTTATGGATGTGAATGATCGGGAGTGCCGCTGTCGAGCTTCGAATTCCTCATTTTCATTTGTGATTTTCGTGACGAGCTATTCTTAGGTTACAAATGTTATAATATTTGAAGCTTCGTTAGCTTCACATGTGGTTAGAGGGTTTTTCGACTGCAGTTACGCCCGCTAGCGGCCATTTCAGAAACTTGAAAATATTTTCCAGGTTTTTCTCTGTTTGTGCCGCAAGAATCTACGATCGATAGGTTCCCAGATACGGCACCTTTCATTCCAAGTTCACCGTTCTGTACATGTTATACAGGGTGTTTCTTAATGATATGCGTATATTTAAGGGTGTGGATCTACATGGAAAATTAATGTTAGTTTGCTTCATGAACTATGGTCCAAAAATGTTTTCTTACAAAAACTCGGGGTGTTGAAGTTTTAGGAAAAAGGTGGAAATTAAGTAATATCTTCAGAACCGCTTCATACCATAGTTTATAAAGCAAAGTAACATTAATTTTTTATGTAGATCCACAGCCTTAAATATTCGCATATCATTAAGGAACACCCTGTATAGCGTCAAAAAAAAACGTAATATACTAAGTGACATATAAATCCGAACATCCAGTTTAAATGGCTTTATTTTAATAAAAGTGGTGAATGTATTTATCTTACTGTAAATAACAAGTGAAAAAATTTTCAGCCTTATCAGTTGGACATTCCGGTTTTTATACTGCTTTTTTTTTTAATTCACTAACGCTCTAAAAATGAATATTTCAGCCGCAGTAAAGAATCAACGTTGGCGGATTTTGGTTCTTGACATCCTTTACGATCGGTTACGATGCCTAGAGTACGGAGACCTGTACGATTTCGTCAACTTAGTGAGTTTGATAGGGGCCGTATAGTGGGACTTCGGGAAGCTGGACTTTCTTTTCGGGCAATTGCAGTTAGAGTGCAAAGAAGTGTAGACACTGTGGTTAGGTGTTGTCAGGCATGGCTTCGAGAAGGCCGTACGCAAAGAGCAAGGGGCACTGGACGCCGCCGTAGAACAACAGACCGTGAAGATCGCCGCCTAAGATTATTGGCCTTAAGGGACCGTTTCTCCACTACCAGGTCCATTGCAAATGAATGGTTTGCAGAACACAGAAGACCTATTGGCATGCGAAGTGTTTACCGACGAATGAGAAGTTTTGGCTTGTTTTCATACCGGCCACACTGGGTCCTCCCTTTAACTCGAGAACACCGACGTAATCGCCTTGAGTGGTGCAGACAACGGTCACTCTGGGATCAGGAATGGAACAGTACTGTCTTTAGTGACGAGTCTCGATTTTGTTTAGGCATGCACGATGGTCGTGCCAGGGTTAGAAGGCGACGTGGTGAAAGGAGGAATCCACAGTTTTTTGTTGAAAGACATGTTCATCACACTGTTGGAGTTATGGTTCGGGATGCTATAGCTTATGGTTCCAGGTCACCTTTAATCTTCATCAGACGTAACATGAACGCGCACCGTCATATCCACGAAGTTCTGGAACCCCATCTTTTACCCTATCTTGACACCCTGGCAGATCCAACTTTCCAACAAGATAATGCCCGAACACATGTTGCAAGAGTCACAATAGACTTCTTTCAATATAATGATGTCACATTGTTGCCATGGCCACCAAGATCTCCCGACTTATCCCCAATTGAGCACGTGTGGGATATGATGGGTAGGAGATTGCTCAATTTGGAACGTCCTCCTCAGACTCTAGAAGCACTTCGAGAGGAGTTGGTGGTTGCCTGGAATGAGATACCACAGGAGGACATTGACCACCTGATCAGAAGCATGCCTAGGCGCGTTGGAGAATGCGTAGCACATCAGGGTGCATCCACACATTTATTAAAGGTCAAAGGGCTTTAAAGCAGTGCAATCATTTTGAAATTTTTATCATTTACTTATTATGCTTCATTAAGTACTTATACAAAATTTTATTAAAATAAAATCATTTAAACTGGGTGTTCGGATTTATATGTCACTTAGTATATATCATTTTTAGAATTTTCCGCTTTTACAATACCTTCTCGCCAGTGGCATGGGAAGTAAAAGGCATTCACCTTTAGAAAACTCAATGCCACTGATTGTACACATCCTTGAAACTATGATACCCAAACAAAAAGAGGTTTAACGAAGTTTACGTACAAGAAACTACCCGCAAGTTATAAGAATGGCTAATTTAAGTCATAATTTCCTCGTCGGTCATTCGTTCTATCGCTCTTTTCCTATCTCCCCGTTATGCGCAGGTTGCGGGCTCTCAGAAGCAGTTTTCGTCAATGTTATTGTCTTCGAATTTATCGCCAAAGTTTCCCGTCGACCGCCGAAACCATAGCCTACTTTGCCATGCATGCCCGCGAATATTTTATCTTATCTGCGGCCCAGACGAAAATAATAGTTGTGATTTATACACGGAGAATATGCCTCCGGTCTGGAGGACTCTTCCTTATCTTCGGGCACTGCTGCCGGCAACGAACAGTAGGAATTCTTTCCGCAGTTATTCAATTAATAAGTGAGGATGTTAGCTCTGCACATAAGGCTTAGTTCAGATGACGAGCGGGGTGTTTCAGTTTATTGTTGCATAACTTTAAGATTCGATAGAACTTTCAAAATTAATGCATAAAGTCTATATAAACATGGGTCGAAAAATGCGTGGCTTCCGAAATACAGGGTGTTTAAATTGTTTTTTTTAAATATTTCGAACAATATTTGATGTATAATAGTGAAAATTGGTATACAAGGGTTTTTTCGTACGACAAAACGAACCATGGGCATAGTTTTACTGTAGCCGCTAGAGGGCGCTCTCTACTGTACCTGTAGTGTATTAAAATGACCGAAAAATTTTTCTTAGCGCAATTTATGCTTTTTGAATAAAAAAAACCGATTCTTCGCACTTTTCAACATAAAAAAGCTCTCTTGTGAATTTTCGTTATAGTTAGCCGTTTTTGAGATATTTCGATTTTTAAGGTTCGATGCATTTTTAATTCTTTATTATAATATAACGTTAAGAAGTCAGTATCACGATAATTTTTAGAAGTAGGCTGTGACTGCAAATATTTTTGAATTTGAAAGCAGAATAAGGTTAAACGTCAATTAGTTGACAGTTAGTTTTGTTGTCTGTTGAAACCTGAAACGTTTTTTTGCAATTGTGAAGGCACGAAATTTAGTTTCTTTTACCTGTTTTTTTTTGTAAGTTTTATAAAAATGCGATTTTTATTCTCCAATCAAAAGTTAGCGGATATTCATTTTGTGTATGGCTTTGTAAATGGAAACGCAGCAGAAGCAGCCAGAGAATATGCACGAAGATTTCCAAACAGACGACATCCAACTAGCTCAGTATTTGTAAGAGTGCATCGCCAAACAATTGAAAATGGTTTTGGAAATCTCCAAAGGGATCAAAACATAAATGTTCGTCAGCGCAGATTTACCCGTATGATTCTGCGTGAGTTTGATAGAGATCCGACCACAAGTGTTAGGAGAGTTTCTGGTGTCTTGGGAATTTCAGCAAGCCATGTTCACCGTGTTCTTAGAAATGACCATAGACGTCCTTACCATTTGCAACCTGTGCAAGGACTACAGCCAGGGGACGGAGAACGAAGAATCACATTTTGTCAGTGGATTCTTGATAGAACTGATAATAATAGGGAGTTTTTAAGTAACGTTTTATGGACCGATGAGTCATGCTTCACTAGACGTGGATTTTCATAATCAACATATTTGGTCTCATGAAAATCCGCATGCAGTTCGGGAAAGAAATTTTCAGCATGAATTTAGTGTGAACGTGTGGATTGGTATCTACCGTAATCGACTATTTGGACCCTACCTTTTGACTGCAAGGTTAAATGCTGCGACCTTCTTGGAATTTTTAAAGGCTGAACATGCAAATATGTGGGATGATGTTATGTTAGATTTAAGAAGATTGGCCTGGTTCCAGCTTGATGGTTGTCCAGCTCATTATTCGAGAATAGTTAGAAACTGGCTGGACGAAATTATCCAGAAAGATGGATCGGCCGTGGAGGACCAGTCGCCTGGCCTCCACGATCCCCTGACCTAAATCCATTAGATTTCTTTGTGTGGGGATTTCTAACAGAAAAAGTGTACCAGACTCCCGTAACCGCAAGAGATATGCTAATAGACATAATCAGGAATGCATGTGATGAAATAAGTCCTTATTTGAATAAACGTTCGATCATTCGTAGATGTAGATGTGAATTGTGTATTGAACAATTGGGTTTACATTTCGAGCAACTACTTTAGATTTTGTATGTTTGTCCTAACTATCCAATAGCATTTTAGTTGTAAATAATCAATTTAATTTGTTAAAAATAATATTGGAAAATTAAACAAATTAATATTCTGTTTTTTTGTGTTTATTTCGAGTTAGGAATTATCGCTGTGTTTAAAAACACAATCTAAACGATCATCTTAATTACTTGTAATGCCCAAATCGAAAATGTAAAAAAA
The DNA here is from genome assembly GCA_963669975.1 of Acanthoscelides obtectus. Taxonomy (NCBI): domain Eukaryota; kingdom Metazoa; phylum Arthropoda; class Insecta; order Coleoptera; family Chrysomelidae; genus Acanthoscelides; species Acanthoscelides obtectus. The sequence continues at coordinate 85,958,969 of CAVLJG010000009.1, forward strand.
ATATTATTTTCCCATAAATAATTAAAAATGCATCGAAACTTAAAAATCGAAATATCTCAAAAACGGCTAACTATAACGAAAACTCACAAGTGAGCTTTTTTGTGCAGAAAAGTGCGAAAAATCGTTTTTTTTATTCAAAAAGGAAAAAATTGCAATAAGAAAAATTTTTCGGTCATTTTAATACACTACAGGTACAGTAGAGAGCGCCCTCTAGCGGCTACAGTAAAACTATGCCCATGGTTCGTTTTGTCGTACCAAAATACCATTGTATACCAATTTTCACTGTTATACATCAAATATTGTTCGAAATATTTAAAAAAAAACTATTTTAAAAAATAAACTTAAACACCCTGTATTTCGGAAGCCACGCATTTTTCGACCCATGTTTATATAGACTTTATGCATTAATTTTAAAAGTTCTATCGAATCTTAAAGTTATGCAACAATAAACTGAAACACCCTATATACAGGGTGTCACACAATGGAAATAAGTTTAACGAAGCAATAATTTCCATTGTACTGTCTTACATTGCTTACGACTAGGTAGCTCACTGTTTAATTATCAAAGTAGCTCAACTCACTGAAAAGGTCGGCGACCACTGGGTTGCACAATAAAACAAAGCGTTAATAATTTTTCGTTTCATTTATCCAGTAAATATACTAAGTGACATATAAATCCGAACACCCAGTTTAAATGGTTTTATTTTAATAAAAGTTGGTGAATGTATTTATCTTATTGTAAATAACAAGTGAAAAAATTTTCAGCCTTATCAGTTGGACATTCCGGTTTTTATACTGCTTTTTTTTAATTCACTAACGCTCTAAAAATAGATATTTCAGCCGCAGTAAAGAATCAACGTTGGCAGATTTTGGTTCTTGACATCCTTTACGATCGGTTACGATGCCTAGAGTACGGAGACCTATACGATTTCGTCAACTTAGTGAGTTTGATAGGGGCCGTATAGTGGGACTTCGGGAAGCTGGACTTTCTTTTCGGGCAATTGCAGTTAGAGTGCAAAGAAGTGTAGACACTGTGGTTAGGTGTTGTCAGGCATGGCTTCGAGAAGGCCATACGCAAAAAGCAAGGGGCACTGGACGCCGCCGTAGAACAACAGACCGTGAAGATCGCCGCCTAAGATTATTGGCCTTAAGGGACCGTTTCTCCACTACCAGGTCCATTGCAAATGAATGGTTTGCAGAACGGAAGATCTATTGGCATGCGAAGTGTTTACCGACGAATGAGAAGTTTTGGCTTGTTTTCATACCGGCCACACTGGGTCCTCCCTTTAACTCGAGAACACCGACGTAATCGCCTTGAGTGGTGCAGACAACGGTCACTCTGGGATCAGGAATGGAACAGTATTGTCTTTAGTGACGAGTCTCGATTTTGTTTAGGCATGTACGATGGTCGTGCCAGGGTTAGAAGGCGACGTGGTGAAAGGAGGAATCCACAGTTTTTTGTTTCAAGACATGTTCATCACACTGTTGGAGTTATGGTTTGGGGTGCTATAGCTTATGGTTCCCGGTCACCTTTAATCTTCATCAGAGGTAACATGAACGCGCAGAGTTATATCCACGAAGTTCTAGAACCCCATCTTTTACCCTATCTTGACACCCTGGCAGATCCAACTTTCCAACAAGATAATGCCCGACCACATGTTGCAAGAGTCACAATAGACTTCTTTCAACATAATGATGTCACATTGTTACCATGGCCACCAAGATCTCCCGACTTATCCCCAATTGAGCACGTGTGGGATATGATGGGTAGGAGATTGCTCAATTTGCAACGTCCTCCTCAGACTCTAGAAGCACTTCGAGAGGAGTTGGTGGTTGCCTGGAATGAGATACCACAGGAGGACATTGACCACCTGATCAGAAGCATGCCTAGGCGCGTTCACACAGGGTGCATCCACACATTATTAAAGGTCAAAGGGCTTTAAAGCAGTGCAATCATTTTGAAATTTTAATCATTTACTTATTATGCTTCATTAAGTACTTATACAAAATTTTAGTAAAATAAAACCATTTAAACTGGGTGTTCGGATTTATGTGTCACTTAGTATATAGTAATAACTGTTGCTTCGTTATAGTGGCCTTCTGTGGTCGACCCACTTTAGGCAACTTCGTTAAATCGGTTATACATATCCATAAAAGCGAACAGCTAATACAAATCCGAATATAGTGTTAGAACGGTATTGCATGTCATAACATTCATCGTAGTGCAGAACGTCTGAATGGAACGTCAGCGAAGTGGTGGCCCGCTGCATTTCCGTTAAATTTCCTTTTGATTGCTTTATCGCATGGAAGTCCGTTGAAACATCACCGCTTTATTATTAATATTTGGGTACTCGGTCAAATTCTGACGTTCGCGTTTATAATGGAAGCGACGACCTCATTTGAGGAAGCAGTAGCGCTGCTGGAATTTTGCAGATGCATCGAGCTCAACACATATCAACAGAAAAACGAGGTGCATTCGTTACGGAAATTTCTCATCCATTAATTTCTCGAACTTTCTTCAGAACAAAAAAAAAAGAACCAAGAAAAATGTTTGACTTTCCACCGTTGGGATCGTGAAAATGAGATATTTTTGGGTCTTATATCAAACTCAGAATCAATTTATTAGCGTTTCTGTGGTATGACTTACACAGGTCAGGGATATTCAAGTTTAAGTATCGACAAACACATATTAACACTTAAAATTGTTTTGTCAAAATATACTCAGTGTTACACCCAGAAAAAAATAATTTCTTCGACTTATTTTTTAGGCAGCATAATGACTATACAGGGTGGCGCAACGAAAACTACTGAACTTCAGTACATTAATCTTCATTATAAAGGGAATTGAATTACCTTTAAAATAAGGTATCACTCGACCCCCCTTTCCATTTAAGATTTTGGGGGTGGTGTCAACCCCGCTTAGGGAGCTGCACGTGCTAACGTGATTTTTTGTCAAACTTGTGTCCCCCTCGAAAACAAAATCGACGGGTCTGAGCGTTTTAAAAAAAAAACTAAATTGCCAGTAAATGCGTCTGTTTCGTTTTCGATGCGCACCCTGTATATTTTATTATTATTGCCCTTTCATTTACTAGTGTTAAGCATAAGAAAATGCCTCGAGTTCCAAGACGTCCAAATTATCACCATGTTAGCGACTTTGACAGGTGTAGAATTAAAAAACGTAACCTTTGTTTTTCGGAATCGTTTGTGATTCATATCGGCAAGGTAAACACGTGTATTTTGCTATTAAATTCTCTTTGAAAGAACCCTGTATATTGTCCAATAAGCTAGTAGTGATGGCCGGAAAACAGGTGTCTTGGGGTAAACAAAAAACTACTTGACCAGTATAACCCAATTTGATTAGACTACTAGTCCGGCTCTGGAGTACAGATTTATTTATACAAGTTTGTAGCTTGCTCAGAGCTAACGTTTGTACCATACGTAATATGATGAGAGCGTTGCGTGGGAAATGCAGAGTCAACCTACATGAATCCACTTTTTCTCAGTTTTGAAAATCCCTAAGACGCCCCAGTAACTCACTGTTCAGCCTCTTAGGTTCTTCTGTTGCTAGCAATTATTCGAGCTTCATCGGGATGCCGGCAAAATGTAAACTCTAAATATCGGCTAGCGAAGGCATTCATAAAAATTTAAAAGTTAAATTGATGGATAGCGGCAGTAACACGCTGCTAGGTAGAGGAGAATTAAATTTTCATTTTCCGGGCTATATCGCATATTAATAGGTCAGCCATGTATGGACATCTGCATCGAGCAGTGGGTTTTACGGCACATTTGCTAATTAAAAAGAATTTCCGTAACATCGCTTTACTACCGGGCCATATGGAGCTTAAAAAATGAAGACGTGCAAGATACTTGCATCTGCACACCTAATGCAGGGTGGGCCATAAGATTTACTTTTGTTTTTAAATTAAACCGCGAAACGCGGGCGGAAACGCTGGAGGGCGGTACCGTTTGATTGCATGATTCGTGCGTTTTCAGGAGCATCAAAAACCACTTCATCACCATAAAGTAACAGTTTGGGCAGCAATGTCAGCTGGCGGTTTGATTAGAACTTGCAGTTTTGAAAACGATCGCGGGCAATCTGTAACTGTTCATTCGGAACCTTATGTTGGAATGCTGACACAGTTTTTGAACTTAAAGTTCTAAGATTTCATCAGGATGGTGCCACCTGTCACACGTGCAACGTGAGCATGGAAATCTTCCCTGGGACATTATATCGAGTGGAGGTGCCATTGATTGACCACCACAAAGCCCTGACTTGTCCCCACTTGATGTTTTTTAATAGAGATATCTCAAGATCCAAGTCCACTATGCGAATCCAAAAACCCTCAACGAATTAAAGCAAAGCGTTAGACACGGAATGGCGGCAATCTAAATACAACTTGCACACGACTTAAGGTTCCATTTGGAAGAGTGTTCTCTGAAATCTGGAGGCTATCAAAACGTACACTGCCAATGTCCTTTTAAATAATAAAAATCAGCAAACTAGGTATAACCTGCTTTCATTTCCGTTGTTTTAAAAAGTGAATTTTATTAGGACCCACCCTGTACTATCTACAATCTAAGAACAACTTGCAGGCAATTTGAGGTTCCGTTTAGAAGAGTATTGTCGGAGATCTTTAAAAATTAGCAAACTAGGTAGTACCTGCTTTCATTTCCGTTGTTTTAAAATGTGAATTTTATTATTACCCACCCTGTACTATCTACAATCTAAGAACAAGTTGCAGGCAATTTGAGGTTCCTTTTGGAAGAGTGTTATCAGAGATCTGGAGGTCATCAAAGCATATACTGCCAATGTCCTTTTAAATAATGAAAATTAGCAAACTAGGTATAACCTGCGTTCATTTCCGTTGTTTTAAAAAGTGAATTTTATTATGACCAACCCTGTACTTCACGAGAGCCATTGACTACAAAAACTCGATGCAAGACTGTACATACACTCTCTGACGTCATGGTGTCTTGGTTTGCAAGTTTTCTTTGTGATAGGCTTCAACAGATCCGGATAGGCAGTGTCAGGTCTCACTATGTCAGTGCTTCCTCTGGTGGTCATTAGTGTCAGTTTGTTTTAAAAACAGTATATCTTTGTTATTCGCGGATGATTCAAAACTTTATCGGGAGATTGGTCCCGAGCAGGATTTGAATTTGTTGTAAAATGACTTGAACAAGCTTAGTGATTGATGTGTTAATGATATACAGGGTGTTTCAGTTTATTGTTGCATAACTTTAAGATTCGATAGAACTTTTAAAATTTGCGGATTTTCATGCGACCAAATATGTTGATTATGAAAATTTACCACTCCACGTCTAGTGAAGCATGACTCATCGGTCCATAAAACGTTACTTAAAAACTCCCTATTATTATCAGTTCTATCAAGAATCCACTGACAAACCACCACTGAAACCATTTTCAATTATTTGGCGATGCACTCTTACAAATACTGAGCGAGTTGGATGTCGTCTGTTTGGAAATCTTCGTGCGTATTCTCTGGCTGCTTCTGCTGCGTTTCCATTTACAAAGCCATACACAAAATGAATATCCGCTAACTCTTGACTGGAGAATAAAAATGGCATTTTTATAAAACTTACAAAAAAAAACAGGTAAAAGAAACTAAATTTCGTGCATTCACAATTGCAAAAAAACGTTTCAGGTTTCAACAGACAACAAAACTAACTGTCAACTAATTGACGTTTAACCTTATTCTGCTTTCAATTTCAAAAATATTTGCAGGCACAGCCTACTTCTAAAAATTATCGAGATACTGACTTTTTAACGTTATTTTATCATAAATAATTAAAAATGCATCGAACCTCAAAAATCGAAATATCTCAAAAACAGCTAACTATAACGAAAATTCACAAGAGAACTTTTTTATGTTGAAAAGTGCGAAGAATCAGTTTTTTTATTCGAAAATCAAAAAATTGCGCTAAGAAAAATTTTTCGGTCATTTTAATACACTACAGGTACAGTAGAGAGCGCCCTCTAGCGGCTACAGTAAAACTATGCCCATGGTTCGTTTTGTCGTACCAAAAAACCCTTGTATACCAATTTTCACTGTTATACATCAAATATTGTTCGAAATATTTTAAAAAAAACTATTTTAGAAAGTAAATTCAAACACCCTGTATTTCGGAAGCCACGCATTTTTCGACCCATGTTTATATAGACTTTATGCAACTGAAACACCCTATATGATCAAAGATTCGTAAGTGTAACGACATTTTTACAAAAGACGTAAAAAGGTGGACTCTTCTTACATTATAGAACACAACAATCTTGAATATTGGTATGTCATGAAAGCTATTGATATACTTTTGATAAACGACTAAGTTTCAATAGAATAACAATTTCGAGGATGTTATTATAAGCTCAAATAGTTTCACAATGATTGCAGATTCATGGAGAGTGGGGGTTTCCATTTTTTCCATTTAAAAATCTAAAGATAATGTAAGGTAATATCCCGCTTTTCCAAGAAATCAAAATTGACTTGGCTGAGCGTTTTTCCCGACATATACCAGGAAAGTCACAAACACGGGTGCGACCTTTTCGTTGGCCCACCCTGTAGAATAAATCATCTTTTCGCACAGCAAGGGTCTTCAGAATGGAAAATGTAACAGTAATATCTGCGAAACGGTTATCTTGAAAAAGAATCGTATATACCAGAGAAACAGCGTACTCGATATAAAGAGAATCAATTTCCTGTGGAGCGGCATAGAGACGATAAACAGGATCTGAAATCTCCACGGTGAAAACTACCGAAATCATTAGGCAGTTAACTGGGCGCGAGAAAGAGATCGGCTCGACACCGGCGTCGAATTCCGCGCATTTTCCGCATAATATCTTTGAAATACAACGGCGGAAAAGGCTTAAAGGACTTCGGAAAACGAGGCGAAAAGCGAAAATGCGAGAGCGAAACCCGGCGGAATATTAAAAGTGAGATTAATACCGCCTTAAAGGTGGCCGGGTAAGGTGCGGTAATCCGATTTTCATGTTTATGTAATGCCGCGTGTTCGGTATTTGCCCATGGAAAATCGCATTTTTCGCTCCCGTGTTTTATATTTGTTCGCCATTAGGAAAGGGGACTAAGCGGCGACAGGGTGGGGGGTTTGAATATTCAAGTGGGTGGATAGAGAAACGTTTAGAGAGGCTTTGCAACGAACGGTTAGGAGAATGTTACATAAAGAACACGATTTACCATTGATTAATGTATAGATAGGTAGATATGCTTTCTTGTCTGAAGAATACAATCATTCTTAATGACAAAGCTAGATCAACACGATACTATATATACGATTCATAGTTATTGTCGAAATAACGACTTTTCTTTGGGATATCGACCAATTATGCTAAGTGAACCATTTTGACTCAAGCTTTCGAGATACTATGCTGCCATCATCAGGAGCTAAAAACAAATGAGAAATAGTGAAATAGCAACCATGCTCAATTGATTAGAAATCTTTTTACTTACTCCGTCAGTGAGAATGGTGCTAGTATTTATTTATCTTCTATACAGGCTGGCGCATTGAAAACGAAACAGACGCATTTACTGGCAGCTCAGTTCTTTTTCTTTGAAAAACGCTCAGACTCGTAGATTTTGTTTTAGAGGGGGACACAAGCTTGGCAAAAAATCACGTTAGCACGTGCAGCCCCCTAAGCGGGGGTGACACCATCCCCAAATCTTAAACGGAAAGGGGGGTCGAGTGATACCTTATTTTAAAGGTCTTTCAATTCCCTTTATAGTGATATAAATTTAATGTAATTCAGTTCAGTAGTTTGAAGATTTATTGATTTAAAGCTTAAATAAAACTAATACATCATCATTAGTGGAGATCAATATATTTGGCAGCAAAGTAATTTAAAAATGAAGAACGAACTGACCCGTTAGGCAAGTAAATGTTGAAAATGGCCACCATGAATAATAATAAAGATTTTGCTCAAAATGTTGCCGCACATTTTGCAATATTTGAGGAGTAATTTGAAGGCACTCATTCACAATTATATATACTGTATATATATATACTATATATACATAGGTGAAAAATTAAAGCTACCACCTTTTGTTGGGTACTTCGACAAAATTTAAGCAAGAACGTCTTTTTATACTTTTTTTATTCTCTCTAGCATTCAATGATCTTTGCCATCATCATCAGGAGCTGCAATTACATTGATAACAGTAGCAACAATAGTGTAAAATGAATTTAAATTAACTTACAGTAGTATGTGAGGATGTTGCTAATTGTTGTTTACGTTAAGGTTGAGGGAAACACCCAGTAACATGGTGAATGCTGGATAAATGGTACAATGGTCAAAATTATACAAACTACACACAGCTGTATGACAAGAATAAGTTAAAAACAGATTAAAAAATATTTAAAACGGAAGTTAAGCATTGCATCGTGAAGCCACTTGATCATTGCATAAAATGGTGGGCATGGAATAAAGAGTAAGATGAACCTTTTGGCAGATGGCCGAAGGTTAGCAGTGTCTGTGTAATTTTTCACCTAACTGGTCTAGACGACAATGACCACGTCTCAAGTTATATATATATATATATATATATATATATATATGCGATTAATAGTTATTGTCGAAATAACCAGTTAAAATGGAAGACTTTTCTTTGGGATATCGACAAATTATGTTAAGTGTACCCTTTCGACTTACAATACTCAAGTTTTCGACATACTATACTGCCATCATCAGGAGCTAAAAACAAAATTGTAGTATAAAATAGCTAGAAGACCTCGAATTTTCAAGACGACAAAAAACCACAACCACGCGGCCGGTTCTACCCACTTTCTTCTAGGGGGGAGGTCTTCTAGCCATTTTATACTACAATGTGTAGGTTGGCTCTTGTTGCGGACTTCGGGTGTCTTTTTTTCCTCTCCATCTTCGTTTCCTCAGGTTACACCCGTATCCGGATGTGTGGGCATGTGGATCTACTTTTGTAGTTGCATATGTGCATTCATTTCGGGCCTGATGAAGCCAACCAGCAAAAATACGTATCGCTCGGGTCACCTATCCTATTTTCTGCTCGAATCCACTTTTTGCGGATTTTGCCCACTATTTTCCTATTTTTGTTATATACCTTTCTCCGCATGATAATTTTCTCTTTATATATATATATATATCTTTACCATTTTGTGCAATCATCAAGTGACTTCACGATGTAATGCTTAACTATCATTTTCCTAAAAAAAAATTTTTTATCTGTTTTTAACTTGTTCCTGTGATACAGCTGTGTGTATGTTATATAATTTTGACCATTGTACCATCTATCCATATTTCACCATGATACTGGGTGTTTCCCTCATCCTTAACGTAAAAAACAATTAGCAACATCCTCACATACTACTCTCCTGATGATGATGGCGAAGACCATTGAAAGCTAGAGAGAATAAAAAAAGTATAAAGAGTCCTCCTTGCTTAAATTTTGTCGAAGTATCCAACAAAAGGCGGAAGCTCTAATTTTTCACCTATATATATATATTAGTGAATCTCTATTTTATATTCAAGAGAGATTGTCCTAAAAAACCACAAAAAATATTTGATTGACGTGTTGCGTCTTTTTCCTGTAAGTGAAAAAAACCGTGAAGCACCTTGCATAGCCGCATACCTTCTTAATAGCCTGCTCTTTGTTGTCTGTTTAATAATGCCCGGGCTGTGTGTATATGTGGATTTATAGTTCACGAAATTAAGTAATTTCTCTCCGACGTTTCGTTGGTCGTGAGGGGAAGGCAGGCCTAACTCCAAGGCAGATAAACTTCGGGAGGCGGGCATATCGTAATTCGGGAAGAAGATTACAATTTCAGTGCTGTCTTACACGGGAAAGGGGAACAACGAACGCCATTTTCATATATTTTTTTAATCTCGTACCAATTATCCAGATTCTCGTATGTTTCTGGCGCTTCGGATCAATTAAGGCACAACATACGAAAGGAATCGCGTTATTTAACCGCTCATAAAGATATGATTCCATTACAACAAAGGAGACCTTTTTCGGTATTATATTCATTAACATTGATACCCAACTAGCAAAGTAGTGGTATAAGCTTTTGGTAAAAGAACCGTTCAGCCATAAAAGCTCTCTATTGTGGTCGCCTGAACACCAAAATGCTGGCTTAATGTTGTGTGGAATTCAAATTTGCTTTCTGCAACATATTTGCTCTAAAATGAGGCGTTTTAAATATTCTTATAGCATAGTTATACAACACCTTATAGGGCAAATTTTTAACTGTCGCATAAACGTTTATACAACTATTTTATACGGCATATTTGCACGTTAGTCAAAATGGTTGTGTTGTGGCATCCGTGGTAACGTTTATAAAACAAAACCGAGCCTTGTTGTTTTGCTGTGCAATTTACTACTTTAGCCAACAAATTGCTCCCAACGGAAGCACTTATACAACTGATGTTTAGTAACTGTTAATGGCTGTACCTGTAATAAAGTAGAATCACGTAACAGAATAGTTGAATAGTTGACAAAAATTGAATCTTGCACTGACGCAAATGTCCTATAGCGGCTGCAAGAGGCGTACACTTTTGTTGTATAACCTGCAGCCCTTATACAACCTCTTAAATGACTGTGTCCTATTAAGTGTGCCCATTCCGCTTGTACAGCTGTTCTAAGAGGCTTTTGCCAATGTTCTTACAGTATACAATGCGGTGTAAGGAATACTGTATAATCATTCTTGCAACTCTAATACGAGCGATAATTGTTAGTTGGGTAGTTTCGTCTTGGTATTTTTCTTAAGTACAAGTATCATTATTTACATCCAAATCTGATTCGCAAGTAAATAAGTGAGAAACATTAGCGAAAAAACTTTTAAATTTGGCTTGTTTATTAATTTTTAGCCATTCTAAGCGTTTCATTGATTCTTTATTTCGCTAGCTCTAACCGGGGCTCCGCACGCGTGGAAGTAGTGTATATTTAATACGACTTACATTGCTCTAAAGGCTACGAAATGAAAAACTGGAAACCAGATATTTTTTTGAGAAAAAGCTTCTAAGAAGTTTAAGGAAAAAAAAGTAATTCGTCGATGACCTTAAAACGACCTCTAAGGGAATGAGACTCTAGCACTAAACTAGTAATACAGCCTTCGTTCGTCCTTTTCAGAGAATAGTACAATACAAAGTGCCATCTATTACCAGAATTTACCACTGCGCAAGTAAAAACAGCAAGCTGTATCCCACTAGCCATGGTCAAAATAAGACGTCCTATAATTTGTTTACATATCACTCACTTAGCAAAAATAATTTGGAAATTAATATTATGTAATAAGGATACGGTACAGCTGTAATATATTGTAAAATTATTATTGTAATGGCGAATAAACATTTATTTATTTATTTATCTATTTATTTATTTATCTATTTATTTATTTATTTAATTCGTTCAGTAAGGCGCAATGCATGAAGGAGGACGACGCTTTGTTTGTCAACTAAGACAAATCGATACGTTTATTATATATGTATAATAAACTAATCCAAACAAAATAATCTTTTCACCAAAAAATGGGGGGATTTTTAACCCCCCTCACGGAAATTTAAGTTGCATAAAACTTCTGTAATTAAATGCAAATATATGATTGTGTAGGCACATGAATTCTTATTGGTGTATAAAAATCTTTGTAATTGTATATTTTTTATAAATAATTTTAGCTATCTGGTATATTTTTCTTTGACAATGCATCGGCTTATGAATAAAAAAATTATCTATCTATCTATATAAAAGGCCAAATCGACGATAAGTTTTCTATCTCTGTTCCAAATTTCATCCAGGTCCATACAATCATTTTGGGGTGATCCACAACGAACATCCACACTTTCTCATGCATAATATTGCAGTAGACATTAAGAGTGAATAAATATCTACAAGCCCCTAGCATCACTCCCACGCGAAATCACCGTAACAGTAGGAACACGACATTTAATTTTGCAATTAATTATTCATCCTACCGCACTTTGTCGATAACCAATCAGTTAATTCATTACTGGGCTACGTACACGACATTTGCATTAGATTATGTCCTAATTTCTAATATGCACGTGTTCTGGTGTGCATCTTGGGAACATCGGGATGATATTGTAGCATATTACAGTATTAGCAATAGTCTGTTTAATATTTCAAGCTATATGAGCTCTAGATATGGGTATCTATAGATGCGGGCAAGGTTCACGAGTGATGGTTAGACTTATTACAATTTTTTGATCAGTCATACAGGCTAGCAATGTAAGTAGAAGGACGAAATATTCTTGTAGGAATCCTAAAACTAGAAAAGCTGACTTACAAAGACCCTATAGCTTTCTAGGAACTAAGTACTATAATATGCCACCTGAAGGATTGCAAAAATACCTGCACTTGGACTATTTAAGAAGAAAGTAAAATAATGGATAATGACTTTACCAAGTGCTTATACACAAACTTTTACCCGAACTAGGATAGATATATTAGTGTAAGACAAAACGGATCAGACAATATTCCCTTATATGCCATATTTACCGGAATTAGATACAGTATACGAGGGATATCTTTTAAGTTTTGCATATAGAAACATAGCGGATCGAACGTCAGTACTGAATCTTAACCTCACTCTTTAGTAAACTTAAATTCAAAGATTCACAACCATACGTGCAGTGTTCTCACTACAGTGAATTTTTAAGTGTAACCAAGTCATTAGAAAAATGAGGCAATTATCGCAACAAGAATGCCTTGCTGAGTTTCTGTCTGTTTTCGGCAACGAAGCGCCACATCAGTCGACAATTTCCCGCTTGTATGGAGAATTCAAACGTCGACGGGTGAGTCTTAGCGACGATCCCAGGGTGGGTGCACCAACAACGGCAGTCACCCAGGAAAACGTCGATGCTGTGCGCAAACTCATCATTGAAGATAGACATGTGACATATCGCGAGATTGAGGCGTCCTTGAAGATCTCAAAGACCTCAGTTCAAAAAATTTTACATGAAGAATTAGGAGTAAGAAAATTAGTTTTCTCGTTGGATACCCCACCTGTTGACTGAAGAGCAGAAAGCAGCCAGGGTTAATTGGTGTCAAAAAACGCTTGACCGTTTCAATTCTGGAAACTAAAAAAATGTGTACGGCATTGTTAGTGGTGATGAATCGTGGATTTATTGTTATGAACCAGAAAATAAACGACAGTCTGCTGTTTGGGTGTTCCAACGTGAAGAAAAGCCAACAAAAGTCATCCGTTCTCGAAGTCTTTCGAAAAAAATGGTCGTGACATTTGAGTCAAAAGCGGGTCATATTGCAACAATTCCTCTTAATGAGCAAAGAACTGAAAAATTGGTTCGAGCGCATGCGTGGAGAGTACTTCGAAAAACAGTAAAGTCATTTAAAACTACCTACCGTGTTGTTTTATTTCCATATGCAAAACTTAAAAGACATCCCTCGTATGTTACATTTTAGTAAAGAAATCCTCATCATATTGTACTGTCATTAGTATACGAGTATTTTATTTTTTTTCCACTATCGCACAAGGGTTTCCGTTCAGCGGGTTCTTCATTTATTAATTGGTCAAATATTAATAACCACTGGAAGTGAGTTGTGTGACGTCACCGATGGCAGCTCACTTCCGGTGGGCCAGAATCCGCTTAGCATTACTACTAAAGTAATACGGTCTTTTATTGAAGACGAAATCCTGTCGCCATTCTATAATTTTTGTTATGCATATCTAAAGCTTCTTCGCGAAAAAGGCTGCAGAGATCTTTCCAGGGAATCCGCGTTTAATTGCGAACGTGAATCAGAGTATAAACTTTCTTCCCTGAATCAACATTATCTTAGCAGAGAAAACCCCAAAATTAAAATAATTTACTCGGGGATCTGATTTAGTTTCGTTTGAAGTTGGAGGAACTTTCACGGGAGCTTCGCGCGGCAATCGTTAATTTTAAGTTTGTTTTTGAAGTTGCGACCAGCTATTTGACGGGCTGGTGTTGAGAGGTATCGCCCTTTTATGTACCGACGTTAATTACGCGAACTTTCGGAAGTTGCGACGAATTTTCGACCGGGCTGTTGATCGCCGTTCCGGAGAGATACTCAACAATTCGCAGTTTGATGTTTGCTACTACCACAACTTCACGCTCATGCACTTTCCCATCGAAAAATACGAGGTATAGTACCAGAAAACTGTTACTCGATTTTGTCACCAATGAAGAAAATGGCTTGGTATCAGACTACGCAGGAAATAAAGACTTGTATTCAAAAACTGATTTGACATCAAACTAACAAAAATAAAAAACATCGAATGGCATGTCGGGAACAGATTGAATTATTCGCGTATTTTGACATGTTCAATTGGAGATAGGTCAGGCGGTCGTGGTGGCCAACGGAAACGGTTGATGCGATGTCTTGCTGAAAAATCGGATTTGAATGGTGTTTAGGTATAGATTAGGATGAGGCTCCACTACTGCCTCTGATGAAAATTAGTGGTGATCCGCCACCATAAGCACTAGCACCCCATACCGTATCTGTCACGGTGTGGCGAACGGGACGCTCTCTGTCAAATTGTGGGTCAGGTCTTTCACCACGTCGTTGCCGTTCAACCTTGGGGTGAGGCGAATGCCACCAACACGAATTGGAACCTTGTTTGTTGGGCGCCACAGAGAAAGCGCGTGCATGGCCGGCTTTCGGTAACATTATTTGGTCACACCCTGTATAGATGTTCCAATTGAAATGCTACGTTATGATAACGTGCTTCGTGATTATGCGTTGGAATTTATCGGCATGGATACCGCATCGCGCACGGGTTTCAACATTTATATTATTTTTTTGCAAACATTTTCATTATTGCTTTTTCAGAGCACTTTTACCTCGTTTCGGTGTTCCATTAATAAATGTATTGCGGACAAGCGAAATCTCATACAGGCTCGTTCATAGATACATGTGATATGTAGTTTTATTGTATTATTAAAACCTTTTATCTCATGACAAGCGCGTTTGTTATTTGATTACGCAAAGCGAAAAGTAATTCGACAGGAAATATTGTATACGGTGGGATAACGGTGCTTTGAAGCCGAGTGGGGAAATATAACCAAATGCCAACGGTGGAATGCATGTATCACCAAAAACAGCAGGCATGGTTTCTAAAGGGGGCCGTCCATATGAGTCGCCCGATTAAAAAAACCTCTAAGGGATTTTTCGGTATTTTTACTGAATATTTTTTCCACGATTTTTCAAAATGGTTCAAATATTTCCATACTTGTCGAAAAAGAGTTGGAACTAAAAATAGAGCTAAAACAAGGCCACTTTTTGATTCCAACATGATGCTTTTGTACAGAGAAAACAGGACAACTTTCATGTATTTTGATTTATGTTATAGGTGTACATTTGACCATCCGTTATCCCCTCAGCTAATGGGAATGGGAGAAATAATAGGTCGATTTTCTAGCTGTTAAATTTGGCAGCAGGTTTGGTCGTTTGTTAATTCATGGCAATCTCGAAATTTGTTAAGTTCAATATACTGTGTGTATATGTGATCATTATAGCTACACATACCTGTTGAATTGTGCGGATTTGCAAGAAAATAGAATATAAAATGTATTCCAACCAATTCCCCATCTCTCTTTACATCATAATAGTAATCATTTGTTATAAAGTCATGAATTTCTTCAAAGCAATCAAAACAGTATGGTTATGTGTCACTTGTCGATATGGTTAGTTTTAAAATATCAGCAGATAATCAGCTGTTATTCAAATCAGTGTATATATTTTGTGATTCAAATAACGTCTAAGATAAATATAACCCAGAATATGTACTCAGTGAAAAAAGAAAAATATTGCAAATTTCTAGTTTTTCTGCAGGTTTTAGGTTTGTTGGTAGCTCTGCGACATATATTTGGGTATTTCTTAACCGCTGTGAATATAGTGTGGATGTTTGTTAAGCTCCTGAACAACGAAAAATATTCAACTTTATGGATGTATGGATATTAAAAAACTAGAATGGTTTTGTGGGAATATCAATCTAAGGTGCCATAATGGTTCTGATGAACGGCAAGTAAATGAATGAATGTTTGGAAACGAGCAATATCTATGAAAAATTTATAAGATATTAATATAAAAAGTATTACATTTTGGTTAATTTATATAAATTTACAGAAATAAATTTAAAGCTAAAAGTTTTGGTTAATTATTTAATTAAAATTGTCGCAGTATTCTTGTATTCTACATGCATTCGAGGGGTGGTGCTTTTATCCCGGAACTCGTTGTACATAACAAACGCCCGTCCTTCCACCCTCATACATGTTCTTACTGAGTTTGTGCACCATAATCAATCACGCGTACGTTTAACCTCCGCCGTGAAATCTGCCAGTGAACCGTTGGTTAATTTCACTTACATTTGAAACATGCCCTTGATTGCAGGCAGCAAATCACTCCCAAGGGACGAGCAGAATCACCAGGGCGGAGTTTCCAACCTTTACTTCCCCGTTCTCGCCCTTTGTTGTCCATTACGGCGACGCCCGACGGGAGAAAATTTAATCACGCACTTGTAGATAGGCAGGCGATCCTAAACTGTTTATAGAAATGCCTGAGTGGTTATAGAGCGGCAAGAATTGCCTAGGTAAAGGTAAACTTGAAGGATGCTTTCAATTTCTATGCATTTAGCAAACACCCGCTTTCACTCGAAGTCCCAACCGTACCTTGCTAATGATTCCTAATAAGGATGAAACAGCAGCATACCCGATCAGTTTCTCGAAAGATCTTCATTACTCTGTGAAGTTGAGTCATTAATTTTCAGATAATGATTGTAGAAGGAAGATAAACCAAAATATGTGTGTAAAAATAAAAAAAAATTAAAAAAAATGTTACCTTGTTTTATAAAGTATCCTCCCGACAAGTATTTCAGTGCGGACCTGTATTTGATCGCGCGGTCTTGGAGTACCGGCATGCCCTCCCCTGTGAGGTCTTAAGTCACCTGATTCACGAGCCCTTTGTACTACATTAACAAAGGCACGAGGGGTTGGTTGCACTCGATTGGGAAACCGATCCGCATAAATCCGTGATGCCGCGTAAATAAGAATCATGTCCACAAGTTCAGCATTTTCGTAAACATGTGCCATTTTTGATTTCGTTTGAGCCACGCAACAGACACCACTATTCACTCACGCGTTACCGACTGACACTGACTGTATACAACTGAATAAAATAATTGTAAAAACATCGTTCCAAATTCTTTCGCTTTTTTGTTTCCGATGCGATGAATCGATAAGGCGGATTATATCCGTTGTTGCCAAACACGAGCACATAATATTATTATTGAGACAGGGCGGTACGCAAACTTCGAAAGGGATATAACTTTGTTACTTTAATTTTACCAGAAAAATGGTAAAGGAAAGAAACATTTCTTTTGATCAGATCTACTCACTGTAAAAATAAATGACTCAACTGTTCAATAGTATTAATCGTAAATAAGGCGCTCCAACCTCAGACGGAAAAATGTGCTATTAATTTGTTCCACAAAATCCCAGTGCAAGAAAAGAAACATGCCTCAAATCTCTTTATCCTTTCCCTCAAGAATCTCTTGTCCATTCCTAAATCATCCTTTGCACTGCGAGGAATCCGAGAACTTTTCCGCAAATATCACCAGTAGCATGGTTACGACGTTATAAATCAACTGACCCTTGAGTGTTCCACTGCCCCAGGTCGGAGCTTCCGTACAACTCCTTCATTCAAGTCACAAAGGAGGCGCATTGCTGATGCAAACGCGAGAATATACCCGGTGATTTTTTTGTCTGCAGGGAAGTAGAGTATTTGGCTTTTTCGTATTATATGCGTAAACTTTCTTTAGGATGCTTGATTCTGAATGGGATACGTATCCCTACAGGACAGAAGAACGCAGTTGAGGGGGTCCATGGGGAGGTGTGCGACAATGCAAAAAACTAATAACCAGTATTTGAAATAGAATGAGCGAGGAAATAGAAGAAATCATGATAAATATGCTTGTAAGCCCGCAGTAGTAGAAGGTAGAAAATTATTGATAGTACATTTTGAACGTAATGAGGCTCAATACGGGAGTTGAGCAACAAATATGAGGTTAAAAATGGAGACTCTACAAACTCTGTTCTGATCCTAAATTTTCATTCATTGCTATTATTATTTTTTTGAAATAAATGATCAGTATAATAAAAGATGTAAACCTTCAATTTCCTCAAAGTCAGCATCGCCAGGGATGTACATGACACATTAGTCTTACATTCCAAGTTTTTATTTTCAGAATTTGGAAGTTGTGGTCTACAAAGGATATTAATATACAGGGTGGCGCATCGAAAACGAAACAGACGCATTTACTGGCAGCTCAGTTTTCGAGGGAAACACAAGTTTGGCCAAAAATCACGTTAACACGTGCAGCCCCCTAGGCGGGGGTGACACCAACCCTAAA
This sequence comes from Acanthoscelides obtectus, assembly GCA_963669975.1. Taxonomy (NCBI): domain Eukaryota; kingdom Metazoa; phylum Arthropoda; class Insecta; order Coleoptera; family Chrysomelidae; genus Acanthoscelides; species Acanthoscelides obtectus. The sequence continues at coordinate 85,977,374 of CAVLJG010000009.1, forward strand.
ATCTTAAATGGAAAGGGGGGTCGAGTGATACCTTATTTTAAAGGTCTCTTTCAATTCCCTTTATAATGATGTAAAATACATGAGCTTTAGTTCAGTAGTTTTGAAGATTTATCGATTTAAAGCTTAAAGTAGACTTTAATAGGTACACAAACTTTGTTGCTAAAATAACTAGTAACGCTTTATTACATAAATTAACCATGGTATATTCCACAGCAGAAAGAGTTTTTCAGAAATAATCGGTGCGCCAATAGAACGGCAGAAATATCACTGATCAACAGCCAAAAAATATCCTAAATAAAATCAACAAAATACTACTATTTTTAATGTGCTAAAACCGGAATGAAACTTATTTTTTCAATATTAGTTTAAGTTTTAGAGATACGGTAGTTATATGTGTTCCTGATGTGACAGTGTTAATATATTGTAATTCACAAGAATGCACGTGCTACATTTTTATATTCGGCAAGGAAAGATGATGTAATCGGCATGATTGTGTTACGTTATACATACGTGTACATTATATTGTTTTATATTAGCCATTTTTTCCTCAGTTGGCTGACAGCGTTCATGCAAGATGTCTCGAAAGTGTGTAAACAATCCAGATCAGTTTTGTTACGTGTGTGGTGATGTGACTTTTGCGTCTCAGAGACAGTCCATTACTCCACTAATAACAAAGGCATATCAGCTTTATTTCGGTTGTAAACTCAAGACAAACAGTGGGCACCCCACATCTGCTATAATACATGTGCTTAAGTCTGAGGAGCTGGTTAAATGGCAAAAAACGGTCTATGCGCTTTGCTGTTCCAATGGTTTGGAGAGAGCCTACAAATCATATCAATGATTGTTACTTTTGCATGGTACCTTGTGTTGGACAAGCCACAGGTATGTCCAAGAAAAAAAAATGGTTATTAACTACCCAAACATACCATCTGCGATGAGACCTGTGCCTCACAGTGACGAAAATCCTATTCCAAAACCCCCAGAATCCTACACTTGCGAATCAGAAAACGAATCAGATCATGGCGATCGAGTGATTCGTCAGGAAGAAGATATGCCATCAACGTCAAGAGATCCTGATTTTATACCGAGCACGTCATGCCACCAACCGCACAAAATAACACAGTCAGAATTAAATGATCTTGTAAGAGATTTAGAACTTCCAGAATGTAAGGCAGAGTTACTTGGATCAAGACTGCAGCAGTGGAACTTGATAGAAGACGATGTTTCGGTATGTGTTTTTCGTAAACGCCACAATGACTTAGAACCATTTTTCAATATGGAGAATAACTTGGTTTTCTGCAGTAACATTAACGGCTTACTGGCGGCTTTAAATATAAACTATAACCCAGAAGAATGGAGATTGTTTATAGACAGTTCAACATTGAGTTTAAAGGCAGTGTTATTGCATATTGGAAATATTTTACCATCTCTTCCTGTAGGGTATGCAGTTCACATGAAAGAATCATATGACAATTTGAAGTACCTATTGACATGCATAAAATACGATGAGCACCAATGGCATATTTGTGGCGATTTGAAAGTTGTTGCACTTTTACTTGGGCTGCAGCTAGGCTACACAAAGTTTTGCTGTTTTTTGTGTGAATGGGACAGTCGGGAAAAGGCACTTCATTACACCAGACAAAACTGGCCTGTTCGTCAATTCCTAGAGCCAGTTAAAAAAAATGTACAGCATATGCCATTAGTAGATTCGAAAAAAATTTTATTACCACCACTGCATATCAAGTTGGGCCTAATGAAAAACTTTGTCAAGGCATTAGATAGAGATGGGTCAGCTTTTCAATACCTGCGTCAGAAATTTCCAAGACTAAGTGAGGCAAAGGTTAAAGAAAGTATTTTTGTTGGGCCACAGATTCGAAATATTTTGAAAGATACACAGTTTGAAAACACTTTAACAGGTATTGAAAAAACTGCTTGGAATGATTTCCGTCTGGTGGTCACTAATTTCTTGGGAAATAGAAAATCTGACAACTATAAAACCCTTGTCAAAAATATGCTGTCATCGTATCAAAAGATGGGCTGTAATATGTCTCTTAAGATACATTTCCTACACTCACATCTGGACTTTTTTCCTGACAATTGCGGAGCCGTAAGTGATGAGCACGGCGAACGTTTTCATCAGGATATTTCAACAATGGAAAAAAGGTACCAGGGAAAGTGGAATCCTTCCATGCTTGCAGACTACTGTTGGACTCTTGGTAGAGATGCTTCAGAAACGATCCATAAAAGAACAGCAAAAAGACAGCGCATATAGTGATTCTTATAAGTATATAAATCTTGTTACTTTTTTTAATATATCCTTAAAAATAAAAAGTTTTTTTCTAAATCGCAACTAATTTTTTTATTTCATTGTCATTTTTGGATTCAGCGCCTCAAAATTAACAAAGAAGTGCACTTTTCCCACGAAAACAAAATCGACGGGTCTGAGCGTTTTTCCAAAAAAAAACTGAGCTGCCAGTAAATGCGTCTGTTTCGTTTTCGATGCGTCACCCTGTATAATATTTATCTCACAAATTTTTCGAAAACGCAGGCTACCTATTGTCTATCAGAGGTCTGTGTGGGACCCTAGTACCATGAGAAAATTCTGCTAGATACCATGGTATTACCCTCGACAAGGATATGATCTGTCAGAAAGATACAGCAGCATTGAAAACAAGTTCCAAAATCCGTATCGTATACTAAACGACTTTCATACAACACCGCCTTTTAAATTACTTTTGTAACAGCTCATAAATTATTTCAGTCAATGCACTTATGCACTTATCTTTTGCTTTCCTCCTTCTTTGCTCTCTATCTCCTCGTCTCTTTTCCCTTTGACTTCGTCTGGTTTCTGGGTGACCGGACAGACAGACTAACAGACAGACCGCCTTGACAAAAATCGACAAACTTACTTGCTTACAAGAACGTTCAGATTGGAAATTTCAACGAATACTCGCACAAGATTTCCTTTCATCTCTACCTAAACTATCCTTTTCCACAATCCTAGCTCTTTTAGGTAAATACAGTCATGACATCGTTACGACGATTATAAATCAAGTGGCCCGCTCTCGTGCTCCAGTGACCCCAAGTCCAGAGTTTCTCTAACTCCCGTCCATTCAGGATCACAAAGGCGGGACAACTCTCCGAGCTGGACAATGGCGATGGTAGAACATACAGAGTGTCCGAAAAGTTGAGATATTGGTTTACAATTACATGCAACAATGAGCAAATTTCCTTAGTAATACATACGCGAAAGATAATCGATATATCAACTTCCAAAAAATCAGGCGCCGCGCAGTGTGTAGGTCAACCAAGTGTAATTAAAAATTGGGCTTAAACACGAAATTACCGAATTTCTACAAGAATAATGATGATGTTGATACTTTACAAGATACTGAGATCGTTGTCCTTGATGTTTTCATCCGGAGCCGCATAGGTTTGTTTATATCATGCAAAGGCCGGCGAGGTGGACGCAGTAGAACGTCTATAGTATATTCAGATAAGAGATAGACCGGACATAAACAAGACCACGTGATCATCGAACGCTGTAACATTCGGCAGGGACGTATTAAGAGTCACGCAGTACATATTTTAGATAGTAGATGCTGCTTTGCGTAACTTTGTAGTAAATTAGCACAATTCGATGTGTATACGATTGGTGATGGATATAGGATCATGTGGGGGTGGGGTAAGAAATATATAATGATGTAAATATACATAAGGGTTTCAAAATGTTCGCTTCGATGTTTGGTGAAATACAGTCGAATATAATCTCAAAATGGCGTTTAAATTAGCCTAAATTAAAAATAATCGTATATCTCTTAAAATTGCTTTTAGAATATTGATTAGTATATTTTTTGATTTCTAGGTAAATATGTAACCAAATTAAAACGTTCAACGTCAATAATGAATGGCTCGACTTGTTCAACTTTGTCTTTCACGTGCTTAATACAGTTTTCCCATTTTTGCGCTGTTATTAATTCTAGTGCTTCTTTGAAAAGTCCTTTGCGGTCACAAAATTTAAAAGTTGTATTATGCTTAGCTATATAATTTTTAACCTCTGCCCATATGAGCTCAATGGGATTGAGCTCGCACTGGTATGGAGGTAAACGGAGCACAGTTTTATTTTGACTTGCTGCCATTTCGTCAATGGCGTATTTTTGATATTCCGCCTTGTGATCCTTGACAATTCTTAATAATTGTACTTTCAGGATTGCTTCTTCAAAGTTGATATTTTTCGAGCGGAGCCAATTTTGAACATCAACTTTCCTTGAAGCCGTTGTTGGGACTTTCTCCATTCTTCGAGAATGATAAGGCGCATTATCCAACACAATTACTGCGTTTTCCTCTAAGTTCGGTAAAATTTTTGAAAACCACTGTTCAAACGATTCGCCATTCATTTCCTCGTGGTAATCTCCAGTTTTCTTACACTCAAAGCACCACAGACCGTCAACAACAAATCCATCCTCACTGCCAATATGGCAGATAATGAGCCTTTTCCCTTTACCTGGAAATCGAAGTACTAACTGGTGTAGATTTATTTCAATAAGCGTACCTTTTTCAAATGTTTTCATCACATTCAGCGAAAAAACATTGAGACATGAGTATCAGATTGCTATAATTGGGATTATTTAGTCATATTGAAAGAAAGAATATTGAACGTCGTATGATTACTCAGCGCTTCACAATTTAATTTAAAGTTATAAACCTGCAAAAAATGAATGATCAGGAACCTGAAATACGCGCAAATATTAATATTAACAAATTATAACTTTATAAAGCTTAAAGTATGAATTAAAATGATTAGAAATATTAGGAACGGTACACAATATAAAACTTAGTAACTTTTTTTAAGTTTATAATATTCGACATATTTTAAGATTATATTACAAAATTATTGAAATATCGAAAACACATAAAAACATGGCTTAAAAAAGTTCTAACAAATGAAAATGACAATAAAACATCCACGCATTTTATCGAAAGTTATAAAAGTTTTGTTACTTGTAATATGTTTTATCTGCCCCCTGGAATTAATGTTTAGAACCTTGTTCCCAAGGTTTGAAAAACATCCGATTGTTGTCTATTACTCGTATTTACCTGCTGGATTTTTTAATCCGGTGGACAGTCCATCTAGAAAGGCCCTCCTGGATGAAGTTACAGAATCATCAACCCATACTTTACTTGTAGTGTGTCCTGCGTTTACCCACGTTTCATCAAGGTAATAAATCTTCCTGTTTTGATTTCTATATTTCCCAATTTTTGTTAAATAATCCCTCCTCCATAGCACAATTTCTTCTCTATCCAGTAGTAAACTATTACGACCCCGTTTTTTTCATTTGAAATTTAAACGCTTCAGTAACGCATGGAAAGTTGATCGTTTGAAATTTGGCAACGTTGTATCTCCATTTACCTCCTGCAGTACTTTATCTATAGTAGGTATTTCATTCCTAAAGAAGAATTCATGCACTTTCCTCCTAATCGCATGCTTATCAGCTTCATCCAATGATTTAACAATACTTTTGCGATGTTTACTGGTCATTGGCTCAGAAAAGGTGTGATTTTTTTTGTATTGTCTTAACACATTAAACACTGATGCGCGACACACCCCAACTTTGTGAGAAACCTTCACAACAATTTCTTTGATGGTTGATGCCTCGTTCTCCTCGCGCTCGATCTTATATATATTCAAAATGACCTCTTTCATTTCTGCACTCAGGTGTCTTTTTTTAGAGCGTTTCCTAGGTGGACTACAGGAGTTTACAACTTCATCGGCAGTATCTGTACTACTGGGCATTTTGCGCAAGCAGTTGATAACAATAACAATCAATAACAAGGTATAACAATAACAACGACAAACTCAACAACTTAATAAGATAACAAACGAAAATGTCCAAAGAAATATCAAATTGCAATGATGCACACGACATACGTAACACGTCTGAACCTGAATGTGACTCTGCCTTGATACGACTGCTCTGCCGCTCGGCATAGGCATTTAATTGCCAATTGACCAATGAGGGCTCCTGTTTTACGTCGAGACGGCGGCGTTAGCGTGAAAATCACCCGAACCTTTTGTTTACATCCGGTCAACAAATTTGTGTTTTTGAACTTATCAAATGAGTAGTCAAGTTCTTTTTTACATTTTCTCTGCTATTTTACTGCATATTTGTTACTTCAAACGCAGTTGTTTCTGCAAAGGAGAGTCCCAACTTTCAAGACAGGTTGTTGTGAATCTGAAGTGTATTATTATGGCTTTGAAAGTTGCTGATTTAGCGCAGGCTTTCGACCTGTTTTGTGATTGCATACAAACGCAATGACAAATTTTAGTTTCGATGCCTCCGCTGTATTGAATTTTCAAAATGTCGGCACACCACGGAAGACTCGTCAGTCTATATGTGTATCGATATGTTTTTCCCTCAGGACCGTCTATGTTTGAGATCTTGTATTATCTTAGTATGCAGTGGTAGACGTTTCAAATCTTAACAACGAATAACCTCATTATAGATACACAACCAGGGTTCCGTCCGCCGCATAGCTGTGCAACAGCATTGCTGGGAGTGGTGGATGATGTATTATGCACAAAGGCAACCTGACCGCCTTGGTGCTCTTAGATTATACGAAGTCATTTCACAGGACACATCATGACCTACTCTTAGCCATGCTCCACTTTTACGGTTTCTCGGCCGATGCGTAGCTACTTCAGCGATCGTCAACAGCAGGTAATGCTGAATGATAAGTACTCCACGCCCAGCGCCACCTTCAACTAACGAGCCATGAACAGTAGATATGGCAACGCAGCTTTGGGGTCTTCCACAGACAGGTGTTTGCCGGGTTAGTTGAAGGTGGCGCTGTCCACGCCATTGAAAGTGACCATTGGTGTTCCTCAGGGCTCTATTCTGGGTCCGCTAATGTTCATTATTTACACCTCTAATCTATACTTGAGTCTTCATTCTTGTAAAGCTCATTTTTATGCAGATGATACAAGTGTACTTTTCATTTCGTCCAGTTCAAACGTTGCTTGCTGTTGATCTGATAAATAAAGACCTTGATCGTCTCACTAAAGCGTCTCGAAACGTATGCTTAGACTTGAATCCGGCTAAAAGTACAGTCATGTTATTCCGGCCGAAAAATTGGAAAGACCATTATGAACCTCTGGTGAAAATAAACCTCGATAACAATACTTCAGAAATAAGCTCGAAGGCGCGTAATTTAGGCTTATACCTTGACAAAAACTTAAGGTTTGAGGATCATGTTAACAAGTGCTCCAGAAGGGCGTATTGAAATATTTGAAGACGATATACGGTCAAAAATCTTATATGAACCAAAAAACTAAAGTCATACTATGCAATTGTCGTGTTCTGTCGCATTTTAACTTCTGTGATGTCGTCTATGACAAATGTCTAACTAAATTCACCTCTGATAAAGTAGAACGCGTGCAAAATTCTTGCCTGAGACTTATTTTTGGTTTAAGAAAATATACTAAGTGACATATAAATCCGAACACCAAGTTTAAATGGTTTTATTTTAATAAAATTTTGTATAAGTACTTAATGAAGCATAATAAGTAAATGATAAAAATTTCAAAATGATTGCACAGCTTTAAAGCCCTTTGACCTTTAATAATGTGTGGATGCACCCTGATGTGCTACGCATTCTCCAACGCGCCTAGGCATGCTTCTGATCAGGTGGTCAATGTCCTGCTGTGGTATCTCATTCCAGGCAACCACCAACTCCTCTCGAAGTACTTCTAGAGTCTGAGGAGGACGTTGCAAATTGAGCAATCTCCTACCCATCATATCCCACACGTGCTCAATTGGGGATAAGTCGGGAGATCTTGGTGGCCATGGTGACAATGTGACATCATTATGTTGAAAGAAGTCTATTGTGACTCTTGTAACATGTGGTCGAGCATTATCTTGTTGGAAAGTTGGATCTGCCAGGATGTCAAGATAGGGTAAAAGATGGGGTTCTAGAACTTCGTGGATATAACGCTGCGCGTTCATGTTACCTCTGATGAAGATTAAAGGTGACCTGGAACCATAAGCTATAGCACCCCAAACCATAACTCCAACAGTGTGATGAACATGTCTTTCAACAAAAAACTGTGGATTCCTCCTTTCACCACGTCGCCTTCTAACCCTCTCACGACCATCGTGCATGCCTAAACAAAATCGAGACTCATCACTGAAGACAATACTGTTCCATTCCTGATCCCAGAGTGACCGTTGTCTGCACCACTCAAGGCGATTACGTCGGTGTTCTCGAGTTAAAGGGAGGGCCTAGTGTGGCCGGTATGAAAACAAGCCAAAACTTCTCATTCGTCGGTAAACACTTCGCATGCCAATAGGTCTTCCGTGTTCTGCAAAGCATTCATTTGCAATGGACCTGGTAGTGGAGAAACGGTCCCTTAAGGCCAATAATCTTAGGCGGCGATCTTCACGGTCTGTTGTTCTACGGCGGCGTCCAGTGCCCCTTGCTCTTTGCGTACGGCCTTCTCCAAGCCATGCCTGACAACACCTAACCACAGTGTCTACACTTCTTTGCACTCTAACTGCAATTGCCCGAAAAGAAAGTCCAGCTTCCCGAAGTCCCACTATACGGCCCCTATCAAACTCACTAAGTTGACGAAATCGTACAGGTCTCCGTACTCTAGGCATCGTAACCGATCGTAAAGGATGTCAAGAACCAAAATCCGCCAACGTTGATTCTTTACTGAGGCTGAAATATTTATTTTTAGAGCGTTAGTGAATTAAAAAAAAGCAGTATAAAAACCGGAATGTCCAACTGATAGGGCTGAAAATTTTTTCACTTGTTATTTACAGTAAGATAAATACATTCACCGACTTTTATTAAAATAAAACCATTTAAACTGGGTGTTCGGATTTATATGTCACTTAGTATACAACGCGTGCAAAATTCTTGTCTGAGACTTATTTTTGGTTTAAGAAAATACGATTCTGTTTCATCAAAGCTTACTGATGCTGGCTGGCTGGACATGAAGCAACGCAGGCTGCTTCATAGCCTCGTACAGTACCATAAGATTATTATACATAAACTACCATCCTACTTACACGAAAAAATTCAAGACGCTCTTGTAGTGCATGGTTTGAAAATATACTCCTTGAAAAAAATATTGTTATCGATATAGTTAGTTACTAATTAAGTACTCACCTTTTTCTGGACCTCCCAAACCCAGCTGACAGTCTTCTAGACCTCCTAAACCCAGCTGACAGAAGTCTTCAGTGCCTAATGTGAGTCATACCTGTAACATGCTTCACTATGATGAGAAATACATATTTGCTACATTTTAAAAACCCTTCGTACTAGTCTGTTAAACATAAAACAACAACTATTACAGCTATCGAACATACTTCAGATGAGGATAGGTTTTTATATCTGTTTACAGTTAAGTTGAGATAGATCAAGTGTTGAATTTTATAAACTTCTTCAGCAAGTGATTATCGTTAAGTAGAGTAGAAATCAGGATGGACGAACTTCAAGCACAACTTTAGATCCCTTAGAACGTAAGCTCCATCCTGATTCCTGAATTGTTCACAACTATTTTAATACCACCTGATATTTTTTAAATTTGCTCACCGTATAACCTGATGGATCCTTCCGCCTCGCCTAAGGCATTTTTCGCAACACACCGATAGTTGCCGAAATCTGTTTCAGCTAATCGGCGAACTGTCATCCTCATGTGCGTCCGATATCTGTAAAAATGGATCTTCTCTTACTTGAAACTTGTCTAAGGTCTACGCTAACAAGGATTCAAAATAGAGACACACCACTGTATTTTTGTAAAAAAATACAGGATGTTTGGTGCATCGTTTGCCAAATTGAAGTGGCGGACAGGCGAGGTCTTTTCCTATCACTCCAGGTCCCTCAAACAGTTTTTAGCCAAATGGCATTAATTAGGTAGATCTTTAAATTTTTTTTGTAAAAACTCTAACTCACATAGGGTTACAAAGAAGAACAAAAAAATGTAAGTCTCAATTTTGAATTTCTGTAAAAAAACTAAAAGCGCTTACGTTCTTAGAATTCTTTTAAAAACTACTCTAGTTTATCCAGATTCTAATGGTATGCCACAAGTCACGAAAAAGCTGAAATAATTTCTTGAATTTACAAATTTTGCGTACAGGGTCAAATTTTTACGGTCGGATAATAAGAATGAATTTTTGTTTCTGTTGTGTAATTTTTTTGTTCTTCTTTGTAACCCTTTGTGAGTTTATTAATAAAAAACTACATGCTGCTGGCAAGTAATGTTGATTTTGTAAGATTGGTACAACTTCACCCATTAAGATAAATTAATCATTAGGTGGACATACTCTTTATTTTTTTTTTGGAGTTTTTACTAAAAAAAATTAAAAAATCTACATAATTAATTCCGTTGGGATAAAAACTGTTTGAGGGACCTGAGGTGCTAGAAAAAGACCTCCTCTGTCCGCCATTTAAATTTGGCAAACGATGCACCAAACACCCTATATAATTATGGGAAATATTGGAAATCAAAAAGCACAATAATGCTGTGAACAAAAGAACAGACGCATCAGATTTAGGTTTCATGTACTATATCAATAATTTTACGAGAACAAAATAATTACCTGCACATAATAGTTATCAATAAAATGTCAAAACATCAAATATAACAAAAAAATAGCTCATACTTTTGCTATCTAGAAATAGCTTTCTCCTTTCCATCAATCTGTGTCTAGCTGTACTTCATAATAGTTTTTCGTTTGCTATAATGATCAGTTGCAGTCTAAATAATTTCTAAGATGTGCATAACGTTGGATAATTTTTTAACCTCCACAGTTGTGGTACAAGTACAAGAAAAAGGTGAGTTTCCTACAGTTTCTTTTTTTTTGTAATCGAACACGGAAAACACTTTTAACTCGTTTTTTAAATATCTATCCAATAATTTTTGTTTTAAATTCATTTTTTGTGTTTATATATGTTGAGAATTGCTATCTTGTTGATGAAAATCAAGGATTAGTTTAAACAGCTCATTTTATATAATGTCTCAACCAAAATAGATACCTTCTACTTCAATTTTATTATTTAAATTGTCAATTATTGTATATGTAAAGTTAGTGGTTTAACATTTTTTTTCTAGAGTTTTGAAGGAGGAAATACATTTTTCCGAAACTTCGGCAACCTTATAACAGGACACAGCGTTTGTTGAAACCCAAAATACAATTAATTACAGGAAATTAAAAAATCGCAATAGTCCAGTATTGGCTAAAAATGATGTTCTGTCGATATTTTAAAAATTATCATTCCTGTAAAATATTCTTTGACTTATCCGAGTTTTAACACTTTGCATTCGGAGCTTGCAGAAACTGCACCGGGAACACCGTCTATGGGAGAATGACGCTCAACAAAGTTTAAGGTAGGCAACTCGCATAGCTCGTGCTAACAACCGACTCAAAACTGATTGACACGCGTATGTTATCTGGATACTGACACCATAATTTTTCTTTACCTTACCTCGATACGGATAGTTTCATTCTTGCTATAATTACTAGGTTTATTACATGCATCATCGTAATACGAATCTCTGGACTTATAAAATATTCTCGAAACAGAAAAGCAATTCTAACTCACTCACCCGTTTTCTGCAGATTCTGTACCATGCTTTTTGGAGGCTAACAGCACAGCGCCATCTCTAGCCCAGTAGCTGATAGCCCTTGGATACGCTTCCACGTGGCAGTGCAGTGTGACATCCGTGCCCACTGGAGCGCCGACTAGCTGATTGGGCACGTAGATCATTGGTGGAACTGCCAAAATAAAGAAGGCGTATCATGGAACCCGTTTCATATAAAAAAAATTGTATTCCATAACAAAGCTAGCTACATCAGCTGATGACGTACACAGCCAGGCACTGACGTGTTGGCTTAACTAATCGTGAGACACTGCTCGGTAACAGAGTCGTCTTGAAACTGATATTGAGCCTAGAATCAGCTGGTTCGTAATATCAAAAGAAAATCGCAGCGCTGGAGCAGTCGGTATTTCTGGACACTGACCAAGCAGATTGAGGGTAGATTCTACTTCTAGCAATTGACAGGTCCAATGCAGAAACCGGGCAAGTCCTGGACTTGACTGGCTTTTGCCCACTGCTGACAGTACGATTTCTGAACCTGTTGTTATTAACATTGAGCTTCATCGCTCATTATCAGTTATTTTGGGTATTAAGCTGTAATATTGCACGACTGAATTGTCGGTGACTTTCATGGCCCCTAGGCTTTAGTTCTTGGATTAACTAAAGTTTGTATGGTCGCAAAGGCAAGTTTTTTTTGTTCAGAATGGCGTGCGATGAATACCCAGTTCTTGAGAACGATGTCTGGTAGACGTCTCAGGGCGCTCCCTGCACTTTCACGAACTCTCTCGATATTTTCCGGAGAACGAACAGTTTGAACACAACTTGACCTTGGCGAGTCTTTAACTTCACCTCAACTTCGACTCAATATTTAATTAAAACGTTTTAACAATACGGACGCGTTGTGGAATGGTGTAGCGTTCCATGACGAATTGGACACATGAGCTTTAAACAACTACTAAAAAATAGCGCGCAATTTAAATCAGTCAGTTATATATTGGCCACCCTGTATAAATACTCTTTGGCTAAGGCATAAGTAGCAGACAAGCTATATCATTCACGTTCTTTGAATACTGTGCGTGTTTCTTCCATAAAAAACTATTTCCCATTTTCCTTGGGGCATTCCGTGCATTAAATCCGTAAACCAGAATGTACATCCTCTTTATCTTGTTCCTTATTGGCAATACGGTGCGCATTTTTTGCGAATATATACACAATTTACTGTACGAGCCGGAGCCTTTTATAAGCCGGCATCGTTCTGAGAATTAGATTTCGGTTCGAGCCGAAATAAAGGCTCCTTTATACCATGTTTACATAAAATATTTGCATCTGGGTCTCGACCGTAATTTGTAAACATTACAGACTAGCCTTTTTTGCCTTCTCTGCTGCGCCAACGATCGATCCCGAACGGCTCTTGCGACTATAATTCCAAATTTTAAACAAACAGCGTACGTCGAAATACGTCGTCGCGTTCGAAAAAGTTTCAGCTACTGTTGAAAGTTCGTAATTTGCTTTCGGCGATTCCTAGCGAAACGCGACGTTTTCATTATGAAACAATGCTTGTCTGCGATGTCACATACTTGAGTATTTTTATATGGAAAGGGGAAATCGTTTTTTATTTTCTCGTCAGCCAGGAAATATCGCTTTGTCATTTTTTTATACTGAAGCAGTAACGTAGGAATAATGCTACAGTTTGTTTTTATATATATATATTTTATTATACAGGGTGTCCGCAAAGTTGGGGTTTTCCTTTACACGATGTGTAGATCTTGAAAACATAAGCAATTTTGCTTAGTACCATATACACCAATGTCTTAAGGGAACCGAGATAAAGGGCTCCGCAACATCAAAAATATTTGAATACCGTCCTGTAGCCGCGACCCGCCGCGATATCCCAGACTGGTACCGGCTACTAGCTGAACCCGACGACAGAACTGGGTCGGGGGTCGGGGTCAGTGTGTCAGGTCAGTATGCAACCTTCAACCGACGGTAAAGGGTCACGCGTATAGAGGTAACGAATACACCAATAATGAACTCGTTGATATGTTGTTAATTTATGGCGAATGTCTTCAAAATGCTACAGAATCGTCGCGAGTGTATGCAGATCGTTTCCCTAGACGACATCATCCAAGGCCCCGCAGATTTGTGTGAAGAATTACTGAATCGCGTAGACGAGAATCCCTCAACAAGCACTAGAGACGTGGCTAGAGAAGTGCAAGTATCAAAAACTAAAGTGTGGCAAACGTCCAACGTGTACAAGCCCTTCAACCTGACGATTTTCCAGCAAGAGTGCGGTTTTGTGAGTGGTTGTTGCATCAACATGACAATAATCCGAACTTTTTGAAGTGCATATTGGTGACAGACGAATCTACGTTCACGCGTATTGGGGTGAATAACTTTCGATTTCAGGCAGAGACGTACTTAGCCCTTCTCGTCAACTGGAGAGTGAGTACTTTTTCCTTTATTTTTTTTTTACTTGGTCGCCCTCGTTTCACTACACATTACCTTTGTTATTTCAAGGGTAGTTCTTTGTGAAAAGGAAAACCCCAACTTTGCGGACACCCTGTATATCTTGATATAGTAAGTTATTACAACGTTTTTCTCATTTAGAATAGTAAATTTTATAAATTTTTCTACAAATTTTGTATTTTATTTTTATCGCAAAACACTTCTTTTGTTCTAATGGTTCTGTGGTGGAGGATCGTACTCTACTCTCCATCTCTTTAAAGGTCACTGCCAGGATTTGGTTGATGTTGCTGTTCGACAATAGAGGGCGTGCGGTATGGTTAACGCAGAGATTACCACGGAACGGGAATTATTTTGTCATAGAATTGTTGTTGTGAGGTTAAAACTCATAATCATTGTTGATACCGGGTAACACAATGTCTAGTTAGTTGGAAACTCTTCTGTGTTAATCATTGTGATTTTTCATGTGGACCTTGCGCATCCGGTTGTCACGTACTTAATTTTTTTATAATGTCCGTCGACCTGAAATACGAGATCTGGACGTGTTTTTTCCTGTGCTCTCGTGTAGCAGATCAGCGGCCACAACCTACGTTAGTGAAACAATTTCACATCCAGTGTTGCGGATTTCACGGGTTGTGGGAAGTTTTTGGGTATTGCTAGTGCAATTTATATTTTCGGGTTGATGTCACCCAAGACTAAATTGTTCCTTTTGAAATTTGAATTTTCAATTCTTGGAAGCAAATTAAAAATTAGTCAAATCGTTATTTCGGGTTATTTTTAACAAGTAGTTTTATCGTTTTAGGGTTCTACCTTGGGGTGCTGATTTACATCTGATTTTTCTTACCCTTGTTTGACTCCCAGGACTACTTTTAAATTTTTTATGTTCAATAAATGTTTGTGTGTCTTGTGAATTTGTGTTTTCTTTAGCTCCGGAGATCCATCGTTTGGCGGGCAGTTTAAGTTTTGATTTTGATTTTTCCTAGTTCTTGGAACTACGTGGCGCCCAAACCTCAACCATTTGTATCAAAGATCAAAGTACAAAGAACCACACTCTGAGGTCTTATTATCTACCAACTGAGTACAGTGATAGTTTTATTTTTATCCCCAAAGCATAATTAGATATAGCCAGGATAACAATAAGCCTGACTACTGGGGCACCGCGACTGCTGTAAGGAACTTTGACATGCCTTGTTAATCCGATTTTTGAAGTTCAGAAATAAGAGAAGACTATTTCTGAATCTCGACCCGCTGGAATGAGGAGGGGGTAGTCGGTGTTCAACAGAGTTGGGATGGGAGACAGGTATTTCATTTCATTTCTTAATCAGTTCTGTTAGACCATCATAAGATGACGTAGAACACGTCAATGGAAACAATAGTGTAAAAAATACACAGAAAATAGATAAGTAGATAACATACTTTAGTGCAAGACAGTCAAAATTAAACAAATATTGAAATATAAAATAGACAAACATTCAACTAAAAACAAACATTGAAAAAACTTTTTGTCTTTGTTTTTGTTTGCCTCTTTTAAAATGTTATCTCTTAGCTTTTGTGAAGAAAGCAGTTTCTGAGAGGTGAGTAGTACAGACATTTTTAGTTATTGCCCATTCATTTACTAATTTTAAACATATAACTGCATAACCTGGCTCGAAGACGTCCAAATTGACAGGGGTAGAACTATTGCCTATCAAGATGTTGGTTTGTCCTATCGCAAAATTGGCCGCCGTGTTAATTGTACTGCGATGACGGTAATGCATGTGTCGTGTGTGGATAGACGAAGATAGAGGAACACGAAGAAGGCCAACTGGTCGTCAGATCACAGACCAATGGTTTGGTGAAGAAGGCAGACCTGGTACTATGCGTGGACCCTATCACCGCTTTCGAGCCTGTGGACTTTTTTCATACCGTCGACATTTAGTGCTTTCTCTGATTGCGGACCACTGTCGTCAACGTTTGAACTTCTTGATGTAAGACTACCTCGTTGCCGAAAAATCAAGTTGAATAATTTTGTTTTCTAGGTCACTGAGTAAAAAATAGATAACATTCGAAAAAACATAGGATAAAAATGAATAAGCCCTTTTACTTCCCACGCCAGTAGAATGACACGTTTCTGTTTGCCTACTAGTCTTTTTTTTTCTCGAAAATGACCTTTGCTATAGAATTTCCTGTTACCTTCACAAATTTGAATTTTCCGGCCGAAATGCTCATGCACAAAGTTTACAAGGAATGAATCCGTTCATATTAACAGAATTACCACATCAAAGTCAACTGGAAATTATGCACGCGGCCGGTTAATTAATGTGCAAACTGCGGTCGCACTGACGCTCGCCAAATATTTTACAACAACACTGCTTCAAATTTAGTCAAGTACAGTACCGTTAAATCCAGTCTATGATACGAATACGCAACAGATCCCAGAGTTTTTCGGACAGGGAGAAGCTTTTATAGCCACTCTCAGGCAGAAAAGCTTGACGGTATTGCCCCGTTGGCCTTTCCTGCCCGAAGTGTGAGATTCTCCAGTAGCGGCAACCACTCAGTCGTTCCCCACAGATCCTCGCACGGTAATGCTTGTAACATTTTTTTTTAGGCAGCAGCGGTGGCCGCAGTAGTAGACTCTTCGGTCTCCTAATCAGTCGCCGTGCGCTGTGCGGGTTCGAATCCCATCCCAGGGGAAATTTTTCTCTTAGCTATGGATGTTGTGATTGTCCGTAGGTATTAGACGGTCTCTGACTGTCGAACACGGAGGTACCACCCGGCGGATCTCGTAGGCGGGGCCAGAATGTGTGCTTGTTGCATGCACACGTGTTCCCTCGCCAGAGTCCGTGTGGCGTTCCACCTTTCACCTGTATCCCCCTATAGCCCCACGATACCCAATGGGTGTTTAGGCCTTAGGCTTTCGTGGTAGATGGAGTATAAAAAAAATCTATGTAACATACGAGGGATGTTTCGACCAAATCTGGCAACACCCTGGAGTTTGCCGGCTCTTCCACCACTTATCCCAACGAGAAGCGCCTATTGGGCTCGCTCAGTACCGGTATGACAGCGATGCACAACGGATTTTTCACGCAAAATCGTTATTAGTCATAAAAATTCATCGCCAGTTGAGTGAAGTATATGGGAAACGTGCATCAACATGCAACAGGTCCTCAAATGGTGAAGAGAGTTGAGCAAATCTTGTGTACTGATTTATACAAAAATTCATGATCCGAATTTGGTATGTATGTTGAATACATAGTGCCAATATAGGAAAAGCAAATTATTCAAGTTTCAGTCAATTTGTTTTCTCACCTCTATACTATTAGATGATTTCAAAGAGTACTTATACAACGCCCATATTTTTTATTATTATACTAAGTGACATATAAATCCGAACACCCAGTTTAAATGGTTTTATTTTAATAAAATTTTGTACTTAATGAAGCATAATAAGTAAATGATAAAAATTTCAAAATCATTGCACTACTTTAAAGACCTTTGACCTTTAATAATGTGTGGATGCACCCTGATGTGCTACGCATTCTCCAACGCGCCTAGGCATGCTTCTGATCAGGTGGTCAATGTCCTCCTGTGGTATCTCATTCCAGGCAACCACCAACTCCTCTCGAAGTGCTTCTAGAGTCTGAGGAGGACGTTGCAAATTGAGCAATCTCCTACCCATCATATCCCACTTGTGCTCAATTGGGGATAAGTCGGGAGATCTTGGTGGCCATGGTAACAATGTGACATCATGATGTTGAAAGAAGTCTATTGTGACTCTTGCAACATGTGGTCGGGCATTATCTTGTTGGAAAGTTGGATCTGCCAGGGTGTCAAGATAGGGTAAAAGATGGGGTTCTAGAACTTCGTAGATATGACGCTGCGCGTTCATGTTACCTCTGATGAAGATTAAAGGTGACCTGGAACCATAAGCTATAGCACCCCAAACCATAACTCCAACAGTGTGATGAACATGTCTTTCAACAAAAAACTGTGGATTCCCCCTTTCACCACGTCGCCTTCTAACCCTGGCACGACCATCGTGCATGCCTAAACAAAATCGAGACTCGTCACTAAAGACAATACTGTTCCATTCCTGATCCCAGAGTGACCGTTGTCTGCACCACTCAAGGCGATTACGTCGGTGTTCTCGAGTTAAAGGGAGCACCCAGTGTGGCCGGTATGAAAACAAGCCAAAACTTCTCATTCATCGGTAAACACTTCGCATGCCAATAGGTCTTCCGTGTTCTGCAAACCATTCATTTGCAATGGACCTGGTAGTGGAGAAACGGTCCCCTAAGGCCAATAATTTTAGGCGGCGATCTTCACGGTCTGTTGTTCTACGGCGGCGTCCAGTGCCCCTTGCTCTTTGCCTACGGCCTTCTTGAAGCCATGCCTGACAACACCTAACCACAGTGTCTACACTTCTTTGCACTCTAACTGCAATTGCCCGAAAAGAAAGTCCAGCTTCCCGAACATGATACGGCCCCTATCAAACTTGCTAAGTTGACGAAATCGTACAGGTCTCCGTACTCTAGGCATCGTAACCGATCGTAAAGGATGTCAAGAACCAAAATCCGCCAACGTTGATTCTTTACTGCGGCTGAAATATAAATTTTTAGAGCGTTAGTGAATTAAAAAAAAGCAGTATAAAAACCGGAATGTCTAACTGATAAGGCTGAAAATTTTTTCACTTGTTATTTACAGTAAGATAAATACATTCACCAACTTTTATTAAAATAAAACCATTTAAACTGGGTGTTCGGATTTATATGTCACTTAGTACATTTGACAATGATTGTAATCGCAATATTACGTAAGTCTTTTTTATAAATGTACGAATTTGATTTTATGAATAATATAATTTGTGTATTTCTTTATATACGTGCAACCAGTTGCTGTCTCCGCTCTGCTGATATGACATTTGTAGCTTTGTTTGAACATTCTTGATTAGACCAGATAAATTAGGATTTGCTATCAGCGTTTGGACGAATATATTTTTTATTCCACTCTCCAATAGAATGGCGCAGCATATCGGTAGGCACCATAAAGTGTACCGATCTGAATGACTACCTTGGGCTGCTAAAAACCGTTCAGTAAGCCGCAACGCGTGCAAAGAGGAGGACGCTCGGTTTTTCAGCAAAGCCAAATCAATACGTAGTATTAGACGAACATCGGATATAGGATCCTAATTTCTACTCTTATTATACATAACAAGCGTATTCAGTTCGTTCGCAACGCGCATGCGCAAACCGTGTTTGGTTGTTGCTATTGTAGTGCAGTTTTAGAATATAGAAATTCTGAATCTATTTAAAAATGTTTATTTTCATAAAAACGACAGTGCTATTTGGGATGATCCAATATTGGATGCAGCGAACGTCATAAAGCCGAAAATGGCACGTTTTGTTCCGCTAGCACGCGCTCGCTTTTGTAGTATTATCATAGCTATAATTCCCCGCCTAACAGGAATCGCAAATCTCAAAAACCAAATTAGGGGACGTAGCAACTGTCAGGCTTAAAATATAACTGCATAACCTGGAATTTTGTGATTTGTCGAGTTTAAAAATTGCGATCGGTTAGTGACTTGCATATCGAGTTAATCAGGAGACTTTGGTCTTTCGTTTTGCGAAAAAAATTGTAGCCAGCTCGATTCGTAACAAAGGTCTGTATCGAAAAAGACAAAGTACGCGGAAAAATGGCTCGTCATCAGTACCTGTGAGGCCCTAAAGGTTTGCTTTTTCGAAATCTGACAGGACTTCTAACAGTCAGGCTCGTTTCCTAAAATGTTTATTTTTTAATTACTATCTCACTTTTACCTTGCATATTTATAGTATCAATAGGCCCAGGGAAGGCCCAAAACATGTTAACTTTGTCGTGTATCGAAAAGTAGCATATAGTCGAGGAATTTAAAAAAATCTTTTTTCAACGGAAAACGAATAATCGGAAGAAATTAGTAGCATGTTTGAGTCCTTCTCATGCAGAAGTTGCCAGGTCCGTATCTCCGTTATCTTCGGAAAATATAGATCCTGGGCCTGCCCTAAACGGAAAAAGCTCTCCACGAAATCAATATGACTTGTACAAAATGTGTCGTGCGAAATTCCTTTTCTCTTTGGCATAAAGGAGATATCATTTTTCCGGCAATTCGCCATTTTTCTCGCTTTTTCTAGAATGAAAACTAAGAGGCGGAATAAAAAAAGTGCCGCGCTATAAAGAACGCTCATCATTTAGGTATCGAATGAGACGGATCTCGTGACGATATTTTGATAAACGGCGAAACTTAGCTTAAAAAAGTCTTCATACTACGCGAAATACTACCGTTTTTCGACTTTAACCGCCGTTTTAGATCGCATTTCGACCTCGTACCTCGTCGGTTCTTACTCGCCTGTAAAGCTCCGAGTTTCTAGTTTCCGAAACGGTATCGTTTTCTGATAAAACCTTTCGCGAACCGTTAAAAAAACCGAAAAACGGCGCCGACATCGAAACGCCCCGATCCAGACTCGAGAGGGTAGGTAAGAAAAAATCAAAAGATCACCGCTTAATATCGTCGATATAATTAACCTTGATATTTTAAAGACACAAAAGACTACATAACTGAAAGTATAAAATTTGTCACGAGTGTGAAATAACTCCGCGTACCGCGCGAAAAACCGCCGATTTTTCGACTTTACCGGCCGTTTTCGATCCGGTTCGTTCCTCTTACCGCACTGGCTCTCGCTCCCCAGTAAAGCGCCGAGTTTCTAGTTTCCGAAACGGTACCGCTTTCCTTTCGAACGTTTCGCGAACCGGGAAAAAAACCGGAAAAACCGCGTCGACGTCATACGACAAATCCGCAGCTCCTACCAATTCCTACCAAATCGAAACAATCGATCACCGCTTAATATAGTCGATGTAGCGTATTGTCGAGGAATTTTTAAAAAATCGAAACTTTTCAACGTAAACGAATAGAGAAACGGATAATGTTGCGATCCCGTATTCGAAGTACGGGCTTTCTTATGCGACAGGCGCCAGGTCCATATCTTCGTTATCTTCGGAGGAGATAGACCGTGGACGGCGATAAGCGCGTTTCATAAGCAAAAAAGTCATTCTTGACGACGTTCGAGGTTCGTTTATTCGAAACGGGTGCCGTAAACGGAAAAAAGTCTCTCCGCGTAATTCGTAGCGCTAGTCGAGATGTACGAAACGCGGCGTGCGAAATTTCTTTTCTCTTCGGCGTAGAGGAGATATCGAAGTTTTTACCGCGACTTGCCGTTTTTCTCGCGTTTTCTTTAACATTTTCTTAAAAAAAAACTAAGACGCGGACCGCGATCAGTTCCGACCTAAAGCGTGCGCCCGGCGTTTAGCTATCGAACGAGACCGATCTCGAGTCGATATTTCGATAAACGGCGACGCGGCAGATAAAAAAGTCTCCGTACCGTCCGAAAAACGGTCGATTTTTCGACTTTACCGGCCGTTTTCGATCCGATCCGTTCCTCTCGCCGCGACGGCTCTCGCCCGCCCGTAAAGCGCCGAGTTTCTACTTTCCGAAACGGTACCTCTTTCCTTCCGAACGTACCGCGAACCTCCTAAAAAACCGCGAAAACCGCGTCGACGTCATACAATTTCCGAACCCCTACCAATTTTACTACCAATCGAAACAATCGATCACCGCTTAATATAGTCGATAATTAACCTTACCCTCATATCGACTGGAAATTATGAAACCAGCCCAGTTGCAAAAATGGTGTATACCGTTTGTCCTGTGTACTGTGGTAGGGTATGATAGTGTCAGTGATGTAGTGGTATCCGTGCTCTGGTTCACCCCCTAAAACATTAGAATAAGAACAAGATGAAATACCCAAAGAGGCGCAAACACAGTTTATTTGAATTCACCTGCCATATGGGTGTCTGAAAAGTTCAGGAACCCCACGACAATTTGTGAACTAATGATGGTATGTGAAACCTAAGCCCTTCGATCGATATGAGTTTTCTCCAACTATCTAGTTTGATCTTCAGCAAGGCATTCTCAAGGTCAAATCGATTTTCTTAAGCGGAATCCCCATTTTTGACCTCGTAAATGTAAATAGCGGAAAACATTACGTCTTGACCATGCTTAAATTTTGACCTTGGGAGGTCATGGTCAAGGTCAAACCCAGGTAAGGTAATATAACTTGAAAACCAGTAGTTGTATGAGGAAACTACCGAGTCATTATTTTCATGATTTTTTTCCGGATACCCAACGGTGATCTTGGATCTGACCTCAATAATAGTGACCTTCAGGGTCATGTCAAGGTCAAGTCGATTTTGTTAGTCAGGGAACAATCCTGAAAGAACAGTGAAGTCGGTTGACCGAGGGATTACTCATTTTCTGAATTATCAAGAAATTAACGTGAACACACATTTGACCTTGTCCAAGGACAAGTTCCAAAAAAGGTCAAGGA
The DNA here is from genome assembly GCA_963669975.1 of Acanthoscelides obtectus. NCBI lineage: Eukaryota > Metazoa > Arthropoda > Insecta > Coleoptera > Chrysomelidae > Acanthoscelides > Acanthoscelides obtectus. The sequence goes on from CAVLJG010000009.1 coordinate 85,999,832, forward strand.
TATCAAACTTTCCCTTTTCTCCATTGCCGCGATCAAAAGTATAGGGTCACATTAAAAAAAGGGTTGACCTTTAAATGACTTTGTAGGTCACGGACAAGGTCACATCCAAGGTCATCTTTGAATATCCGAAGAAAAATCAGGAAAATGATGTCTCGGTAGTTTCGCTATACTACTCGCTCAAAGGTTATTTCACCGTACCTAGATTTGACCTTGACCATGACCTCTCAAGGTCAGAATTCAAGAATGGTCAAGACCATACTTGTCCGTAAAATATCTTGTACTTATTTTAAATAGGAATTTAGTACATAGTTTGCGATTGATTTGACCAAACTTTGTTGCTAAAATAACTTGTAACGCTTTATTACATAAATTAACCATGGTATATTCCACAGCAGAAAGAGTCGAAATTATCGAAATATTTTTCGGAAATACTCAGTGCGCTAATAGAATAGCAGGGATATTTAATGAGCGACATGAGAACAGTAACGTGCATAACTTGAAAACCAGTAGTCGTATAAGAAAACTACCGAGACATAGTTTTCATGATTTTTTCCCGGATATCCAACGGTGATCTTGAATCTGACCTCAACAATGATCACCTTCAGGGTCATGTTGAGGTCAAGTCGATTTTGTTAATCAGGGAACAATCCTGAAAGAACAGTGAAGTCGGTTGACCGAGGGATTACACCATTTTCTGAATTATCAAGAAGTTAACGTGAACACGCATTTGACCTTGTCCAAGGACAAGTTCCAAAAAAGGTCAAGGACATCAAACTTTCCCTTTTCTCCATTGCCGCGATCAAAAGTACAGGGTCTCATTAAAAAAAAGGTTGACCTTTAAATGATCTTGTAAGTCACGGACAAGGTCACATCCAAGGTCATCTTTGAATATCCGAGGAAAAATCAGGAAAATGATGTCTCGGTAGTTTCGCTATACTACTCGCTCAAAGGTTATTTCACCGTACCTAGATTTGATCTTTGAACATGACCTCTCAAGGTCAGAATTCAAGAATGGTCAAGACCACACTTGTCCGTAAAATTTTCCGCACTTCTCATTCACGGGGTCAAAAATGGGGGAATCCATTTGAAAAAATCGACTTGACCGTGTATGATATGTGTCAATGTCAAATCCAAGCTCACCATTGGATAGCTGCGGAAAACACCTATCAATCGCGGAGCTTGGTTTTTTGCTGCCATTATTAATTCACAAGATATTGTGGGGTTCCGGAACCCTGTATATTGAATAGAGATAGACTTACATTCAACATCGACAATGATCCTTTTACTAACAGAAGGCGGCACGCCATTGGTTGCTATGCACAGGTACGCTCCCATTTCGGACCTAGTGATGCGTACGATGCTCAGCCTTTCTTGAGTGTAAACTGAAACTGGAATCCTTGAATTAGTTCGTGATTATATATCTCCCAAGTTTGGATACGTGTTAATGTTAGGCTACTTTTAACCTTAGATAAATCAATGTGAGTTTAGAAATTTTTAAAAAGTACAATATACAAATACTGATACATAGTCTATTACCAGCCACTAAGGTCAATGTGGAATTATGTCCCTTAGTTTGAACGCGGAATTTTATTAGACTAATAGGAATAGTGTTTGTGAAAAGAATACTTTCAAAATAGTGTTATTTTTGTGGACAAATGGACGAAAAAAGAAAACCTTGATATATCTGAATAACTGATGGATTATTTAGAAAATGTGCAGAAATACAAGATTGCTCTTAAAAACGGAGTAACATAACACCTAAAAAGTTGAAATCAACCCGTTGATTACGAAGATACAGGGTGTCCGCAAAGTTGGGGTTTTCCTTTTCAGAAACAACTACCCTTGAAATAACAAAGGTAATGTGTAGTGAAACGAGGGCGACCAAGTAAAAAAAATAAAGGGAAAAGTACTCACTCTCCAGTTGACGAGAAGGGCTAAGTACGTCTCTGCCCGAAATTATACCGCTCCAACATAAAATGAAATCAGCTGATGCGCTACCGAGCAGACGCCGGCGGTGCAGACCACGAACAGAGGAAACAAATATGACCATCGTGCAGAAACCACATTGATTGTCTTACACTTAATGGCACATCTTCTAACATGGAAGGCAAAATGTTGCGTGAAAAGTCTAGGTATTGCATCCCGTCCAATCGGTTTGCGAGAATAAATGGTCCAATGAGCATACCGTTCACCATGCCAGCCCAAACATTCACCGAAAATGTTTGTTGAAAATGTGCCCGACGGACAGCGTGCGGATTTTCTACTGACCAAACATGAGTGTTGCGAAAGTTATTCACCCCATTACGCGTGAACGTAGATTCGTATGTCACCAATATGCACTTCAAAAAGTCCGGATTATTGTCATGTTGATGCAACAACCACTCACAAAACCGCACTCTTGCTGGAAACGCGTCAGGTTGAAGGGCTTGTACACGTTGGACGTGAAACGGATACAGCCCCTTTTCACGCAGCGTTTGCCACACTTTAGTTTTTGATACTTGCACTTCTCTAGCCGCGTCTCTAGTGCTTGTTGTTTTTTGAACGGGTTCGTTTACCTCTACACGCGTGACCGTAACCGTCGGTTGAAGGTTGCATACTGACCCCGACCCAGTTCTGTCGTCGGGTTGAGCTAGTGTCCTAGTACCACTCGGGGATGTCGCGAGTCGCGGCTACAGGACGGTATTCAGATATTTTTGATGTTGCAGAGCCCTTTATCTCGGTTCCCTTAAGACATTGGTGTATATGGTACTAAGAAAAATTGCTTATGTTTTCAAGATCTACACGTCGTGTAAAGGAAAACCCCAACTTTGCGGACACCCTGTATATTGAATAACCGTTTTACAACTTGGCGGTCATTCTTAAATATGGCGGCCACACGACCACGATTTGGATCGCGTGACCAGACTTTATGACGAGTAGACCACATCCACTATACTGACATAATCGTCAGCCTCTAGCGGTCACAGTGGACGACTCTGGTGATAAATGGCGCTTCGCGCTGTCTTATTAAGCTGTTTTCGTGTACGCTTCTGAGCAATTGAGGGGAGTTGTGGAGTCGCAGAAGTGCGGCCAAACAAATTTAATCCAGATTCCAGACGCCCACTTAATATGGAAATCTTTATTACCTGGCTGGAGTACAACCCTGTACCCCGTTACTTAGCAACTTGTAAACTTGTGTTCATTAAGCGTCTAACTTCGCCAACTTACTTAAGTACTTCCACACGGCTCATATTAAACAGGCAAGGGGGTGTGAAAATCTCGTAAAACGTAATATTGGTCAGTTTTGAAAGGCACTAGCAACTGTGTCAAATCTAAATAGATTCGCTAGTAAATCTCTAATTAATTTTCATTTTGATAGCAGCGAATCAGATTTCAATATAAAACCAGCATTTTTTACGTGTTATCCCAGTTATCTTTTTTAATTTTGATACAAAAGAAATGATTCATGATCGCAGTATCTGTTATGTGCTTTGAGTTTCTTCGGATTCTTGACTTAAGTCAACAGGCGTTAATGTTACGCCTTACTCAGGAAACAAAAAATGCGAAAAAATACATTCAAAAACTGAACATTTTAAATACAGCAATGAGGCAAAAGAAGATCAGTTGAAAAGATTCAAAATACATAGGAAGAAAAAAACTATAGAACAAATAAAAACGATGATTGTTGAAATTGTTGAAAGTTGAAATTTAAGACATCAAACACTAGCACCAATCTCATTGACGAATTAAGTAATTAAATTATAATCAGTTCAGCATGGTTTGCTATTTACTATTTTCAATTTTATTTTTAGCTCCTGACGATGACAGCATAGCCTGTCGAAAGCTTGAGTATTTGTAAGTCAGAAGGGTTCACTTTGCTTAATTTGTCGATATCCCCAAAGACAAGTCTCTCATTCATATATAGTACTTGTATAGGTATAATTATAACAAAATTTGCATAAGGAAGGAAAGTGGATTCGAGCAGAAAATAGGATAGGTAACCCGAGCGATACGTATTTCTGCTGGTTGGCTTCATCAGGCCCGAAATGAATGCATATATAAAACTACAAAAGTAGATACACGTGCCCATACATCCGGATACGGGTGTAATCTGAGGAAACGAAGATGGAGAAGGGAAAAAATATGACACACGAAGTTCCCATCAAGAGCCAACCTACACATTTTAGTATAAAATGGCTAGAAGTTCTCGTCATTTTATGCTCGTCCGCAAATTATAACTAGAAATATAGACAGGATATCACAGTTTACGCGCCTTACATGCGCCACATAGGCGCCACATATATCGATAGATGCCGTAAACCGCATCACCTGAGAAATGTGTGATTATTCACGCAGGGCGAATCTGTGTTCGTGGGGCTGGACCTTCCTGGGCTAAAAAGTAAGTACCTGCTTCATTTTGTTGTACTTTCATTACCCGGCGTTTTCTTAATACATTTTGATGTTTCAAATTTTTGTTGTTGCCTCCACGTCAAAGTCGTAACAATATGGCGGTGGCACAGATGGTTTTAAAAAAGTATACAAGAGTGTACCAATAATCTGTTCTAAATATTCAACGATCCTCCGTTCCGTTATTTCATCATCGCTTTGATTACATTTCATAAGCAATTTGCATCTTGCCGTCTTCACCGAAAGGCAGCTTCTTTGATCGCCTTCGATGAAAAAGCCGAACAGTTCCGCAGCTCGCGTCTCCGTCGTCATGCGACGCGCAATTTTTTAATTGGAAACTTCGCTACATGATGCATAGTAATTAGTGAAAATGTAAAAGGAAGGGAGATTTTGTCGTGTTCTTTTCAGTACGCGGAGTTGCCTCTGAGGATACAAAGCACCTGATTTTTTCCGATTCACTTTGCCCGGTCGTTTGAATTAAACGAGGATTTCTATGCAGTCTCATTCAATATGCGAGCTAAACGTAGGAAGAGCACTGCTTCAGTGCCCTTGATGTATGTTAAACGAGATTCCTATGAGACAGACTGACAAGATTTTTACGCAGCATGCAAAATATACTTTTCCAGCTATAACTTACTAAAGAAAAAATAATTTATTCAACTTGTTTTTTGGAAACAATGACTATATTTAAAGGATGCTGTGGCAACAGTGTCAACTTTTTATCTTAAACTGCTTAAGCTCCGCTTCTGAGAGGTTCTGAGCGCTGCTGAACGAATTAATGTCGTTAGTGACAATTGAGCGACTGGTCAAACTCCAAAATGCAGCTGTTCACGCTACTTCATAACCTAACCTGTCACCTGACAACATTGACATCTTTCACTTATGACAATTGACAATGACAGCTGTCCAGCAAATGTCATATATCTACTTCGCCCCTTGTACCCAGAGTAGTCACAGATTCGTAAGATACAGATTCCTTACACCATTTTATACTCAATTTGTAAGTTTTATGTTGGCAATACCTGATTGAACTGATGGGTAAACCTCCCAGTCTAGTTAGAAAATCAGACCGAACTGCTGGCAGATCCGAAACGACCGATCCTGATAAATATTTATATGATGGACCTGCCCTTTTTCTGTCCGTTTGTGTGTGGATCTCCTTTCCGTATGAGGCTCAGGTTTAAAAGCAGCTGTCGCTATTCCACCCTTAAACTACCCGGGCGACTCGTAGGGGCGTGTTGCTCAAGTTCAATGGCTCTTTGAGTGACGAGAGACTTATGTATATGTATCGGAGTCGAATAGAAATTGGCTTTTATCGCATTTTTTGTCGCTGTGATTACTTTTTCGACGGCAGTTGCTTCATTGTTTTTGTCTCAGCGCGGAGAAGACCATGAAAAGATTAGTAGTCTGGTCCTCAAGGGTCTTCAGGTAGCAAAGCGCACAAATTTCATTTTTTACACAGAAGCAGAAGCCGCTGCTGCTATAAGGAGCTTAAAGAAACTTTGTTCCTCAGATTTTCGAACTGCCTAGGGTTAGTAGAACAGGGAAAAGCCTCCTCTTGGAGATTTGTTCAACGATCTCGACACCCTCTAGACAAGGGAGCGGCTATATCATGTCCGAAATTCGAAATGGCTAGGTTGGGAGGCAAAAGTCAGGCGGGTCTGTCTGGCAGGTACATCGCGCGGCGGCATCATGGGGGAGAGACATTCGAAATGCGCGAGCGCGATTCTCTAAATTTTCAATATTTTCAACATTTTCAAAATCTTAAAAGCCTGTGATATTTTCAAATTTTTCATAATCATGATTTTTAAAATTTCCAGTTTTCAAAATTTTCGAAATTTTCAAAATTCTCGAAATTTTTAAAATTTTCAAAATTTTCAAAGTTTATGATATTTTCCAAATTTTTAAAATTTTCAAGATTATCAAATTTTTCGAAATTTTGAAAATTTATGTAATTTTAATAACTTTCAAAATTTCCATCATATAATAAAGAGGCTGAGCTCATACGTATTCGTACACAATTTTCAAAATGTACAGGGTTTTCAAAATTTTCGATATTTTAAAATTGTCGAAATTATCAGTTTTAAAAATTTTCGAAATTTCCAAACTTTACAAGGTTTTCAAGGTTTTAAAAATTCTCCAAATTTTCAATATTTTCCAAGATTTCAAAATTTTCGAAATTAGCAAATTTTTCTAAATTTTCATAATTTCAAGAATTTTCTAAATGTTCATCATATCGTAAAGAGGCTGAGATCATACGTATTCATGCACAATTTTTAAACTTAAACTAGTGTTTTCAAAGTTTTCAAAATTTTCGATATTTTCCAAATTTTAAAAATTTTTTACACTATCAAATTTTTTAAAGTTTCCAAAATCCTAAAAATCTTCGAAATTTTCAAAATTTTCATAATAATCCTGATTTTCAAAATTTTCGGTTTTAAATATTTCGACATTTTCAAAATTCTCGAAATTTTCGAACCATACAGGATTTTCAAAGTTTATATTTTCCAAATTTTCGAGATTATCAAATTTTTCGAAATTTTGAAAATTTTCGTAATTTTATCATAAATCATAATAAAGAGGCTGAGCTCATACGTATTCGTGCACAATTTTCAAACTGTACAGTTTTCAAAGTTTTCAAAATATTCGATATTTTCAAAATTGTTGAAATTATCAGTTTTCAAAATTTTCTAAATTTTCTTAATTTGCAAACAATACAACGTTTTCAAAATTTTCCAAAATTTTAACATTTTCGAAATTATCAAATTTTTTGAAATTTTCGAATTTTTCATAATGTTTAATATCAAAATTTTCATCATATCCTAAAGAGGCTGAGATCATACGTATTCGTGCACAATTTTCAAACTACAGGGTTTTCAGTTTTCAAAGTTTTCAAAATTTTCGATATTTTCCAAATTTTCAAAATTATTGGTACTATCAAATTTTTTAAGTTTCCAAAATTTTCAGTATTTTCAGGATTCTCAAAATTTTCAAAATTTAAAAACTTTCAAAATTTTAAAAGTTTCAAAACTATCAAACTCTACAAAGTTTTGAAAATTTTAAAAATTTTCGATATTTTCCAAATTTCCAAAATTTTCGAGATTATCGGATTTTTAGAAATTTTGAAAACTTTCGGAATTTTAAAAATTCTTGAAATTTTCACCATATAATAAAGAGGCTGAGCTCATACGTATTCGTGCACAATTTTCAAACTGTACAGAGTTCTAAGTTTTCAAATTTTTGAAATTATCAGTTTTCAAAATTTTAGAAATTTTCAATATTTCCAAACTTTACAAGGTTTTCAAAGTTTTCAAAATTTTTCGAATTTTCGATATTTTCCAAAATTTAAAAATTTTCGAAATTATCAAATTTTTCGAAATTTTCGAATTTTTCATAATTTTAAAAATCATCAAAATTTACATTCTACAGAGGCTGAGATCATACGTATTCGTGCAAAATTTTCAAAATTTTCAAACTACAAGGTTTTCAAATTTTTCAAAATATTCGATATTTTCAAAATTTCCCAAATTTTCGAAATCATCAAATTTTTCAAAATTGGGAAAAGCCTCGTCATGTAGATGGTTCCACAATCTCGATTCTCTAGAGACAAAGAAGCGGTCGTATAGGTCAGTTCTGGATTTACGAAGTTCGACACGTATAGGATGGGAGGTCGAAGTCAGATTTAGAGTCCTCCTCTGGGCAGCATTGAGCATAAATAATGTAGTCGGGGCGGCAGCACCCCATATGTGTGAGCAATACTCGAGGCTAGATCTTATCTGCGCCTTGTATGGAGTGAGGAGTCCTCGATGATCTGAACTCCGACCAGCCGAAATGAACGGTCTTTTGACAGAACTCGAACTCTTTGTTCGTCTTCTTTTATCTAGCTCACTATGCCAGAAATGTCGGGGACTTCTGTCTTTTGTATCCGTTAGTTTTAAATTAAAAATAAAACCACTAAAGGGTAAAATCCAGTTCTGCCACCAGCTCAATTACGGCTTTGAAAACATAATTGCAATTATTGTGGTGTATTATGATGTAATTATAAAGCACCCAACACAAATATGGAATTAATTAACCGTCATTTGTTACCAACAGATGTGGGAAATATGTGGTGATTTCCATTCTGATCAAGTTTTAATCTCCAGTCATATCATTAGCGCAGAAAGCATTGCGAACCAAAATAATTTCACCTTTGTGACGTGAATGAATTTTCATTGAAGGAGAAAATAATATGGGATGAACTTCGTGTCTTTTTAAAATTTACAAAACGATTAAATATCTTTCTGGCATTTAGGCTTCAGCTTTGATGTACAAAAAAAAATAAAACTCAATTTACCCAATTCAGCCTCTTTGCGCACGTCACACCGCCCCGAAACTACGGAAAATGGACTGAACACACCAGAAAAACGGGATTGCGCATTTTTGTACATAAATTCATAAGGTGGGGATTTTTCGTCACTTTGTGTTCCTCCCTGTGCGTATGTGGGAACGCTCTGTAAGAATAAAGACAAAAAAAAGTTGTGGGGTTCAAATCGTCATAGGAATTGAACGAATTATTCTGTCGCATGACGTGATAATTGACAGTAAATGATGGAATACTAGTGTATTGAGTATAAAGTGTCAAAAGTTTAAATAATCGAGAGAAGATCGTTCCATGCCGAATAGAGTTGAAGTTAAAATTTTTGATGAATCGTCTGGCCTGTCAGTGGGATCAGATAACTTATCAAATTATATTAACGATCTAACGGACCACAAATCTGATATTCAAAAATGTAATCAACTGCTTGTAGTGTGCTTAAATCGGTGTGAAAGCTGATACTTTGAAGTAAGTTGTGTTGTCTGATTTCACCTTGGTAACACCTTATTGTCGAGTAGTCAATAATTTTGGTGCTTAAAAACGTAAAAAAAACTATAAAACGTCATCTCGCAGACTAGGCTGTTTTTCGGGTGCAAATAGTGTTCCATATGTGAAGCAATACCTCAACTACACGCATTGTTGGTTGCATATGTTTTGTGAAGTCGAGTATACAGGGTGTCCGCAAAGTTGGGGTTTTCCTTTACACGACGTGTAGATCTTGAAAATATAAGCAATTTTTCTTAGTACCATATACACCAATGTCTTAGGGAACCGAGATAAAGGGCTCTGCAACATCAAAAATATCTGAATACCGTCCTGTAGCCGCGACCCGCGACATCACCGATTGGTACAAGGTCACTGGCTCAACCCGACGACAGAACTGGATCGGGGTCAGTGTGTCAGGTCAGTATGCAACCTTCAACCGACGGTTACGGTCACGCGTGTAGAGGTAATCGTGTAGACGGGAATCCCTCAACAAGCACTAGATAAGTGCAAGTATCAAAAACTAAAGAGTGGCAAACGCTGCGTGAAGAGGGGCTGTATCCGTTTCACGTCCAACGTGTACAAGCCCTTCAACCTGACGATTTTCCAGCAAGAGTGCGGTTTTGTGAGTGGTTGTTGCATCAACATGACAATAATCCGGACTTTTTGAAGTGCATATTGGTAACAGACGAATCTACGTTCACGCGTAATGGGGTGAATAACTTTCGCAACACTCATGTTTGGTCAGTAGAAAATCCGCACGCTGTCCGTCGGGCACATTTTCAACAAACATTTTCGGTGAATGGTTGGGCTGGCATGGTGAACGGTATGCTCATTGGACCATTTATTCGATTGGACGGGATGCAATACCTAGACTTTTTACGCCACATTTTGCCTTCCTTGTTAGAAGATGTGCCATTAAGTGCAAAACAATCAATGTGGTTTCTGCGTCTGCTCGGTAGCGCATCAGCTGATTTCATTTTCTGTTGGAGCGGTATGATTCCGGGCAGGGACGTACTTTGCCCTTCTCGTCAACTGGAGAGTGAGTACTTTTTCCTTTATTTTTTTTTACTTGGTCGCCCTCGTTTCACTACACATTACCTTTGTTATTTCAAGGGTACTTGTTTCCGAAAAGGAAAACCCCAACTTTGCGGACACCCTGTATAGTTTTCATCTCTGAGTTTACAACGTATCCATAAGCTAGTGCTTAGTTAACATCTTGTAGAAATACCTACTTAGTGTCACAAGAAAACAATTTAATGTCAAGAAAAAATCGACGTGATGTCACTTTTGAAGATACGAAATACCAGTGCCGAACGAAGAAGAATCTTGAAATATGTGCAGTGAGACTCGGAACTAAAATGAATAATTACATTGCGATTACATGTTACGGATCGCCAAGCGGCGACGACAAAAAATTCTTTTTAAGAAAAATAAGTGAGGTTTCAGAATTCGTTTATCGCTCAAACAGTGAAATTATTTTGTGTCGCGATCTTAATATGGATGCTTCAAGACTAGATTCCGATTTCATTTTGCTATGTGAGGAATTGTCTACGTTTGATCTATTTCCTATATTTACGTACAGGCATTACTGAATGGTGATAGATCAAGTTTTTGCTAGTAACAAAAACGTTGAGGTCTACGTGGAGGATACTATTATTTCTGATCACAGAACTGTAATAGCAAAGCTCGTATCTAAGGTTGAACACTCAAATTATATGTCAAAAAGAAGAAATTATAGTAAAAATAGTATTCAGACGTTCGCAGAGCCCCTCGTAGCAGAAAATTGGAATAAACTATATTCAATTAATGACTTGAATGAAGGTTTCAATTATTTTTTCAGTGTTTATATATCATTCTGATGTAAACTTTCCAGAAAGACCTGTAGTGAAGAGCATAAGAGACTTAGACAAAAAAAAACAAAGCAAGAAGAAAATACTTATTTTCTGTGAGTTACAATCACCAAAATGAACAAGAGTATATAGACAAATATGAATATTTACCTAAATACCTTTAGAAAACGAATTCATACTTCATTGCTCCATAAACAAATGCGTTATTAATATACAAACTAAATTCCTTGTTTTTACATTATCTGCAATGAACATAATACAAGTCTGAATATAAGCACTTTTTTATGAGAGGGACAAAAATATGTAGACAAATTCTTTTCAACATTAGTTTAGTACAGTTTCGTGTCAGAAGAGGATTCGTTTGTCTTCATCAAGTATTGTGGAATAAGTTGAGTGACGTTAAGACCATGCTGCGTGGTCCAGAAATGTGTTTCGATGTGAAAACTAAGATCATCGAGTTATACAAAGATGTTCAACGTCAAGTCGACATTGCCAAAAATTTGAAGCTGAAGCGTAAAGCGTTTGGGCAATATTGAACAAATATAAACAAGAAGGTATCTTGGAAGCCTCTAAGAGAAGTGGTCGGCCTAGAAAACTAAATGCTAGAACTTGTTTTTTCTATAATTGTTTTGCTTTGTCTATATACGTTTGTCCTTCATAGTTCCAATTTTTTTTTCAATTAATTTTTTATTGTCTATATACTTTTGTCCACTACTGTAGGTTGTGAATCTTCATGGGTACAATCGCTGAAAAAAAAATCGCGGTCTTTCGCTGTCAAAACGAGAACTTGTCACCCTACCCTCGTAATCGATATGTAGATATTAATAATTTAAACTAGCAGTGTCAGCGTAAGTACCTTTCTTTTGTCTTTCTATACTGATAGCTTGTCCATCTTCTCTCCTCCAGATGATTTTTGGTATTGGGTACCCGTCTGCTTTACACATCAGGCTGATGTTCTGATTTTCTCTTACCGCCACTGTGAACTGGGTGCTTTCAGTGTCGATAATGTGTGGAGGCACTGGAACAAAGACATACTATATAAAACACTGTATAGTTCATTCCACCGTTTTCACTTTTACAAATATGTATCTCTCACATAGATATATGTAATCTGCTCCTTAGCGCGGACCAGCGGCAACTATACAGGGTGTCCACGGTTCTTTGAAAAAAATTTATGGTCGGATGAGACCACATTTAAGAAAGATGGGTACATGAACCTGCATAACTTACACGAGTGGCACTTAGCAAACCCACATTTGATGAGAGAAGAAAAATCTCAATATCGCTTCAAGATAAACCATTGGACGGGAATTTTAAATGGTAAAATAATTGGTCCGTTTGAGTTCCCAGAGACTTTGACTGCTGAAGTTTATTTGAATTTTTTGAAAAATCATGTACAAAATTTATTGGTGGACGTGCCACTGAGTATTTACAACGCACTATGCACTCTCAGTGAGAGAGTATCTCGATCAAAACTTTCCAGGCAGATGGATAAGGCGGTCTGGTACAATACCGTGGCCAGCCCGATCACCTGAGTTGAATCCTTTAGATTTTTTTACTGGGGAACTGTAAAAGAAAAAGTGTATTTCAAGCCGATTCAAAATGTAGCTGAGCTACGGCAAAGACTATTGGAAGCAGCTGAGCTTGTTAATAACCGTGGATTCGCTCGTTTAATAACCCGATCTTTTTTAAGAAGATGTCGAGAGGGTATTGCGGCTGAAGGAAAACAGTTTGAGCATTTGCTGTAAAAGTAAATCATCATCAGCAGCATTTTGACGCCCACTGTTGTGAAAACAGTTATCCTTAAGGGTCCTTCTGCGTTTTCATAATCGCTGTTTAATTAGGAAATTTTGAAAAATTTTCATCAGTTTTTCGTCAAATAAAAATTTTGCATAAGTTTACGAGTAATCTTCTAAGTGTTATACCATTTTGGAATCGTTATTAAATGCGCCAACTTTTAAGGTTACTTGCCAAACTCTCGTAGTACATTTTTTTTCAGTACAGCCAGTTAAAGTTGAGCAAAGTTTTACTTTGGAATACTTGGTTGGGAAATAAGTGGCAATTTTTCCTGAACGAGAAAACTTGGCAGTAAGGTTGAGACACCAGTTTGAAGATGCATTATTCATCATCACATTGTAAAAATAAAATCCAAAAAAAGTTAATATTTGTAGTAACAGGAGTTGACAGACTGCTGTAGGGTGTGAAATTTCTATATCTTTTTCAAAGACCTATAATTTTCAAAACATACATAAAATGTTTTTAAAATATTTTTCTGATAGCTGTTATGACTTTGCCTATCACCCGATTTCGGCTTGACGTCGACTTCTGGGTATATAAGAAATTTTCAGATTTTCAATTTTTGACCCTAAGAGAAAATTTTCTAATAACGCGGGATCGTCAGAAAACGATGTTTGGGTGATTTGAGGGATTTATTTTGTTTATGTAACAAACCTTATTTTCTTTGAAATGTCCCATCTCAAATCTTGGTCTAAAAAAATTCCTAAATATTTGATATTGTCCACTCTGTCTATTTCTAAATTTGTATGGGTTATTTTGAAGGAAAGATTCGAATAATCGGGTAGATGTTTTGTATGTGATGTGACGGGTAGAAAGTGGAAATAACAAAGTTCATTTCCTGGTGTTGAAAAAATTAATGACTTATCAAAGTTTGTGGGTCTCTCTATGAGTTGTGGACCTCGAAATTCTCCTTCCAACAGCGTCACTCCGCAGAGCACTTAATTGTAAATAATTGGCACGCCTGTTTTTCACACTAGACAACAAATTTTAGTTTTTTAATTGTATCTTGTGGGAAAAGTGCACTTCTTTGTTAATTTTGGGGCGCTGAATCCAAAAATGACAATGAAATGAAAAAATGAGTTGCGGTTTAGAAAAAAAACTTTTTATTTTTAAGGATATATTAAAAAAGTAACAAGATTCATATACTTATAAGAATCACTATATGCGCTGTCTTTTTGCTGTTCTTTTATGGATCGTTTCTGTAGCATCTCTACCAAGAGTCCAACAGTAGTCTGCAAGGATTCCACTTTCCCTTGTACCTTTTTTCCATTGTTGAAATATCCTGATGAAAACGTTCGCCGTGCTCATCACTTACGGCTCCGCAATTGTCAGGAAAAAAGTCCAGGTGTGAGTGTAGGAAATGTATCTTAAGAGACATATTACAGCCCATCTTTTGATACGATGACAGCATATTTTTGACAAGGGTTTTATAGTTGTCAGCTTTTATATTTCCCAAGAAATTAGTGACCACCAGAGGGAAATCATTCCAAGCAGTTTTTTCAATACCTGTTAAAGTCTTTTCAAACTGTGTATCTTTCAAAATATTTCAAAAATACCTTCTTTAACCTTTGCCTCACTTAGTTTTGGAAATTTCTGACGCAGGTATTGAAAAGCTGACCCATCTCTATCTAATGCCTTGACAAAGTTTTTCATTAGGCCCAACTTGATATGCAGTGGTGGTAATAAATTTTTTTTCGAATCTATTAATGGCATATGCTGTACATTTTTTTGATCTGGCTCTAGGAATTGACGAGCAGACCAGTTTTGTTTGGTGTAATGAAGTGCCTTTGCCCGACTGTCCCATTCACACAAAAAACAGCAAAACTTTGTGTAGCCTAGCTGCAGCCCAAGTAAAAGTGCAACAACTTTCAAATCGCCACAAATATGCCATTGGTGCTCATCGTATTTTATGCATGTCAATAGGTACTTCATATTGTCATATGATTCTTTCATGTGAACTGCATCCCCTACAGGAAGAGATGGTAAAATATTTTCAATATGCAATAACACTGCCTTTAAACTCAATGTTGAACTGTCTATAAACAATCTGCATTCTTCTGGGTTATAGTTTATATTTAAAGCCGTCAGTAAGCCGTTAATGTTACTGCAGAAAACCAAGTTATTCTCCATATTGAAAAATGGTTCTAAGTCTTTGTGGCGTTTACGAAAAACACATACCGAAGCATCGTCTTCTAACAAGTTCCACTGCTGCAGTCTTGATCCAAGTAACCCTGCCTTACATTTTGGAAGTTCTAAATCTCTTACAAGATCATTTAATTCTGACTGTGTTATTTTGTGCGGTTGGTGGCATGACGTGCTCGGTATAAAATCAGGATCTCTTGATGTTGATGGCATATCTTCTTCCTGACGAATCACTCGATCGCCATGATCTGATTCGTTTTCTGATTCGCAAGTGTAGGATTCTGGGGGTTTTGGAATAGGATTTTCGTCACTGTGAGGCACAGGTCTTATCGCAGATGGTATGTTTGGGTAGTTAATAACCGATTTTTTTTTCTTGGACATACCTGTGGCTTGTCCAACACAAGATACCATGCAAAAGTAACAATCATTAATATGATTTGTAGGCTCTCTCCAAACCATTGGGACAGCAAACCGCATAGACCGTTTTTTGCCATTTAACCAGCTCCTCAGACTTGAAGCACATGTATTATAGCAGATGTGGGGTGCCCACTGTTTGTCTTGATCATCTAGTTTACAACCGAAATAAAGCTGATATGCCTTTGTTATTAGTGGAGTAATAGACCGTCTCTGAGACGCAAAAGTCACATCACCACAGACGTAACAAAACTGATCTGGATTGTTTACACACTTTCGAGACATCTTGCATGAACGCTGTCAGCCAGCTGAGGAAAAAATGGCTAATATAAAACAATATAATGTACACGTATGTATAACGTAACACAATCATGCCGATTACATCATCTTTCCTTGCTGAATATAAAAATGTAGCACGTGCATTCTTGTGAATCACAGTATATTAATACTGTCACAGCAGGAACACATATAATTACCGTATCTCTAAAACTTGAACTAATATTGAAAAAATAAGTTTCATTCCGGTTTTAGCACATTAAAAATAGTAATATTTTGTTGATTTTATCTAAGATATTTTTTGGCTATTGATCAGTGATCAAGTTAAATGTCAATGTATTCAGGTAATTATTAAAAGTTCCACCATTTTGTAGTAGGTAAACATATTGACTTTATATTCTCTCGTCAGTAGCTTCAAAATGATGTGCCACAAGACCCCCGTTTTCATATAATTTTGTTTCCAAGATGGCGCCCAGCGGCCATCTTGATATTTTCATCTGTCGATTTTACGCTAAAATATGGTATCCATGCATCAATTTCATTAAATAAAGTTTTAATTGATTGAATTCATCCGCTCAAAAAATCAAAGGGGAGGGGGCATTAAAGAAAAGCACTGTAGGCATGGAAAGTGAATAGTAGAGAAACCGATGCAGAACCTTGAGGCACACCTGAAGGTTTTAATGATGTTGAAGAAATCTCTTGCCCTGCTAAAACACACCGAGCCCTTTCAGAGAGATTACCTTAAAGAAATATTGAGGCGTAATGAAAGTTTGTCATTGATGCTGTCCACGGCTTTCGAATATTCAACAGATATTAAGGTCACTACCTGTTTCTTGTCTAGGGTTCGTAGGATGTTTCAACCTGCGTTATTATGCTGACAGAAAAGCTCCTCTTCTCCGTTTGGCTTTCTCTCCTCCAGTCCATTAGCTCCGCCAAATGATCATATAATGCAGGTTTCCACGGCACGCCTCGCGATGTGCGCATGAAAACGTCGAAAAAAGCTCAACAAAGCACATTTGCCATTGTCTCCGCACACACAAAACGCTGCGCGCCGCTCTCATATTATACCAGCCTAAAATACATACTTCAAAATTGTGACAGGCCCTTTCCCGCTAATTCTCCACATATGCAAATCTGTTCATAATCAACAATAAACGAAACCGCATGCCTGGAGCTATAAAGCCTTTATTGTCATCGGAATTTATTTTACCGGATCATCTTCTTCCTATGAGCTTTGCAAATTAAGTTGTAAGTTACAATTGTTTTAATTTTTTTAATCAAATATATACTAAGTGACATATAAATCCGAACACCCAGTTTAAATGGTTTTATTTTAATAAAAGTTGGTGAATGTATTTATCTTACTGTAAATAACAAGTGAAAAAATTCAGTTGGACATTCCGGATTTTATACTGCTTTTTTTTAATTCACTAACGCTCTAAAAATGAATATTTCAGCCGCAGTAAAGAATCAACGGTGGCGGATTTTGGTTCTTGACACCCTTTACGATCGGTTACGATGCCTAGAGTACGGAGACCTGTACGATTTCGTCAACTTAGTGAGTTTGATAGGGGCCGTATAGTGGGACTTCGGGAAGCTGGACTTTCTTTTCGGGCAATTGCAGTTAGAGTGCAAAGAAGTTTAGACACTGTGGTTAGATGTTGTCAGGCATGGCTTCGAGAAGGCCGTACGCAAAGAGCAAGGGGCACTGGACGCCGCCGTAGAACAACAGACCGTGAAGATCGCAGCCTAAGATTATTGGCCTTAAGGGACCGTTTCTCCACTACCAGGTCCATTGCAAACGAATGAATGGTTTGCAGAACACGGAAGACCTACTGGCATGCGAAGTGTTTGCCGACGAATGAGAAGTTTTGACTTGTTTTCATACCGGCCACACTGGGTCCTCCCTTTAACTCGAGAACACCGACGTAATCGCCTTGAGTGGTGCAGACAACGGTCACTCTGGGATCAGGAATGGAACAGTATTGTATTTAGTGACGAGTCTCGATTTTGTTTAGGCATGCACGATGGTCGTGCCAGGGTTAGAAGGCGACGTGGTGAAAGGAGGAATCCACAGTTTTTTGTTGAAAGGCATGTTCATCACACTGTTGAAGTTATGGTTTGACGTGCTATAGCTTATGGTTCCAGGTCACCTTTAATCTTCATCAGAGGTAACATGAACGCGCAGCGTTATATCCACGAAGTTCTAGAACCCCAGCTTTTACCCTATCTTGACACCCTGGCAGATCCAACTTTCCAACAAGATAATGCCCGACCACATGTTGCAAGAGTCACAATAGACTTCTTTCAACATAATGATGTCACATTGTAACCATGGCCACCAAGATCTCCCGACTTATCCGCAATTGAGCACGTGTGGGATATGATGGGTAGGAGATTACTCAATTTGCAACGTCCTCCTTAGACTCTAGAAGCACTTCGAGAGGAGTTGCTGGTTGCCTGGAATGAGATACCACAGGAGGACATTGACCACCTGATCAGAAGCATGCCTAGGCGCGTTGGAGAATGCGTAGCTCATCAGGGTGCATCCACACATTATTAAAGGTCAAAGGGCTTTAAAGCAGTGCAATCATTTTGAAATTTTTATCATTTACTTATTATGCTTCATTAAGTACTTATACAAATTTTTATTAAAATAAAACCATTTAAACTGGGTGTTCGGATTTATATGTCACTTAGTATAATTGCAATTTCAAAATCAAAATAACCTTCATCCACTCCGTATAGCAAGAGTTTCCGTTGCACTGTGTCCAAGTCCTGATAACACACCGTTGCTAGAAACGGATGTCACTCATTTTAGAACACAATAAAAAAACGCGAAGTACTAAATCAGCCTTGGAACGCCAGAATGAAGAAGAAGAAGAAATCATCGGCACCAGATTTGCTTTAAGGCAGAATTGGCTAAGTCTGACTTATCCCAGTTTGGTTTTCGATAGCTGTCTTCTAAAGTTCTGACGCATCTTCTTACAATCCTAATGCGCTTCAGAATTTCATTGTTTAAAAGCAGTTCAAGTTTCAGTGAATCATTTGATGACGCAACACGACCTGCCAAATGTTTAAATGTTTATGGTGACTATATTTCTTGAATCTACGCACCCGATTCACTCAGAAAACAAGCTTCCATCTCGATCATAGACGCGCAACAGTTTTTAGATGTCTTTTATTAGTCGTTTTTTGACAAAGTTGAGTTCTTGCCAGTGTCTGGAAAACGCGGCAATTTCGGACTGAATGGGCCATGGATTCGGCTTCAGCGACACAAAAAGCGTATTATAAGACATGTTGCGTTCACGTTCCCGACTGACCCATTTTGTGCCTTCTGGTAAGAATACCCCTGGTAAACATGGTAATTATATGTTAAAATGCCTTAAATGCGGTTCAATTTATCACACTAGCATTAATTTATAACACTTGCAACTAATAGCCATGTCGACAGTGTGCGTCAATCGCTGTACGTTGACTGTCCAGACTGCTTCCGCCATCTGGTCAGGAATCAATCTCCCTCTTGACGCGACGAGAAGCATTCCAGCGCTTCCGCGAACTTTCATAGAAGTGGTCTAGATGGCAGCAGATGATTCCAGATAGGTCTCGATTATTCTTGGACCTAGGCCAAGTCTCCAGGCGCGCACGCCCAGTCGCGTAACTCTGGCTGTCATGTTCAAAAATGAAACAATCAATTCACCTTTTAGTTATGATACAATTCACGTTCAGAAATAACGTTAATCTGACTCTATTATAAAAAGGTCCTTACAAGGACCCAGCGTAAAATTCTCAGCAGACCAGAGTGAAAGCAGGCAGCAGCGGTGGCCGCAGTAGTAGACTCTTCGGTCTCCTGATCAGTCGCCGTGCGCTGTGCGGGTTCGAGTCCCGTCCCAGGAGAAATTTTTCTCTAGTCTATGGATGTTGTAATTGTCCGTAGGTGGTAGACGGTCTCTGACTGTCGAACGTGAAGGTACCACCCGGAGGATCTCGTAGGCGGAGCCAGAATGTGTGCATGTTGCATGCACACGTGTTCCCACGCCAGAGTCCGCGTGGCGTTCCCTCTTTCTCCTGTATCCCTCTATAGCCCCACTTTACCCAATGGGTGTTTAGGCCTTTGTGGTAGTTGGAGTATAAAAAACAAAAAAAATTAAACGCGTGAATATTGCAAAAGAAGACGCTGTTATTTCCATCTATGCTCCGACACTGCTGCGCTATTCGATCAGAAAATAACCCCTCTTCATCAACAGATGAATGTTAATTTGATGTATAGGACAATCTGTAATTCAAATAACGGTTGACCAGAATTTGTTTATTCAATTAGGCTAAAATCCCCGTTATTTGCGTTTTTGCTTGGACACATTATTTCCAGTTTGCCATCAATATTTGCTGCGGACACCGATACCGATCACCGTTTATCACTGACGACCAATGGGCATTGTTTGTTTACATTTTCCTTCTGGAACTCTGATAATTCACTGGGCGCGCGATGTCAGCGCCATCTAGCTGGTATCTGACAGATACATATTTATACTTACACGTGCAATATCAAAATAATAAACATTAATGAAAATATTCAGACTCACGAAATCTTTCTAAAAAGCAAAACGACGGACCTTAGGCCTGTTTATGTTGTACATTCCATCCATCAGGGCACGTGTTCCCGGGGTAAGCTTCTACTGGCGTCGTTTACACGCTAAAGAGTGTAACGATCGCTCCTAGAATCAAGTTTGTCAGCGTTGTGTAAGTAATTGCAGTGCTACGTTTACAAATAGGCTGTGCTTCTTACCCTCATATTTTAATTTATCGCTTGCGACTTTACTATTTATTGTTATTGAATATCCGCAGGTGGCAGTTTCTGGGGGTTGTGTCGGACCGACTGATTGCCGGATTCAGGATTATGTTAATTGCTGCTCAGTTTCATCTGCCAGGGGAAATGTCGGAGCGCTTGGGATTTTAAAACGATGACTTTTGACTGACATAACTTAGCAATCGCTGGAGTCTGAATGAATATCATGCTAGAATGTGAGTAGGGATTTTTAGCTTGAAATTGGTAGATCAGGGGTAACGTTCACCATATTACGCATTACGTGTTCGACAGTATTTAGATCAGACGTTTCCAGATCGATGGATTGGTAGAAGAGGTGCCATTGAATGGCCCCCAATATCGCCAGATTTATCACCCTTGGATTTCATTATGTGGGGTCATTTAAAAAGCAAAATCTATGCTACACAGCCAACATCATTAGGTAGACCTGCGACAAAGAATTGTGAATGAGTGCCTTCAAATTACTCCTCAAATATTGCAAAATGCGCGGCAACGTTTTGACCAAAATCTTTATTAATGCATGGAAAGTCATGGTGGCCATTTTCAACATTTACTTGCCTAACGGGTCAGTTCATTATTTATTTTTAAATTAATTTGCTGCCAAATGTATTGATCTCCACTAATGATGATGTATTAGTTTTAAATCGATAAATCTTCAAGACTACTGAACTGAAGTACATTAATTTTATATTATTATTAACGGAATTGAAAGACCTTTAAAATAAGGTATCACTCGACCCCCCCTTTCCATTTAAGATTTTGGGGGTGGTGTCACCCCCGCTTAGGGGGCTGCACGTGCTAACAAAATCGACGGGTCTGAGCGTTTAAAAAAAACGGAGCCGCCAGTAAATGCGTCTGTTTGGTTTTCGATGCGCCTCCCGGTACTATTGACTTCGCTACTCGCCATATCGCTTTTTCTGAGCTCGATATCACCTCTCGATCGCAGGCAATAAGGTTTCAGAATCCGTAATCACGTTGATTAACAGATTAGCATGAAATGCGCATTTATTGATTTACTCGACAAAGTAAAGCGTTGATCTTTATCTGTCATGGTTGCAGAAATAATAATTAGCTAGTCTTGACGCATTACGGCAAAAATTAGATATATTTATACTGATTACGTTTGCGACTAGTGCAGGCCCGTAACAGCGAATAATAAAGAAGACGTCAACTTTTCATAGCACCAAATAGAAGTGCGTTAGTTTTAAATGTACCTGTAGCGAGTCGCGCGTTTTTCACTGTTATTGAAAACTATACAGGATGGCGCATCGAAAACGAATCAGACGCATTTACTGGTAGCTCAGTTTTTTTTTGGGAAAACACACAAGTTTGGCAAAAAATCACGTTAGCACGTGCAGCCCCCTGGACGGTGGTGACACCAACCCTAAAATCTTAAATGGAAAGGGGCGAGTGATACCTTATTTTAAAGGTCTCTCAATTCCCTTATAATGACGTAAAATACATTAGCATCAGTTCAGTAGTTTTGAAGATTTATTGATTTAAAGCTTAAATAAAACTGATACATCATCATTAGTGGAGATCAATACATTTATATTGAGAATCAAGTTGAAGGATTAGGACTGGGTCGCGGATTAATGCTGTTTTTTTATGAGAGAGACAAAATATTTGCAATTTTTGTTAGAGGAAAGTCGTCAATCAAGCGGACTGCCCCCCGCAGAACAGCGATGAGCATGAAACATGTAGTCGAGGCGGCGCCACCCCAAGCACGTGAGCAGTACTCAAAGTCAGGTCTTATCTGTACAGAATGAGGAACTTATATGAAGAAAAGGGTAGAGATTAAGAACAACCTCATATATCGCATGACTGAAGGTTTTTACAAATTTTCTGAAGACTGAACGGGGTGGATGTTCAGGAGGCAAAAGTATAAATATCTTCGTTTTTCTGATGACTCTTAGCGATTTTCTGAAGATATCGGATGATAGAACTAAAATGATCACGAATTTGTATTCATGAGACAAAAAATTACCCCGTTATCATGTATCGTATGTGCAGAGCATAATATAGTAATTCCATTAAAGTTGTTCAAATACAACATTAGTCATTAATGGCACAATGCATACTGCTAAATTGTTATACTACTCAGAGTAATCAAAGTAATGAATACAATAAATTATTAGTTTGTAGAAAAGTATTGATTAGTAACAAATGAAAATAACAAGAATCAACAACTTTAGGGCTGTATAGTCAGTCCTTCCTACAATTGTAGGATGCGTTTATGGCCTCCTTGATTGTCATACTCTCTTCTCTCCTTCAAAAATTTCTAGATTGCACCTGTTCTGTGTCAGCACTCTCCTATTGTCAAGATACGTTTTCTTTTTAAATTGTAGGAAATTTCAGGCTGATAAAACATGATACAAATCAAAAGCATGCACAATTTGATGCAAATAGATATTTGTGACATAACCTCAAAGAAAACTATGGTAATCAATGAGGCCATAAAGGCATCCTACATACAATTGTAGGAATGAGTGACGATACAGGCCTTAGACTATGATTAAGACAGTATTATAAACATGCTCTGAGCTTGTGACTGTGATTATGCTTATACAGGGTGCGGCAGAGAGGACGGACGTTTTTGGGATGAGCTCTTCAAAAGTCTTCATCTTTATAGACCTTTAGAGATTTCCTTAAGGCTGCACGGGGGTTGAGCAAAACTGACAACGGATTGGCGTCTAGAAGACAAAAATGCATCGGAAATCACTTGTCACTTGTATGGGGTTGTCCAAAATGGACGCAGGAAAGTAAACGCATATTAAAACAAGAAAGATTGATATTCAAATCAAGTTCGGTACTTTATTTTGAAGGTTCATTTATACCATTTATGTATGAAAAATAATATCGCTCAAATGTTCACCACGACTGGATTTACAGACGTCCACGCGATGGTCGAAATTTTCAGTGACATTTTGCAACATGGTCGGTTCTATGGCATTTATCTCGGCAATGATGTTGTTTTTGAGTTCTTGGAGGGTGGCTGGTTTGTTGACGTAGACTTTGCTTTTTAAATATCCCCATAAAAAGAAGTCCAAGGGAGTCAAATTGCACGATCTTGGTGGCCATGGCACATTTCCTCTGCGCGTAATCACGCCATTACCGAAGAAGGACTGCAATCGATGGATATTGACGTTGGTTGTATGGCATGTTGCACCGTCTTGTTGGAAATAAACATCGTCCATATCCATTCCTTCAAGTTGCGGCAAAAAATAGTCCTCTATCATCACCTGATATCGCTCAGAATTGACGGTAACGGCGTCCCCGGCCGCATTTTCGAAAAAGTAAGGTCCGATGATGCCTTTTGACCACAATGCACACCACACAGTCACTTTTAGAGGATGCATCGGCTGCTCTTGATACTCAAGGAGATTTTCGTTCGTCCAGATGCGGCAGTTTTGCTTGTTTACCGTCCCATTCAAAGTGAAATGCACTTCGTCGCTGAACATGATTTTTGATGAAAAATTGGCATCAATTTGGCGGTGTTCAAGGAGCCAATCTTAGAACGTTCGGCGCGATAAATGGTCGGCCCGACGCAGCTCTTGCGTCAATTGGATCTTGTAGGCGTGTACATTCAAATCCTTGTGGAGAATGCGGAGCAAACTGGTTCTCGAAATGCCCAATTCTTGGGATCGACGCGTTGTTGATTGTTTCGGATCGTCTCTCACACTCTCCTTCACAACAGCAATATTTTCCGGTGTGCGAACGCTCCTTGGCCGGCCAGAGCCTGGCAGATTTGCCACAGAACCTGTTGCCTCGAATTTACGCACCAGACGACCGATGGTTGTTTCGTTTGGGCGGTTGTTGCGACCGAAATGTTCACGAAGCGCGCGAAACGTGTTTTTTATTTTTGCACCATTTTTGTAGTGCTCTTGAATAACTTTAATGCGGTCTTCAATCGAATACGACTCCATAGCGATCAATGGTAAACATTCGACTAACAAAATGACATGTCGGTGACAGAAAACAAAGATGGCGTCTATGTCAAATTGACGTTTACTTTCCTGCGTCCCTATTTACAGTAAAAACATTTGTTTTTTGTTGGGCTGTGTGGTAAATCCTCCCCCGGCACTTTCACCTCTGTAAGCTACTCAAAACAGTCACAAATATCAGTGAAAACAGTTGAAATAGAGTTCGTATAAAGAAAGTATCAGTTTCTCGGTGGCGGTTTCAAAAACGCGGCGACTAGGTGATAGTGTTTTCACTATTTTAAGTTGTGGTTGCGGCACACTAGTAGATTATTCTTAACATTTCTGTACGTTAATTTTCTTTTCCCAATGATTTTGTGACAAAAACTTCCATTAGGACGTGATTTATTCGTTTCAATATTCTGGCCTTCGACCAAGCGATCTGATGTTTCACCATTGGTGATTTTTATATACCCGAAACCGCTTTTTACCGGCTTTACCTTTCCTCGCAAATCCGCCATTAATATTAAAACAACATTTTTCCCTTCTCCCACTTGCACATGTATACATGAAAGATATAAAAGAACCTATTTCTCGGCGTTAGTCTCTCGGGAGACCGCAACTCCTCCAAAATTCATTCGGCGATACTTTCGGTCCCTATTGGTACCTGTATTGGGGCCATAAGGGCATCCGAGAAGAAAAACGTATATCTTGATTGGAATATCGTGGATCTGATCGGATTTTGGTGAGAGCATCAACAATTTTATATATTGTTAGTATCAAACTCAGAAATTGCAACTTTGTTAGAGTTATCGCGGTACAGTGTGAGAAATATTGCTGGAAGATATAACGTAACTGGTTCAGTTAATATTAAGCCACGATATGTGAAAAAAAGTAATATCACAAATGCCGACCGAAAAGCATTAAGAAGAATAATCGTGAAAAACAGGCGTGCCAATTATTAACAATTAAGTGCTCTGTGGAGTGACGCTATTGGAAGGAGAATTTCGAGGTCCACAACTCATAGAGAGGCCCACAAACTGGGATTTAGCACTTGCAAGGTAAGTTTTCTTATAAAAAAAGTGAAGTAAAAACCCTAAAGTTGCACAACTGGTTTATAGGCCAAAGAAAAACCACTATTAACTCCACTGCAAAAGAAAAATCGGCTTAGATGGGCTAAAGAACATAAACAAAAGACACCTTAACAATGGTGTGCAATACAATGGAGTGATGAGGCCCGATTCGAAGTTTGTGTTGGTGACAGTCGCAGTAGAGTTATTCGCAAAAAAAATGAAGCATTCCATGTTGACTGTCGGAAGAGAAAAGTAAAATTTCCAGCATCCATTATGGTCTGGCTCAGTATGTCATCAAAAGGAGTAGGAAAACTTCATTTTATTGATGGAAATGTGGATTCAAACAAATATTTGTCAATTTTAGAAGAATCGCTTTTACGGTTCTACGACAACATCCTGCTCGTACAATCACCGAACTGAGACAAAAGCTTCAAGAAATATGAGATTGTTTTACACCAAATTTTTGCCAAAACTTGGTTAACACTATGCCCCAAAGAATTTCAGCCGTAATAAAAAATAAAGATGATGTTACTCAATGGTAATCTTTCAATTGTTGCTTTGTTAACTTCGTGCAGTTATTCGCACATTGTTTATTTGTTCAGATGGTCTATTAGTTATAGTGAATTCAAATATGTATTTTTTACGACTAGAGTGTATCTAAAATGTTTTTGAGAAAATGAATTGTTTTAGAAGTAAATAGTTTCGTCATGTTTAGTTTATTAAGGCATAATTTGGTACAAATCTTGAAGTGGGCCAACTGAAGTGGGAAGGGGCTCGTAATAAGGATAAGGCAGCTCTGTTAGATGTTTGCCTGTTTATGGTGACAACATACGTGAAAATGTGGTTGCAATGCACGTTAGCGGTAAAATCACCTAACCAGGATTTATGCCTTTTAAAGGCAATGAAGGCTTACGAAAAAATTCACAAAACCAATTCACAGAAGTTCTGCCAACATTTATGGTATATGAAAGATGAGTTCTGTGCCCCTCTCCGAATGACGACACCTTAGATGAGGATACTAAAGTAAAAATTGTTGCTAATTTACCCAGTGACATGGTTTTTCGTGATCAACATCCAAAAAAACATAATATCCCAATTTCGAAATAAAGTTAAACGGATCTGAATATTTTTCCGAGCAGATGCTAAGACTATTCCTGGACTAAACCCGTTTCTTGGAATTAGATCAGAGCGGCAAGGAGTTTGGAAGTTAAGAAGGGTTCAAAGTGATTCCCGGAAGCATTCAATTTAGCAATTATTTAATTCTCCGTCGCCATAGAGAGGTGCAAAGTGGATAAAGTGGCTCGTAAACGTTTATTTTATTTAAATGGCCTCCGGAAACGTTATTCTGCAGATAAGTAGAACGGCTGAGCTTCGCTAACAAAGGGCGATCAAGGAATAAATAAGGGATACTATTGGACGATGTGTAACAGTATGTATATGTATTAAATTGTTCTTTTTTCTGTGACAGGAAAAAATCTTGATATTTTATCTCTGTTGATAGGTAACAAAATGTGACTTAGTATGAAATTACTTCTTGCTCCGGGAAAAAAATGAGTACTTGTTTCCCGGATATTATATAAACACATAAGCAAAGGTAGATATTTAATTTTAGAATATTTTATTATACAATAAAGTTACATGTCCTCCATATCAAAAGTACAATTATTAAATGTGCATTGTGACGGAATTATATGTTTTTCTGCCATCGCAACTCCCGTTAATGTACTTTTTCGCAAATCCTGTGTTATTTCAGCACTACCACACGTTCTATTTTTGTCCTATGTGCTACCCATTAATCAACATACCCTTCAGCGACCGTTGATGACTTCCAACCGCCATGTTTCTTTAGTGTCATCAAGTCTCCCCCAGATTCGACTAAAAGTGTAGCAGACGATCTTCGAAATGAATGACCTGTATATGGTTTAGCGTTTTCAAGTTGAAGAAAATTACCCACTGTTTTCGGAAGCTGATAAAACTGGCTTTTACCCACAACCTGATTTATACATTTTCCATTGTTATATGCATAAAGCAAGCGACGATCCTTTTTTGCTGCATTCGGTAAAATTTAATATACCTTTCAGTAACTACAAATCTCCTGTTTACATCATTCTTTGTATCCTTAAGTTTTACAATTAATAACGTGCCAGTATCTTCAATATCATCTGATGTTACCTGGCTGATTTCACAAATTCGACAATCTCCTGCAATCCCAAATACAACAATAAATAAACTTCATCGGGAGCATTATTTAAAAAATTACTAATTTGTGTACTCGTAAAAATCGCGGCTTTCTTGGGCTTGTAACCTTTCCCACTTCGTTTCGGAAATGTAATTAGTTTGAAATATTATTGGATCGTAATATACTTTTAATCATTGAACAATTCGACCACACTGTTGATGGCTTTTGTCGTTGTGCCAATTCCGGAAAATAAGCCAATAACTCCGTCTCCTACAAGGAACTGCATGTTTTTTTTTCCATTTTCTGGCAATAATTTTTGTGACGCTACTTTGGCTACTTCTACTGATTCTGGTGGAGCCAAAGAAAACTAGGAATCAGACATTTTTTGCTTTATAAATAACTTCTAAACAGCCACTAAATTCACAACTTTCAAATCAAATCACAAAATTAAATCGACAGCTATTTGATTACTTGAAAATTACTTTGAAAATTTGCTTAGCAACGCACATGTAATTGTCGCTATAAGTACAACATAGCCTACTAATTTCAAAATTAAAATTTTGCATCAGTTTTCTGACTGGAATATTGTAATAATATAATGTTTAACTACTTTTTCCGCTTGTATAATAAATAAGTATTAGTCATCTCTATACACACCTTCAAATGATCAGATCAAGGATTTCGAATACTGCTTCAAACAGACAGTTGAGAAAAAGGGACATGCTACCTTAAATAAAAGCGCTGGCTCCAGTGATTTCAAAAAGAAAAGAAAAATGGATTACATACAGGGTGTAAACGTTATGATAGTCATTATTTAAATGGGTGATAGAGGGCGTTAAAAGAAGCCAAAAATTTCATATAACATGGGGGTCAAAACGGCATTTTTTTTTTAGAGAAAAGCGACTTTAAAGTAAAATAAAATCTGACC
Organism: Acanthoscelides obtectus; assembly: GCA_963669975.1. NCBI lineage: Eukaryota > Metazoa > Arthropoda > Insecta > Coleoptera > Chrysomelidae > Acanthoscelides > Acanthoscelides obtectus. The sequence continues at coordinate 86,028,465 of CAVLJG010000009.1, forward strand.
ACGCTGCAATGCCAGATGCAAATTTCGACGGAACGTAGTGTAAATCAAGATGTTATTTTTGGCCCTTAAGTATACTAAGTCACATATAAATCCGAACACCCAGTTTAAATGGTTTTATTTTAATAAAAGTTGGTGAATGTATTTATCTTACTGTAAATAACAAGTGAAAACATTTTCATCCTTATCAGTTGGACATTCCGGTTTTTATACTGCTTTTTTTTAATTCACTAACGCTCTAAAAATGAATATTTCAGCCGCAGTAAAGAATCAACGTTTGCGGATTTTGGTTCTTGACATCCTTTACGATCGGTTACGATGCCTAGAGTACGGAGACCTGTACGATTTCGTCAACTTAGTGAGTTTGATAGGGGCCGTATAGTGGGACTTCGGGAAGCTGGACTTTCTTTTCGGGCAATTGCAGTTAGAGTGCAAAGAAGTGTAGACACTGTGGTTAGGTGTTATCAGGCATGGCTTCGAGAAGGCCGTACGCAAAGAGCAAGGGGCACTGGACGCCGCCGTAGAACAACAGACCCTGAAGATCGCCGCCTAAGATTATTGGCCTTAAGGGACCGTTTCTCCTCTACCAGGTCCATTGCAAATGAATGGTTTGCAGAACACGGAAGACCTATTGGCATGCGAAGTGTTTACCGACGAATGAGAAGTTTTGGCTTGTTTTCATACCGGCCACACTGGGTCCTCCCTTTAACTCGAGAACACCGACGTAATCGCCTTGAGTGGTGCAGACAACGGTCACTCTGGGATCAGGAATGGAACAGTATTGTCTTTAGTGACGAGTCTCGATTTTGTTTAGGCATGCACGATGGTCGTGCCAGGGTTAGAAGGCGACGTGGTGAAAGGAGGAATCCACAGTGTTTTGTTGAAAGACATGTTCATCACACTGATGGAGTTATGGTTTGGGGTGCTATAGCTTATGGTTCCAGGTCACCTTTAATCTTCATCAGAGGGAACATGAACGCGCAGCGTTATATCCACGAAGTTCCAGAACCCCATCTTTTACCCTATCTTGACACCCTGGCATATCCAACTTTCCAACAAGATAATGCCCGACCACATGTTGCAAGAGTCACAATAGACTTCTTTCAACATAATGATGTCACATTGTTACCATGGCCACCAAGATCTCGCGACTTATCCCCAATTGAGCACGTGGGTGATATGATGGGTAGGAGATTGCTCAATTTGCAACGTCCTCCTCAGACTCTAGAAGCACTTCGAGAGGAGTTGGTGGTTGCCTGGAATGAGATACCACAGGAGGACATTGACCACCTGATCAGAAGCATGCCTAGGCGCGTTGAAGAATGCGTAGCACATCAGGGTGCATTCACACATTATTAAAGGTCAAAGGGCTTTGAAGCAGTGCAATTATTTTGAAATTTTTATCATTTACTTATTATGCTTCATTAAGTACTTATACAAAATGTTATTAAAATAAAACCATTTAAACTGGGTGTTCGGATTTATATGTCACTTAGTATATGTTGTCACCATGAAAAGGCAGATATCTAACAGAGCTGCCTTATCCTTATCAGAAAGTTTGAGCTCCGAACTTAGTAACGCTATTTTTAATGAACAAATTGATCCTTCCACAGAGCTTGATCATGGCGCCTGGCGGTCGAATCTTAATTTTGTTCTCTGTATCTCCGCCAAGGAATATTGTTGAAAGTCATACTAATTCTCGATATTCGCCTGTAGTAGTTTCTTTGGTCAATACAGGTCGATAAAATTCTAGCAGCTTGACAGTCTCTGAAATATTCAGGCATGATAGCTTAAATAACTGAAACATAAGACTCATATACAGGGTGTACACGTTATGTTAGTCACCATGGTCCAAAAGTCAATAGATTTTTGTCTAAATTTCTTTATAGTTTACAACTACTACTACCAAAATCACCACAATATTACTAATTTTTATAATCTAATCAAAAACGTTTTTAAATTGGGTAATCAACACAAATAAATGGCATTAAGTTTTTCTAAGTTAAGCCAAAATTTGTATGATGTACACACATGACAACAGCGCGTCTTTCTTTCATCCCTCTTATCGAACCGGCAATCGATCGCAAACGGTAACAGTGGTTAGTTATCGGGCATCGGGCGTGTTTTGTTTTTGTTCGCGTAGGACGTCGTGTTTTTTATTTATCGCTACAGATTTCGCCAACGGGTACACCTAGACAGAAGGACATTTGTGCAAGTGTACCAAAGACTTAGAGATACAGGAAGTGTTCAGCCGACTAATATTCGCACTCGTGAGAGACATGTTACTGTAGCGCAGGAGGAACGAATTTTAAATATCGTGGAAATCAATGCAGATATCAGCACTCGCCGCGTAGACTACATGCCATTACAACGGAGACAGAATTTGTAGTTTCTTCATGACTGGGCACCACCACACATTTTTCGAGGCGTCATTCAATATTTGAATGAACATTATCCAAATCGCTGGATCGGTCGAAATGCTCCTGATCGTCGAAAATAGCCAGCAAGATCTCCTAACCTCAATCCGATGGATTTCTGGTATTGGCGAGAACTTAAAGCGATGGTTTATGGGGCTGGTCCAATAACAACTAAAGCACAACTTCGCAATAAAAATTTTAATATGGCTGAAATAATAAATGGACAACTTCGAAGACACAGAGTAAGAAGAAACTGGGTTAGTCGTAATGAAGCTTGTGTGGAAAGTGGAGGACGACATTTTGAACACCTTCTTTAAATACAAAAAAAGTGCAGTGGGGGTTTTAAAAAGAAAAACAATGTATGCATCAAAATCCCTGTTTATAAGTGTATTTTTTAATACGTTCAATAAACTTTCACACACCAACTAAAGCGCTGAGACAGTTCGTGGTAAGTCCGTTTTATGTAATTGTTTGCATTTTAAGAGTGCATTATAGAATAATGAAATAATACCTAAGAGCCAAAAATAACAAACTCCATCTTTATTTACACTGCGTTCCGTCGTAATTTGCGTCTGGCTTTCTATAAAAAAATGCCGTTTTGACCCCTATGTTATGTGAGACTTTTTGCATCTCTTAACCCCTCCTATTACCCATTTAAATAATGACTACCATAACATTTACACCCTGTATATTTACGTCTTTATTTGTGTCATATTCATTTTATTCTTTATCTTTGTAAAGTAGAGTGAAAAAGCACGTATTCGGATCTCCGCCTTTCGGTTAGCCCGACAAAGACACTTCTTATTTCGCAGTCTTTGAGGAATTTCGTCGCATCACCTAATCAAAGAGTCCCTGCGGCCAACATGGCGGAACTCGAATACAAACATGACACTCGCTATTTCTCCGAGGCAGTTATACCGTCAAACCATCAATAAATTGGATTTTATTTATTTATCGGAGACCGTGGATATAAAAAGGAGAGCGAGTAAACGGAAGGCTTTCTCCAATATTGGAAAATAACAAAAAGACACACTTATCTCTTACCTCTCAGATAAAGTCGAAGTCACGGCGAAAACCGGACGAGTGCCAGTTACGGTAGGTCAAGGTTCCCACTTCAGTTGGCCCAACTATTGAAATCTTAGTTTTTTCCTATCAAACACAATGTATAGGTTTAAAATATTAACAATGAATATTTTGATGATATATAGTAGAAAACACCAACTTTCTCACTCCCTAATCAAATTTGCAGCATAAAAATAACACATGTTGCAATTACATTATATCAACCTATTTACATTTCAATGCAAAATAAGTCTATAACGCATAGTTGGCTGTGAAAAATAAAAGCCACGACAATTGTTTTTATTAATCACAGCTGTCAGAATACGTTTAAAATAGTTTTGGGTGATTACGGTTTTCAAAATGGGTAGAGGAAAGGTTATTAGTGAGAAAATTCGGTTACTGATAATTAAATTTTTTAATTCTGGGAAATCAAACTCAGAAAATGCAACTTTGTTAGACTTATCGCGGTACAGTGTGAGAAATATTGTTAGAAGATATAACGTAACTGGTTCAGTTAATATTAAGCCGCGATATGTGAAAAAAAGTAATATCACAAATGCCGAGCGAAGAGCATTAAGAAGAATAATCGTGAAAAACAGGCGTGCCAATTATTTACAATTAAGTGCTCTGTGGAGTGACGCTGTTGGAAGGAGAATTTCGAGATCCACAACTCAAAGCGAGGCCCACAAACTGGGATTTAGCACTCGCAAGGTAAGTTTTCTTACAAAAAAAGTGAAGTAAAAACCTTAAAGTTGCACAACTTGTTTATAGGCCAAAGAAAAGCCACTATTAACTCCACTGCAAAAGAAAAATCGGCTTAGATGGGCTAAAGAACATAGACAATGGACACCTCAACAATGGTGTACAATACAATGGAGTGATGAGGCCCGATTCGAAGTTTGTGTTGGTGACAGTCGCAGTAGAGTTATTCGCAAAAAAAATTTTTTTTCTCTACTTTATTAGCGATCAGAGTGTATGTACATTCTATAAGCTAATTTGCTGGATGGTAACAATTTTTAAGTAGTTGTACCTCATGACGGGATGAAGCAGACATCCAACGATGTCACCTCAGTCTTGCAAGTCTAGTGGCAATTTCCTTTTCAGTCTCCTGGTCTCAGTGGGATCTAATAGCGATGGCAGCAGTGGGTTTGGATGGTCGCTAAGCCTAGCATGGTGTTTGCAACTTCTTTCCATGATGACTTCCCTGATGAATGGGATTTTCAGATCCCTATGGAGCGTTTTATTTGAGACATACCAAGGCGCATCTGCAATGCTTCTAAGGATTTTTGGTTGAGCTCGTTGAATGATTGAAAGGTTTGACTTGCTAGCGCAGCCCCAGAGTTCGATCCCGTAAGTCCAAATGGGCTTGATGATGGCTTTGTATATCAGTAACTTGTTTTCTGATCTTAGTTTTGATTTGCGTCCTATCAGCCAATTTAACTCTTTACTTTTCAAGTCCATCTGTTTTCTTTTCTTGGATAAATGTTGCTTCCAGTTTATTTTGTCGTCCAAGTGCAATCCCAGGTATTTAACACTTGCATGTTGAGGTAAGGTGACTTGATTCAAGGAAACAGCTGGGCATTGTCCTTTGCGGAGAGTGAAGGTGATGTGCGTGGATTTGGTTTCGTTGACTTTGATCTTCCATTTGTTCAGCCAACTTCCTATATCGTCTAGGTGCTTCTGTAGTTTACTTGAAGCGTGGTCGGGATCTTCATCAGTTGCAAGAATCGCCGTATCGTCTGCAAATGTGCCAACTGTTGTTTCAGTTGTTGTGGGTATATCCGCTGTATATGCGACATATAGTAAGGGAGCCAGTATGCTGCCCTGTGGGACTCATGATTTCATAGGGTAGTAGCTTGAAGTCTCACTGTTTACTTTAACTTTGTAGCAGCGGTCACTTAAGTAGGATTTTAGCAATTCGAGGTACTTGGCTGGCAATACTTTCTTTATTTTATGCAACAAGCCTGGATGCCACACTTTATCAAATGCCTGCTTCACATCTAGGAAGGCTGCCGTACAGTATTCTTTTCTTTCGAAGGATTTGGCGAAAAAAATTAAGCATTCCATGTTGAATGTCTGAAGAGAAAAGTGAAATTTCCAGCATCCATTGTGGTCTGGGGCAGTATGTCATCAAAAGGTGTAGGAAAACTTCATTGTATTGATGGAAATATTTGGCAATTTTAGAAGAATCGCTTTTACCAGAGATGGAAGAATGTTTGACATCCTGCCAAGATTTTGTGTTTCAGCAAGATGGTGCAGCCTGCCATACCTCAAAAAAGGCTATAAAATCGCTGGGAGAAAATAATGTACCACTTTTGAAATGGGTTTCTAGCAGTCCAGATCTGTCACCTATTGAAACTTTGTGGCACGAGATGAAAGAGGTTCTACGACATCATGCTCGTACAATCACCGAACTGAGACAAAAGCTTCAAGAAATATCGGATTGTTTTGCACCAAATTTTTGACAAAACATGGTTAACACTATGCCCCAAAGAATTTCAGCCGTAATAAAAAATAAAGGTGATGTTACCCAATGGTAATCTTTCAATTGTTGCTTTGTTCACTTCGCGCACTTATTCGCACATTGTTTATTTGTTCAGATGTTCTATTAGTTATAGGTCTAAGTGATTTCAAATAAGTATTTTTTACGACTAGAGTGTAACTAAAATGTTTTTGAGAAAATAAATTGTTTTAGAAGTAAATAGTTTCGTCATGTTTAGTTTATAAAGGCATATTTTGGTACAGATCTTGAAGTGGGCCAATTGAAGTGGGAAGGGGCTCGTACATTCGGAATATACAGGGCGAACTAGACATGCTCTGCTTTTGGCCGTTAGACAATCAACCATAGAAGGGAATACGGAATCTGGATAAGCTTAATTAAAATAATTTCAAGGCATAACAACATATCGGTTAAAATATAATACAAATACGAGTTTTATATCACAGATGAAAATAAGAGCAAGAAATATGCTTTATACTCTTATATACAGGGTGGCCCATCCATGTGTGGACAGAATATTACTGATAAAAAAATACATTTTGGGAAAATCTATTTACGGAATGTGATACATTTTATTTGAGGGCACATTTCTAAAATACTGGCAATTATACAGGGTGTCCCAATTTTGACCTACATATCAAAGTGTTGATTTTTTAAATGGAATGCCTCAAGTTTTATTGCATATTTGCATAAACCAATTCAAAGGAAGAAGATTGGTATAACATACTATGGGGTTTTGGTAATTAGCTACTGAGATGTAAGGTATTTTGTCCAGAAAAACCGTCCACTTCGGCAACCCCTCAATCCACTATTTCAAAATTTGGAGTGCTGGATTTTGTATCAAAAAAAACTTACACACCTCAGCTTTTATCCTGTTTGTTACTTTTCCGAATTTACATTTTTGCTCATACAGGGTGGTCAAAAATGCGAATTGTACTTTTTCTCAAAAATTTCAAATGCATCACCCTGTATACTTGTGCAAGTTTGGATTCAGTTTTTATAATCTTTTTTGTATAAGGTTTGATTCAAATAAAATCACTAGATTTTGAGTTGTTAAGCTTTTAATAGAAGAACACACCAAAATTAATCACATCATCCATGGAAACAAACGACAAACAGTGGGCTAGTTCCATATTGCCACTAAGAGTACAGATTTGATGTAAAAACTAATAACAATCAGAACAGCATAAATCAGCTTCAAGCGTAATAGAGAAAAATAACTATAACAACAACATAAACAACTATTACTACTCCATACCAAATCTACAACAACTGCTCGAAAATATCTCCACCATGTTGAATACACAGCCGTAGTCTTTGTTATAAATGACCGTTGCACATCCCTGAGCATGTGTTCCCTTATGTTCTGAAAAGCATCCTTAATCCTTTCCTTCATATTTTTCGTGGTAGATGGTGGATATCTATAAACCTCGTCTCTAAATATACAATAAAATTTGAGCCATTTGATTTGAAAAATCACAACTTTAATATGCAGGTCGAAATTGGGACATCCTGTATAATGGCAATTATTTCATAAATGTGCCCTCAAATGTCATATATAACATGCCATTAATAGATTTTCCCAAAATGTATTTTTTTGAGTAATATTCCGTCCACACATGGATGGGCCACCCTGTATATAAAAGGAAGGGAACAACAAAACTCGTCGCACGCCACTGTTATATATTAAACTCAAAGACCTGGTGCGCTGTGTGCGATGCGTCATGCAACATTCTTCCGTTTCGACACCTTGCTTTAGCAGACTATGTGGCGCTATGTTCCGATGTCCCCAAGCAGCAGCAAATCTGTTCACTTTATGTGCCGCTTTAAACAACGTGGTGTATTGTGTGTCAGCGACACGCGTGTTTATACAACAATTGTCAATTACTGACGGCATTAGGCGGCGATTATAGTTTGGCAGTAATCGAATGCGGCATGCAAATGCGATCGGGCAGATACATGTGTAGACACAGGCGGATCTGGAGGACAAAATTGACCATCTGTTGGAGATTCTCAGCAAAGTATGGCGAGATCCGGCCAAAGTGAACACCGCAATCATTTTGCTGTTATTACAATAGTGATAATTAATATTGAAGTGATGATTGAATTCGAATTTATTATATAGGGTGTTTCAGTTTATTGTTGCATAACTATAAGATTCGATAGAACTTTTAAAATTAATGCATAAAGTCTATATAAACATGGGTCGAAAAATGCGTGGCTTCCGAAATACAGGGTGTTTAAATTTACTTTTTAACATAGTTTTTTTTGAATATTTCGAACAATATTTGATGTATAACAGTGAAAATTGGTATACAAGGGTTTTTTGGTACGACAAAACAAACCATGGGCATAGTTTTACTGTAGCCGCTAGAGGGAAAATAACCGAAAAAAATTTCTTACTGCAATTTTCGTGATTCGTGATTCAGTTTCATTTAGAGCACATAGTTTATCTTGGTCGCCAAATTTAATTCCAAAATAAAGTTCTTATGCTTTCAACACAAGATGAGTAGAAGTACGTTTTTGGATTTCAAAGTTAGATCTCCGCACACATAACAATAATAAACTAAAGCAACACACCGGTTTTAACAAAAATTAAGAGTAGTCAGAACATCATTCAACACAGAAAACGTAACTAACTTGACTGATATTAGTCTACTAATAAACGCAATGTGCTCTCTAAACATAGAGCTCCCATATAATGAACAGGAATAGACAGGTCTTAACATTATATATGTGCGTCATCGCATAAACGCTGAGAAATGCAGCAATATGAGCTGTTACGTATTGTAGTTGTTACCGAATATTTGTGGGTGTTTTTAGATTTGATTTAAGGGTGTCAGAATACATAAAATACACCCAAAAATTGTCATGTTACAAATCCTGCGTTTAACAGTGTTACGGTTCTAGTTCGAATAGATAGGAACGTTTAAGAATATACCTGAGGAGCCTTTTCCCAGTTCTACTAAACTTAGGCAAAAAAACTCGTATTACCGAAGTTTCTTTGTACCAGCCGCAGTGCCTTGGTATTTAGACTTTCCCACATTTGTATAGATAACTTTTCAACTGACGTTTCGGCCACCACTTTCGATAAAGACCATCATGGTAACATGATTTACGCATAGTCGCTCTCTAAGCACTTGGTTATGGTGTAAGCATCGCCTAGGTCTATATCGTCTATTGCGCGTATAGTAGAGTGTGTGAAACAATGAACAAACCACACAAAGGCAATGCACTGTACAGGAATCTCGATTTAGGGCCTCAGTAATCGCTTGTTTTGATTCAATCTGGATCCTTACTGGATAGCTCAAGGTGGTCTGGCAACGCACAACACGATTAATCATATAAATTCCAACAGGACTGCGTATATATAGTTTGTAAAGCATTGTTTTGATATTATGTAATGGTGTCCCGTTGCCTTTTGAAGTGAATCAATGCACGTTCTACCATGAATATGATAGATAAGAGCAAAGGTCTTACGGACCGCTCTGACAGACAATGACGAATAGTAGTATGATAGATATGACTTTTTTTTAGTTGTATTCAGTTTTCCACGTGGATGTTTGAAGTACCTTCGTATCTAGCCGAAAAAATATTCTGATTCATTTTTTCGCATAATATTATTAAAAAACAACCCCTTTTAACGAACGTGTATATTGCCCGGCCCAAGTATGCGTCGATAATACCAAAAATTGTTTTATTTGCTTTTTAGATTTGTTGGATCACAAAATGTAATATGGATCTTCCTCTGAAGTTGATGGTTCTTGAGACAGAAGTGATTTGGTATTTGGAAGAGTACGTTATCTTCCACTCCGATCATAACAATATCAAAAAGAAATTTTAATGTTTTCAAATTTCGTAAATATCTTTCAAACTTATTTTAACAAAATTCCAAAGCATCTCAGGTATTATTGCTATTGTAAACCCTTGCTTTTTTATTGTTAATCAAGCGGGCACTCAATGTATGTTATCTACGAGTACATTGAGCGCGCTTTTTGAATTAAAACAAAGGCTTATGGTAACAATACCTCATAAATGTATCGGGATTTTGTTAACGGATGTTTGAATAATATTGCCTATTTTTAACTTTCTCATACCTCGAAAATTGTCAGCCTCAGAGAAAGGTATCTATAGGAATATATAAAAACCAGGTCACATGATTTAAATTTTGCGCGTTTGGCCGCCATATTTAAAAACAGCCGCCAAGAAGATTATTTGTTTGTTTTTTTGTGTAGATTTATTTAGCATTAGTGCCAGAATAACAATGTTACACAGTATATCTCCTCTTCAAGTCTACTTATTGTTTTTTACAAAATTTCATTACTATGAGTTTTGGCTTTGCTTGGAATATTTTTTCAATTTCCCCTTAAACATTTTCAAACTGGAACACTTCTTGATCATTTCTACTACAATATTTTATAAATGAAAGTCCATCTCCATCTAGTAGAATAACTCATTGTTCAATTCAATAAAATTTTCTAAGTGATTTGGTAGAAGATGATTTTTTCACTTGAGTATCAAAATGAAAACCAAGTAGGATATGATTTTCCTTTAAATTTAACCATTTTAGTTCCCTCAGCATAAAATTTAATCTGGTTCATTTATTTTTATATAAGATGATTCTCGAAGCTTTATTTTGTAATATTTGTAATTTTGAAAACACAGTTTCGTTTACAGTGAACAAAATAGTCAAACATTACAGCAAATGAGGAAGAATTCTAGTCTCGTACACACACTATAAAAGAAATTTGTATTTTTGGATATTTTTGAAATAATATATTCATAGTGCTCTTCAAACTTCAATTTACTATCTACGTATATGCCTAAATATTTGAATGATTCGATTGACTCAATTTTTTAATGGTTAATAGTAAGATTTATCGTATGTAAAGATTCACATATAAGCATACATTTTGTTTTGTTTGTGTTTAATTTGAATTTATGCACATTCAATCAATTATTTATGTTTGTCATGTCATTATTTAACGGTTCTATTGCAGTTTCAGCGTCAAATATTTGAATTTCCCAGTATTGTTAAAAAATAGATAGTAATGGACCTAATTTGATACCCTGTGGCACACCTTCCGAAGTGTTTTAATGCCTGATAGTGTATTGTCAATTTTAGTTCTTAGACTTTTATTGAATAAATAAGTTTGTTGAATACTGTACATGTAAATCCATAGTAATGCAATTTCGTTAACAATTTCTCCCTGTCAATGGTCACAAATGCCCTCAAAATGTAACTATGTAACTATGTAACTATGTAACTATGTAACTATGTAACTATGTAACTATGTAACTATGTAACTATATTACTGTAATCATTTGTTCATCCATTCTTCTATTACCATTGTTTCAGTAGAATATTTTTTCTGCATAATGCTTGAAATTTTGTCAATATGTTGTTTTCTTCAATATATTCCATGATTTGTTCATATATGATTCCTTCTAAGGGCTTCTCGACATCTGACAGTACAATCAATATATCTTTGCAACCTTTACTTTTTGAAGCTCATGTTACTCCTTCTTATCTATTCGAGCACAAATCTCAATAATTATATAACGTACAACCACAAAACGTGTTTGATATGTTGTACAACTTGGCGGTCATTTTCAAATATGGCGACCAACACACCGCGATTTAGATCGCATGATTTCATTTGTTATATATGTTCCTATAGGTGCTTAGTAATCATTCAAATCCTTAAGTTCAAATATAGCATCAGTGACTAATCCTAAACTTTGAGGGATTTTCAACGTTATTTCAATTTTGTTGTAAAAGTAGCACAACCTGTCTTTGATATTTGTAATAACAATACTCTTAACTGTTTAAAATTCCTTTTTGCTCCACCAAAGATGGACCATTTTCCCATTTAAAGTATTATTTGCGTAGCTGCTCAAATTGATAAAATAACTGCTGGATCATTCAAGAAATGTGTGATCATAGGATACGTTTGTTTTTAAAAAAGGAGTGAAGCGATAGTCCATTGGAACTAATTAAGCCTCTCCTGAGAATACTAACATATTAACTGTTTTATTAATTTTCATGCCTGCATTTACGATATATGAAAATTAAACTTAATTTTTACGTCTATCCTCGCTCGTGCATAAAAAGTAACAAGCTCCACATCCACCTTGTTCATCTGGTATGCGGGCAGGTATAGGATAGCAGAATTTTTCGTGATTAAAAAAAGCTACGCGCGCAACGGAAGCGGAAACGCGATAATCACCAGGATCGTGATCTGGCCTATTATCGTCCAATTTCAATTTCACATGGCAAACAAAACAGCGAGTCTGGTGCCTCACGATTACGCTAAAAAATGAACGGCGATTGCAATTACATCTTCCAGTGACGTAACCAGATATGCTACATCGTCTAATGGTATAAGAAAAGCAGACAAAACCGTTTCTTAGCTAGACTTGCATGTAGGATGCAGCCTTTGGATTGAAAAATGCAGGGACACTAGGAGAACAATGAATTGAGTTATGTGTCAGCATACAAGCTGCAAAATCCTCCTAGCTAGTACTAATCTCAGTAATTACAGAATTCTACATCAGCTCATTTTTAAATAAGACTATCGATGTCAAGGTAGCACAATAAATTGTAAGACGCTATTTTGCTTGCATTATAACTACTCGTCGATGATATATACTTCGTTCTTATGTTCTATTGAACCTTTAAAATAGCTGCTAAAGTATTCTGATACTCTCAAAGTTGATTTAAAGTGGATCGCTCCTGAGTTAATAACACTACCTGCAATCTGAAATAAGACAGAGACCTCATCTGACAAATACCATAAATAATGTGAACAGAACTTTAGTAAAACTGCTTTTAAAACGGTTTTGTCAATTTTTTCGAACGCCTTCATGGCCTTCAAAAAGCATAAATCCTGGTTAGGTGCTTATGCCGTTAAAGTGCATTGCAACCAAGGTTTCACGTATGAACAGGTAGATATCCAACACCTTGCTTAACTGAAGCTTAGCCTAAGCTGGACCTCATCCCAAAAAATGCTGTTGCACCGCTATTATTTGTTACTTGTGAAGCTGAAATGTCACGTGAATTGAGTTATGTGTCATCATACAAGCTGCAAAATCCTCCTAGCTAGTACTAATCTCAGTAATTACAGAATTCTCCATCAGCTCATTTTTAAATAAGACTATCGGTGTCAAGGTAGCATAATAAATTGTAAGACGCTATTTTACTTGCATTATAACTACTCGTCGATGATATATACTTCGTTCTTATGTTCTATTGAATCTTTAAAATAGCTGCTAAAGTATTCTGATACTCTCAAAGTTGATTTAAAGTGGATCGCTCTTGAGTTAATAACGCTACCTGCAATCTGAAATAAGACAGAGACCTCATTCTGACAAATACCATAAATAATGTTAACAGAACTTTAGTAAAACTGCTTTTAAAACGGTTTTGTCAATTTTTTCGCACGCATCATGGCCTTCAAAAAGCATAAATCCTGGTTAGGTGCTTATGCCGTTAAAGTGCATTGCAACCAAGGTTTCACGTATGAACAGGTAGATATCCAACACCTTGCTTAACTGAAGCTTAGCCTAAGCTGGACCTCATCCCAAAAAATGCTGTTGCACCGCTATTATTTGTTACCTGTGAAGCTGAAATGTCACGTGAATTGAGTTATGTGTCATCATACAAGCTGCAAAATCCTCCTAGCTAGTACTAATCTCAGTAATTACAGAATTCTCCATCAGCTCATTTTTAAATAAGACTATCGGTGTCAAGGTAGCATAATAAATTGTAAGACGCTATTTTACTTGCATTATAACTACTCGTCGATGATATACTTCGTTCTTATGTTCTATTGAATCTTTAAAATAGCTGCTAAAGTATTCTGATACTCTCAAAGTTGATTTAAAGTGGATCGCTCTTGAGTTAACAACACTACCTGCAATCTGAAATAAGACAGAGACCTCATTCTGACAAATACCATAAATAATGTTAACAGAACTTTTGTAAAGCTGCTTTTAAAACGGTTTTGTCAATTTTTTCGCACGCATCATGGCCTTGAAAAAGCATAAATCCTGGTTAGGTGCTTATGCCGTTAAAGTACATTGCAACCAAGGTTTCACGTATGAACAGGTAGATATCCAACACCTTGCTTAACTGAAGCTTAGCCTAAGCTGGACCTCATCCCAAGAAATGCTGTTGCACCGCTATTATTTGTTACTTGTGAAGCTGAAATGTCACGTGAATTGAGTTATGTGTCATCATACAAGCTGCAAAATCCTCCTAGCTAGTACTAATCTCAGTAATTACAGAATTCTCCATCAGCTCATTTTTAAATAAGACTATCGGTGTCAAGGTAGCATAATAAATTGTAAGACGCTATTTTACTTGCATTATAACTACTCGTCGATGATATATACTTCGTTCTTATGTTCTATTGAATCTTTAAAATAGCTGCTAAAGTATTCTGATACTCTCAAAGTTGATTTAAAGTGGATCGCTCTTGAGTTAACAACACTACCTGCAATCTGAAATAAGACAGAGACCTCATCTGACAAATACCATAAATAATGTGAACAGAACTTTAGTAAAACTGCTTTTAAAACGGTTTTGTCAATTTTTTCGAACGCCTTCATGGCCTTTAAAAAGCATAAATCCTGGTTAGGTGCTTATGCCGTTAAAGTGCATTGCAACCAAGGTTTCACGTTTGAACAGGTAGATATCCAACACCTTGCTTAACTGAAGCTTAGCCTAAGCTGGACCTCATCCCAAGAAATGCTGTTGCACCGCTATTATTTGTTACTTGTGAAGCTGAAATGTCAAAAAGATAAACCGATGATCTGTAGAGTTCAAGTTGCAAATTACCTAAAAATACAGGGAAACAGTTTTGTTTTGATTTTCAGCAAAGTGGTTTGTGAGGTTTCATATCATAGAATTTTTATACGAATATTTTCATAGTTTTGATGACAGAACATTCTTCTGAAGGTGACCATCAAAGGTCTCGTTCTTTTCTCTCCAAATGACGGCATCCTTTGTTTTGTTTTCTATTATACAGGGTGGCACATCGAAAACGAAACAGACGCCTTTACTGGCAGGTCAGTTTTTCTTGGAAAAACGCTCAGACCCGTCGAGGGTGACACAAGTTTGGCAAAAAATGGCTTTAACATGTGCACCCCCCTGAGCGGGGGTGACACCAACCCTAAAATCTTAAATGCAAAGGGGGTCCAGTGATACCTTATTTTAAAGGTCTTTCAATTTCCTTTATATTGATGTAAAATACATGAGCTTCGATGCGCCACCCTGTATATCTGGGATTGTTAAAAGCGGTGGTAGAATAGATATAGTATCTAAAGTCTCGCCTCCTGTTATGTTAGTACAAATAGAAAAGACATTATTATTAGGGTTCAACCTTCATATCTGCCCATACATAAGAACAATATACCCGTCATAGAATGGCTAATCCGGCAGAAATGAGGCGCAAATAATAATTTTCCAACGAGAGAGGGAGATCTGATTGAATCTACGATTAAAAAGTGATCAAGCATAACGAAACGTACGAGAACTCCGTTCATTTACTTATCATACGTGATATATCCGCGAAACCAGAGACGGGATGTAATTGGTGCACAGCGCGTCCCGCTTTTCCCCTCGCGTGACGGATTGGGCGGTTTTAAAAACCTATCGAATTCAAATCGGGGAGATAAAGGCACGAACTTGCATCACACGTTGGAAGCCTGAAGGGATCAAGAACGAAATGTATATCGAAGATCTAAAATCAATACCTTATACGTTGATGTTGTATGAAGTACAGGAATCAAAACAGATCAAAATCAGAAAAATCGACGAGGTACTTATTTCAGATCGTCGATATACTACGAGGTTAGGTGAGGTGTTTGGGTGTGGGTCAATCACGATCCTCTACTGAAGACATTTCTCCCCGTGGCCAAGCCGTTATACAAGAGGTAAATGCTTGTCAGAACTATTTTTAGCTGAACTTTGTGTCTCCCATGGAAATCTCACAATCTACATCATCCCTTCTAACACCAAATTCGCGCCAGCTGATAAAACAAACAGCTTTTACTTACCATCCATATCAACTTCTTTCTCATGCTGGATTATGGGTATGATCAGGATATCATCCTGTTGACATTCGTAGGGCTACAATTGTCCATGAAGTGAGAAACGCACTGCACGAACTCCGCAACGAGCAATGGAGCGACTTTGTGGCGGAAATGCTTGTTTCAAGTATTCCTATCTGGAGGGTCGCAAAGTCACTCAGAGACGGAAAGCGAGAACAACTCCCACATATCCACGGTCCTGAAGGCACAGGCTTCAGAACGGAGGATCAGGTCGAGGTTTTCGCTGATGCCATGAAGAAACAGTTCTCTCCCAACTATGATCTTGATAATGACCTTGACGAGGAACGGCTCATCGATCCGCCAGGAGATATTTTAGGGCCAACGGCGTTAGCGGAGGCACCGAATCCTCTTCAGATGACTCTTCTTCAGAAGATTCGTCTGAGGCTCCACATAGCACATTAGCGGAACCCTCCGAGTTTCCACACTGCACAGCAGCGGAGCTCCTAAGTCATATTAAATATCTCAAGGTGCGTGAAGCACCTGGGGAGGATCAAATCACAAACAACAAACTGCTCTCGCCGAAAGCCCTGACATTGGTGACAATAATCAATGCGACGCTCAGAATCCAGTACTTCCCTGCTGGGTAGAAGACTGCTGAGGTCATCATGCTTCCAAAGAAAGTGGGTTCGATATTTCCTCAGGATTACCGTCCCATAAGTCTGCTGTCAGCTCCTTCTAAGCTCTCCGAAAAGGTGATTTATCGTCACCTTGAGAATTTTTAGTCAAATCACCATGTGATTCCTGACGTTCAATTCGTACTGGCATCTTGCTTTTGGATGTCTCAAAAGCCTTTGACATGGTGTGGCACGCGGGCCTCCTTTATAAACTAATACAAAAGGGTTTTCCTTTCTGGCTTCTAAAATTACTGAAATCCTTTCTTGAAGGAAGGAAGTTTCGGATCAAAATTAACAATGTTTTGTCAACAACGCGGCCAGTACGGGCCGGTGTTCCTCAGGGTTCGGTTCTAGGACCAATCCTTTATTCGCTTTTTATCCATGATGTCCCTTGCCCCAGCAACTGTGAAGTCTACCTCTATGCTGACGACACTGCACTTGTCGACCAGTCGTGTACTGGTGATCTGGTTCACGACGGGTTGCAGAGTGCGGTGGAAGAAGTACTAGAGCGGGCGGAACGGTGGCTGATTAAAATTAATCATTCAAAAACGCAGGCTATTTATTGTACCAAAAAACGTCGCGGCCCCCCAGCAGAGGTATCTGTAGACGGCAATCGTGTACCATGGACAAATTCTGCCAAGTACTTCAGTATCCCCTTGATAAAGGCATGATCTGGCAGAAACATACAGCAGCCTTGAAAACAAAATTCCAAATTGCGTATCGGCAATTATATCCTTTGTTATGTAGATCCTCCAAATTGAGTTTGTTAAACAAAGTTCGACTATATAAAATGATTATTAGACCAGCTATTACTTATGCATGTGCTGCTTGGTGTTTTCTTTCCAAGACAAATATGCAAAGTCTTCAAGTACTTCAAAGTAGAACGCTCCATGGTATGTCTCAAACGAGTCACTACACAAAGACCTTGACATTCCTTACTTGAGGGATTATGTCAAACTTCAGGCGCAGTGACGTTATAGTCAAGCGAAATCGCACAGCAACCCACTGTTGCGCGACTCAGTGGACTACACAGTGGAGCAAATTCGTAAACATTCAACGCAACGGCTCGCACTGTAATAAAAAATTAGCGCGAACTTTTAGTACACTTAAAATTACACTCTAACAAAATTGAATCAAAAATGTGTTCAGTTCACCTCAAAATTCATCCGTGTACCAAGTCAAAAAGCCTAGGTGTCTCCTCTTAAACTAAACACTTCTGTTTTTCTTTGCTCTTCTCCATTTTTTCTCTTTTCCTTTCTCTTTTGGGCAAGCAGTACTGACAGATTCGACTAACGTACATTAGACAGTGACTAATGGGCAAAGGCCCTACGGACCGAAAAAAAATGACGAATGAATGATAAGGATAATGCTGAACATCCAAGCCAGAAATGAAACTATTTTGGATAATAATAATAATAATAATACTAATAATAATAATAATAATAATAATAATATTTATTTACTCAATGTACAAAGATAACAAACAATATGAGTAAATAAATATAAAATCAAAACAGGCCCAATAGAAGGCATCGCCTGTACATGGACCAATAATTTAAGTTGAAACTGTAGAATGCAAATGACAAAAAAGGACAAAAATTAGCTACAGTAGATTATAGTTGATGTTCGTATTTATGAGTTTATGAATTTCAGTCCTAGATATAGAATGTAGCCACTTTTTTAAATTTCTTTTGAAACAATTTCCGAAACGTAAATCTTTTAAGTCTTTAGGTATAATTTCATATAATTTAGGCGCTAAATAGAGATATGATCGCTGCATTATAGATTTATGCGGTTGAGGAACTACTGTGCTACGAATTTTGTATCTGGTATAATGATTATGTTTAATTTTTTGGTCGGTGTTTACAAATTTATGGTAGTGAGTGATACTGTGTAAGAAATTAAGCTGCCTTATATCATACATTCGAACATCTGCATATAATTTTTCAGTGGGATAAAGTTTCGGTTTTTTTAATATCATTTTTAGAATACTTTTTTGAAAAACATCTAAATTATAGATATGTGAGGAACATGCAGCTCCCCATTCTAATATACCATATGTGAGATGAGGCTCAATCAGTGCATGGTATAATGTTTGAAGATATTTTTCTGTCAATATATTCCCAAGGTATTTAATTTTGTAGGATACAAATCTAACTTTCTTTAAAATATAATTGACATGGATGTCTCATCGTAAGTGAGGATCCAAGACCACTCCAAGGTATTTTATGTTGGGCACTCTATTAATTTGTATTTTTTGATCATTAATATTGAAGGAGAAATTTGTGTAATTTGGCAGATGTCTAGCATAAGATCCAAATGGTAAAAAATGTGTTTTAGAGTAGTTAATGCTTAATTTTCTACTGTTAAACCACCGAATAATTTTGATAAAATCATTTTCAATTTTTTTCAGATCAGACCAGTCAGTGCCTTCATATAATATTGCAGTATCATCTGCAAAACTAGTTATTTTGCCAACACAATTAATTTGGAAAATATCATTTAAATATATATTGAATAACAGCGGACCTAAGACAGTTCCTTGTGGGACACCACACTTAATATACATTTCTTTACTAAATGATCCTGATATCTGCACAGATTGTGGGCGATTTGACAAATAACTTTCGATCAGTGAGTACGCGTTTCCTCTGAAACCAATTCTCTCCGATGCTTCTAATAATAATTTGTGATTAACTGTGTCGAAAGCTTTCTTTAAATTAACAAAAATGCAGATTGAAGGGATTCTGTTATCAATATTTTGATATATTTGATTTACAATTTTAGTTATTGCGTCCGATGTAGCCTTCTCTTCTGTAAATCCATATTGATTTTCACTTAAAATTTTGAATTTTGTGAGGTATCGAATCATTCTAGTAGATAAAACTTTTTCAAAAACCTTTGCTACACTGGATATTATTGATATTGGTCTATAGTTGTTAACATCTGTTTTTGTTCCTGATTTATGTATCGGTATTATATTACCTTTTTTTAAAATTGAGGGATATATGCCAAATTCAAAGCATTTGTTGATTAGGTAAGTGAGTGGTTCTGTTATGTTATGTCCTCGGCTATAATTTTCAAATGCTCGCTTTTAATACCATCGAACCCAGGACTTTTCCGATTTTTTAAGGACATAACAGTGGTGTATACTTCATATTGTTCGACTTTATCCAAAATAAATGAGTTCAAAGTTCTTTTTGGAGGCTGAGTATTTTGTACATTTGCTTGTATATTACTTGCTAAATTTTCGCCTATGTCAGTAAAGAATTGTACAAATTCATCGCATATCTGTTGAGTATTTTTTAATACTGTTCCCGATGTTGTATTTAACTCAGTGACACACTCTTTAAATTTTTTTTTCCCAGTAATCTCATCAATAGTTGTCCAAAGTCGCTTAGGATCATTTAAGTTATTATTCAATTTATTTAGGTAATGTTTTCGTTTGGTTTGCCTTGCAAGCTCTATAAATTTATTTTTATATTGGTTGTAACAGTCGGTATTCTCTGTAGTTGGCGTTAGTTTCATTACATTATATAGTCTTTCTTTTTCTATTGCCGATGTTATTAATTCTTTGGTAATCCAGGCATTTCTGCTTTTCTCTTTGTGACTAATTATTACTTTATTGGTACTAATATCTATTAGTTTTTTTATTTTCTCTATGAACAGTCCCGTTGCTTTGTCTATATTATTTATAGAGTATAATTGTTCCCAGGATTCTTGTTTGACATTTGATATTAGTTTTGAATTGTCGACAAAAAATTTGTAATTTTCCTGGTTGTTATTAACGGTAGGAATGTTAGAATGTTTTTCATTTGAAGATATCAGTAAAATAGTGGAGAAGTGGTCAGTAATATCGCTTTCTAGGATTATTGGTATACAAGTAAGTTTGTTGGATAGGTCTTTCACAAAGCAGTGATCTATACATGTGCCACTGATGGACCTTGTAGGTAGGTTTATATAGGACAGAAATCCGTTACTTGACAGGATATTCAAGTATTCATTTGTGATGGGATCATTGTCCAAAATATTTATATTGACATCTCCCAAGAAAATATGTTGCTTTAAATGAACTTTATTTTGATTTTGAAAGAAAAATTCGATATTCTTCAAAAACTCGTGGGGTTCTGAACATGGCGGAGGATAAATTGCAGATACCTCAATTTTGTTATGGTTAATTTGGATCATTATGTTTAAAATTTTGATTCCATTGGTGAAAGTGAATGTATCATGATTATATTGTAGCTTATTTCTTACAAAAACTATCACCCCATCGTTTTGGTTATAAGTGCCAAAGTTATACAGCGTGTCATATCCCTGCTGATTGAAGCAAGAAATATCAACCACTTGCCACGTTTCAGTTAAAACTATTAGATCAAAATTGTACCATATTTGGTCGACTAGTATTTTTAAGTAATCAATGTTGTGTTTTATACTCCTTATGTTCATATTAAAAATTCGAAATTTTGTATCAGAATTTTGTGTACATAAATTAAGTTCATCGACGTTTTGTGCTATATTTGTTGCAATATTTGGAATTTGGAAATCATTGATGTATTTATTTACTAAAATTTTTAGGTCCTCTTTAGAGATAGGAGTATCAAATGATGAACTTGAATTTTAAAAAAGTATCCTTAAGTTTTGTTGTTCCTGATAATATTTGTATGATGGACAGTTTTTGTCGGTAGGTGAGTGGTTAATATTATAATTTTTTTTATATCTTTCATTTCCATATCTACAGTTGCAGCATTCTATTGATACATGCTTACAATTTTCTCCTTCGTGACCGTTGCCACAGTTGGC
This sequence comes from Acanthoscelides obtectus, assembly GCA_963669975.1. Lineage (NCBI taxonomy): Eukaryota > Metazoa > Arthropoda > Insecta > Coleoptera > Chrysomelidae > Acanthoscelides > Acanthoscelides obtectus. The sequence continues at coordinate 86,049,974 of CAVLJG010000009.1, forward strand.
ACATATCTTCTCGTTCCTGCAATTCTTTTCTGTATGATTAAAACGGTAGCATTTTCTACACTGAGAAATGTCGTTATTTTGATATACTGTCAAACATTGCTACCCCAGAAGTATTCTTCTATTATTGTCTTCGAAGATTTTTTTGAATAGCTTTCCAGAAGTTTCCGCGTAGATAGTCTAATTGTTTCTTGATGGAAAATATTTTATAAACTTTACTTGTATGTCTCCACTCTGAATCATATAATTCTGATGTATAAGATCTTCTTCAATTTGCTTTTCATTCGGTTTCTCACTACTTTTATAATTTATTATTTTAATTTTTGGATTTAACATTTTTGGCTCAGTAACTTGGTATTTTTCATTCAATTTATTTTGAAGTTCATCTTTCAGTTTATTATGATTTGATTCATCAATTTTTATATCAATTCCGCCATTTTTTGAGTTTCTTACACTTTCTATTTGAATGTTCAGAGATGAAAGATTTATTCTCTTACTCAATTCTCTTCTCGTATTATCGCAAGATTGTTTTTCTTTTGGAATAACTGTGATGCATTTCAGCGATTGCTTTTTAGTAATAGGTATCGTTTGTTTTAAGATTTGTGCCTATGAATTTTCTTTTACTAACTGGTTTTTCTCAACTTCGTCTAGTCTCATGTTAATTCTATTTAATGCTGATGCTATGGCATCCTTCTCAGTAATACTTGCGGTTACTGACAGCTGCTGCTCTTTTAATTTTAAATTTTCGTTATTGAGCTGACGAATTATTTCCTCCTTTTCTGCTAGTGCTTTCTTCAGGGATCGATTCTCTTCTAATAACTGTTTTACATTAGTCGAATTAGGTCGACACTATGGGGGACCGCCATTTTGGGGACGAGATAGGCATACTGCCAAGTACCTATCCGGACTCATGACGCACAGAAGAATTGAACTCGTGAACTAGTTTATACATGGTATTCAATTGACAACTTTTCAACCAAAAACTACTTCACTTCTCGACCCCCCAAGGTCATTCCTCTAAAAATGTTAAAGCACAAGCGGGACCGAGTAATAGCTTGTGTGAAAGGTATTTCGACGTTTGATTATTTCAAATCAGTCGATTCGTTTTCGAAAAAATTAGAAAATCCTTCTGGTCCCCCTTATAGGACCACGCTCCCGCGTTGGTGTTTTGACCTTAGGCCTTCGTGGAGTTGGAGTATAAAAAGGAGAAAAAACTGAACATGGCCACGGTAGACTGCATAGTTTAATATATTTGGTTTGTCTCATGTAGCTGCTACGTGTTCCGCATATAAACGAACGAAATAACGTGTAACACAGCTTTTAAGTTACGACCATAATAATGATGATAAAAGCAAGTGCGTCCGTTTACTTTTAAGTACATACGTGATATATCCGCGATACTGGAACTTGCTGTAATTGCAGCCTGCCCCTTTCTCTCCCATCCGTCTGCCAAAACGTACGTGGAGCGGTTTTACGGAGGCACGAAATTGAAATTGGCGAGATATAATGAGACGCAAAGCGCGCGATTTTGAGTTAATACGACCACTTAAAATATGTGGACTGATTAAAAATAGTACGTGGCGACCGGAGCGAGATTTTACGGAAAACCGACCGCTTCGTGACATTTCATTAATTGCGTTATTCCGGGGTTTTGTTTAGCGCGCAGGATTTTCATGTCACTGGCTGTTTCGATGGATTCAGAAATGGATTCTGTATAGGAGCTAGGCCAGGAGATAGATATTTTTTCATAGACTTTTGGCGAGAGTTGCTTTTTGTTGGTGTAATCGGTAGAAGTTAATTGTGAATTGATGTCATGATAGAGGCAAATCTATTTTGATAAACGCGTTTTATTAAAAATCTCGGAAAAGATTGCGTCTCCAGTACCTTACACCCCCCCCCCAAGTGTTTGGTCTGAGTTCCTTTTCAAGATCCTTGCGTTTGAGTCTTTGTTATGATAAGCTAGGTTGGACTAAGCTTAGAGCGCAAATGTATTTGAACCATATATACAGGCCGCTGGATATTGTGGCTCACTACAGCTGCAGCACATCTTCCATGGTATACCTCTTCTTGCAATAATTTATTTGCTTACCCCAATGTATACTAAGTGACATATAAATCCGAACACCCAGTTTAAATGCTTTTATTTTAATAATATTTTGTATAAGTACTTAATGAAGCATAATAAGTAAATGATAAAAATTTCAAAATGATTGCACTGCTTTAAAGCCCTTTGACCTTTAATAATGTGTGGATGCTACGCATTCTCCAACGCGCCTAGGCATGCTTCTGATCAGGTGGTCAATATCCTCCTGTGGTATCTCATTCCAGGCAACCACCAACTCCTCTCGAAGTGCTTCTAGAGTCTGAGGAGGACGTTGCAAATTGAGCAATTTCCTACCCATCATATCCCACACGTGCTCAATTGGGGATAAGTCGGGAGATCTTGGTGGCCATGGTAACAATGTGACATCATTATGTTGAAAGAAGTCTATTGTGACTCTTGCAACATGTGGTCGGGCATTATCTTGTTGGAAAGTTGGAACTGCCAGGGTGTCAAGATAGGGTAAAAGATGGGGTTCTAGAACTTCGTGGATATAACGCTGCGCGTTCATGTTACCTCTGATGAAGATTAAAGGTGACCTGGAACCATAAGCTATAGCACCCCAAACCATAACTCCAACAGTGTGATGAACATGTCTTTCAACAAAAAACTGTGGATTCCTCCTTTCACCACGTCGCCTTCTAACCCTGGCACGACCATCGTGCATGCCTAAACAAAATCGAGACTCGTCACTAAAGACAATACTGTTCCATTCCTGATCCCAGAGTGACCGTTGTCTGCACCACTCAAGGCGATTACGTCGGTGTTCTCGAGTTAAAGGGAGGACCGAGTGTGGCCGGTATGAAAACAAGCCAAAACTTCTCATTCGTCGGTAAACACTTCGCATGCCAATAGGTCTTCCGTGTTCTGCAAACCATTCATTTGCAATGGACCTGGTAGTGGAGAAACGGTCCCTTAAGGCCAATAATCTTAGGCGGCGATCTTCACGGTCTGTTGTTCTACGGCGGCGTCCAGTGCCCTTGCTCTTTGCGTACGGTCTTCTCGAAGCCATGCCTGACAACACCTAACCACAGTGTCTACACTTCTTTGCACTCTATAGTCAACGCCAAACAAAGTGGCGTGCACGTCATCAAGGTGGGTGTGTTGAAAAATTTACATTGTTGCCAAACTTTTTGTAAAATAATAAAATTTATTATTTACATATCTAGGTTTATAAGCAATATTAACCTCAAATGAGAACAAAAATAATAGTATAATAAAATTATAGATCTGTACTTGCATAATCATTAAGTATGACAATTATTGATCAGATGACACTATGAAACTACCATATTTAATTGATAGCTTACAGGTACTGAATAAAAATCCAAATGGGGTCCTCCAAATTTTATGCATGGTATTTATTTTACAGAATTCATACAGAAAAATGCATTCTAAAATTAGGTAAGCTACTGGTGTAAGCTTTTTCTGTACAATAAAGTTAGTTGGAGTTTCTTTCTTCAGCGCTGTCTGAATCTGGATCTTCATCACTCTCAAAGTTGATTATTAAAGGTTCGATGTCTGGTCGATCAAAAATTCGTTCTCTTTCATACCATTTAAAAATTTCTTGCTCAGTATGTCGAACACTATTTTTCCACATGTCTGGGGTAACCGTTTGTAGAGCCTCGTTCCACATATCCAAACAGTCTTTTTCACTGTTACCATCTCTACCAATATGTCTGTTATAGTAACCTTTTGCTATGCCCCAAATTAACTCAATAGGGTTAAATATACAATGGTAAGGAGGCAGACGAAGAACTTTGTGCCCATGTTGTTCCGCCAATTCATCAATCACGTATATTTTAGGTGGTTTGTTTCTAAAAAAGCAGTTATTTTAAGAATAGGAATAAACAAAAGAAATATAAACTGTCGACCAAAATATATATAATTAAGAAGCATTATGTACCGAGCAACAATACTCAATAGCTCTGTTTTAAACATTGTGTTTAAAAATGGTATGTTTTGATTTGTCAACCAGTCTTGGATATTTTTTTTTGTCCATGCATTGTTGGGCACTTTGTTCAATATCATGCCACGATAAGGGGCGTTATCCAGTATAATCATAGATGGACTCTACAATTTTTCTAATAACTGATGTTGAAACCATTTCAAAAAATTGTCCTGGTTCATCTCTCCATGGTAATCGCTCAATTTTGTTTTCGAAGAAAATATCGCTTCACTACCCTCAATAAACCCATTTTCATTTCCAGCATGTAATATAATGTATCTAAAATATATTAGTTTTAAATTTTATAGTGCAAATTGTGTAAAAGTACATACCTTTTACCATCTGTTTTAATAGCTTTCACGCTTTTTTGGTTTCCATTTTGCCAAGAGCGACCTATGGTCCCATTTTGAAATATCCAAGTTTCATCGAGGAAGACAAACTGGTATAAGGCCTCAACCTTGGCTTGATTGTATTGCCTTAGAAATTCCACCATTTTCAAAGCTATACTTGGTAGTTCCATGAGCCCTCGTCGCGGATTGTCCTTAAGCCACTTAAATCCAAGATCTCTAAGCAACCGCCTTAAAGACGTGGCACTACCATCAAATAATGCCCTATCTCTTAATCGAGACCATAAAGTTTGTATCGTAACTTGTTCTTCTGAAACCATGTGTAATATGACATTATAATTTAGTTAACAAATTAATGCAAATTTCTGATAAGTTATTATAATAAGATCTTACTTTTGTGATACATATTATAGATCACTTCTCGAATGGCACTTGTATCCAATGTCGCTGTGTTGGTTACACGTTTAATATAACTCCGCTTTTTCTTGGGCGATTCTAAATTTGCATCACTTTTCACACCCTCGGAAATACGACTAACTGTCCTTAAACTAATTTTTAAAGCAGCAGCAACACGCTACAAAAAATGAAATAAAATTTCACTATTATTAATATACATTACATATAATTATTAGTAACCTACCTCTTGAACAGCATTTAAAGGCAACAAAGGCCCGTTGTTGTCCCTTTCTTGCTCAAAGTAGTGCATTAACGTGGCCACGAGTTCCTTACACCGACTATTTAACTGTTTGGGCATCTTTATATACCAAAATTGCCTTTATCTACTCGTAAAATGAATAATTTTGTTTTGAAACAAACAGTTGTTGTTTTACAGTATGCGGGGCCAAAGGATTTATAAAGATTTGAAATGCCACAAATTGATTCAGTGTCAAAATTAATACAAATGTCAGTTCCCAGTTTAAATAAGTTTCAAGGTGACAATGTGTCAACGCTGCGAAATCGGTTTAGTGCGTTTACATGTCGATAAGTGATTGGAGCGTTTGCAAAACATTTTATTTCGCATAATGCGTCTAAATTTATCAGAAAGCAACTTATGTGATATTTTAATAACAATGTTTATATGACTATTAACCATAATAAGAGAGTAATGACCATTTTACAATTTATATATCACATTAATATGAAACTGCAATAGAGCAATTGTTTGTGATAGAAACCTAGGCATTAGGTCGGGGAATTTTTATCGTGATGACGCGCACGCCACTTTGTTTGGCGTTGACTATAACTGCAATTGCCCGAAAAGAAAGTCCAGCTTCCCGAAGTTCCACTATACGGCCCCTATCAAACTCACTAAGTTGACGAAATCGTACAGGTCTCCGTACTCTAGGCATCGTAACCGATCGTAAAGGATGTCAAGAACCAAAAGTCGCCAACGTTGATTCTTTACTGCGGCTGAAATATTCATTTTTAGAGCGTTAGTGAATTAAAAAAAAGCAGTATAAAAACCGGAATGTCCAACTGATAAGGCTGAAAATTTTTTAACTTGTTATTTACAGTAAGATAAATACATTCACCAACTTTTATTAAAATAAAACCATTTAAACTGGGTGTTCGGATTTATATGTCACTTAGTATATTGTGCGATTATAGAGTTGAACTGCTTCACACTATTGTTGACCTCATCATGAATTAAACTAACTGCATTCGTAATTAAAATGGTCGCATATGACCCTTTATTGTCCATCATCAGCCTTGATAAAAAAGGCACTCAAGAGCAATTACACCATCAACAATTCAACAACACAATATCGACGATCAGTAACAAGGGTAGAAAAATACTAAATAATCACTTGCTGAGTACCAAAATAAGAAACGATTTACTTCTAGATCGCTAATCGAAATCCGACTCGGTTGTTATAAAAATGTACCTTGGTATGTACCGGCAGTCATCCTTTACCTTTTTTAAAGTTACGCCGACGACCGTCTAGGCCCAACCCACCCTCGTTTCCTTTTCAACCCCCCGTTACCTCAGCAGATCGTGCTCGTGATTGTAGGAGCCATTAAGGTATAATACTGTGTTTTGGAAGCATTAAACTGCACCAGATTGTTGCGTCAGCAAGCAGTGATAACCTCCATGTCTGTCGTCAAAAAGAAAGGTCGCTGACAGTTTCCTTTTCTTCAGCTCACTAGCAAAGATCGGCTTGTCACTACGTGTAGAGTGATGTCATCAGCAATGCCACCTGTGCCTAGTCTATCAAAAAAACCTGTAGAAAAACCATTAAAAAACGCGAAAGCGGGAACAGTTAGTTGGTCGCCAGACATCGCAAATATGCCACGAAAGTTAAGGCTATGTATTATGCACTTTACTTCATGATGAATATTTCACCTGCTCCGCTAGCCAGATGACTGACAGCCAGGTGTCAGGCGCTGCAATTTCCATTTAAATATTTCTTTTGTTATCATCACTTCTGCAATAATTATTTCATAGATGCTGTGGAATTGAATACTCTCAGTCGAAAATAGAAACATTAAAAGTGGATAGGTCGTAGCAAGGAACACTGTACATCCAGCGTTCTCAAAATATGTCATAGGAAATAATTCAGTTACTCATAGAAGTATACTGAGTCACGGATGTCCCAGCTAAGTAACTTTGGCAATAAAGAGGTTTTTTTATTATTTTTATTAGAATTAGTATAGATAAAGTTAAGCAACGATTGTCTTTTCAGTTCATCCCGACTTGTGATCGTGTGACCTACTGGTGGACCATCATATTTTTTATTTCTAGCTTTCCTGTTAAAATTTGTCATTGCATCCCATATACGCGGATGCATATTCACGTTGAAATGCAAGGAATATGGACGTTATACTGATGTTCTTTTAAACAAGCGATTTGAATTCCGAAGAACGTTTGGGGTGCATATTGGATGTGCTGTGGATGGTTAGCACGTCGGAAGCGGAGGAAAAACACGTTTGGGATGACGTAGGAAAGAAAAAACGTGTTTATCCTGTCAGAATAGCGACCCACATTCTTATTCTCAAGCGGCTTAAAAAATGGCATCAAGTCAGCGATGATGCTCTCAGGTCATGGAATATCATTTTCGGTGCAACTTGAATCATCGTACAAAAGCGACGGACTTGTTTGAATTGTTTATAAGGCATCAATAGATGTACTTTTGACGACGATTCTTACACGGTCAGTATAAAGAGATCTGATATTTTTTAATACAATGTTGAGCTACGGCACCAGCAAGTACATCAAGCGGCTTAGAAAACGGCATCAAGTCAGCGATGATGCTCTCAGGTCATGGAATATCATTTTCGGTGCAAGTTGAATCATCGTACAAAAGCGACGGACTTGTTTGAATTGTTTATAAGGCATCAATAGATGTACTTTTGACGACGATTCTTACATGGTCAGTATAAAGAAATCTGATATTTTTTAATACAATGCTGAGCTAGGGCAAGTACATTGGCCCTACACGCGGCCATTAGATTGATACAAAATAGCTAGAGCCGCATTTTTCTAAACAAAAGAAAAATAGTAACAGCTATCTATAAAGTTGCAGAAACCATTGAGACTCTTGGATGTTTTCTGTATATTAAGCAGCACAAAGGCAACTTTCGGCTATTATCTCATATTTACGACTATGCATTTGCCGGTAAAAAATAACGATCTTTGACGTTATTAATAACAAGTTAGACGTTATCCAAATTGGCCATGTATGGTATCATTTTGGAGGTTTTTTCATCCCCCAGAACTCTTCAATCTAGGTCCTGCAACCACTCAGTCATAGTCATAGTCAAGTCGGTGAATCCCCGGTTTATTCGCCAAAGTCCCAGCGAATAGCTATACTCTCAGCAGAAAAAAACTAAGACAAGGCGTTTCTTATTATTTTCTTTTTTGTGCGGTTCGGAGAACATATTCTCGTGTCCGTGTCCGTTCAAGAGAACATCCGTCCAAGGCAGAGTTAATACAATCCAAATTATATGAGAGTCGGTCGAAATCAAGAGAAACCGTCCGTTAAGCGAGGTGGTGAGAAGGGTGTCCGCGAAGGGGAATTTTACTGTATACACGAAAGAGTGACCCCAACTTCGATGGTTTATTAAACAAAATTGATATTTCTAGATGAGGCACCTATTCGTAAAATCCACACTGCACTCGTTTTGTGTCTAAAGAAGGTGTTCTAATGTTGGTCCTCTATTTTCCACAAAAGCTTCATTACGACGAACCCAGTTTCTTCTTACTCTAGGTCCTCGAAGTTGTCCATTTATTATTTCAGCCGCATTAAATTTTTTTTCGCGAAGTTGTGTTTCAGTTGTTATTAGACCAGCCCCATAAACCATCCCTGTAAGTTCTCCCCAATACCAGAAATCCATCGGATTGAGGTCAGGAGAGCTTGCTGGCCATTATCGAGGATCAGTAGCATTTCGACCGATCCCGCGATTTGGATAATGTTCATTTAAATACTGAATGACGCCTCTAAAAATGTGTGGTGGTGCCCCGTCATGAAGAAACCACAAATTCTGTCTCCGTTGTAATGGCACGTTGTCTAAGGCCTGTTCCAAAAGTTCTGGTAGATTATTGGCTAGAAAGCTAAGCTATCCTTCTCCTGATAACTTTGGGGGTAACTCGAAAGGGCCAATTACCTGATCGTCAAGAATACCCGCCCAAATATTTATTTTAAAACGTTGTTCACGAATGGTATGAGGATTTTCTATGGACTATGGTATGCGATAGTCCTACGCGGCGGCCTAATTTCCGAGGGTTGATATCTGCATTGATTTCCACGATATTTAATATTTGTTCCTCCTGCTCTACAGTAACTTATGTTTCACGAGTGCGAATATTAGTGGGATCAACACTTCCTGTATCTCGAAGTCTTTGGTAAAAAAATGTCCTTCTATCTGGGTGTACCCGTTGACGAAATCTGTGGCGATAAATTTGAGCCACAAGATTTAAATCCTGACGAGCTTCACCGTAAACTAACAACATGTCGGCGAACTCTTGATTCGAGAACATTGTAAAAACACGACGACGTACGGGAACAATAACTAACCACTGTTACCGTTTGCGATCGATTGCCGGTTCGATAAGAGTGATGAATGACCGACGCGCTGTTGTCATGTGTGTTTTAAATATTTAATCAAACTTACTGACTACAAATGTTGGCTTAACTTAGAAAAACTTAATGCCATTTATTTGTTAATTACCCAATTTAAAAACGTTTTAGATTAGATTATAAAAATTAGTGAGAATGTGGTCGATAAAAAGCACTTAAAGTTGTGAACTATAAAGCCATTTAGACAAAAGTCTATTGACTTTTGGACCATGGGTCATATGAACTTTTTAACTTGTTTTATTTACCCATTTCAATAATGACTATCATAACGTTTACACCCTATATAATTCCGTTGTGAAACAGCTTATTACACCTTTGGAAAAGTAAAAGTTCAGTAACGTAGCATTTTCACTAATTTCAATACATGAATATTAAAAAGGTCCACGTGAACTGACAAGAAAACACCCAAGGTTTCCAGTATCTAACCTTATAATTAAACCGAAACAAGCACGGTCCATTTGGAGCGGCCACCTCACAATTATACAATTATTTCCAGCTATTGTCTAATAGCGTAGTATTTATCATTGTTAGGGTCATGCAGTACGGAGTTCAGGTGTAGGTTTGCAAACTCACCTGAACTGTGAATAATATTCATTCTCTAGGTACATTCGCGTAGTCTCAAGCGGACTGTTCTAAATCATCCTAAGGATCGATGAACACATCCCCATATAGTCCTTATGCGGAAAATGGGGCGGGAAGTAGATAGGGTTTGTATGTCCTGGGACGCCCTTGAGCGCCGACCTTCGGTGCCAAACGACTTCGAGAGCTGATCTTCGGTGCCAACCTTCTCAAGGTCGTTCACTCTCACAAGGTCACACCCACTCAAGGTCGAGAGTGCTCGAGGTCATATATGTTCAAGGTCATTCGGAAACTCAAGGTCACATTTCAAGGTTGGCACCGAAGATCAGCTCTCCAGGTCGAAGGTCGGCGCTCAAGGGCGTCCCAGAACATACAAACCCTATCTACTGCGGGAAAATAATCTGTGTAACCCCAGTTAAGTTATTGTGAACGACGCTACACTTCACTGAGGCCGTATCGTCAGTTGTTTCTACATTTGTAGGATTCTCATAGTTTTTTCTCTGGCTAGCTGGCGTGCTTTGCATAGCCAGGTAGACAACAATAACGTTTATCCTAAAAGTGCTGGCACCAAATATTCATCGGATTTTTTTTAATGAATAAATTAATTTAAAGTTATTATTGTTTGGAGTGGTCCATTGTGCTCTACGAGTCGAAAGTCTCTCATGAGGTCCTGGGCGGAATTCAGATCGATTTCTCTCAGTTTTAGGAAGTATCGATACTCTACAATATTGGAATAAAATTATCGATATCCAGCGGAAGGAAACAATGAAGAAAATTGATCTGTTGTTAGTCACTCTTTCTGATACAGTCCGGATCGAAAGTTGACGATACTCGTGAAATTTATCGATACACCAAGTGTCGTATATAAAAATATCGATACAAAATATCTGGTATGGGATGCAAAAGTATCGATAGTTCTAAATATAGGATCGTATCGAACATCCCTACTGTAAAGATGTATAACCCGAGGTACCGACTGAGCTATTTTGCGGCGTTATGGAAATAATTTTAAATTTTCGTTTGTATTTTTTCAAGTGTTGTGCAACGATTTTGGGAAAAATTCCACGTATAGTCTTATAAAGCATAGTACAGTATATTTCAACAGTTGGCGAAGCTTAACTCGACTGGGACCAAGGGTTGACAGATCCCACACATGAGTCACTAGTTGAGGAGTTTTGAAATGTAATAATCAGCTGTTATTCAAATAATGTATAATACAAATATAACCTACAGTATATTCAGATAAGAGATAGACCGGACATAAACAAGACCACGTGATCATCGAACGCTGTAACATTCGGCAGGGACGTATTAAGAGTCACGCAGTACATATTTTAGATAGTAGATGCTGCTTTGCGTAACTTTGTAGTAAATTAGCACAATTCGATGTGTATACGATTGGTGATGGATATAGGATCATGTGGGGGTGGGGTAAGAAATATATAATGATGTAAATATACATAAGGGTTTCAAAATTTTCGCTTCGATTTCCAGCTTCGGATGCCGCCTGATGTTTGGTGAAATACAGTCGAATATAATCTCAAATTGGCGTTTAAATTAGCCTAAATTAAAAATAATCGTATATCTCTTAAAATTGCTTTTAGAATATTGATTAGTATATTTTTTGATTTCTAGGTAAATATGTAACCAAATTAAAACGTTCAAAACGTAAAAAAAATGTGCATGGTTGAACATTGTCAGAAAGTAGATTCTTGAATAGGTTTTGCCAAAATGGGTTCAAAAATGTCAATAATTAATTAAAAAATACAGTAGCTTTATAATTACTTATAACTTACCGAATTTGATGAACGACGTCTTTTATTGGAAAGATGAGCTTGATGAGCTTTCATCATCGCTACTGCCTGAAGCACCAACGTCAATAATGAATGGCTCGACTTGTTCCTCTAAAATATTGTCCAGTTCCCACATTCTCTTTTCAACTTTGTCTTTCACGTGCTTAATACAGTTTTCCCATTTTTGCGCTGTTATTAATTCTAGTGCTTCTTTGAAAAGTCCTTTGAGGTCACAAAATTTAAAAGTTGTATTGTGCTTAGCTATATAATTTTTAACCTCTGCCCATATGAGCTCAATGGGATTGAGCTCGCAATGGTATGGAGGTGAACGGAGCACAGTTTTATTTTGACTTGCTGCCATTTCGTCAATGGCGTATTTTTGATATTCCGCCTTGTGATCCTTGACAATTCTTAATAATTGTACTTTCAGCATTGCTTCTTCAAAGTTGATATTTTTCGAGCGGAGCCAATTTTGAACATCAACTTTCCTTGAAGCCGTTGTTGGGACCTTCTCCATTCTTCGAGAATGATAAGGCGCATTATCCAACACAATTACTGCGTTTTCCTCTAAGTTCGGTAAAATTTTTGAAAACCACTGTTCAAACGATTCGCCATTCATTTCCTCGTGGTAATCTCCAGTTTTCTTAGACTCAAAGCACCACAGACCGCCAACAACAAATCCATCCTCACTGCCAATATGGCAGATAATGAGCCTTTTCCCTTTACCTGGAAATCGAAGTACTAACTGGTGTAGATTTATTTCAATAAGCGAACCTTTTTCAAATGTTTTCATCACATTCAGCGAAAAAACATTGAGACATGAGTATCAGATTGCTATAATTGGGATTATTTAGTCATATTGAAAGAAAGAATATTGAACGTCGTATGATTACTCAGCGCTTCACAATTTAATTTAAAGTTATAAACCTTTAAAAAATGAATGATCAGGAACCTGAAATACGCGCAAATATTAATATTAACAAATTATAACCTTATAAAGCTTAAAGTATGAATTAAAATGATTAGAAATATCAGGAACGTTACAAAATATAAAACTTAGTAACTTTTTTTAAGTTTATAATATTCGACATATTTTAAGATTATATTAAAAAATTATTGAAATATCGAAAACACATAAAAACATGGCTTAAAAAAGTTCTAACAAATGAAAATGACAATAAAACATCACCGCATTTTATCGAAAGTTATAAAAGTTTTGTTACTTGTAATATGTTTTATCAGCCCCCTGGAATTAATGTTTAGAACCTTGTTCCCAAGGTTTGAAAAATATCCGATTGTTGTCTATTACTCGTATTTACCTGCTGGATTTTTTAATCCGGTGGACAGTCCACCTAGAAAGGCCCTCTTGGATGAAGTTACAGAATCATCAACCCATACTTTACTTGTAGTGTGTCCTGCGTTTACCCACGTTTCATCAAGGTAATAAATCTTCCTGTTTTGATTTCTATATTTCCCAATTTTTGTTAAATAATCCCTCCTCCATAGCACAATTTCTTCTCTATCCAGTAGTACACTATTACGACCCCGTTTTTTCCATTTGAAATTTAAATGCTTCAGTAACGCATGGAAAGTTGATCGTTTGAAATTTGGCAACGTTGTATCTCCATTTACCTCCTGCAGTACTTTATATATAGTAGGTATTTCATTCCTAAAGAAGAATTCATGCACTTTCCTCCTAATCGCATGCTTATCAGCTTCATCCAATGATGTAACAATACTTTTGCGATGTTTACTGGTCATTGGCTCAGAAAAGGTGTGATTTTTTTTGTATTGTCTTAACACATTAAACACTGATGCGCGACACACCCCAACTTTGTGAGAAACCTTCACAACAATTTCTTTGATGGTTGATGCCTCGTTCTCCTCGCGCTCGATCTTATATATATTCAAAATGACCTCTTTCATTTCTGCACTCAGGTGTCTTTTTTTAGAGCGTTTCCTAGGTGGACTACAGGAGTTTACAACTTCATCGGCAGTATCTGTACTACTGGGCATTTTGCGCAAGCAGTTGATAACAATAACGATCAATAACAAGGTATAACAATAACAACGACAAACTCAACAACTTAATAAGATAACAAACGAAAACGTCCAAAGAAATATCAAATTGCAATGATGCACACGACATACGTAACACGTCTGAACCTGAATGTGACTCTGCCTTGATACGACTGCTCTGCCGCTCGACATAGGCATTTAATTGCGAATTGACCAATGAGGGCTCCTGTTTTACGTCAAGACGGCGGCGTTAGCGTGAAAATCACCCGAACCTTTTGTTTACATCCGGTCTATCTCTTATCTGAATATACTTTAGAATGTGTACTCAGTGAAACAAGAAAGTTATTGCAAATTCTATTTTTGGCAGGTTTTAAGTTTGCCGGTAGCTCTACGACATATGTTTGAGTATTTCTTAATCGCTGTAAATATAGTGTGAATGTTTGTTCAGTTCCTGAACAACCAAAAAATATTTGACTTTTTGGATGTATGGATATCAAAAATCCTGAATGGTTTTGTGGGAATATCAATCGACGATGCTATAATGGTACTGATGAACGGCAAGTAAACGAATGAATGTTTGGAAATTAGCAATATCTATGAAATTGTTGGTAGAGCCTGTCATCAAGTAGGGGCTGAATAGCTATCTACAAGAAATTTATAGGGAAAAACACACAGTAGGTGATGTTGAATCAGTCAAATCGGATATCACTTGAAGAAAATAATATAAACATAAATAAACTATCGACAATATTAAATAAAAAATGAATTTTATTCAAAAATAGAACACTTTTTTAAATTTTGACTAAATCATATGTAATTTCCTAATATTCAATCAGTTGGTGATGTTTCAGTGACAAGCTGTCATCTCATACTTAGACAGTATTTTGTTTTCAACATTTCATAGCTATTGGTTGCTAAAATTTGTTGATTGGAACTTGAAGCTCATTCGCTGTATTTGACGGACTGTAGATGGAGAATAAAGTACTGTTGATTTGACAATCCTGCTGAAATCCACCCTTCTGTATTGGCGAGCTAGGCTCCTTGTTGACATTCCAACCTGATTTTTGCTCTTATCGCCACTCTCTCTGATCTCTGACCGGTAAATGCACGTGGTCTTCCAGTTTTTGGTAGTTTCAGACATGGTGTTTGTTTCCAAAGGCAACTTGATATTATTTTGTGTTTGTTAAAATTAAAGCCAATGAATTTTGTGCCAAAGCTTTTAGGGCATACGTTAGAGCTGAATTTTGGATGGCGCGTTAAGTCTTCGATACAAAGTATCGAGTATCAAATCTTTCTCCACCCTTTAGTGTTGAATTTGCATATCGTACTGAGCGATATGCTAATCTGAGAAAAGTTTTGAAAAGCTTGAAAAATACGGAATTTAAACTCGCCACTATGCAAATCCAGATGGGGTTTAAACATTGCCCGGAAACTTCCTAATTATTCATGTTATATACATTAATTTTTCATCTGTTAATGGAGGGGAAATTATTTTTCCGGGTCGCCAGATTCATTGCAGCGCCTGCCTTACTGGAAAATGTTGCGTTAGTATGTATTAAAAACTGAAAATCTGCCGGGAAATCTAATTAATTCCATCAGGCAACTTTGACTAACGGCGATATGGACCAGGAGCATAGGTGGATTGTTTATGAGGGTAACGCATAAAAATTCGTTGAAAAAATAGGTTGGTCCTGCTATTACCTCGAAATGTGCTCATCAATGATTTGAAAATATACAGGGTGGGTATTTGTGACTTTCCTGGTATATTTTGGAAAAACGTCAATTTTGACTTCCAGAGGGACGTCTTTTCATCTATAGCTGTACAATACAGGGTGATCCAAAAATAAGATATTGCCTTACACTTTAGATGATTTTGTTAATTATAAAATTTTGTTGAGTAAGTTAAAGTAGATTGGACTTTCTGAAATTCCGCTTAATTTTTTTGAAAATTACTTAACTAATCGTAAACAAAAGGTGAAGACAGTTAGAGGTGTCTCATCTTCTGTTGCCGTTTCTTCACGTATCCCTCAGGGCTCTGTTTTGGGTCCTTTACTGTATTTGATATATACTTTTGATTTACATTCATGTATTGAGCATTATGCTATACAAACTTACGCGGATGATAAGCAGCTCATGTTGACTTGTTTCATCTGGATGGATAAATTGTGATCTTCCCAACATCACTGATTTTTGTAAAAGACACATGCTGAAGATTAATTCGGATAAGAGTACTTGCATACTTTTTATCCTAAACATTTGCATAATAGAGTAAGGGACAGAATTGCATTGAGCATCAACAACGAGCTTATTCTTATTGTGGAACAAGCAAAAAATCTTGGTGTCATCTTCGACTCTAGTTTAAGATTTGACATGTTTGTCATCTATCGAAGTCCACCTACATCAAATTAAGACTGCTATATGCTAATAGATTCATTTTGAACTTTAAAACGCGTAAGAAGCTAGTTGAAAGTTTGATAATGTCCAGCCTCAACTACGCTTTAACCTTATACTATCTTTATCTTGACTCGATGAATCGGTGTAGGATCCAAGGAATGCAAAACAACCACTGTAGGTTTGTGTAGGGTCTTCGAAAATATAGTCATGTCTCCTCTAGGATCAAGGAGTTTAAATGGCTGAAAATGGATCAACAATTTGAATATACATACATAGTCTTAAAGTATTTGTGCATAAGATATTGTGTACTAAAAAGCCCATCTACCTCCATAGTAAATTGGTAACTAGAGGAATCATTAATCTTAGACATCTGAGGCATAATAATAATATGTCAATGTCTTTGCACTACACCGCATTGTTTCAAAATTATAATATATTATGTTTTTTTGTGTTGTCATCCGTTCAGTATTGGTTCTTGACTGTTTCCTGTTTGGTAAGCCAATACAGCGCGGATTTATCAATTCACGACCATCGTGCATGCCTAAACAAAATCGAGACTCGTCACTAAAGACAATACTGTTCCATTCCTGATCCCAGAGTGACCGTTGTCTGCACCACTCAAGGCGATTACGTCGGTGTAAGGGTTAGAAGGCGACGTGGTGAAAGGAGGAATCCACAGTTTTTTGTTGAAAGACATGTTCTACACACTGTTGGAGTTATGGTTTGGGGTGCTATAGCTTATGGTTCCAGGTCACCTTTAATCTCCATCAGAGGTAACATGAACGCGCAGCGTTATATCCACGAAGTTCTAGAACCCCATCTTTTACCCTATCTTGACACCCTGGCAGATCCAACTTTCCAACAAGATAATGCCCGACCACATGTTGCAAGAGTCCCAATAGACTTTTTTCAACATAATGTCACATTGTTACCATGGCCACCGAGGTCTCCCGACTTATCCCCAATTGAGCACGTGTGGGATATGATGCGTAGGAGATTGCTCAATTTGCATTGTCCTCCTCAGACTCTAGAAGCACTTCGAGAGGAGTTGGTGGTTGCCTGGAATGAGATGCCACAGGAGGATATTGACCACCTGATCAGAAGCATGCCTAGGCTCGTTGGAGAATGCGTAGCACATCAGGGTGCATCCACACATTATTAAAGGTCAAAGGGCTTTAAAGCAGTGCAATCATTTTGAAATTTTTATCATTTACTTATTATACTTCATTAAGTACTTATACAAAATTTTATTAAAATAAAACAATTTAAACTGGGTGTTCGGATTTATATGTCACTTAGTATATTTATTTTTAGTTTGCATGTATGTGACTTTGAATTGTATATACATATTTAAACACACAATAGGGTTGGGTATGGGAGTAGCCAACTGGCTGAACTTTGCTCTATTGTTGTCCTTGTTAATAAATAATTTATTATTATTATTATTATGTTTAAATGGCAATCCCCCATCTTTTAAATTTTTTGATTTTCTATGCAGTTTTAATAACTTTTGTATAATAAAGTTTATACCTATCTTCAGTCATTGTGAAGCTATTTAAATTTATTTAAAAAAATATGGTGCGCCTTTTTATTTTGCAATAAATTTGGAAAAAGCAATGGTAACATACTTTCTCGAAAAATCTCCAGTATACATCCTGTACGGACACCACTGGTGTACATATTAAAAAATATTCTACATCAATAAATGCCTATTGATGTAGTGCATGTCAAATTTATTAAAAATATCTAGAACCCCATTAAAGTTATGATAAGAAAACGAGTTTCTTCTTAAAACTTTAACCCTGTACTTCAAAAGTGAACAGGTTCAGGACATATGTTCGTATAAGTTTTTCTTCCTAAAGTGAGCTAAGGAATTCTACTTTTTATTTTTAGTCATCAATTACATTACACCCTGTATATGATTGAGGTTTGCTTGCAAAATCAGGCTCAGGAATGCTGTTGACCTGGAGTCGAGGATAAGTTTAACAGTAGGGTCGTCATTAATAAAAAAATGAAAGAGGAGCGGGCCTAAATATGATCCCTGTGGTACACCGGATGAAACGTAAGTGGGATGAAAGTAAATCGATTTACTGAAGCTAAAATGCTGCCGTTTACCGATGATTCTTTGGTGACTAATCGGTAAGTATGAGGTTTATTTCTTCTAATTCGCCTGGAGTAACACGTTTAGCTTTTAATTCATTCCTGCACCTATTATACATTCATTGACAAGGATAAAAAATGTTCGCTCGTATTCCGGGCAAATTAAATGATAATATTTGCCTCGTACAAGATTTATCGACATCATATAATGGGGAAATGGTCTAGATGAAAAGTATGGCTTGCGAAAAAATCGGCAATTCTCGCATTCTTGTTGTTTCTCGATGAAAAGTTACCACATATAAATAATCACCATAAAAATGGATGCTTCTTGTCTTTGATAATTTGAATATACCAAATAAGATGACTGTTGTTATTTGTATGCCTTTGAAAAATGAATCATCCGTTATAATCGATATCCAGAGATGTTTCCAGTTTCATGATACGCCAATGATTTGTCAATCGATCAATTTGGTAACTTTATTTTATATAATATATTCATGCCCTGGGCTTATTATATACATAACAAGAAACAGGAATATGAGACATACAGGATGTTCGTTTCAAAACTTCATACCACGAATTTATCGAAAACCACTGATTAGAAGAAAAAAAAAACAATCAAAACTATCCAAAACTACTTCACCCCTTTTCACCATCGACCCCTAAGAGTCATTCCCAAATTTTGAAAGACAAGGGGTATCGAGTAATAGCTTGTTTGAAAGGTCTTATTTTGACGATTGATTTTTTTAAATCAGACGATTCGTTTCCGAGAAAATTAAAAAAAATTAATTCCTTCAGATAGAAAACAAAACACAAAAATATCACTGTTTATTTCAATAAGTGTTAAAAATGTTGCCCGTTAGGGATTGCTAAGTGTACAATTCGTTAATAATTTAGAAAAACTACTAACATAAACAGCTATTCGGAAGATTACGTGGTAAAAGCCAAAAAAACAACCCGATTTTTTCCGCATTCTCTTCATCAACACAGATATTATTTGTTGCTAAGGGTCATAATTTGCTGCCAGTTACCTTTGTGACAATCTTGGTGTTAATATTTGGGTTGGCTTTATTTTATGGCGAGTATGAGTTGTCGCTTGCCTACCCCGCCCGCGTGCGCTGCTAGGACAATAAAAAGAAGAGAGATACTAGCTCATAGTGAGACCACATATATACGCCGCAATCGCATATAGTGAGACCACGTGTCTACGCAGCAACCGCATATTGTCAGAAACCGCATATACGCAGCAACCGCATAGAGTCAGAACCGCTTCCACACCCGCAATCTTCACGCTCCTGCATCATCGCTACGCCAGGAATACGAACCAGAATTAGACAGAATACGGGATCAAAGATCAGCGACAACCACATTTCATTCTTGAACCAGCCGCTATACAGCCCACTGGAATACTCTAACACTTGGGATATTTTTTTTTTTGGCTTTAGGACTAAGCCATGCAGCCAGAAACTAGGTTGGTAATTTTAATTTTTGATTATGGACAAACACACGACGACACAACATCCATGGCTTTGAAAATGTTCCGAAGGCGAGATTCGAACTCGCGGCCCGGCCGGCCGGTTGATCAGTAGCACGACACTCTGACCCACCCGGCCAACCGAGGTCCCACACTTGGGATAGTGAAACTTAATTTATATATATATATATATACATTGTGACTTCGAAGTTCAGTCATTTATTTTAACAGTGAGTAGATCTGATCAAAAGAAATGTTTTTTCCTTTACCATTTTTCTGGTAAAATTAAAGTAACAAAGTTATAGCTCTTTGGAAGTTTGAGTACCGCCCTGTCTCAATAATAATATTATGTGCTCGTGTTTGGCAACAACGGATATAATCCGCCTTATTGGTTCATCGCATCGGAAACAAAAAAGCGAAAGAATTTGGAACGATGTTTTTACAATTATTTTCTTCAGTTGTATACAGTCAGTGTCAGTCGGTAACGCGTGAGTGAATAGTGGTGTCTGTTGCGTGGCTCAAACGAAATCAAAAATGGCACATGTTTATGCTGATCGGTTTCCCAATCGAGTGCAACCAACCCCTCGTGCCTTTGTTAATGTAGTACAACGGGCTCGTGAATCAGGTGACTTAAGACCTCACAGGGGACGGCATGCCGGTGCTCCAAGACCTCACGATCAAATACAGGTCCGCACTGAAATACTTGTCGGGAGGATACTTTATAAAACAAGGTAACATTTTTTTTTAATTTTTTTTTATTTTTACACACATATTTTGGTTTATCTTCCTTCTACAATCATTATCTGAAAAATAAAGACTCAACTTCAAAGTCACCCTGTATATATATATATATACATATAACAATTCTTTCTTTAATGAGCACGGCAATATGCGCTTACCGTTTTATTAATACTGAGCCCAGGTATTTGATCCATAAATTGTGTTTTCATAGCCCTTCGGCACTAGACGAAGAATGATGAGTGATGAAGGGTGTCAGACGAGATCGAAAATTTCGCCTGACGTGCACACTGCTGACCTCACATAAGCCGTTTTTCACCCTCATCAACAATTTGCCCTTAAAAATTCGGGTTTTCCAAGGGCGATTTTCACATCTCAGCCATAAACGGTGTGGTAGCTGACCAGATTTCATAGCAGGCCTAGTCTTTAATATCGCGTGTCACTTATTTTCACCGCAACATAAATTTGAGCCAGTAAGAAAAAAAATATCATAAACATGAGACAAAGAATACTCATACAGCAAAACTGAAGATCGTCGATAGCTAGTTGAGGGGTAAGTGGAAATACCTTCGATAAAGTTCAATTTGGTGGCACTAAGGCTTATATTTTACTTGTAGTGTATTTATACTTACATCTTTAGCCTAAATGGCATCTGGTTTAACAAAATAATTCCACACGAACAATCTGTTGATATTTTAATATTACCAAAGCATCTTTGAGACTTACCTACAACTCTGAGGTATCCTACTTGGCTGATCATTGGGTTGGTGTTTACTTGACACATGTAGTACCTGTTGAAGCGAAAGATGAGCATTAATATCAACTGGTTAAACACGCAGAATGCAAATTTTTTGATTAATTCATAATTGCTGAAAGTAACCAGGCGAAACATTATAAATGGGGATTAGCCACTCATATACCTTGATACTGATTCACTGATTCATCTCCGAACATAGGATCACGGATATAAGAGTTTCACAGTCAGTTAAATGGCTCAAAGTTACGCATTTAGGTTACTGAGAAGATGGTATTTAGAGAGTTTGACAATTTAAAGTATTTACCGAATATCCCCAAAACAGTTTTTACGTTTTTTTTTTTTTTTCAGTAATTTGGTATGGGTCGGTTATTGTGCTATATAGACTGTCTAAAAGAAAGCAGTAAACCTAGTGTCACCTGGGACTAAAACGTCGTACAATAAAGAACAATTTTGAACATATATGTGGTTTCACTTCTCCAAGCAAATATGGTGGATTCTCAATCACAAACTTACATATATTTTTGAAATCAGAATAATTTTTTTTATTAATTTCAACAAGAAAGAGAATAAATGTCAGATTGGAATTATAATTATGCAGCCTAAGGAGGAGAAAAAATGATAATGTAAACGTGCAAGCAAAGTACAGAAAAAACTGAAAAGAAGAAATACAAAAGTATCATTCTCATAGTACCCTGAAGACGAAGCTTTGCCTCCATTCAACAGATTTCGAATCTCTTGCCGCTTCCGAGAGAGTCGGATATGAAGCCCGCGGCATATCACTATCATCAAAGCACTGCTTTGCCATGTTTTTATTATGACAAGCTTTTTTCGTTACAATCCCCGTTGTTTCCATAATAAACTAACATCGTTAGATATCAGCTAATGCGCTCGACCCTTTGTACCTGTACCACAACAACAGAATATATAATACTGCACAGCAAAGCAAGCCTCTAAAAAATACTTTGATTTTTTAGCGAATTGATATTGCAAGCTCCGCACAAGCTGTGAGACTGTTGATTTACCGATAAGCAATTCGCATTGTAATAGGTTCTCCATTTAGTTTATCTTGTAGATGAGAAGCGGTCGCATATAGTCAAAAGTCCAAAGTTGAAAGCACAATTTTCAAGCGCAATAGCAAGTAACAGTTAAGGATGGGTGCAGTGAGCAATTTCCCTAGGAGAATGTTACGGCGTGCACGTGGTGCAGTTGAAACAATTTTTTTACCGATTTCGTACGATATTGTGAAGTAGGTACTAAAAAATCGTTAAAAGAACTGTACCTCGTCCAGCTCAGGATAAATAAAGCAGATTGTAAACAATTTCTGTCAACATGGCAACATTGCATGGCCACTTCTTCGATAGATGCCGAGCGATCTCATGAGCGAACCGCCACACCAAGGGCGGTTCCTTGACAGATCGCTGTCTTTTTGTTGGAAACCAGTAATGCAGGGTAAACTCAAGGTCAATGAAGATATTCGGCGGTATTCCAAGTAGACTCCTTCCTTGTTATAACTAACGTTTGGTCAGAAGTTGTGTTTCTGTGCAGTATTGTATAAGCTGTACCTCAACTACATTTAGCTCGGTAGAAATGTAGCAGCTTCAGAACAATTTCTGTCAGCTTGGCAACATTGCATGGCCGCTTCTTCAACAGTTGCAGAGCGATCTTATGCGCGAGCCGCCACACCAAGGGCGGTTCTCTGACCGATCGCTGTCCTTTTGTTGGAAACCAGTAGTGCACGGTAAACTCAAGGTCAATGAAGATTTCCGGCAGCATTCCAAGCAGTCTCCTCCCTTGTTATAACTACTTTTTGGTCAGAAGATGCATTTCTGTGCAGTATTGCATATGCTGTGCCTCAACTACATTTAGCTCGGTAGAAATGTAGCAGCCTATAAACAATTTCTGTCAGCTTGGCAACATTGCATGGCCACTTCTTCGATAGATGCCGAGCGATCTTATGAGCGAACCGCCACTCCATGGGCGATTCCTTAACAGATCGCTGTCTTTTTTTTAGTAACCAGTAATTCAGGATAAACTCAAGGTCGATGAAGATATCCGGTGGTCTTCCAAGTAGGCTCGTTCCTTGTTATAACTAACTTTTGGTCAGACGTTGTTTCTGTGTAGTATTGCATATGCTGTACCTCAATTACATTTAGCTCGGTAAGAAGATACGAGTAGCAGCTTGTAAACAATTTCTGTAAACTTGGCAACATTGCATGGCCACTTCTTCGATAGATGCCGAGCGATCTTATGAGCGAACCGCCACACCGAGGGCGGTTCCCTGACCGATCGCTGTCTTTTTGTTGGAAACCAGTAACGCAGGATAAACTGAAAGTCAATGAAGATTTCCAGCGGCATTCCAAGCAGTCTCCTCCCTTGTTATAACTACTTTTTGGTCGGAAGTTGCGTTTCTGTGCAGTGTTGGATATGCTGTGGCTCGACTTAATTATTCTGTCACAGAAAAATAGCAACCTGCAGCTTGGACGTGGCTGTCACCAACTGCAGATTTATGCATGTACGAATGTTGAGTACGTTAATGCAAACGTAGGTCTCTTCATGCACCTCGCCTCTACAAAAAAATCGGAAAGGAAGCCGTTACTCATAGAGGGTCACGTCGTCGGCGACCGGATATACGGTTGCTCCACCTGGCGGACCTGTCACGAACTACGTAACGGCAAGTATTACATTTAGTGAGGTGTCGAGAAGTCGACGTGCAGATAACGCAGAATGCATCTTTCTACTTGAGTGGCAGGATTCTTTATGATTATTTCTAGAGTAGGATCCCAGGACAGCTGGACGTGGCTTATTTTCTGGAAGACAAAACCTGCGTTTACGAGGTCTTCTTCTGATGCTACACAGTGCTGGAAATGCTTTGAAGTAAAAGACGTTTCTTTCCACATGTCTTATGAGCTATCTAAAAAAATGTAACGAGGTTTCCAGGAAGCCCCCCCCCGCTTCACTTGTTCTTTGAAGCTAAAATTGACGCATGAATATTATATTTCAACATAAAATAATGGTTGAAAATTCTATGATGGCAGCTGGGCGCCATATTGTAAAAAATTTTTAGTGGATGGTGTGAACAAGGTCAAACACAGGTACGGTGATATAACTCGAAAACCAATAGTTTTATAGGGAAACTGCAGAGACATTAGTTTCATGCTTTTTTTCTGGATTTCCAATATTAACCTTGGATCTGACCTTAACTATGATGACCTTCAGAGTCATGTGAAGGTCAATTCGATTTTTGTTGCCAGGGAACAATCCTGAAAGAACAGTGAAGTCAGTTTATCACGGGATTACACAGTTTTTTGAATTATCAAGGAACTAAGGTAAATTTGTGTTTGACCTTGATGGTCAAGTAGAAGGTTGACTTCCAAAAATGATCAAGAGTTAGGTGGAACAGCGCAAAGCTTGCCGCTTGCTCACTGCATCCGAAGAATGTCTTTTTTCTGTAGCTATGAGCAATAAATCCAATTTATTATTACTACTACTTCACATTCTAGTGACCTTGAAGATCACAGTCAAGGTCAGATCCAAGATCACCATTGGACATCCGGAGATCATCGTGCTTTCAAGTTATAACATCGGTTTGACCTTGACCACGACCTACTAAGGTCATAATTCAAGAGTGGCAAAGACTATATTTGAATCTTAAATTTTCCGTTCTCCTCATTTACGGGGTCAAAAATGGAAGGTTCCAATAAAAAGCGACTTGACCTTCAAATGACCTTGAATGTCATGGTTTTGGTCAAATTCAAGGTCACCATTGGATGTCTGAGAACAATCATGAGAATAATGTCTCGGTAGTTTCATTATACGACTACTGTCTTTCAATTTATACCACGGTATTTGGGTTTGACCTTGACCACAACCTTCTAAGGTCAAAATTTAAGAATGGTGAAGACTACATTTGAATCTTAAATTTTCCGTTCTTTTTATTTGCCGGATCAAAAATGGAAGGTTCCAATAAAAATCGACTTGACCTTCAAATGACCCTGAATGTCATGGTTTTGGTCAAATTCAAGGTCACCATTGGATGACTGAGAACAATCATGAGAAAAATGTCTCGGTAGTTTCACTATACGACTACGGTCTTTCAATTTGTACCACGGTATTTGGGTTTGATCTTTGCCGCGACCTTCTAAGGTCAAAATATAAGAATGGCCAAGACTGTATTTGAATCTTAAATTTTCTGTTCTTTTTATTTACGCGTTCAAAAAATGGAAAGTTCCAATAAAAATCGACTTGACCTTTAAATGACCCTGAATGTCATTGTTTTGGTCAAATTCAAGGTCACCATTGGATGTCTGAGAAAAATAATGAGAATAATGTCTCGGTAGTTTCCTTATACGACTACTGGCTTTCAACTTATACCACGGTATTTGGGTTTGACCTTGACCACGAACTTCTAAGGTCATAATTTAAGAATGGCCAAGATCACATTTGGACACTAGATTCTCCGCTCTTCTTATTTATGGGGTCAAAAATGAGGGGGTTCCATTAAAAAAATCTACTGGACCTTCAAATGACCATAACTGATACGGTTAAGGTCAAATACAAAGTCACCATTTCATAACTGGAGAAAACCATGAAAATAATGTCTCGGTAGTTTCTGTGTATGATTTCTGGCTTTCAACTTCACGGTATCGGGGTTTGACCTTGACCACGACCTCCTAAGGTCAAAATTTAAGAATGGCCAAGACCATATTCGTATGTTAGATTTTGTGCTCTTTTTATTTACAGAGTTACAGATGTGGATGTTCCAAAAAATCGACTTGACCTTCAAATGACCTTGAATGTCATGGCTTAGGTCAAATTCAAGGTTACCATTGGATATCTGGCAAAAGTCGATAATATCTCGATAATTTTCTTGTATTGCTACCGGCTTTCACTTATATCACGATATCGGGGTTTGACCTTGACCACGACCTCCTGAGTTCAAGATTTGAGAATGGCCAAGACCATATTTGTACGTCAGATTTTGCGCTCTTTTTATTTACAGGGTAAAAAATGTGGAAGTTCTTAAAAATCGACTTGACCTTCAAATGACCTTGAATGGCTTAGGTCAAATCTAAGGTCACCATTGGATATCTGAAAACAACTCGCGGGGCTTAGTTGTTCCAACCATTACCGGTTTATAAATTATCTTAGGATTCCAGAATTTTTCAGACCACTGCCTTTCACAGGCCGTTGGTGTTGCTATCTCCGCTGTTCCTCCGCACACGTATTTTAGCAGCAGTAAATATTATACATGCACTTACAACTCTCGTGTCGCCAGGTGAAACGACCGTATTTTCAACCGGCGCTGCGACGTGACTCGCCGTGTAAGCACCTAACTTTATCCTAATTTTTACCCGAGTTGAGATAAACCAAACCTGCCGGGTTTTTTCTATCCATCGAGTTATCTTGTCATCTCGGCGTAGGGAACGAAGTTGCAGTGTGGTGCGATCGCGCAGTGTAAATATTGTTATCAAAAACTGTTATGTATTGCAAGTAATTCAGGACACTGGAAACACCTAGCAACAAAGATTAAACTGAAACAAATTAAGGTGTTTTTATAACGGAATAAAATCCTACCCTGCAAAAGTGGACTAGAGAGATATTCGTATAACAGCAAGTAGCAGGGTATAAGTAGCAATATTCATTGTGAAGCATTAATATTTTCCGATGACTTGAAATTCTACTTGCTCAAAATACTGCTAAAAATCAATTAGAGAAATCCTTGGAGTAAAGTACAAAAATAATAATGGCAGAAATATAGCTAGTTGCTATTGAATGGAAGAGGAGATATTCCTGAACAGTGCATTCTTTTTTAGGTTTTTATTTTAACATCCCGGGATAAATCAGCGATAATATTTTACAGCCAAATATGGAACAATAAACAGTGGTACTGATGCGCGTATATTGTATAAAAATATTGGAAAATTTGTCAACGAATCTATAACCGACATGTATGTATATTATATACTGTAAGCTCCAATATCTTGGGTATATCCATCTTTAACATTTTTCCCACCCCAAAAACAAGTACGACTCAGTTGTTTTGTTGGATGAGGACACATTTTTGGATATTTGCTGAAGTGTATATAAAAACGCTCATGAAAGTAAGACTCACCCTTTATCTTCCTGTTGTACCCCTGTGACGTGAAGCACCCACGTCTTTTCGTTTTCGTTAGTGACGCTATATCGCGGCACCTTGGATATCACGTGACGGTGAATCGTGAGAATCATCTGGCGATCTATGTGAATCCAAGCTACCTGAAAACAAAAGACAAACATTGTATAGTATAGTAGACCGCTTCTACGTTCAGCCAGAATCATCAGCCATCTAGCGGCACGGCTATTGAACGAGAACTGAGATCCATGACAGTTCCGACTAATGGCAGCGGTGCGCGATCCACAATGGTTCGATTCCGGTGCGATAGATGGCGCTTCGCGCTATCTCATGCTGATTGGAAGTATTGTTGCTAGAACCAGGACTAACATATACTAAGTGACATATAAATCCGAACATCCAGTTTAAATGGTTTTATTTTAATAAAAGTTGGTGAATGTATTTATCTTACTGTAAATAACAAGTGAACAAATATTGAGCCTTATCAGTTGGACATTCCGGTTTTTATACTGCTTTTTTTTAATTCACTAACGCTCTAAAAATGAATATTTCAGCCGCAGTAAAGAATCAACGTTGGCGGATTTTGGTTCTTGACATCCTCTACGATCGGTTACGATGCCTAGAGTACGGAGACCTGTACGATTTCGTCAACTTAGTGAGTTTGATAGGGGCCGTATAGTGGGACTTCGGGAAGCTGGACTTTCTTTTCGGGCAATTGCAGTTAGAGTGCAAAGAAGTGTAGACACTGTGGTTAGGTGTTGACAGGCATGGCTTCGAGAAGGCCGTACGCAAACAGCAAGGGGCACTGGACGCCGCCGTAGAACAACAGACCGTGAAGATCGCCGCCTAAGATCATTGGCCTTAAGGGACCGTTTCTCCACTACCAGGTTCATTGCAAATGAATGGTTTGCAGAACACGGAAGACCTATTGGCATGCGAAGTGTTTACCGACGAATGAGAAGTTTTGGCTTGTTTTCATACCGGCCACACTGGGTCCTCCCTTTACTCGAGAACACCGACGTAATCGCCTTGAGTGGTGCAGACAACGGTCACTCTGGGATCAGGAATGGCACAGTATTGTCTTTAGTGACGAGTCTCGATTTTGTTTAGGCATGCACGATGGTCGTGCCAGGGTTAGAAGGCGACGTGGTGAAAGGAGGAATCCACAGTTTTTTGTTGAAAGGCATGTTCATCACACTGTTGGAGTTATGGTTTGGGGCCCCTATAGCTTATGGTTCCAGGTCACCTTTAATCTTCATCAGAGGTAACATGAACGCGCAGCGTTATCTCCACGAAGTTCTAGAACCCCATCTTTTACCCTATCTTGACACCCTGGCAGATCCAACTTTCCAACAAGATAATGCCCGACCACGTGTTGCAAGAGTCACAATAGACTTCTTTCAACATAATGATGTAACAGTGTTACCATGGCCACCAAGATCTCCCGACTTATCCCCAATTGAGCACGTGTGGGATATGATGGGTAGGAGATTGCTCAATTTGCAACGTCCTCCTCAGACTTTAGAAGCACTTCGAGAGGAGTTGGTGGTTGCCTGGAATGAGATACCACAGGAGGACATTGACCACCTGATCAGAAGCATGCCTAGGTGCGTTGGAGAATTCGTAGCACATCAGCGTGCATCCACACATTATTAAAGGTCAAAGGGCTTTAAAGCAGTGCAAACATTTGGAAATTTTTATCATTTACTTATTATGCTTCATTAAGTATTTATACAAAATTTTATTAAAATAAAACCATTTAAACTGGGTGTTCGGATTTATATGCCACTTAGTATATTATCAAAATATTCATTGTTAATAAAGGGTGTCTCATAAATATTTTCTTATTTTATGCCATAAATAAAAATACTTAGAATATTTTTACAAAGATAAATTTATTACCAAACGAAAGCCTAAACATTAATTTTATTTATGGAAAAGAGTATCGGATAAATGAGCACCGTTCATGTTTTCACACTCTCTTAATCTCGAACTGAAGTTTTCGATCACTCTCCGAAGCATTGCTCGAGGAAAGGCGTTTATTTCATCTGTTATTTTTTGCTTCAACTCTCTCAAATCTTGTGGCGGTGGGGTGTATACCTTACTCTTCAGGTATCCCCATAAGAAAAAATCTGCTGGTGTCAAATCGGGAATTCTCGGTGGCCAGTTAATGTCTCCTCTGCGACTGATGACCCTCTCTGGGAATAACTGATGAAGAGCATCCAAGGATTCATTCGTGACATGAGAAGTCGCTCCATCTTGCTGGAAAAACGTGTTTCTATTGTAGCCACCATGGTTCTGTATAGCTGGAGTTTAAAAAGTTCTAATCATGTGGCAGTAGCGCTCAGATGTTACAGTTTGAGCTTGGCCACGATTGTCTTCAAAAAAATACGGGCCAATGATTCCTTGCCCTGACATAGCAGCCCAGACGATAACTTTAGGCGAGTGTAATGGCGTCTCATGAAGATTTTGCGGGTTCTGCTCGGCCCAATATCGGCAGTTTTGTTTATTAACATGCCCGTTAATGTGAAAATTCGATTCATCAGAAAACCATATGTTGTTGTAACCGTTAAAATGCTCTCTCATTGTTCTACAGAACTCTAATCGATTAGCGGGATCTTGTGGTTTTAATTGTTGTGTAACAACAATCTTGTATGGGTGAAAATGCAAATCCTTGCGAATAATGCGATGAACAGTTGACTTATGCAAAGTTAGAGACGCTCCACGCAGTCTTAATGATTGCCGGGGATCCTCGTTAACGGACTGGCGCACACGTTCAATATTTTCGTTCGATCTTGCTGACCTTGGCCGTCCAGGCGGTTTACTAATACACGTGTTTCCAGTGCTCTCGAACTTTCTTACCCAATATTTAATTAAATTTGCGCTTGGGACATCTCTCATTCTTGCTATGTTATAATGATTTCTGTACAAACGACGTACAAGCACATAAGAATCCTTGTTTTTATAGAACTCGCGAACACAAAAAGCACGTTGCGGCCCTGTAAAACGCTCCATTGCAACTAAAATTTAACAATGTTGCCAAACGTTTGTCAACTGTCTCGTTTCTCCGGAGCATGCGTATTCCGCCAGAGGACTGATCTAAAAACGAAAATATTTCTGAGACACCCTTTATTTAAAACCTATAACACCCTGCTACATTTTTATTATTTGTGTTTGACAAGAAAAAACTAAGATTTCAATCGTTGGGCCAACCGCAGTGGGAAGGGGCTCGTAATCGTAAGGATTAAAGAACTTTTTCTTGGAAGGAGGTTAGCATCAGCGTAACGTTTCTGTTATAGCCCCACCATTTTCCGCTTTCAATATGGTTGTTGACGCGTCGGGAGTGAAGTGATCATGCTGTACCTCATATGAGCACATATCTGTATATGCAAGATGAAACAATTTTCCTAAGTGAAGGGAAACGGGGCGGCGACGTTTCAATAACGGCTGAAGTAATGCTGAATGAAGGGTTCATATAAAAAAGCGCACTCTCTGAGAGATGATATCTTATAGCACAAAATACCAGGATGTTTTTCATTAAGGCTAACGTAACGCTAGAGGATAAAGCAGCCTGCTCCATGATAATCCATTCTCCTAATGAAGTTCCTGTACGCGCTGTTTTTTGCGCTTTTTTTTTCAAAAGACGTCTTCGTAATGAACTATTTCCATGACTGTTTATGGTATCGTGACATGTTGAGCTTGAGCTTATCGGACAGGTTGGGATTCTCGTAATATTCGTCTCACCATCTAGCAGAATTCTAGTCGGGTTCTTGTGCTCTTGGTTTGAAAGATACGTCAAATATACTAAGTGACATATAAATCCTGTTGGCGTACTGCATCTGTGACACCTATATACAAAAAAGGAGATAAAACATCTGCGAAAAACTACCGTCCTATCAGTCTTGTGCCTATAGCTGCGAAAATAGCCGAAAAGATCGTCCAGGAACAACTTATGTCATTTGTGTTCAAGAACAACCTGCTGCCTAGCAACCAACATGGTTTTATTCCTGGTAGATCAATTATCACCAACATGTTACACTGCATTGACAATTGGACCAGATCTTTAGACGCAAATGAACCGGTCGACGTGGTTTTTCTGGATTTTTCCAGAGCTTTCGATCGAGTTCCGCATAAAAGGCTCCTGCACAAGCTTGAACATCTCGGAATCAGGGGAAATTTGTTGTTATGGATTGAAGCTTTTTTGTTAGACAGATCTTTCTCCGTCCGTGTTGGAGACGCCTATTCTTCTAGCCATCGTGTTACTAGTGGAGTTCCACAAGGATATGTGCTAGGGCCAATACTTTTTCTTCTTTATACAAGCGACCTTCCCACCCGACTTTATTCTATGTGTTCCATCTATGCAGATGATACTAAAGTCTATAGCACTGTCATGAACTCATCTGTGCTTCAAGAAGACCTCAAGCTGATCAGAAAGTGGTCAGAACTTTGGCTCCTGCCTTTAAATCTATCGAAATGCTATGTTCTCCACCTGGGAAAGAATAATCCTAACTTAACATATAAGATTGGCAAACATACCTTAGAGACTGTTCTTCATCACACAGATCTTGGTCTGACAGTTAATGGCCGGCTCACCTGGTCGGAGCACATTCAGAACATAACCTTTAAGGCAAAGCGGTTGCTATATATGATGGAAAGATCATTTAGCGGTTGCACCGTTAGTACCTCCTCCTTTTTGTACACAACTTTCGTACGACCCCTACTGGAGTTTGCTGGTCCGGTATGGGATTCAAACCTTGTTCGCGATAGCAGCTTATTAGAGGCCGTTCAGCGTCGTGCTACACGTTTGCCATATGGCACACGTAGGCCAAGTTATGAAGACCGCCTCGAGCTATATATCCTGCCTGCTTTTGCTGATAGAAGAGTACGAGGAGATCTCATCATCACTTTCAGAGCACTGCATAATTTGTTTGGTGTGGACATGTCGCATCTATTTCGTCTGGCAACGAACAGTCTCAGAGGCCATAACTTCAAATTGCAGAAGGAAGCTTTTAGAACCTCTACTCGTCAGCGCTTCATCTCAAACCGTGTCTTCGATGCATGGAACAGTCTTCCATCTTATGTAGTGAACTCGGAATCCGTCAACAGTTTCAAAAACAATTACGATAGACACCGCAGTGCTTAACATATTGTTACCATTCTGTATATGTCTACTTCAGAAGTGCTAAGATTGTCAAATTGTTATATTTCTTTTGTCTGTACACTATTATCTATTTTTGTGTTTGAGTTTATAGTACTTGTACTCAACTCAAATTTGTTGTTTAATAATAATAATAATAAATCCGAACACCCAGTTTAAATGGTTTTATTTTAAAAAAAGTTGGTGAATGTATTTATCTTACTGTAAATAACAAGTGAAAAAATTTTCAGCCTTATCAGTTGGACATTCCGGTTTTTATACTGCTTTTTTATAATTCACTAACGCTCTAAAAATGAATATTTCAGCCGCAGTAAAGAATCAACGTTGGCGGACATTGGTTCTTGACATCCTTTACGATCGGTTACGATGCCTAGAGTACGGAGACCTGTACGATTTCGTCAACTTAGTGAGTTTGATAGGGGCCGTATAGTGGGACTTCGGGAAACTGGACTTTCTTTTCGGGCAATTGCAGTTAGAGTGCAAAGAAGTGTAGACACTGTGGTCAGGTGTTGTCAGGCATGGCTTCGAGAAGGCCGTACGCAAAGAGCAAGGGGCACTGGACGCCGCCGTAGAACAACAGACCGTGAAGATCGCCGCCTAAGATTATTTCATCGGTAAACACTTGCCAATAGGTATTCCGTGTTCTGCAAACCATTCATTTGCAATGGACCTGGTAATGGAGAAACGGTCCCTTAAGGCCAATAATTATTTACAAACTGTTTATCCAAATCATTGGATTGGCCGCGGTGGGCCCCAAGAATGGCCAACAAGGTCCCCAGACCTCAACAGTTTAGATTTCTTTTTGTCTTAAGACACTAGTGTACACAAGTCCCATTAACACTGTAGAGGAATTAAGAAAAAGAATAATTACAGCTTGTGATAGAATAAAAACACTCCAGTGATATTTCAACGAGTGCGCAATTCCATGAGAAGGAGGGCGGAAGCATACATACTAAGTATATATTTTCAACAATTTTTGTAATCATTTCGTTGGTTTTAATGTCATGTTTATGTTGTCAGTTGTTGTTGTTCATTACCCCTAATTTATTAAATTAAATAATTAAATTAATAATAATTTTGCAAGTTAGACGATATAACGGTTTTTATTTTTTTACTCAAAAATGGCGCATCGAAACAAAACAATTCAAGAGAGATCATTTGTCTTAATTTGAACTGGGAATTCGAAAATAATTTTTATTTGACAAAAAACCGTTGGCGTACCATTGTTTTCTTGAAAAATATGAAAGTCAATACCCGTTCGTATGCCACTGTTAAAGCTAAAAATTATTTATGTATGGAAAAATATGCAACTTCATCAACTTTCACTACGTACTAAATATCAATGAAATATCTGATGCGGTTCTGAAAATATTAATTAATTTCCATTTTTTCCTAGAACTTCAACATCCCGACTTTTCGTAAGGAAACATTTTTGGACCATAGTTTATACAGGGTTATCCAAATTAAGTGTCCACCATTAGTAACTTTGTTATTAGTGAAAATACAAAGTTGTTTGAATTAGCAAACTAGTAGCATTTTTAACGCTGGTAAAAATGAGAAATAAAAAAAAACAATTGAGAGTCGTTATTTTGATTTTTTTCAGTAAAATAACATTTTTTTAAATGGAAACCCCTGTATATTATATTTTTTTCTGTTAAAGCATCAAATTTTAAACAAAAAAGCTTACAATAACTTTTCTCCTAGGTTACAAATTGTTGAAGTTATGGCCTCCAATCTGAAACAATTAAATTGTATCGACAAACTTTATTTTCAACATCAACTTATAATCTTACAAAATACAATAACAATTTTTTTTAAAGAAGATGCTCGAAAACACCACCTTGTTCTTCAATACATTTTTGGGCACGTTTTTCAACTGCTCGAACTGTCTTAAGTATGGTCCTACCATCTATCTGGGTTATCTTTTCCCTAACTGCAGTCTTTAACGCGTCAAGGTTATCGTACCTTCGCTTGTAAATTTGGTTCTTTAAGTAACCCCACAAGAAGTAATCAAGTGAGTTTAGATCTGGTGATCTGGGAGGCCACTGTATTGGGCCATTTGTTCCTATCCACTGATCATTAAAAGTAGTACTTAGAAAATGATAAGTACCTCTGGAGTTGTGGGCAGGTGCGCCATCTTGCTGAAAATGCAGATGATGTCTACTTATAAGATCCAATTCGTCTAAGAAGTTAGTCAGAATTTCTGACATAAATTCCACATATCTTTCACTAGTTAGGGTTCCCTCATAAAAGAACGGGCCAACAATTTTTGAACCAATTATACCGCACCAAACGTTGAAACTGAAACGGACTTGTGGGCCTCTTGGATGTACTAACAAAAGATTTTCTCTTGACCAATAATGGTGGTTTTTTCTATTAAACATTCCAGAATTTGAAAAATTTGATTCATCTGTCCATAAAAGGTAACGAAAGTTATTTACATTTTGGCGACAGAAGCTAAGATACCAATGGCAAAAAACAAGTCTTCTCTCTGGATCCCCTGCCAAAAGCGTTTGAACTGGTCGGTACTTATACGGAATAAATTTGTATTTTTTTAAAATCCTTTGAACAGTACCATAACTGAAATTAGAGTCCTTGAGAATATCTGCTATTGAATTCTCACGATAAGCTTCAAAATATCCAATAACTGCAATTTCCGTGGCCTCGCTTATTATGAATTCTTTTTTTGCCCTTGTTTTAGCAAAAACATTTTCGTTGCCCCTAAATTTTCGATAAAGTCTCAGAAAATATCGTTCATACGGTTGAATGCGAGCGGGATATAATTCACTGTAGTATTCTCTTGCTCTCAAGGAGGATTTTCTGCACACTAAATAGCATTCTAACATTTCACACTTTTCTTCATGGGAGAACATTTTTCTTTAAATTAATGACACAATAAAGCTTATAAACAAGTATTTACACTATTGTTTGACATTATTTGATTTTATCATTGTTTTCCAAAGCCTTCTAGTTGCGAGTATGTCCAGTTTAACAATTTGTCGCTTATCTTAATGCTGTCAAATCGCGAACGCCATGTTGTTTTCATAGCCGTCTTAATATTATAATACTGCAAATAATTAAAAATATTTATCGTTATTTTGACTTTATTTTTGACTTTAGCGGAAAAGTCATTATGAACTTTTTTGTTTAAAATTTGATGCTTTAACAGAAAAAAATATAATATACAGGGGTTTCCATTTAAAAAAATGTTATTTTACTGAAAAAAATCAAAATAACGACTCTCAATTGTTTTTTTTTATTTCTCATTTTTACCAGCGTTAAAAATGCTACTAGTTTGCTAATTCAAACAACTTTATATTTTCACTAATAACAAAGTTACTAATGGTGGACACTTAATTTGGATAAACCTGTATAGCAACCTAACATTTATTTTCCATGTAGATTCACACCCTTAAATATTCGCATAACATTAAGAAACACCCTGTATATCGTGACCAGACAGATGCACTATGTAAATCATACAAAGACAGCCCCCCGCAGAAATGACAAACCAGGACACGTTGAGACTGCGCGGAAAACTCTCGCCTATGCAATTGTGCGATGCTGCTTTTCGCATCCACGCCACGTAGAGGAAAGTCAGCGGTTTTGATGCGGCCGAGGACTCGCTCCTCGCTTAAGTGCATCTGCCGCGGCATCTCCCACGTACTTTTAAGGCAAATAAAATGTGGGATGCGCCAGAAATGATGTCGAATTCACTCGTTTAAATTCAGAAGCTGTTCTGTTTTACATTTCATGGGGGAAATATCATGCCATCTCGGAAATCAATAGTAATTTCATACGGTTTGAAGCAGATGCGTGGAAAGATATTTATTTATTTATTTTATTTATTTCCAACAGGTGAAACCGAATTACAGGAAATGCTGAAAACAGTAACAATTAAAGAGACATGGTTCTTGGACTTAAATCTATAGTATCACACATTCTAAATAAGATTTGATGATCTATAGCAGTTAATAATCGATGCACTGTAAATATCACACTATTCAGTAACACTGTTCATGACGCAGCACATAATTGGCGATTTTGTCATAACATTTGTACGGCCAGCTTGACAATAGAATGCTGTTTGTTGTCGACTCCCCAGCCTTGGAACGCGGAAACATATTTTTTCGAGTAAATTTTGACAGTCAATTTTATTGTGAATGAGGCCATACAAAAACGGCGTGTTTCGCCTTGTTGACAGTGAATCCAAATTGAAAAACTCTAATAGGGCACTATGGTCACAACCTCTTTCTGGATAAGAACCTGTGCATTTAAGGTGAAAATACTTTAAAGCTTTACGTTGAATGGCCTCAAGGATCACGACAGAATTTTGGTATATAGGAGACCAGATCAGAGTCGCATACTCCAACTTGCTCCTGACAAAAGTAAAAAATAAAGTCATAAATGTATCAACATTGGAGAAACCCTTCCAGTTTCTGATACAGAAACCAAGTAGTCGAGTGGCAGCCGACGAGATATTGAGTATATGCTCAGTAAACGTTAGCTTGCAATCAAAAATGACTCCAAGAGGTGCATCTATCTATAACCTGACCATTGATGTTATAATTATCATAAATTAAATAGTTAACCTTTCTTGTATAAGTCATAACTTTACATTTCGAAACATTCAGACTGAGACAGTTTCGTGAACAACCATGACGAAATTAGAGCTAAGTCATCTTGCAACATGACGCAACCCCCGACTGTCTTGACTGACGTGCAGATTTCAAGGTCATCCGCGAAAAACAAATGGAAACACTTCAGTTCAAAAGACAAGTCATTAATAAATATCAAAAACAATAATGGACCTAGATTTGACCCTTGAGGTACCCCGGACGTGGCCCGATAGTAACTCGACCTATGACCACCATATTCGACAAATAACCTTCTATCCCTCAAATATGAATTCATGAGCGACAGCATTGCATATGCTAGGTTTTATTTCTCGTAACTTCCGCTTGGCAAAGGTGA
Organism: Acanthoscelides obtectus; assembly: GCA_963669975.1. Taxonomy (NCBI): domain Eukaryota; kingdom Metazoa; phylum Arthropoda; class Insecta; order Coleoptera; family Chrysomelidae; genus Acanthoscelides; species Acanthoscelides obtectus. The sequence goes on from CAVLJG010000009.1 coordinate 86,087,543, forward strand.
TACTGTGTTTAATGTTTCCAAAATACGGTACTGTACCTTGACTAGAGCGTCTGTGGTCAGACGGACAAGATCAGTATGTTTAGGTGGTAGCTATTCTTCGTTTTTCCATTTCAGAGAGAAGTACGACGACTTTCTTTCACTCAAAAGTAAGTCCTTGTTCGGTGGACTCAAAGTTGATGACAGTTTTCTCGACGAGTGTCCAACTTCACGGCCACATAATGAACTTTTCAACATGCTAAGAACAAGAGCAGTTAACGATACGGCAGAAAAGGCAGTCAGTCTTCCATGGTATAATACTCGGAATTGCAAAAATTTTCATGTGCCCTTTTCTTAGTTACCTAAGTATCCCACTTTGTCCCTATTTAACAAACTTACCGTTTCCATGGTCTCAATGGTGAGAATTGTGACAAAGTGACAGAACCAATTATACTAAGTGACATATAAATCCGAACACCCAGTTTAAATGGTTTTATTTTAATAAAATTTTGTATAAGTACTTAATGAAGCATAATAAGTAAATGATAAAAATTTCAAAATGATTGCACTGCTTTAAAGCCCTTTGACCTTTAATAATGTGTGGATGCACCCGGATGTGCTACGCATTCTCCAACGCGCCTAGGCATGCTTCTGATCAGGTGGTCAATGTCCCCCTGTGGTATCTCATTCCAGGCAACCACCAACTCCCCTCGAAGTGATTCTAGAGTCTGAGGAGGACGTTGCAAATTGAGCAATCTCCTACCCATCATATCCCACACGTACTCAATTGGGGATAAGTCGGGAGATCTAGGTGGCCATGGTAACAATGTGACATCATTATGTTGAAAGAAGTCTATTGTGACTCTTGCAACATGTGGTCGGGCATTATCTTGTTGGAAAGTTGGATCTGCCAGGGTGTCAAGATAGGGTAAAAGATGGGGTTCTAGAACTTCGTGGATATAACGCTGCGCGATCCTGTTACCTCTGATAAAGATTAAAGGTGACCTGGAACCATAAGCTATAGTACCCCAAACCATAACTCCAACAGTGTGATGAACATGTCTTTCAACAAAAAACTGTGGATTCCTCCTTTCACCACGTCGCCTTCTAACCCTGGCACGACAATCGTGCATGCCTAAACAAAATCGAGACTCGTCACTAAAGACAATACTGTTCCATTCCTGATCCCAGAGTGACCGTTGTCTGCACCACTCAAGGCGATTACGTCGGTGTTCTCGAGTTAAAGGGAGGACCCAGTGTGGCCGGTATGAAAACAAGCCAAAACTTCTCATTCGTCGGCAAACACTTCGCATGCCAATAGGTCTCCCGTGTTCTGCAAACCATTCATTTGCAATGTACCTGGTAGTGGAGAAACGGTCCCTTAAGGCCAATAATCGGCGATCTTCACGGTCTGTTGTTCTACGGCGGCGTCCAGTGCTCCTTGCTCTTTGCGTACGGCCTTCTCGAAGCCATGCCTGACAACACCTAACCACAGTGTCTACACTTCTTTGCACTCTAACTGCAGTTGCCCGAAAAGAATGTCCAGCTTCCCGAAGTGCCACTATACGGCCCCTATCAAACTCACTAAGTTAACGAAATCGTACAGGTCTCCGTACTCTAGGCATCGTAACCGATCGTAAAGGATGTCAAGAACCAAAATCCGCCAACGTTGATTCTTTACTGCGGCTGAAATATTCATTTTTAGAGCGTTAGTGAATTAAAAAAATGCAGTATAAAAACCGGAATGTCCAACTGATAAGGCTGAAAACTTTTTCACTTGTCATTTACAGTAAGATAAATACATTCACCAACTTTTATTAAAATAAAACCATTTAAACTGGGTGTTCGGATTTATATGTCACTTAGTATATTAGCCACCTGAAGGTCCAAACGTGCTTAATGGGAAGATAATACTAACGCCTACATATAGTTATTTCAGCAACAATCTTTTTTTTTATGCCTTTACCCCTTTTTCATTGGCGAACACAGTACATAATCGTATTCTGCGTCTGTCGGTATCCACTGTCGGTGTCGTTTAGTTAGAAAATCACACAGTGACGTGTGCGGAGAGGCAAATCGACAACTTTTTGTAATAAATTGAAAACGTGAGCCGAATTGCGAGTGATCGACCTAAAAGGGGTGAAACACCCCTTAAACGACCAAAGCTGGTCGCACTGTCGGTCGATTTATCATCTAAGCCAGATGGCTTTTTTGTCCGATGCGGCTTACAAGTGTCGCGTTTATGTAAAGTGGTTGGCTTTCGACGTGTTTCTGCCAGGCAATAATTGAAACTGTGGTCCGGAAAGATACTCTTTCTGGTGTCTGAATAAAATAAATATCAACGTTGTTTCCAAAAATTTGGAAATTTCTATCGAGGTGTAATATACAGGGTGTCCGCAAAGTTGGGGTTTTCCTTTACACGACGTGTAGATCTTGAAAACATAAGCAATTTTTCTTAGTACCATATACACCAATGTCTTAAGGGAACATCAAAAATATCTGAATACCGTCCTGTAGCCGCGACATCCCCGAGTGGTACTAGGACACTATCTCAACCCGGCGACAAAACTGGGTCGGGGTCAGTGTGTCAGGTCAGTATGCAACCTTCAACCGACGGTTACGGTCACGCGTGTAGAGGTAATCGCGTAGACGAGAATCCCTCAACAAGCACTAGAGACGTGGGTAGAGAAGTGCAAGTATCAAAAACTAAAGTGTGGCAAACGCTGCGTGAAGAGGGGCTGTATCCGTTTCACGTCCAACGGGTACAAGCCCTTCAACCTGACGATTTTCCAGCAAGAGTGCGGTTTTGTGAGTGATTGTTGCATCAACATGACAATAATCCGGACTTTTTGAAGTGCATATTGGTGACAGACGAATCTAAGTTCACGCGTAATGGGGTGAATAACTTTCGCAACACTCATGTTTGGTCAGTAGAAAATCCGCACGCTGTCCGTCGGGCGCATTTTCAACAAACATTTTCGGTGAATGTTTGAGCTGGCATGGTGAACGGTATGCTCATTGGACCATTTATTCTCCCAAATCGATTGGACGGGATGCAATACCTAGACTTTTTACGCAACATTTTGCCTTCCTTGTTTGCCTGCGTCTGCTCGGTAGCGCATCAGCTGATTTCATTTTCTGTTGGAGCGGTATGATTTCGGGCAGAGACGTACTTAGCCCTTCTTGTCAACTGGAGAGTGAGTACTTTTTCCTTTATTTTTTTTTAATTGGTCACCCTCGTTTCACTACACATTACCTTTGTTATTTCAAGGGTAGTTGTTTCTGAAAAGGATGGTTTTATTTTAATAAAAGTTGGTGAATGTATTTACCTTACTGTAAATAACAAGTGAAAAAATTTTCAGCCTTATCAGTTGGACATTCCGGTTTTTATACTACTTTTTTTTAATTCACTAACGCTCTAAAAATGAATATTTCAGCCGCAGTAAAGAATCAACGTTGGCGGATTTTGGTTCTTGATATCCTTTACGATCGGTTACGATGCCTGGAGTACGGAGACCTGTACGATTTCGTCAACTTAGTGAGTTTGATAGGGGCCGTATAGTGGGACTTCGGGAAGCTGGACTTTCTTTTCGGGTAATTGCAGTTAGAGTGCAAAGAAGTGTAGACACTGACAACAGGCATGGCTTCGAGAAGGCCGAATGCAAAGAGCAAGGGGCACTGGACGCCGCCGTAGAGCAACAGACGATCGCCGATTATTGGCCTTAAGGGACCGTTTCTCGACTACCAGGTCCATTGCAAATGAATGGTTTGCAGAACACGGAAGACCTATTGGCATGCGAAGTGTTTACCGACGAATGAGAAGTTTTGGCTTGTTTTCATACCGGCCACACTGGGTCCTCCCTTTAACTCGAGAACACCGACGTAATCGCCTTGAGTGGTGCAGACAACGGTCACTCTGGGATCAGGAATGGAACAGTATTGTCTTTAGTGACGAGTCTCGATTTTGTTTAGGCATGCACGATGGTCGTGCCAGGGTTAGAAGGCGACGTGGTGAAAGGAGGAATCCACAGTTTTTTGTTGAAAGACATGTTCCTCACACTGTTGGAGTTATGGTTCGGGGTGCTATAGCTTATGGTTCCAGGTCACCTTTAATCTTCATCAGAAGTAACATGAACGCGCAGCGTTATATCCACGAAGTTCTAGAACCCCATCTTTTACCCTATCTTGACACCCTGGCAGATCCAACTTTCCAACAAGATAATGCCCGACCACATGTTGCAAGACTCACAATAGACTTCTTTCAACATAATGATGTCACATTGTTACCATGGCCAACAAGATCTCCCGACTTATCCCCAATTGAGCACGTGTGGGATATGATGGGTAGGAGATTGCTCAATTTGCAACGTCCTCCTCAGACTCTAGAAGCACTTCGAGAGGAGTTGGTGGTTGCCTGGAATGAGATACCACAGGACGACATTGACCGCCTGATCAGAAGCATGCCTAGGCGCATTGGAGAATGCGTAGCACATCAGGGTGCATCCACACATTATTAAAGTTCAAAGGGCTTTAAAGCAGTGCAATCATTTTGAAATTTTTATCATTCACTTATTATGCTTCATTAAATACTTATAAAAAATTTTGTTAAAATAAAACCATTTAAACTGCGTGTTCGGATTTATATGTCACTTAGTATATTAATAAAACAAGTTAAGAAAGAAATATAGCACAATATTAATTTGTCTATATACTTTTGACCATTTCTGTACATTCACCATAAACGAGGTGCATATTGGGGTATCCCTGAAAGTGTCCATCAGTCCATCTAAATAAAAATTGAAATTTGTGGAAATGAGAACCTAAATATTATCACAGGGTGTAATTTTTTCCGATTGTTTTTAACCCTATAAAGAAGTACACGACTTAGGTTTTTTATATTTTTCCGATGACTATTAAGGCTTGGCCTCTCACCCCGTTTTCATCTTGACCCAAACTTTGTTTTGAGCCTTGGTCGACACATCGTAATAATAGAGCCAAGTCTCGTCTCCTGTCACGATGCCGTTCACATATCGAGCTTGGCCCTTCTGCTCTTTCGTCAAACGAGTGCTCTTGTCGCTCGACATCAACAAAGCTTCTGGTCCGGACTTGATTCCTGCCATTGTACTGAAGAGATGTGCAGCTGAGCTTGCTCCAGTTCTTTCGCGTCTCTTCCAGATATCTTATGAATCCGGCACCTTCCCAGAAAACTGGAAATTTGCTCATGTACAGCCCATCCCAAAAAAAAGGATCTAAAACCGACCCTTACAACTACAGGCCTATAGCTCTGCTTTCTGTTATCAGTAAAGTGATGGAGAGGTGCATAAATCGCGAGCTTCTGGACTACCTCGAACGTCACAGCTTGATTAGCGACAGGCAGTACGGTTTCCGGCACCAACGATCCACAGGGGACCTCCTAGCTTACGTCACGCAACTGTGGAGTAAACTCATCCAGTCTCATGGTGAGGCTCATGTCGTTGCTCTTGAGATCACGAAAGCGTTCGATCAGCTGTGGCACGCTGCCCTCTTGAGCAAACTTCCATCCTACGGCCTCCCAGAAAAGCTTTGCAGATGGGTGGCTGACTTTATCTCTGGCCGCAAGATATCCGTCGTAATTGACGGATTCTCCTCTTCATCCCACAACGTCAACGCGGGTGTTCCCCAGGGATCGGTCTTGGCTCCGACACTGTTTCTCTTACATATCAACGACCTCCTTTCCTGCACGATCAACCCAATCCACAGCTTCGCTGATGACAGCACTCTACATGCGGGAGTTCAGAGTGACAAGCCGATCTCTGCCGCTGAGCTGGAAAAAAGAAGACTAGCGATGACTTCTTCTCTGTCAAGAGACCTGGAGGCTATCACTGCTTGGGGACGCAACAATCTTGTACAGTTCAATGCTTCCAAAACACAGTACTGTACTTTGACGAACAAAAAGCGTCCTAGCGCTCATACAGTTTCGATGGACGGTCGAGTTCTACCAAAGAGCCATTCATTTCGGCTGGTCGGAGTCCAGATCACCGAGGACCTGATCTGGCACGAACACATCTCTTCAATAGCTGCAGCTGCTGGGAAAAAGCTAGGCTATTTGTTTAGGGCTAAGAAGTACTTTTCTCCGCATGACCTTCTCACTCTATACAAGGCCCAGATAAGGCCTAGCCTCGAGTATTGCTCACACATTTGGGGTGCTGCCGCCCCGACTACATTGTCCATGCTCGATGCTGTCCAGAGGAGGGCGGTCCGACTGATCGATGACTCTTCTCTAACAGACAGTCTCGGGACTCTTTCGCACCGGCGGGCCGTCGGCGATCTAGCTCTTTTCTATCGCTACACCAACGGGCTTTGCTCCTCAGAGCTCTCTTCCATGATGCCGCCGCGCGATGTGCCTGCCAGACAGACCCGCCTGACTTCGGCGTCCCATCCTAACCGTGTCAAACTTCGTACATCCAGAACTGGCCGATACGACCGCTCCTTTGTCCCGAGGGTGTCTAGATTGTGGAACAAACTACGGGAGGAAGCTTTTCCCAGGTCTACTAACCTTAGGCAGTTCAAAAATCGTATTAACAAAATTTCTTTGGGATCATCATAGCAGCCGCGGTGTTCCGGCATTTAGGCTTCTGCCTGCGCGGCTGTTTCGATATAAAAAAAAAACTATGCGGTACCCAGAGAGAAAAAAGTTTCCTTACGCTTCAATGGTCATGCAGGATTTAATCAATTGCTGGTACGTGAAGGTGTAAGGTCTCCTCTATCTGTTGGTATGCCACTCTCCAGTCTTCGTCAAGCATTTTCTGTACAGCTGTTATTGACGTTCGAGGCCTTTCTTCCCTCTCAGCATCCTCCAGACTGAACTTGCCCCTTTGGAATTCTCTGTGCGTACTGCTGGCGGCTACTATGCGCTCATGGACATGTCCCAACATGCAGTAGCATGCAGCCTCCTGCGTCCGTTAGTCAAGTCATTTTGCACCGAACCTTGGGCAACACCGAAGTTTATGTCCGTACTGTCCGAGGAGATACCGTTTATGGAAACAAATTGCTGTCGATCCCAATCGAACTACCTAAACTGTATCCATCGAAGAAACAAAGTAAAATCAAACATATACACCCGTATTGCACGTGATCAAAAACTTAACCGTAGGAGACGCTACAGGGCCGTATCAAGCTATTGTGACTGATCTATCAAAAAATGTCGTACAAGATATGTGTTGCTGTAAATTCTATCAAAAGCATAGTAAATTATCAGGAATATACCACGCCTTTCTAATCATATTTCGACATTAGGAATCAGTGCAAAAAATTCTGTATTCACCATTTCAGCAAAATGTTACTAAAACGCACACGAAAAAAACTTGTGGACCATCTCAATTCAAATTGTTCATATTTTATTATTAACTTACATATATACCCAATAATATTTACAAATCAACCTTCTATTCACAATGCAGAGCAAATTTTTTTGAGCAAATAGAAACTACAGACGTAGTAGTAGTAGTACAAAAGTTTATTACAGACTCCATAAAGTTTTAGTTTGATTGCTATTAAAATTTACATGAGAAATAGGAAGAAGGTCAAAATGGCACTATTATGCTTTGGAACTCCTAAATTAACCCTAATTTTGTGTAATTATAAATTTGGAATTTCCACATTAATAACTAGAAACTTACACTTTGATTGCAGTCTATAATGAACTTACCTGTCTTGCCAAAAAGCCCGTTAAACTGCCAGTCTTAATGGTATCAATCGATTTATATGCTGTATTCCGAGGAGCTTGAATCATCAGAATTGTTGATGTCAATTATAAGGGGTTCACTTGGGTGTCAATGATATTGTCCATATCCCACATTTTGGTTTCAACCTTCTCTTGGACATGGTCAATACATGTTCTCCATTTTGCTGGCGTAATTCTATCGACAGCAACATCAAACAGTTTTTTAAGGTCAGAAAACTTAAAAGTGCTGTTATTTGACGCCACGTATTGCTTGATGTCGGCCCAAATCAACTCGATAGGATTCAGTTCGCAGTGATAGGGAGGCAGCCTGAGAATCGTTTTATTTTGGTTTTTGGCCATTTCGTCAACAATTTTTAAATCATATTTATACTTATGTCGCTTGACTATATTTATCAGCTCAGCTTTGACCATTGTTTGGTCGAAGTCGATCTTCTTTGAGACAAGCCACTGTTGAATGTCTGCCTTTTTGGTGGCCATTGTTGGAATTTTTTCCAATTTTCTGGAGTGGTACGGGGCATTATCCATCACAATAATTGCGTTATCATCAAGTGTCGGCAAAATTTTTTTGAACCAATTTTCAAATGAGTTACCATCCATTTCTTCGTGATAGTCTCCAGTTTTTTTGGATTCAAATGCCCACAATGCTTCAGGAACAAATCCATCTACGCTATCTTTGTGGCAAATGATCAGGCGTTTTCGCTTGCCTGAAAGTAATTAGTTATTTTACTTCTCAGCGAGCGCACTAAATGACGAAATTAAGCAACTTACTCTTTTTAGGTTAGTGTAGGATAGGGTCTTAGATTAGTTTTTGGGTGAAGGAAATACTCAGAAACTTGGATGAGATAGCAAAACTGAGTTCGGAGCTTCCAAATCATTGATTCGATCAGAAAATGAATTATCTGCATCCAAAAAAGTTCATATACTTCGAAACTTACCTGCAGGATTTTTCAATCCCGTCGAAAGGCCATCTAAAAAAGCCTGCCTTGAGGACCTCACAGATCTGTCTACCCAAACCTTTCCCTGCGTATGCCCCGCGTTCACCCATGTTTTGTCTAAATAATAAATTTTTCTTCCTTCAGCGCGGAATTGCCTAATTTTTCTAAGGTATTCTCTCCTCCAGATAACAATTTCCTCCTTTTCTATAAATAAACTATTCCTTCCTCTTTTCAAAAATCGAAAGTCTAGTTCTTTCAACAGCTTATGGAACGTAGATCTTTTAAAATTTGGCAGGTCCTCATCATCATTCACTTGCTTCAATATTTTATCTATTGTAGGTATTTCATTCCTGAAGAAAAAGTGATGTACTTTTCTTCTAATGGCACTTTTGTCAAAGTCATCTATTTTTTCGATGATTTTTTTTCTCGCTGGATATGTTTTTGGCTCAGATAGTGAGTGATTTTGTCTATATTCATTCAAGATTTTGTAAACACTTGATCGAATTTCAGCAACCTTACATACGATATTTTCTATAGCCAATCCACTATTCTCTTGCATCTGGTTCTTGTAGATATTTAGAATAATTTGTTTTTCACCTGCGCTAAGATGAAGCTTTTTAGCCCTTTTGCTGGGTGGCGTTAAGCTGATTTCAACCACTTTATCAGCTGTATCTGTGTCAGACATTTTAGACTAATATTAAATTTCCGCAAGAAAAATCAAGTCAAGACGTGCATAAAACGTTCGCGCTCATAAACGGGTATCCGTAACTGATTACAATCCTGTGCGTGGTGACGAACCATCAACGTGACGCTGAGAGTTCCCTCTACTATGCAGCGTTGCCAGGCTTAATGTCACAATGATCATGTTTTATTGGGATAATTGTCAGAAATCGCCGAATGTTGAACAGAAACATTACAAGAAGTCTAACCTTGAAATGTGAGGCTACAAATCGATATTCTTATAGGGGGGAAGGGTAAGGAGCTGTTATGGTTCCTATTGACCTTGGTGAAAGTTGGAAACGGTAATATCATATATGGCATACATTCGGTTGAAGGTGTGGGCACGGAAAATAGATTGCGGATAGGATTTTAATAGATAAATCTGCACAAAACAACACAAAAGGAGATTTTTGTATTTCCCTGAAGAATATCTCAAGGTTATTTCAGATGTACTCATCGAAACTTTATGGAAGGATTATCGAAACCTTATTTTCAATTGCGATAGGGCCACATACCTCGACATCGCATTAATGTGAAAAATAAGACAATAGAAAAAAATTCCCTCACTGATGCTATCTCTTAGGAAAAATTTAACTATAAAGATTGCACAAAAATTTTCTTCACCTTTTTGAGCTTGTTTTCGCATCTCCGTATATGCCGTTCATAATTTGCTGCAGATCAAATTGGAATATACCTTTGTGATGCCATTTATTGTTATATAATGTCCTTTACAACAGTTATTGCACGTATTGCACCAACAGATTGATTTGTGATCCATGGGAATGTGATCAACCACTCTGGCGAAAACTCGCCGAGCGTGGCAACCGTGCGACTTTGTCTGGAGGCTCGTCGCTACAAGCCAATCAGGAAGAGGCCGACAGAGCGCCATGGCTACCGATCACGCGTTGATCACGAATCAACCACTGTTTACGATTACTTTGTAGCTTCGTTAGATACACTTTACATCTACTGTAGAGATTACGCTTCTCGCTCTTTTTACAACGGTAGAGCGCGCAAACTTAGAGGCTCATTATAGAATCAGAACTTTCTGCCGTCGGTCTGTGACTGGCCCATCTGTCCCCGAATTTAACATTCGGCTTACATCGAGCACAATTGCCGCTGACGCCCGCAAAAACCCTTTATCTCCCTTTCTGGGGCCGTCGGGAGGTCTGCCCCCGAAAGATGTCCCGCGGTATCGATCTCTGTTTTGTAGTTGTACGGAGTACGGTGTCTCCGTTTTGCATATATTCTCTCCGCCGAGGAAATTTTCCGGAGGATCCCACGCACTTGGCGGCAAAAGGTCTGCCGTTCGAGGAATATAAATGCGGGTATACCGCGCGATGAGGAACGCCAAGAAGTTATACTCGTTTTAGCAGCAAGACGGTGAGGTACATCGCAAAAACGGGAGCTATACGGGGTAAGGCGACTGCCAATTATGTGGTTTGAGAACTAACAGACCTAAGTATCTGCAGGTTGGTAGCCACAAATGGCGCTCAACCAGATGCGGCATTGGAGCTACGCAGGGCTCAATACTTGGATCTGTGCTATACAGGGTGTTCCTTAATGATATGCGAATATTTAAGGGTGTGAATCAACAAAAATTAATGTTAGTGTCCTTAGAAACTATGGTCCAAAAATGATGTTTTCGGTAAAATACCGAAAAATCCGGTTCAAGTCCATGCACAGACAATCTGAAATTTGCAATATAAATTTATATTCTAAATTCTATGCATATCCGTTCATATTCGTCAATATTTCATTTGAAGCTTTTATTTGTCATAAGATTTTAGGAAAATGTAAGATAGTAAAGGCAACACCGCACCCTGCAGCACAGTTGACAAGAACGACAAGCTGTCAAGATTAGGGATGTTTAGATCCACAAAGTATATTGGATAGCTCTTTCTGTACTGTTCTATGCTCGTATTGACGTAATTATAATAATTCTGTGGTGTCTCGTGTTCCACGACGATTTATGGTCAAAGCCAGGCGGTGAATCATCTGTTGTTTTTGAGTTGACGAATTTGCGGTAGAGATTTGTTTTGGTGTCCGTCTTCGGGTGTGTTTTTCTGGCTTGGACTTGTTTTTTGTGCGATTAATTGAGGATGGCCATGCCTAGAGCAAAAAAAACGAGAGCCGCGCTGGTATCAACTCCTGACCGTGGTGAAGAGGTACCTGCAGAAGGCACCTGAACGCAATCGGACATCGCCAGAGGAGCGCCTAATGATGACGTCGTGTACACGTTAAGTCTGCACGAACCCCTAAATATGTGGTTTTAATGAATGTACCATCACCGATGGAGCGACTGATTATACACTGAAATTAAAAAAAAACTGCAACTGCAATTGTATGTATGAATGTTGAAACTGTTTAACAGTTTCGGACCAGTGGATTTAAAATATCGTTGAGGAACTGGAAAGAAGTGTATGAATGTGTTGAAATGCAACACCTAACAAAAAATTTAGTGAAAAGGCATTTGGAAGTGCAAGTTTGCAAATATAGGATAAACTATAAGCACACAGTAGGTGATATAATCACATATGGATTACAAAAGTTGCAGTAAACATGGAAAAACCTTCAGCTAATCTGAAAAAATAGATTTTACTCAGACATCAAGCATTTTTTAAAATTTCGGCTCAGTTTTACATAATTTCATAATATTTAATAAACTGAAAAGATTTCAATGGCAAGCTGTCACTTCATATTTTACAGTGTTTTTTTTAATACTTTGATGCTATTTGCTGCCAAAAATTTGACGAAGAGATCTTGAGGCTGATTGGGTATATTTAACGGACTGTTTGGTACTCGTACCCTATTGGTGCAGAATAATGGTTTGTTAAATTGTGAAATCCACCCTTAGAGTATTTTGTAAAAGTCAAATATCAGAACGCCTAACAAATCAATTGTGTTGCAAGTTTCATTCAAATAAACTATCCGTTCTTAAGACATCTTAAAAAATGTGTTTTAAAAAATCGGACGAAACAATTCACTTTGAGTCTAAAGTCACGTGGTACTCTTATATCCACGGAAGATTGGGACACCCTGTATAAACAACTGCACAAACACCCTGTATGGCGTCAAGGAATGGCACCGAAGCTGCAGAGGTCTATACTAGAGGCGCATAAATTAGACTTTTATAAGAATTAAGTTTTCTCATCTGGCGCGTCCCACTTTTCTCAAGTGTATGCCCAAGAAGACTGTCTCGGTAGCCCCGAAATCCGCAATTACCCAGAAACCTTTCGCGCAGTGGTGCTGCATTGCCGTCTCGTCGTATTTTCATATCTAATATCGCCGCTGCCGCTGAAGTTACTCCCGGAGGTTCATGTTGCACAGTGCTGATGCTGCTGTATATTCACATTCGGCTTAATTGTTTCTCCTACTTCCGATTCCAAGATGTATTTCCTTTTACACAAACGCAATCCGCTTGAAAAGTTGGTCAAAAATCATTTCGAATCATAATCACAATATATAACATAAAAACAAGTTGAAAACATTATTTTCCTGGTGTAGCACTTCCAACGTCACTGAGTATACGAGGGTGTACCCAAAAAAACCCGGATTATTCTTTAAAAGCTCTTTATTTTCAACTTTTTCACAAAGTAACCATATCAGCTTCAGTTCAGCAGTTTTGAAGATTTATTGATTTAAAGCTTAAAGTAGACTTTAATAGGTACATAAGATTGTACTACTCTTAGAAAAAATTTGACTAAAAGAATTCACTTAATAAGTAAATGCTTTTCTTCACTACCCCGAGCGACATAAGATCAGTAACGTGCATCGAAAACAAAATCGACGGGTCTGAGCGTTTTTAAAAAAAACTGAGCTGCCAGAAAATGCGTCTGTTTCGTTTTCGATGCGCCACCCTGTATACGATTCATAGTTATTGTCGAAATAACCAGTTAAAAGGAAGACTTTTCTTTGGGATATCGACAAATTATACGCTAAGCGTACCCTTTTGACTTAAAATACTCAACCAAGCTTTCGACATGCCATGCTGCCATCATCAGGAGCTAAAAACAATTGATTAGAAATCTTTTTACTTACTCCATCAGACAGAATGGTACTAGTATTTATTTATCTTCTATATACGAGTATAAAAAAAGAATCTTTAATCCAACACCTATTGACAGTTAGCTATGTGAGAGTTTTTGGACTTACATTTCTTTACCGTCCGTACTTTGCGATGGCCCCTTCAAAAGAAACTGCACTGTTGCCTAATCGTTATCTTTGTCAGTTAACTCTATGCTTTCCAAATACAAGTTGCCTAATTGCGCCAAGAGCCAACAAAAGACGTTCAAGCCCTCAACGTCCCTGGCCTATGAAGATGTGCAGATGAGGTCTGAAACTGCGATACCCTTGCAACGTTCAGCGCGAGAGAGATAGCGACACGATCCGGCCATAAATTCATATACATATGCGGGCGAAACATCATCCAAAAACCGCACAGCTAGTCCGTAGACTGTGTTCTGCGCCTGATCCGCAACATCTCCGGCTGCAAAAAGAACGTCGACGAAGCCGCAGTTCATGTTGCGCGCTCTGGAACTTGCTACTGCTATCCGTGTCCGAAACACTAGAAGGGTAATTGAAAACGAAACTTTGCTCGTGGACCGAAGTCATTTTGTATGGTAAAGGGCAGGAGATTGCCATGGCCGGGTTTGATGGCGCTGTTGCTCGCGATACTTGTTCGTTATTTATGAAGCTTAGCGATGCAGTAGCCGGTTTATGAGATCGATGCAGTCAGCTGACATGTCTATCAATGCCCGTTATATGGGTCATTCGAAAATCCCTTGCAGAAAAAAAATATTAGAAACTTTTCATATCATTATGGGATCACTCGTTAAAGGACACGTCATTTTCAGTATATTTCCAGTATTGAAATAGTTCCATCAATGCAGTCTGGATTCAGGGAAAAGCATAGTACAACAACTGCTCTAGTCAATGTCACTGATGATGTTATAACAGGCCTTGATCAAGGAAATATCGCTTGTTTAGTTCTGCTGGATTACACAAAAGCTTTCGACATGATAGACCCTAAAATTCTGCTACTTAAGCTGTCTTACTATGGTTTTACTGATGCTGCAGTCAATTTGATAAGCTGCTATTTGTCAAATAGAAATCAAAAGGTCTTAACAGCTTCGAAAATGTCACAGTCAACTGCTATAAGTTTTGGTGTTCCTCAAGGTTGCAAAAGCTTCACTTTTGACACTCACACATAAGGCCTTAGCTACCAAACAACCACAATATTTGCATAATAAGTTAACACGATGTAGTGACATAAATCAACTGAATACAAGGTATAGGAATATGTTAGTGATACCCTTACATTCTAAGGCTGTCTACAAAATATCATTCAGCTACAATGCTATTAAATTATATAATGATCTGCCTGTTACATTCCAAAACTATACGTTATTTAATTTTAAAAAGAGGCTTAAACTAAAACTACAAGTCGATGTCTGATGATGAGTACAAAATGCTAGAAATATGGACTATTCTTGTAATTGTTTTGTGTTGTTAATTATTTAGTAATTATTGAGCATTATGGATACATTTTTGTTGGTGGTATGTTTTATTATATATATATACAGGGTGTCCGCAAAGTTTCCTTTTTCGACGTATAGATCTTGAAAACATAAGCAATTTTTCTTAGTACCATATTATACACCAATGTCTTAAGGGAACCGAGATAAAGGGCTCTGAAACATGAAAAATATCTGAATACCGTCCTGTAGCCGCGACCCGCGACATCACCGAGTGGAACAAGGTCACTGCCTCAACCCGACGACAGAACTGGGTCGGGGTCAGTGTGTCAGGTCAGTATGCAACCTTCAACCGACGGTTACGGTTACGCGTGTAGAGGTAATCGCGTAGACGAGAATCCCTCAACAAGAGACGTGGCTAGAGAAGTGCGTAATGGGGTGAATAACTTTCGCAACACTCATGTTTGGTCAGTAGAAAATCCGCACGTTGTCCGTTGGGCACATTTTCAACAAACATTTTCAGCATCAGCTGATTTCATTTTCTGTTGGAGCGGTATGATTTCGGGCAGAGACGTACTTAGCCCTTCTCGTCAACTGGAGAGTGAGTACTTTTTCCTTTATTTTTTTTTACTTGGTCGCCCTCGTTTCACTACACATTACCTTTGTTATTTCAAGGGTAGTTGTTTCTGAAAAGGAAAACCCCAACTATGCGGACACCCTGTATATATATATATATTTTTTTGTTAAGGTTAAGGTTAAGAAAAAGGCTAATCTTAGCGACACTTCGCCTTTTTGTACTTTTACTTAGGTACGAAATAAAGCCCATTTATTATTATTATTATTATTTAATAACTTTTTAAACATCTAACGCCTTCAATATTGATTAATCACCCATTTTGTCATGTAACAGGGTAGTCATGCATGGTATCAGAGTTGTTTTTCATACAAAAAAGATGTGTCCCAGACCCCATTTTATCAATCTATATGGATCTCTTTGTTTAAATGTTATAGTAGTTAAGCAATTTCCACATTTTCAACAACATGTTCCATACCTAGTAAGTATAATTTATTGATCTACTTATGATTACTTAAAATGTTGTCCCGCTTTATTTCAAATATACTAAGTGACATATAAATCCGAACACCCAGTTTAAATGGTTTTATTTTAATAAAAGTTGGTGAATGTATTTATCTTACTGTAAATAACAAGTGAAAAAATTTTCGATGGTTTCATGACGATATGTCGATATCGAGAGGAATCATAAACATCCGTAACCGTATACCCCGAGTCTGGAAACGCTATAAAAATAAAAATGAATACACAAAGCCTACTTACCTATTTCAGACAAAAACAAAAACAACTGCCACATAACGATTGTCATCTTGACATCATTCTGCAATCTGTCAAAGTAGTGATGGGCGTGCCTGCATGCGCCCATCGATACTCGATAACATATTTTTCTTTCTACTATCTAAAATAAGGAGTTATTGAAGGCCTAAAATAGCCAGGCGCTAATAATTCCTGGCCGTATTTGAATATCTAAGTAGGCACAGTAAAACAAAAATAAGACTTGGAGTTAATAAAGTTTATTTCGACAGTTGGCAGAGTTTGCTCCACTGGGACGAAGTGTTGACGAATCCCACAGAATTATGTGTCATTTGTCGATATGGTTAGTTTTAAAATATCAGGAGATAATCAGCTGTTATTCAAATCAGTGTATATGTTTTGTGATTCAAATAACGTCTAATATAAATATAACCCAGAATATGTACTCAGTGAAAAAATAAAAATATTGAAAATTTTTAGTTTTTCTGCAGGTTTTAGGTTTAGGTAGCTCTACGACATATATTTGGGTGTTTCTTAATCGCTGTGAATATAGTGTGGATGTTTGTTAAGTTCCTGAACAACGAAAAATCTTCAACTTTATGGATGTATGGATATTAAAAAACCAGAATGATTTTGTGGGAATATCAATCTAAGGTGCCATAGTGGTTCTGATGAACGGCAAGTAAATGAATGAATGTTTGGAAACGAGCAATATCTTTTGGTAGATCCTATCATCAAGTAGGTGCTTAATGGCTATCTGCAAGAGGTTTATAGGAAAAAACACCCAATAGATGATCTTGAATCAGTAAAATCGCATATCCAATTGAAGAAAATAATATAAACATGAATAAAAAATCAACAATGGTAATTGAATCATGAATTTTATTCAAAAATCAAACATTTGTTTAAATTTTGACTGAATTACATGTAATTTCTTAATATTCAATAAGCTGATGATGTTTCAATGACAAGATGTCATCTCATACTTTGACAGTATTTTGTTTTCAACATTTCATAGCTATTGGATGCTAACATTTGTTGATTGGAACTTGAAGCTCATTCGCTGTATTTGACACCCTATAGGTGGAGAATAACGGACTGTTGTTGGTCAAATTGGCCCTTAAACTTCTAAAGGAATTACTGCGTCCCTTTTTGACATCACGGCCATGATAATGAAACTTGTATCTTCTTGGAGAACACGTCTATAAATAATTTCGCCTATAAAAAGAGCAAGCAGTCCCTTAGATGCAAGTTGTAATCTCCCAAGCAAATCTCTAATCTGGGTCGTAAAATCCAGTCAGTATCCGAAGCTCGGTTAATAGAATCTCATCCTCCCTCCGGGCCTGTCGTTTTAACATCCAGATTATATCTAGTCGTACGTCAGACTGCACAAAAACACCTCGTCCCTTTTGGAAGACGTTTACTAATTCAGCAGGCCGTTCTAAACTAGTCGTGTCGGATGACAGTTAACAGCTTCCTGCATCAGTTCTCAAAGTGTATTACACCAAGCGCTGGATATAATTGTGTGTGCAAAATGAGAGGTCCGCACTTTGATATTTTTAAATTTAAGAATCATTAGATTCTTTTGAGTTATACAGGGTGTCCGCAAAGTTGGGGTTTTCCTTTACACGACGTGTAGATCTTGAAAACATAAGCAATTTTTCTTAGTACCATATACACCAATGTCTTAAGGGAACCGAGATAAAGGGCTCTGCAACATCAAAAATATCTGAATACCGTCCTGTAGCTGCGACTCGCGATATCCCCGAGTGGTACTAGGACACTAACTCAACCCGACGACAGAACTGGGTCAGTGTGTCAGGTCAGTATGCAACCTTCAACCTTGCTTGAAGAGGGGCTGTATCCGTTTCACGTCCAACGTGTACAAGCCCTTCAACCTGACGATTTTCCAGCAAGCATGCGGTTTTGTGAGTGGTTGTTGCATCAACATGACAATAATTCGGACTTTTTGAAGTGCATATTGGTGACAGACGAATCTACGTTCACGCGTGATAGGGTGAATAACTTTCGCAACACTCAGGTTTGGTCAGTAGAAAATCCGTACGCTGTCCGTCGGGCACATTTTCAACAAACATTTTCGGTGAATGTTTGGGCTGGCATGGTGAACGGTATGCTCATTGGACCATTTATTCTCCCACATCGATTGGACGGGATGCAATACCTAGACTTTTTACGCAACATTTTGCCTTCCTTGTTAGAAGATGTGCCATTAAGTGTAAGACAATCAATGTGGTTTCTGCACGATGGTCATATTTGTTACCTCTGTTCGTGGTCTTCACCAGATTTCATTTTCTGTTGGAGCGGTATGATTTCGGGCAGAGACGTACTTAGCCAACGTCAACTGGAGAGTGAGTACTTTTTCCTTTTTTCGTTTTCGATGCGCCACCCTGTATATTAGTCTGACAATCCGTATTTAAAGACAGATTAAGTTTGTGCCTAGTTTAGACTAACGAACAAGCTTTAAAACAAATTAACCTTGAAATATATTTCGGCGTCTTGTTGGAGATGCTTTCAGTTTTTCTTAGATACCTGGCAACCTCAAAAATAATGACTTTTAGCCGAGTTTTTGATCATTGAAGATGAGCATTTTTAGAGGTTTTCAGACATCAAATGGCAGTGCCACCTCAGTTATCGTTCCTCTATAGTCTTTATTTTTGCTAGAGCTGTTTCGTGCTTGATTCGTTTTTTACGATGGCAACCTTCAGTGAGCAACGTGCAGGTGTGAAATTTTACTTTCTAATTGGTAAAAATGCTGCTGAAACTGTTTCAATGTCGAATGTAGCTTACAAGGATGATGCTATGGGAAAAGCTCACGTGTACGAGTGGTTTGCTAGCTTTAAAAATGGCGACATGTCAATTGATGACAAACCTCGCTCCAACTGCCCGAATCGACGAAAATGTTGAAAAAATTCATGAGCTTGTGCTTGCAGAAGTGTATTAGTTGTAGTGGACAGTATTTTGAAGAAGATAAGATTACTTTGTGAAAAACTTGAAAATAAATAGCTTTTAAAAAATAATTCCTTTTTTTTATACCCCCTCGTAGTTAAACGACTAACATCTAACTTTAGACAAAAATTACTTTCTTGTTCAGCATGACCCTGTATGTAGTCACCTGGAATGTAAATCAGAGGTGGATTTCACGAAGGAATCGTACAAATTTCGGGCGAGGGGGAGTGAATGCATTTCAAGAAATGTAATGCGGAAAATACCACACCTGCTTCATGCAAATTTCCGGTTTCCCTCCTGGTCCCGCATATTGTGGGATCTCTGCAAAGTCAACAGATTTCGCTCGACCTCTGCTGACAAAGTGTGTTAGCCACCGTACCCACGATTTCAGAGGCGTACTTGCCGCTTCACTAAAGTGCCGCAGTCTACTGTTTGCCGATGATATGAAAATCTACACCAAAATTAGAAATTTAGAGAACATATACAGGGTGTCGCAGAAGTCTACGTCAAGCCGAAACCGAAACCAAAGTCATAACAGCTATCAGAAAAATATTTAAAAAAAATTTATGTATGTGGTTTGAAAATTAAAGGTCTTTGAATAAGATATAGAAATTTCACACCCTACGGCAGTCTGTCAACTCCTGTTACTACAAATATTAACTATTTTGGATTTTATTTTTACAATGCAATGATGAATAATGCATCTTCAAACTGGTGTCTCAACCTTACTGCCAACTTTTCTCGTTCAGGAAAAATTGTCACTTATTTCCCAACCAAGTATTCCAAAGTAAAACTTCGTTCAACTTTAACTGGCTGTACTGGAAAAAAATGTACTACGAGAGTTTGGCAAGAAACCTTAAAAGTTGGCGCATTTAATAAGGATTCCAAAATGGTAACAGTTAGAAGATTACTCGTTAACTTATGCACAATTTTTATTTGAAGAAAAACTGATGAAAATTTTTCAAAATTTCCTAATTAAACAGCGATTATGAAAACGCACAAGGACCCTTAAGGATAACTGTTTGCACAACAGTGGGCGTCAAAATGCTGCTGATGATGATTTACCTTTACAGCAAATGCTCAAACAGTTTTCCTTCAGCCGCAATACACGCTCGACATCTTCTTAAAAAAGATCGGGTTATTAAACGAGCGAATCCACGGTTATTAACAAACTCAGCTACTTCCAATAGTCTTTGTCGTAGCTCACCTACATTTTGAATCGGCTTGAAATACACTTTTTCTTTTACAGTTCACCAGTAAAAAAAATCTAACGGATTAAAATCTGGTGACCGGGCTGGACACGGTATTGTACCAGACCGCCCTATCCATCTGCCTGGAAAGTTTTGATCGAGATACTCTCTCACAGAGAGTGCATAGTGCGCTGGGCAGCCATCATGCTGAAACCAAATGTCCCTGTAAATACTCAGTGGCACGTCCTCCAATAAATTTTCTAAATGATTTTGCAAAAAATCTAATTAAACCTCAGCAGTCAAAGTCTCTGGGAGCTCAAACGGACCGATTATTTTACCATTTAAAATTCCTGTCCAATGGTTTATCTTGAAGCGACATTGAGATTTATCTTTTCTCATCAAATGTGGGTTTGCTACGTGCCACTCGTGTAAGTTATGCAGGTTCATGAACCCATCCTTCTCAAATGTGGTCTCATCTGACCATAAAATTTTTTCAAAGAACGGCGGATCTTCCCTGTGTCTTTCTAACATTGTGCGACAAAAAGCAACTCGGGGCTCATAATCCCGGGCAGAAGAGCTTGAACACGCTGTACGTGGTATGGATGGAGCACGTTTTTTTGCAAGATTCTATGGGCTGTACTTTTGGGCACACCTGTTTTTAGTTCTATTGCACGCACTGAAGTACTCGGGTCTTCTTCGACAGCTCCTAGCACCACGTCTTCGTAAGGAAGGAAAGATCTTCCATCACCGTGTGATTGGTTTGGTAGTTGGCCCTCTGAGAACAGTAAGTGGTGCACATTTGTGAACACTCTCACAGTAAAGTCTCGCTGCAGCACTAGCGTTGCATCTGCATTCCCCATATATGAGGTGCATGTTAGCATATTCTTGTACGGTGTACACGGACATAGCGGCACTGCACAATCACACTATCAAAGATAGTCTAAGGAAAGCAAATGTTGTTTTGAAGAGCAATTAAACAGTCCAAATCCAAATCACAAGCGATCAACAGTCCAGTTCACGAATCCAAAATTAGTAACAGTACGAAATCAACAAGCACGAACATGTAAAGATGCGCAGTAAACGAAGGAGTACTGATCGGTATCAAAGTGTGCAATAGTAAGTAAGTGATGTGCTTCATCCATACCACACACAGCGTGTTCAACCTCTCCTGCCCCGGGATTATGAGCCCCGAGTTGCTTTTTGTCGCACAATGTTAGAAAGATCCACAGTTTTTTGAAAAAAATTTATGGTCGGATGAGACCACATTTAAGAAAGATGGGTACATGAACCTGCATAACTTACACGAGTGGCACGTAGCAAATCCACATTTGATGAGAGAAGATAAATCTCAATATCGCTTCAAGATAAACCATTGGACAGGAATTTTAAATGGTAAAATAATCGGTCCGTTTGAGTTCCCAGAGACTTTGACTGCTGAAGTTTATTTGGATTTTTTGAAAAATCATGTACAACATTTATTGGTGGACGTGCCACTCAGTATTTACAGGGACATGTGGTTTCAGCATGATGGCTGCCCAGCGCACTATGCACTCTCAGTGAGAGAGTATCTCGATCAAAACTTTCCAGGCAGATGGATAGGGCGGTCTGGTACAATACCGTGGCCAGCCCGGTCACCAGATTTGAACCCGTTAGATTTTTTTTACTGGGGAACTGTAAAAGAAAAATTGTATTTCTAGCGATTCAAAATGTAGCTGAGCTACGGCAAAGACTATTGGAAGCAGCTGAGTTTGTTAATAACCGTGGATTCGCTCGTTTAATAACCCGATCTTTTTTAAGATGTCGAGCGTGTATTGCGGCTGAAGGAAAACAGTTTGAGTATTTGCTGTAAAGGTAAATCATCATCAGCAGCATTTTGACGCCCACTGTTGTGCAAACAGTTATCCTTAAGGGTCCTTGTGCGTTTTCATAATCGCTATTTAATTAGGAAATTTTGAAAAATTTTCATCAGTTTGTCTTCAAATAAAAATTGTGCATAAGTTAACGAGTAATCTTCTAAGTGTTATACCATTTTGGAATCTTTATTAAATGCACCAACTTTTAAGGTTACTTGCCAAACTCTCGTAGTACATTTTTTTCCAGTACAGCCAGTTAAAGTTGAGCAAAGTTTTACTTTGGAATACTTGGTTGGGAAATAAGTGGCAATTTTTCCTGAACGAGAAAAGTTGGCAGTAAGGTTGAGACACCAGTTTGAAGATGCATTATTCATCATTACATTGTAAAAATAAAATCCAAAAAAAGTTAATATTTGCAGTAACAGGAGCTGACAAACTGCCGTAGGGTGTGAAATTTCTATATCTTTTTCAAAGACCTATAATTTTCAAAACACATACATAAATTTTTTTTAAATATTTTTATGATAGCTGTTATGACTTTGCCTATCACCCGGTTTCGGCTTGACGTCGACTTCTGGGACACCCTGTATAACCGTGGTTGCAATGTACTTTAGCGGTAAAAGCACCTAACCAGGATGTATGTTGTTTAAAGGCAATGAAGGCTTACGAAAAAATTTCAAAAGCAGATTAACAAAAGTTCCGCCAACATTTAAGAAATTTTCGCTAAGCTCGTTTAACACAAATCATTACACCTCATAATATGGATTCCTAACATATCCATGTTTCGATCTTGTGTGAATCAAGTATTTTAATAATGCTGATATTGTCAAAACTCCTACATATCCTTATCAAAAACCCATTCCTTCATTGCTTCAGTTACAGTTTTTTCAATATGCTTGGAAAAAGATAGCCTACAATAGAAAACCCAAATCCCTATGAATGAATGAATCTTGAAATTAGAGGCATTGCGGCCACCATAAGGAGCCAGTGCATAGGCCGCTTAAGCGCACCTCTACAATCGTTAGATCACAAGCCTCGCCCTTTTAGCGAACTTGAGAATCGCCTTGAGTCCAATCTCCTTGACGCCTTGAGGGTCCAACGTAATGAACCCCAGTATAGTCTGCCTATAGTAGCTCAGAGTTTCACAGCGACACAAAACGTGCGCCGAGGTCTCTTCCTCTACCCCGCAGCGTTCACACAAGGGATCCTCAGCCACCCCCATCACGTGCAGGTGACGCCTTGACGTGTTATGGCCAGACAACAGTCCCACCAGCAACCTTAGCTTAGAGATAGGCAGAAGCGTCCATCCTTAGCACTGGGCCCTTCAATGAGTTCCCGTGCCCGGCGGAGATGTCTGGAGATACTTCTCCATTTCTGAGATTGTTGTCTTGCAACCCACATCTCCATTTTCCTCCTAGCTTTATGCGCGGCCACTCCTAGAGCTGGCTCAGGAGCTTGCTGGCTGATCCTGTCTTCACCAGAGTGTCCGCCGTGCTTTCCTTGCAGCCTGGCTGTCGGATAAGATTGTTATTCTTCTCCTAGGCCCACCCTCCTCCAGAATGTCAGATACACAAGCCAGAATCGCAAAGATTTCCGCCTGGAAAATGGTGGTGTATCTACCGAGAGGCAGAGATAGCCTAGTTCTGGGCCCAGAGACCCCAGCACCTGAGCGCTCTTCGGTGACCGAGCCGTCCGTGTACCAGACCTGCCCGCTCACTCCGGCTACCGGCGTCCCACTCCTCCCTCGTTGGATACTCCACAATAAACTTGCGGTTGAAGCGATATTTAGGGGTAATACGATCACCCCTGCTTAGAAGGACGGGGTCCTCCCTTTGGCAGTATGCCCGTTGACAGGATTCAAGAAAGACCAGCTGCCCTGACTCCACAGTCGATGAGCGACTACTCTCGCTTCACCGCGGATCACCGGATCCAACGGTGGGAGGTCCAACAGAGCTTCCATTGCACTCAATCCCTAACATCTGTATATTATATCTAAAGTCTATGAATTCTTTCTTCTTTGTGAAAGTCACCACCTTTCTCTTATCTACATTTAGTGTTCATTTATAGTCGTTACACCAGTTCTGAGTCAAGTGAAGACGCCTCTGTCAAGCAATCAGTGATGCCATACTTTTCTCCTGTTAAAGCACCCAATAATTCATTTTTTGCATGGGTGGTTAACTGTAAGAGTAGCAGACTTGTTTCTATGTATGCAATTGTACAGCTTGAATAGAGACGATTATTATTATTATCATTTATAAAAATTAGAAATAGTAACGGTCCAAAGTTTGATCCCTGTGGACCTCCGTATGAGTAAATCTTATTATGCCGTCTCTGAGTGTGTCAATCTATGATTTATTTTCTATTTGTTTCATAAATATATTTATTTTGTGCTGTTTTATTGAAAGACCTTTCAAATAAGGTATCGCTCGACCCCCCTTTCGATTTAAGAATTTAGGGTTGGTGTCACCCTTGCCAAACTTGTGTCCCCGTCGAAAACAAAATCGACGGGTCTGAGCGTTTTTCCAAAAAAAAACTGAGCTGCCAGTAAATGCGTCTGTTTCGTTTTCGATGCGCCACCCTGTACACGGACTACTCAATTTCTGCTTTCGACACAACGATTGGGCTGTAACACTGAGCCACTAAAATGATGACTATTCGATAGGAACAGATTTCTTTTTAGTTGAAACAGCGTAAAGCTCTCCTACAACTGCAATTGCCTGCGATAAATCCGGCGATAAAGGAAATGAATGAGATCGCGTCGCGTTCCCAGATGTATTTCCATTTTTAATGTAGTTAGCTTCCGAACTAACTTCTCGCCAAGCATATTTGAGAAACGACCTGCTTAAAAACTTATACCTACAGTTAGGTGAAATATAACAGCTATGGCTTAATTTTGGAATTCATCACGATAATAATAATAATTTATTCATCCTGTGGATCACAAAGTAATATAGGATGAGTCGCAATGTAATGATTGTATGAGATATCAGCCGTTCCTACTGATACGCCAGGAATACTGCCGACGATGCTACTAGTTTCCCAGAAGACCTAGAGTTTACTTTATTCTTCTTAACACATTTTATAGTCAGTCACATTTGAGCCTTTGTACTGTTAACATCATCATAACATTGTAATAATTTTGTAAAAGTACATTTTTCAGTTTTGTATTTTCGAAAATAAACACTTTTAAAAAGCGACCTCGAGGAATCGATCTTATAACTTATGTATACTAAGTGACATATAAATACGAACACCCAGTTTAAATGGTTTTATTTTAATAAAAGTTGGTGAATGTACTTATCTTACTGTAAATAACAAGTGAATTAATTTTCAGCCTTATCAGTTGAACATTCCGGTTTTTATACTGCATTTTTTAATTCACTAACGCTCTAAAAATGAATATTTCAGCCGCAGTAAAGAATCAACGTTGGTGGATTTTGGTTCTTGACATCCTTTACGATCGGTTACGATGCCTAGAGTACGGAGACCTGTACGATTTCTTCAACTTAGTGAGTTTGATAGGGGCCGTATAGTGGAACTTCGGGAAGCTGGACTTTCTTTTCGGGCAATTGCAGTTAGAGTGCAAAGAAGTTTAGACACTGTGATTAGGTGTTGTCAGGCATGGCTTCGAGGAGGCCGTACGCAAAGAGCAAGGGGCACTGGACGCCGCCGTAGAACAACAGACCGTGAAGATCGCCGCCTAAGATTATTGGCCTTCAGGGACCGTTTCTCCACTACCAGGTCCATTGCAAATGAATGGTTTGCAGAACACGGAAGACCTATTGGCATGCGAAGTGTTTACCGACGAATGAGAAGTTTTGGCTTGTTTTCATACCGGCCACACTGGGTCCTCCCTTTAACTCGAGACGTAATCACCTTGAGTGGTGCAGACAACGGTCACTCTGGTATCAGGAATGGAACAGTATATATAAAAAAAAAAAAAAAAAAAAAAAAGGGACGAGTCTCGATTTTGTTTAGGCATGCACGATGGTCGTGCCAGGGTTAGAAGGCGACGTGGTGAAAGGAGGAATCCACAGTTTTTTATTGAAAGACATGTTCATCACACTGTTGGAGTTATGGTTTGGGGTGCTATAGCTTATGGTTCCAGGTCACCTTTAATCTTCATCAGAGGTAACATGAACGCGCAGCGTTATATCCACGAAGTTCTAGAACCCCATCTTTTACCCTATCTTGACACCCTGGCAGATCCAACTTTCCAACAAGATAATGCCCGACCACATGTTGCAAGAGTCACAATAGACTTCTTTCAACATAATGATGTCACATTGTTACCATGGCCACCAAGATCTCCCGACTTATCCCCAATTGAGCACGTGTGGGATATGATGGGTAGGAGATTGCTCAATTTGCAACGTCCTCCTCAGACTCTAGAAGCACTTCGAGAGGAGTTGGTGGTTGCCTGGAATGAGATACCACAGGAGGACATTGACCACCTGATCAGAAGCATGCCTAGGCGCGTTGGAGAATGCGTAGCACATCAGGGTGCACCCACACATTATTAAAGGTCAAAGGGCTTCAAAGCAGTGCAATCATTTTGAAATTTTTATCATTTACTTATTATGCTTCATTAAGTACTTATACAAAATTTTATTAAAATAAAACCATTTAAACTGGGAGTTCGGATTTATATGTCACTTAGTATATAAATTATATTCAAATCAGAGCGAACCTACTTGACGCCCGTGTTTCTCGGCGTGCTACTTCCTTCATAAACTCCTATTTCAATGATTTCCTGTCTACGAATTTCCACCAAACGTCGAAAGCATCCAGTAAAACTAAACGATACGAACTGAAAAAAAACTTCAAGATGATCGTAACCGAACCAGGCACATGTTTCGGTATGCAAATCTAAAAGGAGGACTCACCCCTTCAGCGTGTAGATCATCTTCGATTCGGAGCGCGACGGAGTGTGCCATGGAAAGTGACGTCGTCACGTCAAGGTTATGTCTTCCTTGCGTATTGCGATACGTTTTTTATGCATAGCACACTACGATTGCTCGATTTCAGCCGACGCCGTATCGGCTTCGCAGACGGTAAAAGAAAAATTGCCTCCCACATGAGTTTGAGAGGCACGTATACCAGGTTGATCCCTGCTAGCGCGTTTCATTGAACGTGAAACTGTTATATGACTGGAAGAAAGCATAGTGTATGCGATAGGAAAATCTATATGGATAGTTTGTACCGGTTTGAATTATGGTCGAATTTTGTTTTTATAATAAAACACTTCTCTTGGTCTAATAATTTTATGGTAGAAAGTCATACCACATGTTCGGCTCCAAGGAATCGACTGAAACTGAATTGTGAACCATGTGAACAGTGCCACGCTGTCTTCTTGCCCCATGAGAACCTAAACTGAATCCAAATTCAAGATGAGATGTAAATAATAATAGTTAGCGCGTGATATCTCGGTAACAGATGGGGACAACGCTTCTTATTGGTCAATTCGCCATTAAATTTCAAGCGGTCGCCTGGCGGAATAACGCGCGGGGCAGGGGCAGGGCAGGCAGAGTTTCATTCAGGCCAGCGACCGTCGCGTGTATCACTGCGTGCTCGTGTTTTCGTATTCACCTTGCTTGGTTGTTGCTGTTGTTGTTGTTAAGTGTATTTGAGTAATTTGTTAAGTTTCTGTTTGTTATTGTTATTCCTCGTTATTATTTGTTTTGAACCAATCCTGAACATGTCCAGTACAGATACTGCTGACGAGGCTGTAGGCTAATCCCTTAGCCATCCTAGAAAGCGATAAAAAAAGACATCTTAGCGTAAACATGAAAGACGTCATATTGAATACATTCAAGATAGAGCGGAAGGAAGACGAAACATCAACTAACCCGAAAATAGCTCTGAAAGTGGCAGATAAAATTGGGGTATGCCAAGCGACAGCGTACAATGTTTTGAACGAACATAAGAAAAAGCATGCCTTTTCCAAGCCAATGACGGGTAAAAATCGCAAAAGTATCATAAGATCGTTGGATGAGGCTGACAAGCATGCGATTTGGAGGAAAGTGCACGAGTTCTTCTTCAGAAACGAAATACCGACAGTTGATAAAGTACTAAGGGAGGTTAACGAGGATGCTATGTTACCAAATTTCAAACGTTCGACTATTCATAAACTTTTGAAGCATCTTAATTTCGAATGGAAGAAACGAGGTCGTAACAGCTTACTTATGGATAGAGAAGAAATTGTTCTGTGGAGGAGAGAGTACCTGACCAAAATTAAATCATTCAGGGATCAGCACAGGAAGATCTATTACCTGGACGAAACCTGGATTAACGCTGGGCACACTACTCCGAAGGTATTGGTTGACAAAACTGTGACTTCGTCCGGAAGGGCATTTCTAGATGGACTGTCGACCAGATTGAAAAATCCAGCAGGTAAATAGATCGAAGTAGTTCACGGTATCAATTTTTGCGCACAATATCTCTCTATCTTCGTACCTACAAGACGTGCATGTGTACTTAGCGGATTTTATTTTTCTATGCAAAGGAAGAAGGCTCATTATTTGCCACATTGGGGGTGTAGATGGCTTCATGAATGACGGCTTATGGTCTTTTGAGTAAAAAAAAAACCACTGCCTACCATGAAGAGATGAATGGGGAAGCATTCGAGAAGTGGTTTTCAGGCATTTTACCACGTCTCGAAGACAACTCTGTGGTTGTTTTGGATAATGCTCTCTATCATTCTCGCAAAATAGAAAAAATCAAAACTTCATTTCTAGGAAATCAGACATTCAGAGCTGGCTCCGTTCCAAAAATATAACTTTCGACCATTCCTTACTGAAATTACAACTATCAGATATTGAAACAGTACAGACCAAGACATGATAAATATTTCATAGATGAAATGGCCAAAGCACACCACAAAACAGTACTCCGTTTGCCGCCTTGCCATTGTGAGCTCAACCCCATTGAGCTTATATGAGCAGATGTTACGAATTTTGTTACTGCACACAATACAACATTTAAATTTTCTGACATGCAAGCGCTGTTCAGGATTGCTATACAGAGGGTCACACCAGAAAGATGGCAAAAATGTGTGCAGCATGTTCAGGAGAAAGTGGAGGTAGCAACGTGGGAGCTGGACAACATAATTGAGACAGATTTTGAATCCATCATCATAAACATTAATGACGATAGCTCTTCAAGTGAGTCTGAGTAAGTTTCGCGTTTTTGTTTTGTCACAGAATACATATTATGGGAATCCTAGTTATAGCAGAATATTAACTTACAGATAAACTACAGACAATGCAAGTCCGAAGTGCACCTTCAAAATCTATTTTCAATTCATTAAACAGCCTTATATTTATTCCATGTACAAAAGTGTCATCTCTACCCCTCGTTGACTACGGATTCATTGTGCATAGTGAGCAGTTGGTTACCTCTGGTATGTATCTCTCCATGTTGTCTAGTTTGAAAAATCTGTAGAAAAACTTAGCACCCCTTCAAGAATAAAAATTTGATTCTGCGACACCCTTAACTATAACTACTTCACTATATTAGATAATTTCGTTAAATACTGTCATCTTTGTTTTACAACACGTTGGCGGTAGTCCATCATTCGGAGGTAGCCCTGAATGCGGCCCTGTACGCCGTCGTTGCTTTTGGCAATCACGCATCCGTTCTATCTTGGGTGTAAATACACCATAGCTTAAAATATTTACTGTCGCGCCACTGCCGGTCCCCGTCCATACCGACAAACGGTAGACGCGGCTTTCTTTCAAATTTGCCGCTGCCTTCAATTTTGATATCATCGATTTATTGTTATAACGTTGACTGCCATTAAAACTCTCCACTTCCACCTCATTATGTCTAATAAGCTACAAAGAACTGTGGGTTGTTGTTTCATTAACCATTCCACTTAGCATCTCCTCTTCGCGAACAGAGAGAGCTGTCAAGATGCAAATGCTTGTAAAAACTTCGGCAGTTTGCATACGTTGGATGAAGATACATGCGTGGTATATCTTGAAACAAAGTTTCAGCGGTGCAGTAAATAAGCCAAATTATTTGAGGAAGCTGCGAAATTGCATAAGCCAAACACGTGAAGTATTAATTTTATTAAAGAGGTCTTGTGTTATGTAAGAGATACGATACACGGGAGGGTTATTGCATGATAGATCAGGAAACAAAGGCATAAACCATTGAAAATGTAATTTACTAAATACCAGGATGTCTATTAAGTTTTGCATATAGAAACATAGTAGGCCACGCGGATCGAAAAACAGCAGTCATCCAGGAAACTGCCGTTTTGGATCTGCCAGCAAACGAGTGGAATAAGTGCTTCGAAAATTGGTTCAAGCGCATGCAGATGTGTATTAATCTTCGTAATGTTCTTTTAATCATAAATATCTAAGGAATATAAGAGATACAAATAGTCGAATAAGAATCAATTTTTGAAATCCATACAAGTTGAAATAATATTTATTTTTCGAGTTGTTAGACTCAAATGTAAAAAAATAGAGGATACGCGTATCTCAGTTCGAACAAAAGATGTGAGTTTTATACAGAGTGATTCACAAGTCGTGACCAAAAACGAAACATCATACACAGGACCGCATTTGAAGATTAATTAAAAATAAAAAACATTTTTTTTAATATCTTCAAAACCGTCAACACATTCAAAAGTCTTTATTTAAAATTACCGTGCACCAGTGGCAGAAATACAGGGGATTGGTGACATTATTTTTTCAAATAAAAATAGTCACTTTTTTTCGAAACTCGTGATTTTTTGAATTTCACCTTCAATTTGCTACTTGTGCTTTTTTCTTAGAGTGCACTGTTTTCGTAAAAATAAAAATACATACTCGTACACTGGCCTGCGAGGTCTTCTGATTTGAACCCCCTGGATTTCTTTTTGTGAGGCACTTTTAAACAATTAGTGTATGCTGAACAAATTAATACTGTTGATCACAAGAAGGAATAAATAATAATAATCAAATTCAAGCCACAATAAATTTTGGGGAAATACGTTTCTCTTCATTAAAAAGATGAAGATGAAGATGGTGGTCTTTTTGAACATTTATTAAAATAAAGGTTTGATTATTATCTGATTTTCAATTTTTACAAAAACAATACACTCTAGGAAAAAAACAAGAGTAATTATTTGTAGCAAATTGAAGGAAGAATCGAAAAATTGCGCGTTTCGAAAAGAAAACAGTAGCGTACTATTTTTATTTGGAAAGATAATACCACCAATCCCTTGTATCTCCGCCACTGGTGCGTTACTTCTAGGTCAAGACTTTGGAATGTGGACAATACTTAGGTAAATCCACACACCAACTTTTAGTTCTTCCCAGTTGACGCTTTTGAAGCTATTATTTTTTATTTTTAAACTTCAACAAGCCCGTATATTTTTAATGTAATCCTCGAGGAAAAAAGTTACATAGAGGACCCCCCTTAAAACGCGGTCCTGTGTATACTGTTTCATTTTTGGTCACGACTTGTGAATCACCCTGTATATCTTCTTAAATGACTCCTTTCTAAGGCGGTCTAGACTGCGCCGAAAATATAATAATAATAATAATAATAACGTCTTTATTGTATAACCCGGAGGGACATAAACAGCGAAGTTTTAACTGTTTATGTCAGTTACATCTGATGTTCAAAACATGGAAAAAAAAATATAAGAACAATGAAAAAAAGAACGCATATATACCTAAGTATAAAATACAAATAGACACAATCTATATCTGTAGCAGAAATGCTTATTTAATCAATAGCGAGCAACATGCTTTTAGTATGTTTACGAAAACTTTCCAAAGACATCAATTTAATACTGTTGTCCAACTGATTATAAAATAGTGCTGCATTATATGTAAATCCTCGTTGAAATAATGCAGAAGTGTGTGGGGTGGTTCTGATACTATAACGATTCCTAGCAGCCCTGTCATGCACTTCGTAATTAAATCTTAACTTAGCTCTTAGATATTCAGGCTTTGATGACAATATTATTTTATGAACTAAAACTAAGAATTTATGTTTAACCAAACTTCCTAACCTAAGCCCTATATTTATCACATACGTGATCGTATTTACGCAACGCATAAATAAAGCGAACACAGTTATTTTGGATGATGGATGATTCTATGATTGGATGATTTTGGTCAATTGATCCAAGCATGGAAAATAAACGACATCACAGTAACTGAGCATTGACATCACCAAAGATTCGCACAGTTTTTTTCTCAGCTTGAAGTTAAGCAAGCAGCGATTGGAATAAAGAACCCTAGAAAACAGGTAATTTTTTTTCATCAAATTAGCTATTCGGAGGGGAATCTTAATTTTGTGTCAATTTCCACTCCTAGTACCTTAGCTGTTTGAGTATGCTGTAATGTTATGCCATCAATAGTCAGATGGAAAGAATCTTCGACAGTTTTCCTCTTCTGATCAGAACAAAACAATAACACTTGTGTCTTATCTGGATTAATAGCAAGATTATGTTCCATAGAAAACTGATGTACCTTATCTAAATCAAGCTGTAAAATGTCTGATGAATTTTGCGTATCTGAGGCATCGAAATGGAATATTATTTGAGTATCGTCAGCAAATGTTTGTATCCCTGAATTGTCAACTGCTTTATGCAGGTCACACGTATAAATCAAAAAGAGCACAGGTCCCAAAATTGAGCCTTGCGGAACTCCTGACGGAATAGTCGTAATATGAACTGATGACGATGCGGGGCAAGTTCAGAGTCAACCTACTCGACGCCATTTTTTGTTTTCGGATGCTACTGTTATCATCCATGCAAAAACTTTTTACTTAGACGAATAAACATTAGTATTATTAAAATAGCATTTTCCTCAAACAAAATATTTTGTTTCATTTTTTTGCAATTGCATCAGAAGGTAAAAAATCATCTCTGCTACCCGCATAACATCTGTCTGCAACATAATTCAGAGGATAGAGGAAAGAGGACGAGTAGAGCAGTGCAGAGAGATTCTTTTAATAACGTCTTACTGCGAACTTAATTAAAACAAATTATAAAGATGAAACTAGGCAAGACAAACTTGGCTATCTCAGTTAATCCCAGATGCGTATAACGAAGAGGCTGCACTTGGAACGTGAGATATTTTTCTGGAGTAATTGATACAACCTGCAAGTGCTCTGCAGCGCGAACATTTTTATACTTTCAAGACTTAGAGCGGCAAGGCGGTAATGCGCACTTGCCGTTATTAGAGTTTTTGGTGCAAGAGAAATAACGAATCGTTCATTATATACTAAGTGACATATAAATCCGAACACCCAGTTTAAATGGTTTTATTTTAATAAAAGTTGGTGAATGTATTTATCTTACTGTAAATAACAAGTGAAAAAATTTTCAGCCTTATCAGTTGGACATTCCGGTTTTTATACTGCTTTTTTTTTAAATTCACTAACGCTCTAAAAATGAATATTCCAGCCGCAGTAAAGAATCAACGTTGGCGGATTTTGGTTCTTGACATCCTTTACGATCGGTTACGATGCCTAGAGTACGGAGACCTGTACGATTTCGTCAACTTAGTGAGTTTGATAGGGGCCGTATAGTGGGACTTCGGGAAGCTGTACTTTCTTTTCGGGCAATTGCAGTTAGAGTGCAAAGAAATGTAGACACTGTGGTTAGGTGTTGTCAGGCATGGCTTCGAGAAGGCCGTACGCAAAGAGCAAGGGGCACTGGACGCCGCCGTAGAACAACAGACCGTGAAGATCGCCGCCTAAGATTATTGGCCTTAAGGGACCGTTTCTCCACTACCAGGTCCATTGCAAATGAATGGTTTGCAGAACACGGAAGACCTATTGGGATGTGAAGTGTTTACCGACGAATGAGAAGTTTTGGCTTGTTTTCATACCGGCCACACTGGGTCCTCCCTTTAACTCGAGAACACCGACGTAATCGCCTTGAGTGGTGCAGACAACGGTCACTCTGGGATTAGGAATGGAACAGTATTGTCTTTGTGACGAGTCTCGATTTTGTTTAGGCATGCACGATGGTCGTGCCAGGGTTAGAAGGCGACGTGGTGAAAGGAGGAATCCGCAGTTTTTTGTTGAAAGACATGTTCATCACACTGTTGGAGTTATGGTTTGGGGTGCTATAGCTTATGGTTCCAGGTCACCTTTATTCTTCATCAGAAGTAACATGAACGCGCAGCGTTATATCCACGAGGTTCTAGAACCCCATCTTTTACCCTGGCAGATCCAACTTTCCAACAAGATAATGCCCGACCACATGTTGCAACAGTCACAATAGACTTCTTTCAACATAACGATGTCACATTGTTACCATGGCCACCAAGATCTCCCCACTTATCCCCAATTGAGCACGTGTGGGATATGATGGGTAGGAGATTGCTCAATTTGCAACGTCCTCCTCAGACTCTAGAAGCACTTCGAGAGAAGTTGGTGGTTGCCTGGAATGAGATACCACAGGAGGACATTGACCACCTGATCAGAAGCATGCCTAGGCGCGTTGGAGAATGCGTAGCACATCAGGGTGCATCCACACATTATTAAAGGTCAAAGGGCTTTACAGCAGTGCAATCATTTTGAAATTTTTATCATTTACTTATTATGCTTCATTAAGTACTTATACAAAATTTTATTAAAATAAAACCATTTAAACTGGGTGTTCGGATTTATATGTCACTTAGTATATTATATAGCTTTAGATTTCTCGGAGTAAACCTCGGTTATTGAAGTGTTCAAAATCCGTGGCATTGTATATTGGTAAATAATCTGAAAATAAAACACACGGTCACCAATTCCAAATGAAAACTATTAACGTCAACGCTTCAAATAACAATTTTAGTTATCTAAATAATATGTGAAGCTTTATGGTTTGTTGATTCAGATCATGAGAATAAATTCATTTTCAT
This sequence comes from Acanthoscelides obtectus, assembly GCA_963669975.1. Taxonomy (NCBI): domain Eukaryota; kingdom Metazoa; phylum Arthropoda; class Insecta; order Coleoptera; family Chrysomelidae; genus Acanthoscelides; species Acanthoscelides obtectus. The sequence goes on from CAVLJG010000009.1 coordinate 86,122,574, forward strand.
ATTTGCACAAGCTGCTGGATTTTAATTCATGCGGATTTCCAAGTTCATATTATTATATATTTTATTTGGAAGGACTAAAATAACATAAAATTTGCATACAAATGTCCTATATCAATCTTTCGTTAGCACTGTATTTATAAATATGGAGTTTTAAATGCCGTACCATAACTATTTTATAAATGATAGCGTATTTATAAACAGAATGTGCTTTTCGCTGATTAATATTGTTTACTTCAACGCTTCAGTTGTGAAGCAACAAAGCAAAATAGTTAAGCATTATGATATTAAAAATTACAATCAATCGTTGAATATTTTCTTTGTCTCATCCCCAGCCGTGAAACGAGATATTGTATTCTAATAATACTTAGAGCAGACCTTATTAAGGTGTTGGAGAGGCGCATAAATCAGGAACTTTTGGCGAGCTTGACTAGCGAAGATTTGAAAAAATTGACTTTTGGCATTTTTAAAAGTTTAACAGTTTAACCAAACTCAGACAGCGCTGTAGACTGTAGACTACATCCAACCATCGGAAATGGGAGGACTTCTGAAGAAGCTTGCCATTCGTGCTAGCGAAACGTTAGAAAGAAATTCGAACCGACGGCAACGACGGGCTTTAGACCAGAATCAAGACAGCAGTTTATCAATTGGCCGCGAAAGCCTTAACCCATTTGTGAATTATATATATATATATATATATATACAGGGTGTCCGCAAAGTTGGGGTTGTCCTTTTCAGAAACAACTACCCTTGAAATAACAAAGGTAATGTGTATTGAAACGAGGGCGATCAAGTAAAAAAATATAAAGGAAAAACTACTCACTCTCCAGCTGATGAGAAGGGCTAAGTACGTCTCTGCCCGCTCCAACATAAAATGAAATCAGCTGATGCGCTACCGAGCAGACGCAGGCGGTGGTGCAGACCACGAACAGAGGTAACAAATATGACGGCGTTGCCGCGTTTTCAGTTTTTAGGTAAACGTACTTTATAGGTATTGTTCGAAGTTATCGCCGTTTGATTCAAAAACACAGGTGCGTGCACGACGTAGCCAAGCATCGGTGCAGGCTTTGAGAATGGGGTCCCTCCCCCGAATGAAAGCACCAGCTTGTTCAATTCAGAGACGAAGTTCGTCAACCGTATGCACTTCAGTTTTGTACACTAAGCGTTTCATTTCTCCCCAAAGAAAAAAATCACATAGTGTTAAGTCTGGAGATCGCAGAGGCCACTCTACGGGTCCATTACGTCCGATCCGCCTATTCGGAAATAATTCATTCAAAAACTCACGCACTTCGCGTCTAAAATGGGGCGGTGCACCATCGCGCAGAAACCACATAGATTGTCTTACACTTAATGGCACATCTTCTAACAAGGAAGGCAAAATGTTGCGTAAAAAGTCTAGGTATTGCATCCCGTCCAATCGATTTGGGAGAATAAATGAGTATATATATATATATATATATGTCGAAGTACCCAACAAAAGGCGGAAGCTTTAGTTTTTCACCAAACTGGTATAGACGACAATGACCACGTCTCAAGTTATGTATATATATACCAGTACCTTTACGGAAAATTATTATACACCCCGTTGAAATCGAATCGTGAGCATCGATTTGCACCCACTCCGGCAGATCATTAAAACTATGACATTTTTGTGTGCAGCGAACGCAAAATAACGCGTAAAAAATTGGAAACACAGGTATCATTTTCCGGCGCGCCAATTATAACAGCTGAAATAACAATCAATGTTTGCCATGAATCATCCGGAAAACTCCCAGTAATCGAGCTTCGTGGAAAATGCATCGAAATTTGGATCCACATTGCCCTTTCGCGCAACAACAATATGCAGTTGTCGGATCTTGCTATACATGTATGTGTGTTCTCGTTACCACGTACAGGGTGTCTCAATATTCCTTGGATGTGGAAGTACCACCTATTTTTAGACTCGCACTTATCTTTACGTCAAGAGAGCAATATATGCCACTTTCAAGGTGGGTCGATGGTGTAAAAAATTTAAGAGTAGCCATTAGCTAAATTTATCACTAACAAATTTTCAAAATTCTCAAGGTTTTCAATTTTCAAACCTTTCTCAGATTCAAAATTTTTGTAATTTTCTTGATCAAAAATTTTCAAAATTTTCTAAATTTTCAAAATATTCAGTTTTATCGAAATTTTTAAATTTATTCAAACCTTCAGAGTTTTCAAAATTTTCAAACTTATCGAAATTCATTTTCAAGTTTTTTCAAATTTCCAGAATTTTCTGTATTTTCAATTTTCAAAATTTTTTACATTTTCACGATTTACAAAATTTCCAATATTGTCTAAATTTATCAACATTTACAAACTTCCCAGAAATTTGAAAATACCCAAAATTTGAAATTTCCGAGATTTTCAAGGTTTTGGAAATCTTGAAAATTCTTGAAAATTGTGATGCCACTCAAGGGGCGTCAACGCAAATTGGTCGATGTGTAAATGCCATTGGCTAAATTTATTCATAAGAGATATTCAGAATTTTCAAGGTTTTAAAGTTTCAAGCTTTTCAATATCTCAAAAATGTTCAAGATTCTCAGGAGTATAAATTTTCAAAATTTTCCAAATTAGTATCTAAACTTTTCAAAATTTACAGGATTTTAAAAATTATCAAAATATTCAATTTTATCGAAATTTTCAAGCCGTATTTTGAAAATTTTCAAAATTTTTCGAATTTGCATAATTTTCAATCTTCTAGATTTTCTAAATTTTCAACATTTTCACAATTTTAAAAGTTTTCAAAATTGGCAAAATTTTCAGAATTTTCAAAATTCTGAAAATGTTCAACCATTTTCAAAATTTTCAACATTTTCAAACTTCTCAAAATTTTTAAAATACCCAAAATTTTCAATATTTTCATAATTCTCAAAACCTACAAAATTTTCAAAACCTGCTTTCATCAAAATTCTCAACACCCTTTAAATTTTCAAAATTTGGAATTTCCTAAATTTTCAAGGTTTTGGAAATTTTTAAAATATCGAAAATTGTAAATATTTTGAAAATTTAGATAATACTAAGGACTTGGTGAATGAAAAAAATTTAAGATTTTGAAAATATTCTTATTTTTGAAAACTGAAAATCTTGAAAATTGTGAAGCCACTCAAGTTCCAAGGTCAAACGGGAATTGGTCGATTTGTAAATGCCATTGGCTAAATGTATTCCTAACAAATATTCAAAATTTTCAAGGTCTTAAAGTTCCAAGCTTTCCAATATCTCCAAAGTTTTCAAGATTTTCGGTACACAAGATTTTCAAAATTTTCCAAATTATCTAAAATTTTCAAAATTGACAGGATTTTAAAAGTTTTCAAAATATTCAGTTTTATCGAAATTTACAAAGTATATTTTCAAAAATTGTCAAAATTTTCAGAACTTTCAAAATTCTGAAAATTTTCAAAATTTTCTACATTTTCCCGAAAATTTTAAAATACCCAAAATTTTCAATACTTTCATAATTCTCAAAACCTTCAAAATTTTCAAAACCTGCATTTATGAAAACTCCCTTTAAATTTTAAAAATTTGGAATTTCCGTAATTTTCAAGGTTTCATAAATCTTGGAAGTTTTTAAAATATCGAAAATTGTAAATATTTTGAAAATTTAGATAATACTGAGGACTTGGCGAATGCAGAAAATTTTGAAAATTTTCTTATTTTTGAAAACGGAAAATCTTGAAAATTGTGATGTTACTCAAGTTTCAAGGTGAAGAAGGTGAAGAAATTGGTTGATGTGTAAATGCCATTGGCTCAATTTATTCCTAACAAATATTCAAAATTTTTAAGGTTTTCAAGTTTCAAGTTTTTCAACACTTCCAAAATTACCAAAATTTTCAGTTTTCAAATTTTCAAGATTCTCAGGACTCAAGATCTTAAAAAATTTGCAAATCATCAAAAATTTTCTAAATTTATCGAAATTTTAAAATAAATTTAAACCTTCAGAAAAATTTTCGAAGTTTAAAAAAAAATTAAATTACCAGAATTTTTAAAATTTATAAATTACCAAAATTTAAAAATTTTTCAGTTTCTTGGAAAATTTCAGGATATTTCGGACCAGAACGACACAACTCTAGTTACTGCGAAATTCAAAAAGTTCAGTTATTCTTTGAACAGACCTCGTATATAGTGCATTGAACCCAAAAGCAATGCTCTTAAATCATGAGGCTTTTTCGCATCCAAATATACGTCAATGACATCCCATACATTTCTGACATGAAAACAGGTTTGAATATTGTACAAGTTGAACAATACAACATAACAGTGGCCGAAACATTGAATAATGGATGACCAGAATGGCGCAGCATCTGCTTTAATGTACTTGCGCTGTATTTGTATTGCGGACATATACGGATATTATTTATTCACGACTGTGAAAATACATAATGAATTTGCAGTGCGGGGATGCTCGAGAGAATTTGGACACTTCTAATATAGGCAGAGGTTATTAGAGCTCATACAATGCTAAAATTAGGGCACTGTCAAAGGTGAATTTTTTGGCCGGTGCTTCGGCCCTTATCACAACACAATTGTAGGAACAACTGACGATACGGCGCTAAGAATAACGAACGTGTCTGTCTTGGGTTGTTTAAGTGCCTGCAGTATTGAATCCTTACTTCTGTAACAGTAGATAAACCGTGATCAATTTAGAAAATATTGGAAAATTCGAAAAATTTCAAAATTTTTAAATTAGGAATATCTTGAAGATTTTTAAATTTTTGAGGATTTTTAAAAGTTTGAATACTGAAAATTTTGAGGATTTTAAGAATCTTGAAAATTTAGACAGTGATTAGAATTTTGAAAATTTTGAAAATATTCAGTATCTTGAAAATTTTGAAAATCTCGGAAATTTTGAAAAGTTTTGAATATTAGATATAAAAAAATCGAGAACTATAAAATTTTCAATATTTCCAACATTTTCAAAATATTCGATATTCTCAATATTTTCAAAATTTTCAAAATTTAAAGATTAATAAAATTTTCAAAATCAAGATTTTCAAAAAATTTGAGGAAGTGAAAATTTTGAGGATTTTATAAAATTTGAGAATTTTTAAGGTTTTGAAAGTTTTGAAAATCTTGAAAATTCTGAATATTTCCAAACTTCTAAAAATTTCCAAATTTCCAAATAATCCAGAATTTTCAAGATTTTCAAGTTTAATCAACAATATCAAGATTCTCAATTTTTTTTGTAATCAAGTTTCTCAAAAAATTCCAAATTCGCCTTGATTTGGAAAATTGTCAGGATTTTCAAAAATTTCAAAACTTCCAAAATCATATATATGAAATACAGGTGACTTTGAAGTTGAGTCATTAATTTTCAGATAATGATTGTAGAAGGAAGATAAACCAAAATATGTGTGTAAAAATAAAAAAAAAATGAAAAAAAAAATTTACCTTGTTTTATAAAGTATCCTCCCGACAAGTATTTCAGTGCGGACCTGTATTTGATCGTGAGGTCTTGGAGCACCTGTGAGGTCTTAAGTCACCTGATTCACGAGCCCGTTGTACTACATTAACAAAGGAACGAGGGGTTGGTTACACTCGATTGGGAAACCGATCCGCATAAACATGTGCCATTTTTTATTTCTTTTGAAACACGCAACAGACACCACTATTCACTCACGCGTTAGCGACTGACACAGACTGAATAAAAACATCGTGATCAGCGTTTCAAATTCTTTCGCTTTTTTGTTTCCGATGCGATGAACTGATAAGGCGGATTATATCCATTGTTACCAAACACGAGCACATAATATTATTATTGAGACAGGGCGGTACTCAAACTTCTAAAGGGCTATAACTTTGTTACTTTAATTTTACCACAAAAATGTTAAAGGAAAAAAACATTTCTTTTGATCAGATCTACTCACTGTTAAAATAAATGACTCAACTTCGAAGTCACCCTGTATGTTCGAAGATTCGAAAATTTTTAAAATATTGAGTATCTTAAAATTTTGAAAATCTCGGAAATTTTAAAAAGTTTTGAATATTAGATATAAAAAAATCGAGAACTATAAAAATTTCAATATTTCCAACATTTTCAAAAAATTCGAAATTCTCAATATTTTCTAAATTTTCAAAATTTGAATTTTCGAAAATTTTCAAGATTTTGAAAATTTTCAAAATCAAGATTTTCAAAAATTTGGAGAGATCAAAATTTTGATGTTGAAATTTCGAATATTTTGAAAATCCTGAATATTTCTAACCTTCTCAAAATTTAAAAATTTCCAAATAATTCAGAATTTTCAAGATTATCGACAATATCAAAATTCTCATTTTTTTACATTATGTTTTTCAAACAACTTCAAATTCGCCTTGATTTCAAAAATTGTCAGGATTTTCAAAAAATTCAAAATTTCCAAATTCATATAATATGAAATTTTGAAAATTTAGAAAATCCTGCCAATTTTCAAAACTTAAAAAAAGTAAAATTTCGAGAATTTTTAAAATTTTGCAGATTTTGGTAATTTTGAAAATCTGATTATATTGAAAATTTTAAAAAGTTTGAGTGTAAGAACGTGTGCGGCTTGGGCTGTTTTCGTGCAGTACTGAATCGATACTTTAAAAAACAGATAAAGGCGATAATTATTGTAATCTCGAAAATTTTCGAAAGTAAAAGTTTTGAAAATTTTGCCAACTGCAAATTTTGAAAACCAATTAAAACAACCCTAATGTGATATGCAACACCTGAGGATCTCTCAATGGTAGGTTATTGTTCGCGTGAAATCCAAGCCCTCAAAGATCCACAATTAATGTGAGCCTCTATGCGGGGGCTGGAAGTCTTAAAACAGCCACGGGTCATCCACCTGGAGCACCAGCGAGAACCGCTACAAATGACGAAATTAGCAAAAATTAAAGTTTTTTCATTACCCTGGAACAATTTTACTCGTGTAAATTGCATGCTTTATTATTGAAGATTAAAACTCGTAAACGCAACGGTCTGACCTTAATCAAGTGATAAACTGACTAATTTATTCCCTGTGTTTTTGCAGGTGTTTTTATTTTCACGTACAGTGCTTCAGGCCAGCCGTCGTCAGCAAAGAGATTTCAAAATGGCTGCGCTGAATGCCCGCAGGCTGTTGGCAGCGTTACTGGATCCGGATTTTTATGAGAACAAGATGAAGGCTAGAGATGGGTTGTTCAGTCGAAATATTGCAGAAAATAGTGTGCCAGAATCTTGTTCTACTTTGCCCGTTGTCAATATAAAAATAACACATCCAAGCAGCCATTTTGGTGCCGGAGAACAAATTATAAACCTTTGTTTTTTGGTTGCTTATATAATATATATATATATATATATATATATATCAAAAAATAGGAAAATAATGGCCAACATCCGCAAAAAGGAGGAAAGTGGATTCGAGCAGAAAAAATAGGATAGGTAACCCGAGTGATACGTATTTCTGCTGGTTGGCTTCATCAGTGAATGCACATATGTAACTACAAAAGTATAAAAAATGAATATGGAGAGGGAAAAAATCACACACGAAGTCCACAACAAGAGCCAACCTACACATTTTAGTTTAAAATGACTAGAAGACCTCGAATTTTCAAGGCGACATCTAACCACAACCACGCGGCCGGTTATAGCCACTTGCTGTGGGACTTCAAGCCCAAACGATCTACCGGCCGCGTGGTTGTGATTAGATGTCGCCTCCATCTTCGTTTTCTCAGGTTCCACCCGTATCATGATGTATGGGCATGTGCATCTACTTTTGTAGTTACATATGTGCATTCATTTCGGGCTTGATGAAGCCAACCAGCAGAAATACGTATCGCTCGGGTTACCTATCCCATTTTCTCAGCTCGAATCCACTTTCCTTCTTTTTGCGGATTTTGCCCATTATTTTCCTATTTCTTGTTATATACCTCTCTCCGCATGATCATTTTCTCTCTCTATATATATGTTGAATGGTGAAAGAGCTTATGTTGTGAGGTAGGGGCTTATTCTTCAAGACTTATACACGTTCTGTCTTAACATATTTCTCGGGGGGCGGAGGGGTGATAATAGACCAAAAACAATGGTGGCATGTCGGGCAATCTCGAAATTTTGAAAATTTTCAAGATCTTTAAGATCCTGAACATTTTGAGATTCTTGAAAGTTTTTTAATTTTGATTATCATGAAATCTTACAAATTTTGTTGGTTCCAAGAATTTTGGTAAATGTGGAATATTTTGAAATATTAAAATTTTGAGGATTCCTAAGATTTTTAAAACTGCAAATTTTTAATTTCTTGAAAATTCGTTGAAAATTCTGGAAAGTGGAATGTGTAAATCTCCAATTTTGAAAATTGCGAAATTTTTGAGAATTTCGATGAATTCGAAAATCTTGAAAATTCTGAGAATTTCGATATCGAGAATTTTGAAAAATTTAAAGATTTTTAGAAACATGAAAATTTTGAGAAGTTTGAATATTTTGATTTATTTGACAATCAGGGAAATTTTGAGGATTTCTAAGAATAATAAAACTGAAAATTTTCAATTTCTTGAAAATCTTAGAAATTTTTGAAAATTCTGGAAAGTGGAATTTGTAAATTTCCAATTTAGCAAATTTTGAAAATTTTTAGAATTCCGATGATGGCGAAAATCGTGAAAACTGAGAATTTCGATATCGAGAATTTTGAAAAATTTAAAGATTTTTAGAATCATGAACATTTTGAGAAGTTTGAAAATTTTGATTTATGTTGATTCCAATTTTGAAAATTGTGAAAATTTTTAGAATTTCGATGATGACGAAGACTACCTCATTGCCAAAAAAATCAAGTTTGAAAAATTACTTTTTTCTTCTTCATTAAAATCAATCCCGGTACGCTTGGACTGTACGATCAGTCGACAACGAATCACAAGACAACCGCAACACAAAGCGACTAATTTTCCACAACCGAGGTGTGCAGATGGAGGTTGCAGAAATATTACAAGGTTTCCTGATATCGTGAAACTTCCCTGACCCAGCTTCGCTAACCGCATTCAAACGAAGCGAAACACAATACCACCACAGCATTCCATCATAAGATACTTCTCTTCAAAAATGAATAAGATAAATGATGTTACCCGAAACTTCTCGTTATATTCTAAGCGTCAGCGTTTAACCTTACATAAACACAAGTTTCCTCTAAGGCTCTTTTTCACGCTGCAGATGTACTCAAAGGCTGCTTTTTGCTACCCTGGCTAGTCCATTGGTATGCTTTGAGAATTCAGGAGAATTGGGGAAAATATTTCCGTGGAAGGATTGTTTGTTTTGACCTTCCAGATTTGGGTCAAACACGTACAAATGGTTATGCTTTGGGGTACCTGAAGTATTTGACAGATGAGTCTCATGTACGAGGTCTGTAAATCAAGCGATGGGGCTAATTTTTTTTAAATTTTATATCATTTTCTTTGTACATTGTGTGAATAAAATTATTATAAAATATTATTTCAATTGATTTGCTCCTTCAAATACAAGTACTTCTTCGATAGGTTGTAAACAATATCATCTCCACCCACGAATCCACCGTTGTTCTATTTACATTTTTACATTTCGCCGCGTTTCACTCGCCAAACAAATGAACATCAGCAGCGCGGGCGATGCGCTCCGCGCTTTAATATAAAACAAATTAAGATTTAATATAATTACGTTTTTAGCGTATCCGCAGTAGTAATTTTGCCGTATTCGCCCTCTGGCCGTCCGACTGAAAAGTTTAAATTGGCTATCAAGTCCACATGCCTAAGTAGACTATAATTGGCGTCCAGCCGGGCCAAGCAGAGCTTTTCATATTTCGCACTAGTACCTCGTTAAAAAAGCTTAAAGCTGCCCTGGAGGTACGCAGGTGTTGAATGGAATCAAAGTATGCAGACATGAGTAGCGGTATCAGTCAAATACGACGTCATTTCTCGCTTCCCATGTGCTTGTAACAATATGGTATTCCCGGTGTCGCTGTCTGGATTTTCATTTATACCTACAGTGTTGGGGATCTTATATATAATAATAATAAATCGTCCCAACTTAGGACGAAGCTTAGCTTAAAGCTATTCCGCCACTAAACTGTAGATCTGTATCAGGCTCGCAGAAACGACTAACATAGGAGCATAGATGTCAAAGACCAGAATTTCGCGTCAGCATAATAGCATAAGCAGAGTACACTTCACATACCTTCTCGGGTTTCTATGATCCTGATAGTAACTCGTCGTAGATCTATATCAGGATCGCAGAAACGGCAAGAGGTATCGATGCCAAGGATTCCAATTTCTTGCTTATCTCATAGCAGGAGCAGAGTGACATTTATACACCTCCTCGCGTTTCCGTAAGCCTGATCGGCAGTACGACTTTCAGAAACCTACAGATATGTATCAGGATAGCAGTAACGGTAAGAAGTATCGATGCCATGGATTCGAATTTCTTGCTTATCTCATAGCAGGAGCAGAGTGACATTTATACACCTCCTCGTATTTCTGTAAACCTGATAGCATTTCTCTAATCTACCAGTTTTACAAAAAAGTCTGATCGACAGTGCGACTTTCAGAAACCTGTAGATCTGTATCAGGATAGCAGAAACGGCAAGAAGTATCCATGCCATGCATTCGAATTTCTTGCTTATCCCGTAGCAGGAGCAGAGTGACATTTATACACCTCCTTGCATTTCTGTAAGCCTGATCGACAGTGCGCCTTTCAGAAACCCGTAGATCTGTATCAGGATAGCAGAAACGGCAAGAAGTATCGATGTCATGCATTCGAATTTCTTGCTTACCTCGTAGCAGGAGCAGAGTAACATTTATACACCTCCTTGCGTTTCTGTAAGCCTGATCGACAGTGCGCCCTTCAGAAACCTGTAGATCTGTATCAGTATAGCAGAAACGGCAAGAAGTATCGATGCCATGGATTCGAATTTCTTGCTTATCTCCTAGCAGGAACAGAGTGACATTTATACACCTCCTCGTGTTTCTGTAAACCTGATAGCATTTCTCTAATCTACCAGTTTTACAAAAAAAGCCTGATCGACAGTGCGACTTTCAGAAACCTGTAGATATGTATCAGGATAGCAGAAACGGCAAGAAGTATCGATGTCGTGGATTCGAATTTCTTGCTTATCTCATAGCAGGAACAGAGTGACATTTATACACCTCCTTGCGTTTCTGTAAGCCTGATCGACAGTGCACCTTTCAGAAACCTTTAGATCTGTATCAGGATAGCAGAAACGGCAAGAAGTATCGATGCCATGCATTCGAATTTCTTGCTTATCTCGTAGCAGGAGCAGAGTGACATTTGTACACCTCTTCGTGTTTCTGTAAACCTGATAACATTTCTCTAATCTACCAGTTTTACAAAAAAGCCTGATCGACAGTGTGACTTTCAGAAACCAGTAGATATGTATCAGGATCGCAGAAATGGCAAGAGGTATCGATGCCATGCATTCGAATCTCTTGCTTATCTCGTAGCAGGAGCAGAGTGATATTTATACACCTCCTCGCGTTTCTGTAAGCCTGATCGACAGTGCGCCTTTCAGAACCCTGTAGGTCTGTATCAGGATCGCAGAAATGGCAAGAAGTATCGATGTCATGGATTCAAATTTCTTGCTTGCCTCATAGCAGAAGCAGAGTACCATTTGCATACCTGTTCATGTTTCTGTGAACCTGGTAGCAAGTCTCCAATAGTTTTGGATTTGTGTACACGCATTGATTTCAAGCCTTTGTAAAAGGTACTGAAATCATTTTGTGTCCTTAGAAAAGTCAAGTATGCTTTTCTTTCATCTATCTCTAACAGCTTTTTCTAAATACATTTTGTGTAAAGGATCACAAAAGCAGGTTCATAAATGTCTATGCATTTTTCGTATATTTTTTGAAAAGGTGAGAAGTTTTCTCCTAGCAAATTACCTTTTAGGGCCATATGCCTCAAATTAGGGGATTCATACACAAGAGAATTATCATTTAGAAATACAAACTCCTAACTTCCAACACCCTGCGAACTCGGGAAGGGAAAAGTGTCATAAAAAAACTGTTACCGCGAGAGTGGCAGCGGTGTGCGCGAACTAAGAGAAATGTACGTCTTGTTGCTTTTTATTTATACATGAATTTGGAGGCATGACGTGAAAGAAATGATGCTCTCTCCCATATTTCATCCAGCTAAAAAATATCAAGCAGGCGTCTGGCTACGCTACCCGTTACGAGCTCGCCGTGACAAGAAAAGCTGTACGGTGAATATGTACAGTATGATAGATTTTGAAAAACGAGGTAACCTTATGGCTTTAGACCGTACCACAAAGAAATATAAAACAATATTATTCATATATTTCTTGCGATCAATAAAATTACGTCTTTCCAAGTTCTGAAATCTCGAAACAAGGTCCTAATTACTTTCCGCGCCTCTGGCGGCGCCCGGCGTGCCGGTAACAATAAGTGTCCTACCGATGGATGATACTGCCAGTAGGGAGGAGGAGGCATATCTATGGACGAATTGTATGGACCTGAGGTGTCCAATCCTATGAGGGCAAACTAATCTTTGTTCCAATTGAATATTTCGTATTTAAACTATTATAGCTTCTGCGATCTTCTTTCGCTGTTCGTTACGAATCCTCTGAATGGAGGACTTGCTTATAGGAAACTCATCAGTGTTTTGTCCAAGTGCCTCAATGGTTGTTTCAATAACAAAAACAGCTTTTCTCGTACTCGACACCTATCTAATGCTGCCACTAATTTTGGAGTTATGAAACGTTTCATCCTTGACCTTGATTAGTATCATGCTGCGTGCTCTGAGTTGCGATGGGCCAACTTTCTTGTAAATCTATCTTGCAATCTGAAGATAACTTTTCTTGCACTGATGATGTCGAAGGGGTTATGGAAGCAATATATTCAGCTCGCTGCTTTTGTTCTTTGGTGTAATTTCTTGTCCACCCCAGCTAAATGACCAGGTTAACCTGGCTCTCTCTGACTTTTAGTCGGTATATATGTATTTTCCCAGTAAACAAACGTGAACGGGTGAGTCTCAGCGACGATCCCAGGGTGGGTGCACCAAGAACGGCAGTCACCCAGGAAAACCTCGATGCTGTGCACAAACTCATCATTGAAGATAGATATGTGACATATCGCGAGATTGAGGCGTCCTTGAAGATCTCAAAGACCTCAATTCAAAAAGTTTTACATGAAGAATTAGGAGTAAGAAAATTAGTTTCTCGTTGGATACCCCACCTGTTGACCGAAGAGCAGAAAGCGGCCAGGGTTAATTGGTGTCTAAAAACGCATGCAGATGTGTATTAATCTTCGTGGAGAATACTTCGAAAAACAATAAAGTCATTTAAAACTACCTACCGTGTTGTTTTATTTCCATATGCAAAACTTAAAAGACATCCCTCGTAAAGCCACATGATCGGGGTCAGATACAATACTGCCATCGATATCTATAGTAATATACTAAGTGACATATAAATCCGAACACCCAGTTTAAATGGTTTTATTTTAATAAAAGTTGGTGAATCTTACTGTAAATAACAAGTGAAAAAATGTTCAGCCTTATCAGTTGGACATTCCGGTTTTTATACTGCTTTTTTTTTAATTCACTAACGCTCTAAAAATGAATATTTCAGCCGCAGTAAAGAATCAACGTTGGCGGATTTTGGTTCTTGACATCCTTTACGATCGGTTACGATGTCTATAGTACGGAGACCTGTACGATTTCGTCAACTTAGTGAGTTTGATAGGGGCCGTATAGTGGGACTTCGTGAAGCTGGACTTTCTTTTCGGGCAATTGCAGTTAGAGTGCAAAGAAGTGTAGACACTGAGGTTAGGTGTTGTCAGGCATGGCTTCGAGAAGGCCGTACGTAAAGAGCAAGGGGCACTGGACGCCGCCGTAGAACAACAGACCGTGAAGATCGCCGCCTAAGATTATTGGCCTTGAGAGAGCGTTTCTCCACTACCAGGTCCATTGCAAATGAATGGTTTGCAGAACACGGAAGATCTATTGGCATGCGAAGTGTTTACGAATGAGAAGTTTTTTCTTGTTTTCATACCGGCCACACTGGGTCCTCCCTTTAACTCGAGAACACCGACGTAATCGCCTTGAGTGGTGCAGACAACGGTCACTCTGGGATCAGGAATGGAACAGTATTGTCTTTAATGACAAGTCTCGATTTTGTTTAGGCATGCACGATGGTCGTGCCAGGGTTAGAAGGCGACGTGGTGAAAGGAGGAATCCACAGTTTTTTGTTGAAAGACATGTTCATCACACTGTTGGAGTTATGGTTTGGGGTGCTATAGCTTATGGTTCCAGGTCACCTTTAATCTTCATGAGAGGTAACATGAACGCGTACCGTTATATCCACGAAGTTCTAGAACCCCATCTTTTACCTTATCTTGACACCCTAGCAGATCCAACTTTCCAACAAGATAATGCCCGACCACATGTTGCAAGAGTCACAATAGACTTCTTTCAACATAATGATGTCACATTGTTACCATGGCCACCAAGATCTCCCGACTTATCCCCAATTGAGCACGTGTGGGATATGATGGGTAGGAGATTGCTCAATTTGCAACGTCCTCCTCAGACTCTAGAAGCACTTCGAGAGGAGCTGGTGGTTGCCTGGAATGAGATACCACAGGAGGACATTGACCACGTGATCAGAAGCATGCCTAGGCGCGTTGGAGAATGCGTAGCACATCAGGGTGCATCCAAACATTATTAAAGGTCAAAGGGCTTTAAAGCAGTGCAATCATTTTGAAATTTTTATCATTTACTTATTATGCTTCATTAAGTACTTATACAAAATTTTATTAAAATAAAACCATTTAAACTAGGTGTTCGGATTTATATGTCACTTAGTATATTTTTGTCTCTACTAATTTCTTTGTAACGAAATGTATTGATTATTAACAACGTAGTTTTAATTTTATTTATTGAATGAGTGATGAGTTGATTATGATATGCAGCTTTCTCGTTTTTAATTTTTTTACTGACGTCTTTTTTACATATCAAATACCTTTGCTTAATGACCTCGTCATTGTAGTTATTCTTTATCCAATTCAGTCTTTCGAGGTTATTTATTTCTAGTATAAGTCGTCAGAAAAACGTATTTTTTTCCTCGCTTTTTTGTTTCTGGATAATCGGGGAAAGCATATTTGAAAACAGAAACAGACAGAATCGAAAAATCTATCAAATTCAATATTAACGTTCAGATCGTTAAGTCCATCATACTCCCTAAAAAACCTGAATCAGAATTCTTCAATATTCGACCGATTGAAAGGCCTGATTTGAATTGTAAAGGGTTGTCCAATAGGGACGCAGGAAAGTAAACGTCAATTTGACATAGACGCCATCTTTGTTTTCTGTCACCGACATGTCATTTTGTTAGTTGAATGTTTACCATTGATCGCTATGGAGTCGTATTCGATTGAAGACCGCATTAAAGTTATTCAAGAGCACTACAAAAATGGTGCAAAAATAAAAAACACGTTTCGCGCGCTTCGTGAACATTTCGGTCGCAACAACCGCCCAAACGAAACAACCATCGGTCGTCTGGTGCGTAAATTCGAGGCAACAGGTTCTGTGGCAAATCTGCCAGGCTCTGGCCAGCCAAGGAGCGTTCGCACACCGGAAAATATTGCTGTTGTGAAGGAGAGTGTGAGAGACGATCCGAAACAATCAACAACGTGTCGATCCCAAGAATTGGGCATTTCGAGAACCAGTTTGCTCCGCATTCTCCACAAGGATTTGAATGTACACGCCTACAAGATCCAATTGACGCAAGAGCTGCGTCGGGCCGAACACTTTTCGCGCCGAACGTTCTCAGATTGGCTCGTTGAACACCGCCAAATTGATGCCAATTTTTCATAAAAAATCATGTTCAGCGACGAAGCGCATTTCACTTTGAATGGGACGGTAAACAAGCAAAACTGCCGCATCTGGGCGAACGAGAATCCCCGTGAGTATCAAGAGCAGCCGATGCATCCTCAAAAAGTGACTGTGTGGTGTGCATTGTGGTCAAAAGGCATCATCGGACCTTACTTTTTCGAAAATGCGGCCGGGGACGCCGTTACCGTCAATTCTGAGCGGTATCACGTGATGATAGAGGACTATTTTTTGCCGCAACTTGAAGGAATGGATATGGACGATGTTTATTTCCAACAAGACGGTGCAACATGCCACACAACCAACGTCAATATCCATCGATTGCAGTCCTTCTTCGGTGATTGCGTGATTTCGCGCAGAGGAAATGTGCCATGGCCACCAAGATCGTGCAATTTGACTCCCTTGGACTTCTTTTTATGGGGATATTTGAAAAGCAAAGTCTACATCAACAAACCAGCCACCCTCCAAGAACTCAAAAACAACATCATTGCCGAGATAAATGCCATAGAACCGACCATGTTGCAAAATGTCTGTAAATCCAGTCGTGGTGAACATTTGAGCGATATTATTTTTCATACATAAATGGTATAAATGAACCTTAAAAATAAAGTACCCAACTTGATTTGAATATCAATCTTAGTAGATACTGGTGCACTCTGGGCGCCCCCCACCACTTCCACTTTTTGGCCACGCCCACCACATCCACCGCGTGCTCTGATTGGCGGATCAAACGGCGGGAAATTTGAACGGGGTTGATGGTATATGTTGATTGGCGGGAACCGCTAGATCCACCGCGTGCTCTGATTGGCGGATCAAACGGCGGGAAATTTGAACGGGGTTGATGGTATATGTTGATTGGCGGGAACCGCTAGATCCACCGCGTGCTCTGATTGGTGGATCAGACGGCGGGAAGTTTGAACGGGTTGATGGTATATGTTGATTGGCGGGCCCCGTTAGATAGCGCACCCGACCGGAAGTGATTCAGACAGCCGACGATAGTAAGGTGTAGTATAACGTCTATGCGTAAGCGATGTGACTCATTTCATGTTTTGCGGTAAATATTTGCATATAGATCGATAAAAGCCCATGAATAATGATATTTATAGATGCAATTCTGCTGATTCAGTTTAAACGGAAAAACGTATAAAATTCGCGGGAAACAATGCGTATAGGATGATCTCAATAATCAACACGTCATATTCAGTGTGCATATAAAAATGGAATTGCTCATATATGTGGTGCATACAGTTAATGTTAGTTAATTTTTAACATTGATACAATATTGAAAACATAGTACAGTCTATATTGTGTATCTAATAAATTCAACAAGGCAATCACCTACGTCGCAAATGAGGTTAGGTTCAGGGCAGGTGTTGTCGTAGCGGTGATATGCAAGAAGTACCGGGCGGGGCTGTTAAGCATGGGTGAATGGGCAGGAAGCGCAGGCTGTCAACGAGTTAATACTGACCAACGATAACAGCGGTGACCTTGAAACACTGTGGTCAGTTAAAAAGTGGTGGGGGTAAAATCGAGATTATAAATACCTATGAATCACCGTAAATTATCTTGTCAGTTATCTGCAGCGAACAGACGTGCTCAGTTCAGATTTAGTCGCTAGTTAACGTTTTAGTTTTTAAAAAATGGAAAAATTCTTCATCGTTAAGGATTCTACTAAGAAGATTAAAAAATTTAATCTATATGGGCGAGAAGTGGAATTTAAAATACGACCTATCCCTAAAGACGTCGAACCTGTGGGATGGATCAAAGACGCTCTGGAGGAAATAGTAGCCAAAGGAACTGAACATCTCCAGCCCAGTGATCAAGTTGGATTCACTTTCTGTTCCAAAGACTTTACCCGCGGTCAAGGATGGATAGCTTTTAAATTGTTTTCCGACGTTTCAACTGAGGACATATGGGAGAAGATATCTTCCATCTATCAGTCAAATTCTGTGGGGTTGAATACCGAGACTTTTTGCTTGGGTATTACGTCCGTAAGGTTGCCTGCTGGTCGTGGTAGAGCTCAGAATTTCAATACCTTTGATGAGGAATGCGCCAAAAGAAAAGGCATTATCACCGTTAAAAACACCGATAATTTGTGTCTCCCACGAGCCCTTGTCATCGCCATGGCCCATTTGAACAAAGACAAAGATTATAGCAGAATCCGCCGTGATCGAGGAAAAATACAAGGACAAAGAGCTGTACAACTTGTGGAAAAGGCTGATATTGTTATCCCTGAGGAGGGGTGTGGAATACCTGAACTTCAAAAGCTACAACGATATCTGCAAAACTACAAAATTGTTGTATACAAGTTTGGGTGCAAAGGTCGTGACGTCATTTTTGAAGGCGTGTCCGCTGGTCCGACGCTTAACCTAATATATCACGAGGGGCACTACAGCGTCATAACATCCCTCACTGCTGCCTTTTGCTGCAGCTTTTTTTGTGAGAACTGCCACATTCCGTATAATACTAAACAAATTCATAGATGTGATAAACAATGTTATGCTTGTAAAAGATCTCCGGCCTGCCTGAAAACGAAGCACATCAAATGCAAAGAATGTAATAGAAGCTTTTATGGACAAGAATGTTTTAACGCTCATTTACCATCGGTCTGTTCTAAAATTAAAAGATGTGTAGACTGTTTTAAAGTTCACAACGGTAATGATCACATCTGCGGATATATACTTTGTAAAACATGTTATAAAAATCAACCAATTGAACATATGTGCTATATACAGCCTGACAGAAGTATTCCTAAATCAAATGATGTCTTATTAATATTTTACGATTTGGAAACCCGTCAGGAGAAGGAATTACCCAATGGATCTTTACTGCATGAGCCAAATCTATGTGTATTCAAACAATGTTGTGAATCATGTACCGATAATCCTATATGCAAGAAATGTGGCCTTCGAATACAGATTCTTCGATGTCAAGACGTCATTTCTCCATTTATGCATCATATTCTGACACTTCGTAAAAAATTCAAGAAAGTCATTGTACTGTCGCATAATGGTGGAGGATTTGATCATCAGTTTCTACTTCGTTACATTTTAGAGAAGACTAGTCTGTACCCGAATGTAATTATGAGAGGAACAAAATTAATATTGATGGAGGTAGGAAATGTAAAATTTCTGGATTCTCTCAATTATTTTCCTATGCCTCTAACTGCTCTACCCAAGGCGTTTGATTTGAAAGAGCTAAAGAAAGGATACTTTCCACATTTATTCAACACTTTGGCTCATCAGAATTATGTAGGGCCAATTCCAGCGCTCGACTTCTACGATCCCGACCATTTAAAGGAAGACGCTCGGGAAAAATTATTAAAATGGCATGGCGAAAGACAAGCGGAGGGATACGTTTTTGATTTTCAGAAAGAAATCGTTGAATACTGTATCTCCGATGTGGAAATATTGACACAGGCGTGTCTCAAATTTCGAGACCTGATGAAAACCGAAACCACAGTCGATCCCTTCCAGGAAAGCACCACTATTGCATCATGCTGTAACAAAGTCTTTAGACGCAATTTTTTAAAACCTGAGACGATCGGGGTAATTCCAAAAGGGGGCTATAGATGGCGTGAAAATCAGTCAAAAATTGCCATCCAATGGCTGTTGTGGGAGGAACATCAAAGAGGAATCAAAATTCAACACGCCGCTAAGGGTATAGAAACCATTGTTAAGGGACATAAAGTAGACGGTTTTTGTAGCGACACAAATCAAGTGTTTGAATTCCAAGGATGCTATTTTCACGGTTGCCCTCGATGTTTCAAATACAAAAGAAGCAATCCTCTGCATAATGATCCGTTGAATACATTGGAAAGTCGATACGAACAATCAGTTAGCAAAGTAGAGAGACTCCGAAGCCTTGGACTAGAAGTAATTGAGATATGGGAATGTCAATTTCGAGGAATGCTAAACGATGAAATTAGAGCCTTCACAGAAGCACATCCATTGATAATCAATTTACCGATTAACCCCAGAGACGCTCTCTACGGGGGACGTACAGAAAATATCGTTGAATACTACAAGATCAAAACAAATGAATGCATAAAATATGTCGATATATGTTCCCTGTACCCCTTCATCTGTAAATATGGAAAATTTCCGGTGGGTCATCCAAAAAAAATTTACGTAGGTGAAGAATGTGTTACAGCCTCTCTGTCGCAGATGTCAGGACTTATTAAATGCCAGATTCTACCGAATCAGAACTTATATCACCCCGTTTTACCGTCAAAAATGAACAACAAATTGATGTTTGTTAACTGTCAAAAATGTGGTGAAGATTTCGTTCGAGAAGAGTGTCAGCATTCTATTCAAGAAAGAAGCCTAAAAGGAACTTGGGTGATAGAAGAGGTGCTCAAAGCTATTGAAAAAGGTTACCAGATTATAGAGACTTACGAAATATGGGAATACGATACAATTCAGCTCAGTAAAGACCAAGAGGGGTTATTTAGCGGAATGATGAACAAGTTTCTACAAATAAAACAACAAGCTTCAGGATGGCCCAAACATTGCTTAACGGATGAAGAAAAAAACCGTTATATTGATGCATTTTTGGATAGAGAAGACATAAAGCTGGAATTTTCAAAAATTATAGAGAACCCCTGTTTGAGATCGTTAGCTAAACTTATGCTGAATTCCTTTTGGGGTAAATTTGCTCAAAAGGAAAACCAAAACAAAACCTCAATAGTCAGAGACTGTGGTGAATTCTTTGATATGCTGACTAATCCTTCTATTCATGTAAATACAGTTCTCCCGGTAAATGAAGAAACCCTTCTCATAACTTGGGAATTTAGAGAAGAGGCCTATGACGTTTCTTCAACGGTTAACGTTGTATTGGCTTCATATGTCACGGCCCTAGCTAGACTAAAATTATATTCATTCTTGGAGAAAGTGGAAGAAAGGGCAGTTTACGTAGATACAGATTCATGTATTTATATCTCTCGTAAGGGATTAGACGACATATCTACAGGCGACTTCATAGGTGATATGACCGATGAGCTCAATGGGGGTTTCATATCAGAGTTTGTTTCTGGAGGACCTAAGAACTACGCCTACAAATATACTACTTTGTCTGGAGAGGAACAGATTGTATGTAAAGTAAAAGGCATATCACTCAACTACAAGGCATCCCAAGTAGTCAATTTTGAGAAAATAAAAGACATGGTGCTGAAGAAATCTGATCCTGTTTCTGTACTTTCTCGACAGCTACGACGTACAAGAGAGCATGCAGTAGTAACAGTCGAGTTTCCTAAGGTATACAAGATAACTTCAATGAAAAGGAAATTCTATGAAGATCATACCTCTGTACCATTTGGATTTAAGAAAATAAAGTATTGATTTATTAATGTATGTAAATATTTTTTAATAAACATGTAAAATAAAATGTATGCAAATGATTTTTTGTTTTTTATTTCCCGCCTAATTGAAAAATATTTTTGCACCCGAAATTGTTCAGCCTTTTTACTCCATATAAAATATTTAAAAGTATGCATTGTTATTATTAAACGCCTGCAGTAATATACACCAAAAAAATTGAGAAGCAGTGTAACCATGTGGAACTTTGTATAATCACAAAAAAACATATCTTGGAAAATAAAAAATACAGCAGATTCATAAGCAGTGTAGAGAGGAAACTACGTAAAAGTAATCGATTATTACTAATAAAATAGAGTTTTGAATTCCTATTTTTACAATAATAATCATTTTACTATCTTACGTGTTGGGCACTGCACTGCACGGGTACCAACACTGTACTGCACGGGCACGAAAAATTGAGAAGCATGATAACCATGTAGAACTTCGTATCACTACGTAAATGGTTATTACGAAAAGTAGAAATAAAAACTATATTTTCGATAATAGCTATACTATTTTTTGAGCACCGAAAAAATTGAGAAGCACGATAACCTCATAGAACTTCGAAACAGCACCAGAGACAACCGAAGGCTACAGAAAAAAACACATACTGAAAAGGCATAACATCTATCAGCGCTGGTATCCGATAATACTGTTTCCTTTGACATTCGTTGGGATATGAAAACACATATTTGCTTCCCACCGTTATAACGGAAATAATAGTTACTGCAAAAGCAGTTTCACGATAAGACCATACATTAATCTACAAAGTTGATAATAAAACATATGTACTATTAAAATGCAGATATTTTTAAAATTATACAATTAAAAATCAAAATAATATATTATAAATGGTAGGGGATACAGGGTAAACACCGAAATATACTTAATTTAGAATAGTTACTTATAATCTCCTCAGTTCTTTGGTCAGCCGTATCGACAATTTACCGGTGGGTCCTCTATTTTTGTGCATGTAAAAGGTTAGACTATGGCGCTAGCAAAAAAAACAAAATGCAACAAAGTAGAGTCACTTAATATTCTTGTTGAAATTACGGATAGAATATGGTAGAAAGTAACAATCAGATATTGTAGAAGCCATGTAATTGTTTAATTGTTGAGGAAAAAGTATTTTTCATACGCTGACCATGTTTATGTCCGCTTGGTACGCGACCAGATCTTTTCCAAACCTTTGCCCGTAGGGTTCATGAGCCTACGACCAAATGTGTCGTCGAAGGGGCATTTTTGGCCAAATTCGGTCGAAACCGATGCTGCGTTCGTACCCTAGAGCCTACGAACAGTGACTCAAACTTAATTTTAATTGATATGCAAAGATATGGCTAGAATGCTTGAGCTAGTGATTATATGCAATTTATCGGTGACGAGCTTTCCTCTAGCATATCTTGATTTATTCAAGCGAATCAATGAGAAACTAGTGAATAAAATTACCTGACAGCCATAGTACAAGTTGGTATATCTACACCTTCTCTTACATTTGGCGCCACTAAAATGTTAATCTCCTTGTTTCTAAAAACGATCAAGTACTTATCTGTTCTTCTTATTAATCGGAAGTGATTCTACGGTGCTATTAAAAGAGTTTCCGTTATATCCCACAACGAAATCCGGCTTTATATGTCTGAACTCTGGTACATGTTCACTCAAATCTTTCAGTACATGGTGCAATATTTTTGGCAGTTGATCTTTCCTTCGTGAATATTAAACCACAAATGTCTTCGTTTGAAGATGAACTGTTGAAAAGTGTTACGTTTATATTAGTATTAATATTTATGACATTTACTTTTTTAAAATAGTTAAATACTACGATAAACTGGGAATGTGGGATGAAGCAGAAATGTTTCTGTAACCCAATTTAGGTATGTATAGCAAGTCTTACGCAAGACAATAATAAAAACAGATAGAATTCGAGGGCGATTCTTGGAAGAAAAATTCATAGTATTTTTAAGGCAACACCGACCGGAGTGCTATAATTTTAGCATACATTTACAGGTTATAGGTCTAATGATAAATAGAAAGTGATTAAAATTTTAACTTCAATTTTCGTAAAATAGCTGAGATATGCCATCTTGCAGTAGCCTGAAATGAAATACCCGACAGGTTACCCATCACCTGATAGTCTGTGGTTCTCGCCGCTAGATGAAGCTACATACAAATGTCATCTGTCAAACGTTATGTGTATCATTGATAAGTGTGAGTTGTGTCTCTAAGCGCTAGATGGTGTCGATGTCGCACTGGTGTCGTAGAGTGACCCACATACAGGGGTCGATAGAAATTTTTGGGGCCCTACCGACGGGTCGATGAACCGACGGTATAACGTCAGATCGAAATAAGCTCCATTCACATGGGAGGTGTGTGTGGAATTGCTCGTGGGAGACACGGACCTTGTCGTATATAGCAAGACGTGTCCTAAAATGGTGATACCCATTGGTCGCTCAGCCATACAGGTCGGTCAGACAGAAGTTTTTGGGACCGGGGTGCTCTGATTGGTGGATCAGACGGCGGGAAATTTGAACGGTGTTGATGGTATAGCTGAATGGTGGACGGCGGGTCGGGTGCGTTGGTAATCACCTATGTCGCAAATGAGGTTAGATAGATAGTCGTTCAGTGAAGGTGTTGTCGTAGCGGTGATATGCAAGAAGTACTGCTCGCGGGGGTGTCAACGAGTTAATATTGGCCAACGATAACAGCGGTGACCCTGGAACACTGTTGTCACACGGTTGCAAAAGATGACAGGTTATCTCTTAATTTTCGTAAACAACGATTTTTCTAAAGTGGTAAAAACAGGTCGAAATTTTAAATACCTATGAATCACCGCAAATTATCTTGTCAGTTATCTGCTGCGAACAAAACATGCTCAGCTCAGACTTATCTAAAAAGTGGTGGGAAAATCGATATTATAAAAATATTTATGAATCACCGCAAATTCTCTTAGACGTGCTCTTATCAGTTCAGACTTAGTTAAAACTGGTGGGTAAAATCGAGATTATAAATACCTATGAATCACCGCAAATTACCTTGTCAGTTATCTGCAGTGAACAGACGTGCTCAGTTCAGACTTAGCAATTCCCAACGCTCCTCCGTGGCCATTCCCCTTACCCTCTCGCGAGTGCGGGCATGCGCATGCGGCTCGTTCTGGTCTATAGACATATGATCGCTAATGATCTTGAACAAAGATGTCCTGATACACGAACCGCCAGAGGTACATCAGAAGTAATGTTAGTATTGTGTGTGCGTGTTTTTTGAACACGCTAAGTCGTGATGTACATCACGTGACGTACGTCACGTGACCTACGTGACGTGCGTGTGACAGGTGACGTACGTGTGACAGGTGACGTACGTGTGACAGGTGACGTGCGTCACGTGGCGTACGTCACGTGACACGTGACGTGCACACTTTGTTCAAAAATACCAAAAAGCTGTCTTGATAGCCCGAACCGCCAGAGGTACAACATCAGAAGTAATGTTAGTGCGTGGTTGAGGTTCAAAAACTTAGCGTGTTCAAAAAAAAAAACGTACCTAGACCAAAAGTCATTCTAGACCAGTCACTCTAGACCAAAGCACAAAAAAAACGCCGTTTTTCAACGCCTTTTTTGTCACCATTCCCCTTAGTAGCGCGCATGCACATGGGGCTCGTTCTGCTGGTGCTGGTGCTGGCGCGGGCGTAGATAGCGTTTGTGGTAAGGGTTGGGGGTAGGTCTTGTTCTCTTACCACTATCCTATGGTACACAACAAACAAACTTACTCGTGCGCGATAAGAGAACAAGACCTACCCCCAACCCTTACCACAAACGCTATCTACGCCCGCGCCAGCACCAGCACCAGCAGAACGAGCCCCATGTGCATGCGCGCTACTAAGGGGAATGGTGACAAAAAAGGCGTTGAAAAACGGCGTTTTTTTTGTGCTTTGGTCTAGAGTGACTGGTCTAGAATGACTTTTGGTCTAGGTACGTTTTTTTTTTTGAACACGCTAAGTTTTTGAACCTCAACCACGCACTAACATTACTTCTGATGTTGTACCTCTGGCGGTTCGGGCTATCAAGACAGCTTTTTGGTATTTTTGAACAAAGTGTGCACGTCACGTGTCACGTGACGTACGCCACGTGACGCACGTCACCTGTCACACGTACGTCACCTGTCACACGCACGTCACGTAGGTCACGTGACGTACGTCACGTGATGTACATCACGACTTAGCGTGTTCAAAAAACACGCACACACAATACTAACATTACTTCTGATGTACCTCTGGCGGTTCGTGTATCAGGACATCTTTGTTCAAGATCATTAGCGATCATATGTCTATAGACCAGAACGAGCCGCATGCGCATGCCCGCACTCGCGAGAGGGTAAGGGGAATGGCCACGGAGGAGCGTTGGGAATTGCTAAGTCTGAACTGAGCACGTCTGTTCACTGCAGATAACTGACAAGGTAATTTGCGGTGATTCATAGGTATTTATAATCTCGATTTTACCCACCAGTTTTAACTAAGTCTGAACTGATAAGAGCACGTCTAAGAGAATTTGCGGTGATTCATAAATATTTTTATAATATCGATTTTCCCACCACTTTTTAGATAAGTCTGAGCTGAGCATGTTTTGTTCGCAGCAGATAACTGACAAGATAATTTGCGGTGATTCATAGGTATTTAAAATTTCGACCTGTTTTTACCACTTTAGAAAAATCGTTGTTTACGAAAATTAAGAGATAACCTGTCATCTTTTGCAACCGTGTGACAACAGTGTTCCAGGGTCACCGCTGTTATCGTTGGCCAATATTAACTCGTTGACACCCCCGCGAGCAGTACTTCTTGCATATCACCGCTACGACAACACCTTCACTGAACGACTATCTATCTAACCTCATTTGCGACATAGGTGATTACCAACGCACCCGACCCGCCGTCCACCATTCAGCTATACCATCAACACCGTTCAAATTTCCCGCCGTCTGATCCACCAATCAGAGCACCCCGGTCCCAAAAACTTCTGTCTGACCGACCTGTATGGCTGAGCGACCAATGGGTATCACCATTTTAGGACACGTCTTGCTATATACGACAAGGTCCGTGTCTCCCACGAGCAATTCCACACACACCTCCCATGTGAATGGAGCTTATTTCGATCTGACGTTATACCGTCGGTTCATCGACCCGTCGGTAGGGCCCCAAAAATTTCTATCGACCCCTGTATGTGGGTCACTCTACGACACCAGTGCGACATCGACACCATCTAGCGCTTAGAGACACAACTCACACTTATCAATGATACACATAACGTTTGACAGATGACATTTGTATGTAGCTTCATCTAGCGGCGAGAACCACAGACTATCAGGTGATGGGTAACCTGTCGGGTATTTCATTTCAGGCTACTGCAAGATGGCATATCTCAGCTATTTTACGAAAATTGAAGTTAAAATTTTAATCACTTTCTATTTATCATTAGACCTATAACCTGTAAATGTATGCTAAAATTATAGCACTCCGGTCGGTGTTGCCTTAAAAATACTATGAATTTTTCTTCCAAGAATCGCCCTCGAATTCTATCTGTTTTTATTATTGTCTTGCGTAAGACTTGCTATACATACCTAAATTGGGTTACAGAAACATTTCTGCTTCATCCCACATTCCCAGTTTATCGTAGTATTTAACTATTTTAAAAAAGTAAATGTCATAAATATTAATACTAATATAAACGTAACACTTTTCAACAGTTCATCTTCAAACGAAGACATTTGTGGTTTAATATTCACGAAGGAAAGATCAACTGCCAAAAATATTGCACCATGTACTGAAAGATTTGAGTGAACATGTACCAGAGTTCAGACATATAAAGCCGGATTTCGTTGTGGGATATAACGGAAACTCTTTTAATAGCACCGTAGAATCACTTCCGATTAATAAGAAGAACAGATAAGTACTTGATCGTTTTTAGAAACAAGGAGATTAACATTTTAGTGGCGCCAAATGTAAGAGAAGGTGTAGATATACCAACTTGTACTATGGCTGTCAGGTAATTTTATTCACTAGTTTCTCATTGATTCGCTTGAATAAATCAAGATATGCTAGAGGAAAGCTCGTCACCGATAAATTGCATATAATCACTAGCTCAAGCATTCTAGCCATATCTTTGCATATCAATTAAAATTAAGTTTGAGTCACTGTTCGTAGGCTCTAGGGTACGAACGCAGCATCGGTTTCGACCGAATTTGGCCAAAAATGCCCCTTCGACGACACATTTGGTCGTAGGCTCATGAACCCTACGGGCAAAGGTTTGGAAAAGATCTGGTCGCGTACCAAGCGGACATAAACATGGTCAGCGTATGAAAAATACTTTTTCCTCAACAATTAAACAATTACATGGCTTCTACAATATCTGATTGTTACTTTCTACCATATTCTATCCGTAATTTCAACAAGAATATTAAGTGACTCTACTTTGTTGCATTTTGTTTTTTTTGCTAGCGCCATAGTCTAACCTTTTACATGCACAAAAATAGAGGACCCACCGGTAAATTGTCGATACGGCTGACCAAAGAACTGAGGAGATTATAAGTAACTATTCTAAATTAAGTATATTTCGGTGTTTACCCTGTATCCCCTACCATTTATAATATATTATTTTGATTTTTAATTGTATAATTTTAAAAATATCTGCATTTTAATAGTACATATGTTTTATTATCAACTTTGTAGATTAATGTATGGTCTTATCGTGAAACTGCTTTTGCAGTAACTATTATTTCCGTTATAACGGTGGGAAGCAAATATGTGTTTTCATATCCCAACGAATGTCAAAGGAAACAGTATTATCGGATACCAGCGCTGATAGATGTTATGCCTTTTCAGTATGTGTTTTTTTCTGTAGCCTTCGGTTGTCTCTGGTGCTGTTTCGAAGTTCTATGAGGTTATCGTGCTTCTCAATTTTTTCGGTGCTCAAAAAATAGTATAGCTATTATCGAAAATATAGTTTTTATTTCTACTTTTCGTAATAACCATTTACGTAGTGATACGAAGTTCTACATGGTTATCATGCTTCTCAATTTTTCGTGCCCGTGCAGTACAGTGTTGGTACCCGTGCAGTGCAGTGCCCAACACGTAAGATAGTAAAATGATTATTATTGTAAAAATAGGAATTCAAAACTCTATTTTATTAGTAATAATCGATTACTTTTACGTAGTTTCCTCTCTACACTGCTTATGAATCTGCTGTATTTTTTATTTTCCAAGATATGTTTTTTTG
Source organism: Acanthoscelides obtectus (assembly GCA_963669975.1). Taxonomy (NCBI): domain Eukaryota; kingdom Metazoa; phylum Arthropoda; class Insecta; order Coleoptera; family Chrysomelidae; genus Acanthoscelides; species Acanthoscelides obtectus. Next base: position 86,151,016 of record CAVLJG010000009.1, read on the forward strand.
TGATTATACAAAGTTCCACATGGTTACACTGCTTCTCAATTTTTTTGGTGTATATTACTGCAGGCGTTTAATAATAACAATGCATACTTTTAAATATTTTATATGGAGTAAAAAGGCTGAACAATTTCGGGTGCAAAAATATTTTTCAATTAGGCGGGAAATAAAAAACAAAAAATCATTTGCATACATTTTATTTTACATGTTTATTAAAAAATATTTACATACATTAATAAATCAATACTTTATTTTCTTAAATCCAAATGGTACAGAGGTATGATCTTCATAGAATTTCCTTTTCATTGAAGTTATCTTGTATACCTTAGGAAACTCGACTGTTACTACTGCATGCTCTCTTGTACGTCGTAGCTGTCGAGAAAGTACAGAAACAGGATCAGATTTCTTCAGCACCATGTCTTTTATTTTCTCAAAATTGACTACTTGGGATGCCTTGTAGTTGAGTGATATGCCTTTTACTTTACATACGATCTGTTCCTCTCCAGACAAAGTAGTATATTTGTAGGCGTAGTTCTTAGGTCCTCCAGAAACAAACTCTGATATGAAACCCCCATTGAGCTCATCGGTCATATCACCTATGAAGTCGCCTGTAGATATGTCGTCTAATCCCTTACGAGAGATATAAATACATGAATCTGTATCTACGTAAACTGCCCTTTCTTCCACTTTCTCCAAGAATGAATATAATTTTAGTCTAGCTAGGGCCGTGACATATGAAGCCAATACAACGTTAACCGTTGAAGAAACGTCATAGGCCTCTTCTCTAAATTCCCAAGTTATGAGAAGGGTTTCTTCATTTACCGGGAGAACTGTATTTACATGAATAGAAGGATTAGTCAGCATATCAAAGAATTCACCACAGTCTCTGACTATTGAGGTTTTGTTTTGGTTTTCCTTTTGAGCAAATTTACCCCAAAAGGAATTCAGCATAAGTTTAGCTAACGATCTCAAACAGGGGTTCTCTATAATTTTTGAAAATTCCAGCTTTATGTCTTCTCTATCCAAAAATGCATCAATATAACGGTTTTTTTCTTCATCCGTTAAGCAATGTTTGGGCCATCCTGAAGCTTGTTGTTTTATTTGTAGAAACTTGTTCATCATTCCGCTAAATAACCCCTCTTGGTCTTTACTGAGCTGAATTGTATCGTATTCCCATATTTCGTAAGTCTCTATAATCTGGTAACCTTTTTCAATAGCTTTGAGCACCTCTTCTATCACCCAAGTTCCTTTTAGGCTTCTTTCTTGAATAGAATGCTGACACTCTTCTCGAACGAAATCTTCACCACATTTTTGACAGTTAACAAACATCAATTTGTTGTTCATTTTTGATGGTAAAACGGGGTGATATAAGTTCTGATTCGGTAGAATCTGGCATTTAATAAGTCCTGACATCTGCGACAGAGAGGCTGTAACACATTCTTCACCTACGTAAATTTTTTTTGGATGACCCACCGGAAATTTTCCATATTTACAGATGAAGGGGTACAGGGAACATATATCGACATATTTTATGCATTCATTTGTTTTGATCTTGTAGTATTCAACGATATTTTCTGTACGTCCCCCGTAGAGAGCGTCTCTGGGGTTAATCGGTAAATTGATTATCAATGGATGTGCTTCTGTGAAGGCTCTAATTTCATCGTTTAGCATTCCTCGAAATTGACATTCCCATATCTCAATTACTTCTAGTCCAAGGCTTCGGAGTCTCTCTACTTTGCTAACTGATTGTTCGTATCGACTTTCCAATGTATTCAACGGATCATTATGCAGAGGATTGCTTCTTTTGTATTTGAAACATCGAGGGCAACCGTGAAAATAGCATCCTTGGAATTCAAACACTTGATTTGTGTCGCTACAAAAACCGTCTACTTTATGTCCCTTAACAATGGTTTCTATACCCTTAGCGGCGTGTTGAATTTTGATTCCTCTTTGATGTTCCTCCCACAACAGCCATTGGATGGCAATTTTTGACTGATTTTCACGCCATCTATAGCCCCCTTTTGGAATTACCCCGATCGTCTCAGGTTTTAAAAAATTGCGTCTAAAGACTTTGTTACAGCATGATGCAATAGTGGTGCTTTCCTGGAAGGGATCGACTGTGGTTTCGGTTTTCATCAGGTCTCGAAATTTGAGACACGCCTGTGTCAATATTTCCACATCGGAGATACAGTATTCAACGATTTCTTTCTGAAAATCAAAAACGTATCCCTCCGCTTGTCTTTCGCCATGCCATTTTAATAATTTTTCCCGAGCGTCTTCCTTTAAATGGTCGGGATCGTAGAAGTCGAGCGCTGGAATTGGCCCTACATAATTCTGATGAGCCAAAGTGTTGAATAAATGTGGAAAGTATCCTTTCTTTAGCTCTTTCAAATCAAACGCCTTGGGTAGAGCAGTTAGAGGCATAGGAAAATAATTGAGAGAATCCAGAAATTTTACATTTCCTACCTCCATCAATATTAATTTTGTTCCTCTCATAATTACATTCGGGTACAGACTAGTCTTCTCTAAAATGTAACGAAGTAGAAACTGATGATCAAATCCTCCACCATTATGCGCCAGTACAATGACTTTCTTGAATTTTTTACGAAGTGTCAGAATATGATGCATAAATGGAGAAATGACGTCTTGACATCGAAGAATCTGTATTCGAAGGCCACATTTCTTGCATATAGGATTATCGGTACATGATTCACAACATTGTTTGAATACACATAGATTTGGCTCATGCAGTAAAGATCCATTGGGTAATTCCTTCTCCTGACGGGTTTCCAAATCGTAAAATATTAATAAGACATCATTTGATTTAGGAATACTTCTGTCAGGCTGTATATAGCACATATGTTCAATTGGTTGATTTTTATAACATGTTTTACAAAGTATATATCCGCAGATGTGATCATTACCGTTGTGAACTTTAAAACAGTCTACACATCTTTTAATTTTAGAACAGACCGATGGTAAATGAGCGTTAAAACATTCTTGTCCATAAAAGCTTCTATTACATTCTTTGCATTTGATGTGCTTCGTTTTCAGGCAGGCCGGAGATCTTTTACAAGCATAACATTGTTTATCACATCTATGAATTTGTTTAGTATTATACGGAATGTGGCAGTTCTCACAAAAAAAGCTGCAGCAAAAGGCAGCAGTGAGGGATGTTATGACGCTGTAGTGCCCCTCGTGATATATTAGGTTAAGCGTCGGACCAGCGGACACGCCTTCAAAAATGACGTCACGACCTTTGCACCCAAACTTGTATACAACAATTTTGTAGTTTTGCAGATATCGTTGTAGCTTTTGAAGTTCAGGTATTCCACACCCCTCCTCAGGGATAACAATATCAGCCTTTTCCACAAGTTGTACAGCTCTTTGTCCTTGTATTTTTCCTCGATCACGGCGGATTCTGCTATAATCTTTGTCTTTGTTCAAATGGGCCATGGCGATGACAAGGGCTCGTGGGAGACACAAATTATCGGTGTTTTTAACGGTGATAATGCCTTTTCTTTTGGCGCATTCCTCATCAAAGGTATTGAAATTCTGAGCTCTACCACGACCAGCAGGCAACCTTACGGACGTAATACCCAAGCAAAAAGTCTCGGTATTCAACCCCACAGAATTTGACTGATAGATGGAAGATATCTTCTCCCATATGTCCTCAGTTGAAACGTCGGAAAACAATTTAAAAGCTATCCATCCTTGACCGCGGGTAAAGTCTTTGGAACAGAAAGTGAATCCAACTTGATCACTGGGCTGGAGATGTTCAGTTCCTTTGGCTACTATTTCCTCCAGAGCGTCTTTGATCCATCCCACAGGTTCGACGTCTTTAGGGATAGGTCGTATTTTAAATTCCACTTCTCGCCCATATAGATTAAATTTTTTAATCTTCTTAGTAGAATCCTTAACGATGAAGAATTTTTCCATTTTTTAAAAACTAAAACGTTAACTAGCGACTAAATCTGAACTGAGCACGTCTGTTCGCTGCAGATAACTGACAAGATAATTTACGGTGATTCATAGGTATTTATAATCTCGATTTTACCCCCACCACTTTTTAACTGACCACAGTGTTTCAAGGTCACCGCTGTTATCGTTGGTCAGTATTAACTCGTTGACAGCCTGCGCTTCCTGCCCATTCACCCATGCTTAACAGCCCCGCCCGGTACTTCTTGCATATCACCGCTACGACAACACCTGCCCTGAACCTAACCTCATTTGCGACGTAGGTGATTGCCTTGTTGAATTTATTAGATACACAATATAGACTGTACTATGTTTTCAATATTGTATCAATGTTAAAAATTAACTAACATTAACTGTATGCACCACATATATGAGCAATTCCATTTTTATATGCACACTGAATATGACGTGTTGATTATTGAGATCATCCTATACGCATTGTTTCCCGCGAATTTTATACGTTTTTCCGTTTAAACTGAATCAGCAGAATTGCATCTATAAATATCATTATTCATGGGCTTTTATCGATCTATATGCAAATATTTACCGCAAAACATGAAATGAGTCACATCGCTTACGCATAGACGTTATACTACACCTTACTATCGTCGGCTGTCTGAATCACTTCCGGTCGGGTGCGCTATCTAACGGGGCCCGCCAATCAACATATACCATCAACCCGTTCAAACTTCCCGCCGTCTGATCCACCAATCAGAGCACGCGGTGGATCTAGCGGTTCCCGCCAATCAACATATACCATCAACCCCGTTCAAATTTCCCGCCGTTTGATCCGCCAATCAGAGCACGCGGTGGATCTAGCGGTTCCCGCCAATCAACATATACCATCAACCCCGTTCAAATTTCCCGCCGTTTGATCCGCCAATCAGAGCACGCGGTGGATGTGGTGGGCGTGGCCAAAAAGTGGAAGTGGTGGGGGGCGCCCAGAGTGCACCAGTATCTACTAATCTTGCTTGATTTAATCTGCGTTTACTTTCCGTCGTCCGTATTGGACAACCCCTTATTTACAATTTTTTTATGTGATTCGAGCTGTGCTAAATTAACATCAAATTACTGCTAAGTTTCGTAAAGATAGCAAATTTCCGATTCCGCTATCAGAAGATCGTCGAAACCTCGGCGCAAATCTCGAAATTCCCATAATATGTAAATTGACATAGTTCACTTAGCATCGCAACTGCCAGCAAGACGAGGCGTCCCAAGTAAACAGCACTTCGCAAACAAATATTTGAGGCCAGTGTGAGTGAAACGAAGTTATGGCAATCCAAGCTACCTTGACGATTTTCGCTCCCGGCAAATTTTCACTGACATAACAAGAACATGCAGACCGCTGCTTACTCTCTGCGAACCTATTCAAGTTTCAAGTCGACATGTACGGAGTTGTGTCAGCAAAATTGAAGTTCAACACCAGGGAGACGGCTAACTCCTTCTCTTTCTCATATACAGGGTGTTCCAGAAGCACCCCCTGCTATGCTAGATTGAATTCAGGAAGTTCTTCTACACAGATCTCGCTGTGGAACAGAACGGAATATCCTAGTGTTAACTACATACAGTATCTATTTTATAGCAAGCCGCTTGTTTAGTGTTCTCTGTTTGGTATTAGGTAGCTATATTTCCCCATCATCGCACCGGAAATTTTATTAACGACGAACACACAGCACTATGAATAAAAGATTCACCAGCAGTCGAATTTAAACAACGTTGCGCTGTTCTGCATGAACATTAAAACCAACATTGCAATAAATACATACATAGTGAATACAGTGCAGATATCTCTCTTATAGGCTGTGAGCTCGTGCACCCTTCCAGTAGCTAACAATAGGTCAAAAGTCGGATAGAATTACCAGAACTATAGTGTGTTTACACCCAAGATAGAATGGACGCGTGATTGCCGAAAGCAAGGACGGCATACAGTGCCGCATTCAGGGCTACCTCCGAATGATGGACTACCACCAACGTGTTGTAAAACAAAGATGACAGTATTTAACGAAATTATCTAATATAGTGAAGTAGTTATAGTTAAGGGTGTCGCAAAATCAAATTCTTATTCTTGAAGGGGTGCTAAGTTTTTCTACAGATTTTTCAAACTAGACAACATGGAGAAATACATACCTGAGGTAACCAGCTGCTCACTATGCACAATGAATCCGTAGTCAACGAGGGGTAGAGATGACACTTTTGTACATGGAATCAATTGAAAATAGATTTTGAAGGTGCACTCCGGACTTGCATTGTCTGTAGTTTATCTATAAGTTAATATTTCACTATAACTAGGATTCCCATAATATGTATTCTGTGACAAAACAAAAACGCGAAACTTACTCAGACTCACTTGAAGAGCTATCGTCATTAATGTTTATGATGATGGATTCAAAATCTCTCTCAATTATGTTGTCCAGCTCCCACATTGCTACCTCCACTTTCTCCCGAACATGCTGCACACATTTTTGCCATCTTTCTGATGTGACCCTCTGTATAGCAATTCTGAACAGCTCTTGCATGTCAGAAAATTTAAATGTTGTATTGTGTGCAGCAACAAAATTCTTAACATCTGCCCATATGAGCTCAATGGGGTTGAGCTCACAGTGGTGAGGCGGCAAACGGAGTACTGTTTTGTGGTGTGCTTTGGCCATTTCATCTATGACATAATTATCATGTTTTAGTCTGTGTTGTTTCACAATATCTAATAGTTGTAAGTTCAGTAAGAAAGGGTCGAAAGTTATATTTTTGGAACGGAGCCAGCTCTGAATGTCTGATTTTCTAGAAGCTGAAGTTGGGATTTTTTCTATTTTGCGTGAATGATAGGGAGCATTATCCAAAACAACCACAGAATTGTCTTCGAGACGTGGTAAAATGCCTGAAAACCACTTCTCGAATGCTTCCCCATTCATCTCTTCATGGTAGTCAGTGTTTTTTTTACTCAAAAGACCATAAGCCGTCATCCACGAAGCCATCTACACCCCCAATTTGGCAAATAATGAGCCTTTTTCCTTTGCATAGAAAGATAAAATCCGCTAAGTACACATGCACGTCTTGTAGGTACGAAGATAGAGAGATATTGTGCGCAAAAATTGATACCGTGAACTACTTCGATCTATTTACCTGCTGGATTTTTCAATCCGGTCGACAGTCCATCTAGAAATGCCCTTCTGGATGAAGTCACAGTTTTGTCAACCCATACCTTCGGAGTAGTGTGCCCAGGGTTAATCGAGGTTTCGTCCAGGTAATAGATCTTCCTGTGCTGATCCCTGAATGATTTAATTTTGGTCAGGTGCTCTCTCCTCCACAGAACAATTTCTAATATATCCATAAGTAAGCTGTTACGACCTCGTTTCTTCCATTCGAAATTAAGATGCTTCAAAAGTTTATGAATAGTCGAACGTTTGAAATTTGGTAACATAGCATCCTCGTTAACCTCCCGTAGTACTTTATCAACTGTCGGTATTTCGTTTCTGAAGAAGAACTCGTGCACTTTCCTCCGAATCGCATGCTTGTCAGCGTCATCCAACGATCTTATGATACTTTTGCGATTTTTACCCGTCATTGGCTTGGAAAAGGCATGCTTTTTCTTATGTTCGTTCAAAACATTGTACACTGTCGCTTGGCATACTCCAATTTTATCTGCCACCTTCAGAGGTATTTTCGGGTTATTTGATGTTTCGTCTTCCTTCCGCTCTATCTTGAATGTATTCAATATGACGTCTTTCATGTCTACGCTAAGATGTCTTTTTTTGATCGCTTTCTATGAGGGTTAAGGGAGTAGCCTACAGCCTCGTCAGCAGTATCTGTACTGGACATGTTCATGATTGGTTCAAAACAAATAATAACGAGGAATAACAATAACAAACATAAACTTAACAAATCACTGAAATACACTTAACAACAACAACAGCAACAACCAAGCAAGGTGAATACGAAAACACGAGCACGCAGTGATACACGCGACGGTCGGTGGCCTGAATGCAACTCTGCCTGTCCTGCCCCTGCCCTGCGCATTATTCCGCCAGGCGACCGCTTGAAATTTAATGGCGAATTGACCAATAAGAGGCGTTTTCCCCACCTGTTACCGAGAGATCGCGCGCTAACTGTTATTATTTACATCTCATCTTGAATTTGGATTCAGTTTAGAAATATTCGTTAAATTCCATCAAAAAACTTCATTCAATATGGTTTTGAGATTTTTTATTGGAGGTTCGCTTCAGCTTGAAACTATACTTAACCCTTGCAAAGTGCAAAAAAATGTAATAGCAATTACAAACATGTAAAAGTAATACACCTTTTTGTATGTTGTATACGTGTACAGGGTGATTCACAAGTCGTGACCAAAAAGATTCAACACAGATTTTCTAGAAATGTCTTGTGCGGCATTTTCAATGGCCAACTGTTTATGCACGTATTGACACAACAAGGAAATGCAAACTCATACTTAGCTTTTCTAGGCAATTACATAGAAAATGTGTTAGTAAAATTATTAAGCTCGTATAGTAAAGAAATGTTTGTTAAATGTGGTATTCCACAAGGTACAATTTTGGGTCCTCTGTTATTCAATATATATTTAAACGATATATTCAAAATTAACAGTACTGGTAAAATAGTCAGTTTTGCAGACGATACTGCTATACTCTATAAAGGTAAGGATTGGAACGACTTAAAAGATATTATCCAAAATGACTTTTGCAAAATTATTCAGTGGTTTAATAACCGAAAATTAACAATTAACTTTACTAAAACTCATTTTTTACCATTTTCATCACTATCTAATCATCTACCAAAATATAACCACCTTCGGTTTAAGGTAAATGATAAAAATATAAAAATCAATAGAGTTAATGATATAAAATATTTAGGAATTTATCTGGATCCCCACTTGAGATAGGATGTACATATTTCAAACATACTAAAGAAAATTAGATTCATAGCATATAAAATAAAATTTCTAACCGGTATATTAACTGAATATTATCTACGAATAATATATCAAGCTTTAGTCGAGCCACACATAACATATGGTATAGTAGTGTGGGGTGCTGCATGCACGACATACTTTAACGATTTAGATGTACTTCAAAGAAGAATTTTAAAATCAATGTTAGGCAAATCAAAATTATACCCAACTAATGACTTATATAATGATGCACAAGTATATGATACTAAACAACTTTACTTCTTACATACCATCACTCATTATCACAAAACTATTAGTGAACACGACATAATTAAACATAATCATAAAACCAGATATAAATTACGCGCAAAAAATGTTCCTAAACCAAACAAATCCCTAATGAAACGATGTCACCTGTATATAGCTCCAAAATTGTACGAACATTTACCAAATAATTTAAAACAATTACGCAATACATTAGGCTTCAAAAAAAAAATTAAAAAAATTTATTAACACGATTGGAAGAAATCAAATTAATAAAATAATCTCAAATATTACACAATAAATGCTCCATTCTTACCAATAATTTCTTTTTTCTCTCTATTTTATTATATTTTGCAATTCAACATACATATGATCCATGCACAGGCGTTGTCCTCCTATGGATATATTATATTTATTTACTCGTTTCATATTCCCTGTATTTTAGAGTAAATAAATATTATTATTATTATTATTATTAGCAACGAATGTGGTATCAAGAGCCCCACCGCATGTTCGTCGTGACATAACCGCTTCATTAAATAGTAATCATTTTAGACAACGATGGATTGGCAGAAACGGACACGTACATTGGCCTGCGAGGTCCCCTGATTTGAACGCCCTGCATTTCTTTCTGTGAGGCGCTTTAAAACAACAAGCTTTGATTATCTAAATTGTTTTTTTTATTTTTGCGAAAACACTGCACTCCAGGAGAAAACACAAGAGTAACTATTTGTAGCAAATTGATAGAATAATTCGAAAATTAGCGCGTTTCAAAAAAACAGTGGCGTACTATTTTTATTTAGAAAAACAGTGCCAGTAATCCCCTGTATCTCCGCCACGAACGCACGTTAATTTCAAGTGAAAACCTTTCAATGTGTACAATACTTAGGTGAATCCACATACCAAATGTTGGTCCATTCCAGTTGACGGTTTTGAAGATATAAAAAAATTGTTTTTTATTTTTAAACTTCAACACCCCGTATCTTTTTAATGAAGCCCTGTAAGAAAAAATGTTATATAGTAGACCCTCCTTAAAATGTGGTCCTGTGTATGATGTTTTATTTTTGTTCACGACTTGTGACTCACTTTGTGCAGTATACTCCCAGTACCTTGACCCAAATTGGACATTTTTTCCCAAACCAAAGGAAGTTCACTACTAAACTTTTTGCGGAATTCAAAGAAAGGAAACCGACAAGAACTTAACCGCGTTTGTACCGGTGTTGCTCGAACAAATAACTGCATTAGTCTCTGAGGAGAAATAATTTTTTATACGTTGTCACGAACTTTTCAAACTACATCCGACTGCTGTATAGATTAGATTTCTCTTTTTCTTTTCTATAAACAACTTTTATGCCACCTCGTGGAATTCGCGGTGAGGATGAGAGAAATTGTGTATCGTGCAAGAAGTTTCCGCGTATATGACTTGGCTGCATTTTCTTTCTATGCAATAAGAATAGATCGTTGGTGAGAAATAGAAAGGGACATGCAGTGATAGAAATATTAGCATGAAAATGTGATAAAATACAGGGTGTCCGTAAAGTTGGGGTTTTCCTTTACACGACGTGTAGATCTTGAAAACATAAGCAATTTTTCTTAGTACTATATACACCAATGTCTTAAGGGAGCCGAGATAAAGGGCTCTGCAACATCAAAAATATCTGAATACCGTCCTGTAGCCGCGACTCGCGATATCCCCGAGTGGTACTAGGACACTAGCTCAACCCGACGACAGAACTGCGTCGGGGTCAGTGTGTCAGGTCAGTATGCAACCTTCAACCGACGGTTACGGTCACGCGTGTAGAGGTAATCGCGTAGACGAGAATCCCTCAACAAGCACTAGAGACGTGGCTAGAGAAGTGCAAGTATCAAAAACTAAAGTGTGGCAAACGCTGCGTGTCACGTCCAACGTGTACAAGCCCTTCAACCTGACGATTTTCCAGCAAGAGTGCGGTTTTGTGAGTGGTTGTTGCATCAACATGACAATAATCCGGACTGTTTGAAGTGCATATTGGTGACAGACGACTCTACGTTCACGCGTAATGGGGTGAATAACTTTCGCAACGCTCATGTTTGGTCAGTAGAAAATCCGCACGCTGTCCGTCGGGCACATTTTCAACAAACATTTTCGGTGAATGTTTGGGCTGGCATGGTGAACGGTATGCTCATTGGACCATTTATTCTCCCAAATCGATTGGACGGGATGCAATACCTAGACTTTTTACGCAACATTTTGCCTTCCTTGTTTGCCTGCGTCTGCTCGGTAGCGCATCAGCTGATTTCATTTTCTATTGGAGCGATATGATTTCGGGCAGAGACGTACTTAGCCATTCTCGTCAACTGGAGAGTGAGTACTTTTTCCTTTATTTTTTTTTTACTTGGTCGCCCTCGTTTCACTACACATTACCTTTGTTATTTCAAGGGTAGTTGTTTCTGAAAAGGAAAACCCCATCTTTGCGGACACCCTGTATAGGGATTGCTATTTAAAAATAGTCTGGTTAAACTGGATATTCTATTCTACGTAAAAATATGATAAAATGAAACTAAGATACTTATTTAATAATATACCTGTATTCCTGCATATTGAGCTGTTGCTGATATAAGGGAATGTATGAAGTTATATCGGCCTCATTGCACAAGCTATTACTAATACATCGCATACCCCAAAATGGACTTCCCGATTTATCTTCAGCTAGTAGTCAAATCCGGAACATTATTCTTGTCAAATTTCCCATGAAAAACGGTTGAATATTACGAGTCCTCTGGTAAAATTTTAAGAAGGCAACTTTTTCCGACTCACCGTCCGTTTTTTCATCTGCCGGCCGAGGCTCGAGTGGGCCTTCCGTACCGCCAACTTTCTTTATCTTTTCCCACTTAATAATTCTGAGCACCGCTGGAACGACGCTATTTTTTATTCGAGCACGCAGTGGATGTAATTTTTGATAAATAACGCGGCATTTTTCATGAGAACAGCCGGCAGTTGGTGTACGTTCCCTCTTCTTATCCCACATCCAGCATTATTTATGAATATTCTTATTCCATACTTTTAGGGACGTTGGAGGATATCAGGAAAACGTCATCGAACGATCTGAGAACTATAGCGTGTTTACATGCCATTGAGAAAGTTCAAATTTCCGGCTTACTGAAGTATTTGTGCAAAACTAAAATCGTTTTAATTTTTTTCTGAATTTATTTTAAGGTATATCAAAAAACTAATGGAACTTTTCCATTTGCATCTACAAGGCACTACATTATGGTGTTTTTAAGCTCTAGGCAACTTGAGAAAAATGCAGGAGTAACCTCTAAAAATTCACGATTTGGCAAGGATTTAGAAAAGGAGGCGCCTGCATTTTCATGAGTGGACGAAGATTTTAAATTTTCGTTCAAAAATAATACTGTACCTCAGAGCCATACTAGGTCCAAATAAGTAGTTTTGTATAATTGTATTTGAAATATTTTTCTGGCACAGTATTCTATGGGACTTGGCATGAGTTAAAAAGTCATAACTTCCTTATTATTACAGATAGATGGATGCTGCATGTAGCAAATGAAAATTAACAATATTATCATAAGCCTAACATATTAAACTGATTTTTGACAAAAATAAATCTAGGGCCAATTTCACCAACATTAATATTTAACTGTCCCTTGAACCAATAGGAAAATAACGGACTGTTGATTTGACAATCCTAGTGAAATCCACCCTTAACCTATTCTGGTTCTGAGATACAGAATATGGTTCGACGACAGTATGGTCACTAATAATGGTATCTTTAATCGCTGCAACACTCTCTACTGGGTTCAAGAAGATCTGCGGGCTAGAACAGCATCCAGACATCAAGAACGTATTAAGTTTAATATATGGTGTAGAATTATAGGGACCAGAATATTAGAACCATTTATTTACTACAACTTATTAGCTGCAGAACGGTACATTCAGTTGTTGCAAGATGATCTGGATAATTTGTCACCTTTGTCACAGGTTAGTAGCTGCTGCTTTCAACAATACGGTGCTTCTGCATTTAACTCTAGGAGATTATCTCTCTCAGCGATTTCCCGGAAGGTAGATTGGAACCTTTAGTGAAGTGTCCTGGCCAGAACTTAACTTCTCTGGACTTTTTTGGCCTAGGGTTTTATTAAAAACCAAGTTCATCAGTATACTTTGGAACCTGAGCAGCGATTACGAGAATGTGTAATGGAAGCATTTAGTGTGATTACACCAGAAATGTTACGTAATGTTTCGACTTCAACTGTTAGAAGTTTAGAAGATAATGGCAACCTACTTGAATACCTATTGGAAAAATAATAAAAATTATTCGTTTTTCTAAATAAAATAAAAAAGACATTTTTCTTTTTTTTTGTTTTTTCATTCTTGTTATTTTTTTGTTTGTGTGTCGGTTCATTTACATATTTCTGTACAGTGTGTTAATAATTTGCCAAAAATACAGAACACCCCGTACAGCCCTAGGCTTATCAGCAACTATAAGCTGTTCCATAACCTAAATCGCATTGATGAATCCTCGCAAGAACGAAACGGTGTCATATACAGGGTGACTTCGAAGTTGAGTCATTTATTTTAACAGTGAGTAGATCTGATCAAGAGAAATGCTTTTTTCCTTTAACATTTTTCTGGTAAAATTAAAGTAACAAAGTTATAGCCCTTTAGAAGTTTGAGTACCGCCCTGTCTCAATAATAATATTATGTGCTCGTGTTTGGCAACAACGGATATAATCCGCCTTATCGGTTCATCGTATCGGAAACAAAAAAGCGAAAGAATTTGAAACGCTTATCACGATGTTTTTACTACAATTTTATTCAGTTGTATTCAGTCAATGTGTCAGTCGGTAACGCGTGAGTGAATAGTGGTGTTTGTTGCGTGGCGGTGACTTAAGACCTCACAGGGGAGGACATGCCGGTGCTTCAAGACCGCACGATCAAATACAGGTCCGGACTGAAATACTTGTCGGGAGGATACTTTATGAAACAAGGTACAACTTTTTTTTTATTTTTTTTTATTTTTACACACATATTTTGGTTCATCTTCCTTCTACAATCAAAAACTCAACTGAATGACTCAACTTCATAGTCACCCTGTACAACCGACTATTTGGAAAAAACCGATAGAATCCGAGCTTGAAATTTTCTTTCTCGCGATTTTCATTTATCCGCAGCATCTCGATCCGGTCTTTTTCCTTTCTGTCAGATCTGTAGACATCGGTGCTCACGGTCCCGAGCCATAACTCTTCCTACTTCTAATGGACGGACAATGGGAAATATGCTTACATCTGCTGAAAGTCGGACGGCTCGGATGCTACGTCTTTTGTGTTTTACGACTTTTTATTTATTTGGATCTCCGAAGGAATTTAATACTGCGGCGGAGCTGGCTCGAAACACCACCTCCGCTACAACAGGAAAAGTTACAGTGTTGGGAAAGCGATGTCTAGAACCGATTTTTTCTTCATGACATAATGAATCTTAATTATACTGAATCGAAAACTATCGCAGAAAGTGAGAATGAGTGAACAGAAATGTAATGCAGAAACACCGGTTCTTTTAAATATTTCATTGCGCCGGCATTGGTACGGTTCGGCCGTACGGATTCAAAAATTCATTGGTTTGCAACCCGCGCGCGTCCGCAGAGCACCGAGGTTACCGCAACGGCACGCTGCGGATCACCGATGGTTTATTGGTACAGTCGCGTTCATACCTTTACTCATTTCTATTGTCCCGAGGTTTCAGTATACCTAGCGATGCAACCGGATCTAATCTCCACGGGGAGTCAACTCATATCGGAAAATGGTAAACAAGACGACGTTGCCAGGTCTGACAATGCTGTCGCATCGAAATAAAATGGCGGCTTTGACAAGTACGAGGTCTGTAAATTGAGTGATGAGACCGGCAACGTAGCGTTCGACCTGGCGACACTGGAGGTGCCGGGCTTGTACGGGAGGCAGGAGAACATGTGATCCGCCTTCAGTACAAGTTTTAACTCGCTCGAGTCATTTGGTGGTCTGTAGATTTTTTTTTCGTGAAACAGTTGAATTACATCAATTTCGAGCAACGATGTGGTATCAGGTTTTGCTTCAGTCTTGGGTACAGTGCAACGGATAATAACTAGTTGTCAAATAGTTTCTGTGGATAGCGAAGATTCAAACTATAGATCAACAGAATATGGTGTACCGCAAGGCTCTATTTTAGGGCACTTACTTTTCGTGATGTATCTGAATTACATCTTCCATTATTTATCGCCAATGAATTGGGTGTCTTTTGTTGACGACACTCCTAGCTCAACCGCATGAGGAGAAAAATGTGCTCATTGCAAGCACTATAGACACTGAACTCAAAGTAGAAAGATGGTTTACGGCGAGCTGCTTAAAGCTTAATAGGGACAAAACTCAAAAGAACGTTCTGTCGGTAATCAATTGGTTAGATGAAAACGAGGCAGTTTCTCTTCTTGGTATTAAAATTGGGAGGCACATGTAAAGCCCTTATGTAAAAAAATTTCAACGCAGTTATTCGTATTGCGAAAATCACGCAAGAAGGGCTTTTAACTGCATATTTTGGCATTTTACGCTCTCATATATGATCTATGGCATCATGATTTGGAGATGATCTTGTCACGTTGTGCGTGCATTCAAAATGCAAAAACGCGCAGAGAGAATTATTTCAGGTGCTCAATTCATTCTTCCAAATGTTGGGGATACTACCGTTGCCATGTACAAATATCTACATACTTTACACTTTGCTAGACATTGATAAAAACTTGAACTGCTACACAACCCAATCAGAGATCCACAACTATCATACCAGACAGGCTGAAACACTGAGACTGCCACGTTATAGACTATATATAGTTGCCAGGAATTCATTTATTACAATAAGCTACCTCAGACCATCCGTGAGCTGAATTGTATGCAGTTCAAAAAACAAATGGAATGCATCCCCCTCGATCAATGTTTTTACGCATTTTTCAATTTTTAAGTTCCCGCTGAAAATTGAAGTAGCCTGACAGCGGCCTAACATCTATTTTCAGCGTACGATAACAAAAGTAGAATATTCAATTCTTCGTTTTGATCTATTTTATATTAATTTTAGTCTTTATAATATGTACACAATAGTATTTTTCAGGTGGACGTTAAAACCGTAGTAACATTATCAACCTCGTATTCCTGTGGATCTCTTGGGGAGCTGAAGACAGCTTAAAAATAAGAAGTTTCAAACATAGCAGCTATTGTGACTTTATAGTGGCCCCAAAACAGACTCGATTTTCACATATTGTTCCCTGTTAAGTAAATAAGTTTTAATCAAACTATATATATATATATATATATATATATACAGGGTGACTTTGAAGTTGAGTCATTAATTTTCAGATAATGATTGTAGAAGGAAGATAAACCAAAATATGTGTGTAAAAATAAAAAAAAAATAAAAAAAAATGTTACCTTGTGTTATAAAGTATTTCAGTGCGGACCTGTATTTGATCGTGCGGTCTTGGAGCACCGGCATGTCCTCCCCTGTGAGGTCTTAAGTCACCTGATTCACGAGCCCTTTGTACTACATTAACAAAGGCATGAGGGGTTGGTTGCACTCGATTGGGAAACCGATCCGCATAAATCCGTGATGCCGCGTAAATAAGAATCATGTCCACAAGTTCAGCATTTATGTAAACATGTACCATTTTTGATTTCGTTTGAGCCACGCAACAGACACCACTATTCACACACGCGTTACCGACTGACACTGACTGAATACAACTGAATAAAATAATTGTAAAAACATCGTTCCAAATTCTTTCGCTTTTTTGTTTCCGATGCGATGAACCGATAAGGCGGATTATATCCGTTGTTGCCAAACACGAGCACATAATATTATTATTGATACAGGGCGGTACTCAAACGCGGGTTGCAAACCAATGAATTTTTGAATCCGTACGGCTGAACCGTACCAATGCCAGCGCAATGAAATATTTAAAAAAACCGGTGTTTCTGCATTATATTTCTGTTCACTCATTCTCACCTTCTGCGATAGTTTACGATTCAGTATAATTAAGATTTATTATGTCATGAAGAAAAAATCGGTTCTAGGTATCGCAACAACAGTGTAACTTTTCCTGTTGTAGCGGAGGTGGTGTTTCGAGCCAGCTCCGCCGCAGTATTAAATTCCTTCGGAGATCCAAATAAATAAAAAGTCGTAAAACACAAAAGACGTAGCATCCAAACCGTCCGACTTTCAGCAGATGTAAGCATATTTCCCATTGTCCGTCCATTAGAAGTAGGAAGAGTTATGGCTCGGGACCGTGAGCACCGATGTCTACAGATCTGACAGAAAGGAAAAAGACCGGATCGAGATGCTGCGGATAAATGAAAATCGCGAGAAAGAATTTCAAGCTCCGATTCTATCGTTTTTTTTCTAAATAGTCGGTACAGGGTGACTATGAAGTTGAGTCATTCAGTTGAGTTTTCAGATAATGATTGTAGAAGGAAGATGAACCAAAATATGTGTAAAAATAAAAAAAAATAAAAAATGTTACCTTGTTTTATAAAGTATCCTCCCGACAAGTATTTCAGTGCGGACCTGTATTTGATCGTGCGGTCTTGGAGCACCGGCATGTCCTCCCCTGTGAGGTCACCGCATCGCAACAAACACCACTATTCACTCACGCGTTACCGACTGACACATTGACTGAATACAACTGAATAAAATTGTAGTAAAAACATCGTGATAAGCGTTTCAAATTCTTTCGCTTTTTTGTTTCCGATGCGATGAATCGATAAGGCGGATTATATCCGTTGTTGCCAAACACGAGCACATAATATTATTATTGAGACAGGGCGGTACTCAAACTTCTAAAGGGCTATAACTTTGTTACTTTAATTTTACCAGAAAAATGTCAAAGTAAAAAAACATTTGTTTTGATCAGATCTACTCACTGTTAAAATAAATGACTCAACTTCGAAGTCACCCTGTATATACAGGGTTATCCAAATTAAGTGTCCACCATTAGTAACTTTGTTATTAGTGAAAATACAAAGTTGTTTGAATTAGCAAACTAGTAGCATTTTAAACGCTGGTAAAAATGAGAAATAAAAAAAAACAATTGAGAGTCGTTATTTTGATTTTTTTCAGTAAAATAACATTTTTTTAAATGGAAACCCCTGTATATTATATTTTTTTCTGTTAAAGCATCAAATTTTAAACAAAAAAGCTTACAATAACTTTTCTCCTAGGTTACAAATTGTTGAAGTTATGGCCTCCAATCTGAAACAATTAAATTGTATCGACAAACTTTATTTTCAACATCAACTTATAATCTTACAAAATACAATAACAATTTTTTTTAAAGAAGATGCTCGAAAACACCACCTTGTTCTTCAATACATTTTTGGGCACGTTTTTCAACTGCTCGAACTGTCTTAAGTATGGTCCTACCATCTATCTGGGTTATCTTTTCCCTAACTGCAGTCTTTAACGCGTCAAGGTTATCGTACCTTCGCTTGTAAATTTGGTTCTTTAAGTAACCCCACAAGAAGTAATCAAGTGGGTTTAGATCTGGTGATCTGGGAGGCCACTGTATTGGGCCATTTGTTCCTATCCACTGATCATTAAAAGTAGTACTTAGAAAATGATAAGTACCTCTGGAGTTGTGGGCAGGTGCGCCATCTTGCTGAAAATGCAGATGATGTCTACTTATAAGATCCAATTCGTCTAAGAAATTAGTCAGAATTTCTGACATAAATTCCACATATCTTTCACCAGTTAGGGTTCCCTCATAAAAGAACGGGCCAACAATTTTTGAACCAATTATACCGCACCAAACGTTGAAACTGAAACGGACTTGTGGGCCTCTTGGATGTACTAACAAAAGATTTTCTCTTGACCAATAATGGTGGTTTTTTCTATTAAACATTCCAGAATTTGAAAAATTTGATTCATCTGTCCATAAAAGGTAACGAAAGTTATTTACATTTTGGCGACAGAAGCTAAGATACCAATGGCAAAAAACAAGTCTTCTCTCTGGATCCCCTGCCAAAAGCGTTTGAAC
Organism: Acanthoscelides obtectus; assembly: GCA_963669975.1. Classification (NCBI taxonomy): domain Eukaryota; kingdom Metazoa; phylum Arthropoda; class Insecta; order Coleoptera; family Chrysomelidae; genus Acanthoscelides; species Acanthoscelides obtectus. Next base: position 86,170,195 of record CAVLJG010000009.1, read on the forward strand.
TGGTCGGTACTTATACGGAATAAATTTGTATTTTTTTAAAATCCTTTGAACAGTACCATAACTGAAATTAGAGTCCTTGAGAATATCTGCTATTGAATTCTCACGATAAGCTTCAAAATATCCAATAACTGCAATTTCCGTGGCCTCGCTTATTATGAATTCTTTTTTTGCCCTTGTTTTAGCAAAAACATTTTCGTTGCCCCTAACTTTTCGATAAAGTATCAGAAAATATCGTTCATACGGTTGAATGCGAGAGGGATATAATTCACTGTATTCTCTTGCTCTCAAGGAGGATTTTCTGCACACTAAATAGCATTCTAACATATCACACTTTTCTTCATAGGAGAACATTTTTCTTTAAATTAATGACACAATAAAGCTTATAAACAAGTATTTACACTAATGTTTGACATTATTTGATTTTATCATTGTTTTCCAAAGCCTTCTAGTTGCGAGTATGTCCAGTTTAACAATTTGTCGCTTATCTTAATGCTGTCAAATCGCGAACGCCATGTTGTTTTCATAGCCGTCTTAATATTATAATACTGCAAATAATTAAAAATATTTATCGTTATTTTGACTTTATTTTTGACTTTAGCGGAAAAGTCATTATGAACTTTTTTGTTTAAAATTTGATGCTTTAATAGAAAAAAATATAATATACAGGGGTTTCCATTTAAAAAAAATGTTATTTTACTGAAAAAAATCAAAATAACGACTCTCAATTGTTTTTTTTTATTTTTCATTTTTACCAGCGTTAAAAATGCTACTAGTTTGCTAATTCAAACAACTTTGTATTTTCACTAATAACAAAGTTACTAATGGTGGACACTTAATTTGGATAACCCTGTATATATACATATTATGTAACATATCATTATATAATTATATATTGATGCCTACCATATTAAATGCATTTCTTCGATCTATAAATACCGCTATGATTACTTGTTTTTCATTCAGAGCCCTTAAAATATAATTTACAAGATCAAATGCAAGCGTAATATATTTTATGAACCCATGCTGGTAACTGTCAGCTAATGTATTTTTATTTATTTCTTGATGATTTTTCCAACAGTTTCATGCAGTCTCATAAGATCGAAATCCGCACCTAATTTGACTTGGCTATGACCGCATCAAGTCCTCTCATGTCTCAACTTTCGTTCGACCTTGATTACACCACTGAGTGACCAGTTTCACCACACTATATGCGACAGAACAGTCGCCGCGTCCCTCGGTAGTTTCGATCTCCCTACGATCCGAATTTGTTTCTGCCCGAATTTTTATTTATCCATTCCTTGGATTCTCCTGGTTGTCTATTCGGCTAGATTTGTGGATTCGGATGCCGGAGACGCCGCGCTGTGCCGAGTCGTAACTTTTTTGTATCGGCGAATGCAGGTTTGATAGCGAGTACGACAACGGATGCCAACTGTTTTGCATTTATGGTACAACCGGAAAAACAATGGGTTTCAGATATGTCTTCGAAGTTGAGTCATTTATTTTAACAGTGAGTAGATCTGATCAAAAGGAATGTTCTTTTCCTTTAACATTTTTCTGGTAAAATTAAAGTAACAAAGTTATAGCCCTTTAGAAGTTTGAGTACCGCCCTGTCTCAATAATAATATTATGTGCTCGTGTTTGGCAACAACGGATATAATCCGCCTTATCGGTTCATCGCATCGGACACAAAAAAGCGAAAGAATTTGAACCGCTTATCACGATGTTTTTACTACAATTTTATTCAGTTGTATTCAGTCAATGTGTCAGTCGGTAACGCGTTAGTGAATAGTGGTGTTTGTTGCGTGGCTTAAACGAAATAAAAAATGGCACATATTTACGAAAATGCTGAACTTGTGGATTCTCATTTACGGGGGGGGAGTCTTCACAAAATGCTGCCGCGGCATCACGGATTTATGCGGATCGGTTTCCCAATCGAGTGCAACCAACCCCTCGTGCCTTTGTTAATGTAGTACAACGGGCTCGTGAATCAGGTGACTTAAGACCTCACAGGGGACCTCACGATCAAATACAGGTCCGCACTGAAATACTTGTCGGGAGGATACTTTATAAAACAAGCTAACATTTTTTAATTTCTTCTTATTGTTACACACATATTTTGGTTTATCTTCCTTCTACAATCGTTATCTGAAAATTAATGACTCAACTTCAAAGTCATCCTGTATAGTAAGTTTGGAGCTGTCACATTGTGGAACTTTGAAGTTCTACTCATGGAAGGAATTTCCAAAAAGTCCGCATAAGTGCCATTTTTCTATTCTGAATAGCAACCGCCCAAAATTTCCAATATACTTGGACGTGATCAGACGAACCGCGCTAAGTAGGACAGGATCCTCTTCTGACCATAACTCCCAAGTCTCATCTCACCAGTAAGCATACGAATCTTTCTAAAAGTTTGGTTTTAATGTCACTCAACACGACCAACCTTGGGCCTGTCTATACATTCCATTCCTCCTCTGGGCATTTGCTCCCAGGGTAAGCAATCAGGGGGTCATTTAAACGCAAACGGGTATAACGATCGCCTCTAAGATCAAGTAGTGCGCGTTGTGAGCCTAATTACAGTGTTGTCATGCTATTGGTTGTATTGGTTTGCTTACCTGAAATGTGCGCATTCACTGAGTATGTCCTTTGTTCTACTAGACTGCATGAATTTCTAACCATAATATGAATGTCTTGACCTACAAATATGTCTGATATACAGGGTGTTCCTTAATTCCAACAACTCGGGGTGTTGAAGTTTTAGGAAAAAAATGGAAATTAATTAGTATCTTCAGAACCGCTTCAGATACTCCACTGATATTTAGTACGTAGTCAATGTTAGTAAATTTGAATATTTCTCAATGCAAAAATAATTTTTAGCTTCGACAGTGGCGTGCGTATGGCATTTTTACCAAATAAAAATTATTTTTTCAATTCCCGTTCAATTTAAAACAAATGATCTCTTTAGAGTTGTTTTTCTTCGATGCGCCATTTTTGAGTACAAAAATAAAAACCGTTCTATTGTCCGAGAAAATGTAATAATTGAAGGATGCAATTTAGCAATAAATATCTAGTTACTGTGGAATATGTCACTGGCTTTTAACATCTGACAAGTCTCTGTTATTCAGATCTGTTCGCTGTGACATCTTTTTCATTATTTAGTTTTTACAATCTTGTTAATAATGGTGAATTATTCAAATGCGGAAATGGCGCAAATGCATTACGTATATGGCCTTGCCGACGATAATGGTGAGCAAGCCAGACGGATTTATCACCAGAGATATCCCGATCGTGCCTTGCCAGATAGTCGCACCTTTTCTAATATTCATCGTCGTCTTTTTGAAACTGGTTCTGTCCGAAAAGGAACATCTGAAGGTAGACATCCAAGTGTGAGAACACCTGAAATTGAGGAAGCAGTGCTGCTCGACGTCGAAGAACATCCTGATCGTTGGATTGGCCGCGGCGGGCCCCAAGAATGGCCACCAAGGTCCCCAGACCTCAACAGATTAGATTCCTTTTTGTATAAGAAGCTTAAAACTGCCACACTGTAGAAGTTAAAGTGTATCTAACGAAGCTACAAAGTAATCGTAAACAGTGGTTGATTCGTGATCAACGCGTGATCGGTAGCCATGGCGCTCTGTCGGCCTCTTCCTGATTGGCTTGTAGCGACGAGCCTCCAGACAAAGTCGCACGGTTGCCACGCTCGGCGAGTTTTTGCCAGAGTGGTTGATCACATTTGCATGGATCACAAATCAATCTGTTGGTGCAATATGTGCAATAACTGTTGTAAAGGACATTATATAACAATAAATGGCATCACAAAGGTATATTCCAATTTGATCTGCAGCAAATTATGAACGGCATATACGGAGATGCGAAAACAAGCTCAAAAAGGTGAAGAAAATTTTTGTGCAATCTTTATAGTTAAATGTTTCCTAAGAGATAGCATCAGTGAGGGAATTTTTTTCTATTGTCTTATTTTTCACATTAATGCGATGTCGAGGTATGTGGCCCTATCGCAATTGAAAATAAGGTTTCGATAATCCTTCCATAAAGTTTCGATGAGTACATCTGAAATAACCTTGAGATATTCTTCAGGGAAATACAAAAATCTCCTTTTGTGTTTTTTTGTGCAGATTTATCTATTAAAATCCTATCCGCAATCTATTTTCCGTGCATACACCTTCAACCGAATGTATGCCATATATGATATTACCGTTTCCAACTTTCACCAAGGTTAATAGGAACCATAACAGCTCCCTACCCTTCCCCCCTATAAGAATATCGATTTGTAGCCTCACATTTCAAGGTTAGACTTCTTGTAATGTTTCTGTTCAACATTCGGCGATTTCTGACAATTTTCCCAATAAAACATGATCATTGTGACATTAAGCCTGGCAACGCTGCATAGTAGAGGGAACTCTCAGCGTCACGTTGATGGTTCGTCACCACGCACAGGATTGTAATCAGTTACGGATACCCGTTTATGAGCGCGAACGTTTTATGCACATCTTGACTTGATTTTTCTTGCGGAAATTTAATATTACTCTAAAATGTCTGACACAGATACAGCTGATGAAGTGGTTGAAATCAGCTTAACGCCACCCAGCAAAAGGGCTAAAAAGCTTCATCTTAGCGCAGGTGAAAAACAAATTATTCTAAATATCTACAAGAACCAGATGCAAGAGAATATATGTAGTGGATTGGCTATAGAAAATATCGTATGTAAGGTTGCTGAAATTTCTGGAGTAGGTCGATCAAGTGTTTACAAAATCTTGAAGGAATATAGACAAAATCACTCACTATCTGAGCCAAAAACATATCCAGCGAGAAAAAAAATCATCGAAAAAATAGATGACTTTGACAAAAGTGCCATTAGAAGAAAAGTACATCACTTTTTCTTCAGGAATGAAATACCTACTATAGATAAAATATTGAAGCAAGTGAATGATGATGAGGACCTGCCAAATTTTAAAAGATCTACGTTCCATAAGCTGTTGAAAGAACTAGACTTTCGATTTTTGAAACGAGGAAGGAATAGTTTATTGATAGAAAAGGAGGAAATTGTTATCTGGAGGAGAGAATACCTTAGAAAAATTAGGCAATTCCGCGCTGAAGGAAGAAAAATTTATTATTTAGACGAAACATGGGTGAACGCGGGGCATACGCAGGGAAAGGTTTGGGTAGACAGATCAGTGAGGTCCTCAAGGCAGGCTTTTTTAGATCGCCTTTCGACGGGATTGAAAAATCCTGCAGGTAAGTTTCGAAGTATATGAACTTATTTGGATGCAGATAATTCATTTTCTGATAGAATCAATGATTTGGAAGCTCCGAACTCAGTTTTGCTATCTCATCCAAGTTTCTGAGTATTTCCTTCACCCAAAAACTAATCTAAGACCCTATCCTACACTAACCTAAAAAGAGTAAGTTGCTTAATTTCGTCATTTAGTGCGCTCGCTGAGAAGTAAAATAACTAATTACTTTCAGGCAAGGGAAAACGCCTGATCATTTGCCACATAGGTAGCGTAGATGGATTTGTTCCTGAAGCATTGTGGGCATTTGAATCCAAAAAAACTGGAGACTATCACGAAGAAATGGATGGTAACTCATTTGAAAATTGGTTCAAAAAAATTTTGCCGACACTTGATGATAACGCAATTATTGTGATGGATAATGCCCCGTACCACTCCAGAAAATTGGAAAAAATTCCAACAATGGCCACCAAAAAGGCAGACATTCAACAGTGGCTTGTCTCAAAGAAGATCGACTTCGACCAAACAATGGTCAAAGCTGAGCTGGTAAATATAGTCAAGCGACATAAGTATAAATATGATTTAAAAATTGTTGACGAAATGGCCAAAAACCAAAATAAAACGATTCTCAGGCTGCCCCCCTATCACTGCGAACTGAATCCTATCGAGTTGATTTGGGCCGACATCAAGCAATACGTGGCGTCAAATAACAGCACTTTTAAGTTTTCTGACCTTAAAAAACTGTTTGATGTTGCTGTCGATAGAATTACGCCAGCAAAATGGAGAACATGTATTGACCATGTCCAAGAGAAGGTTGAAACCAAAATGTGGGATATGGACAATATCATTGACACCCAAGTTGAACCCCTTATAATTGACATCAACAATTCTGATGATTCAAGCTCCTCGGAATACAGCATATAAATCGATTGATACCATTAAGACTGGCAGTTTAACGGGCTTTTTGGCAAGACAGGTAAGTTCATTATAGACTGCAATCAAAGTGTAAGTTTCTAGTGGAAATTCCAAATTTATAATTACACAAAATTAGGGTTAATTTAGGAGTTCCAAAGCATAATAGTGCCATTTTGACCTTCTTCCTATTTCTCATGTAAATTTTAATAGCAATCAAACTAACAAACTTTATGGAGTCTGTAATAAACTTTTGTACTACTGCTACTACGTCTGTAGTTTCTATTTGCTCAAAAAAATTTGCTCTGCATTGTGAATAGAAGGTTGATTTGTAAATATTATTGGGTATATATGTAAGTTAATAATAAAATATGAACAATTTCAATTGAGATGGTCCACAAGTTTTTTTCGTGTGCGTTTTAGTAACATTTTGCTGAAATGGTGAATACAGAATTTTTTGCACTGATTCCTAATGTCGAAATATGATTAGAAAGGCGTGTATATTCCTGATAATTTACTATGCTTTTGATAGAATTTACAGCAACATATATCTTGTACGACATTTTTTGATAGATCAGTCACAATAGCTTGATACGGCCCTGTAGCTTCTCCTACGGTTAAGTTCTTGATCACGTGCAATACGGGTGTATATGTTTGATTTTACTTTGTTTCTTCGATGGATACAGTTTAAGTACAATGATGTACAGACTTTTCCAAAATTCTTGATTACCTGAGACCTTGTAAGTGCCTTTTTTCTATTCTAAATAGGAATTTGGCGCTTTTACTTCCGACGGGCGACAGCGTCATTGACCACGCAAACGGGTGTAACGTCACTTCTAAGGTCAAGTAGTGCGCGTTGTGAACCTAATTACAGTGTTGCTTGTTGTATACAGTATCATTCTACCATCACTATACACTACCCGAGATATCCTTAATCTACCGTTCCCGCTCCTGAAATCCCCCTGTCTAAGTAAAACAGCCCACGGTGTTCCAGCGAACTTCAGGCTACAACGTTGTATTCTCTTCGGTGCAAACTTGGACAAAAGGTAAAAAACAAATATTTTTATTCCCGCTAATTGCTGCGATGTCCCCGTTTCTTTCTGCCGTGCAGCCGGTCTCCGGCTAATCCTCACTTAACTCACGGAAAAGTGAAGTTTCATTACCGCCGTTAAAAGCTTTTAAATACCTACTTTAAACGCCTTTAAATTCATTTAATTGTGCCTTGTCTTGAATGCTGCAACGGAATCCGCTTCTATAAACAGAACGGTCAGACTCGGAATGACTGATTAGCTTTCGTGGCAAGCCGCTTATCGACGGACCCTGTAATATACAGAGTGTCGACAATTAAGTGAAGCGGCTTCTATAAGAGTTGGTGCGGTTTGTCGGTAGTGGAAATCTGGCAACGCCGCGCGGGGCTAAAAACGTCAAAAAACCTATAAGTGCTTCCTCGCCAGTAGCGTAGAAACTAAAATGTATATTTGTCTATACTACAACTATCTAAAACTGTAATGACTCATCGATGTTCACGTGAACATCACTTAACTACCAGTAGTCGGCTGTTCATAGGCGGGGTATGAATGTTTAACATGGGTGAACTCGATTTGTCACATGCTTAATAAAGAGTGGTTTGAAACATATTGTAAGTCAAACATTTGGGAATTACCTTTATTCATCGTCGCTTCCACTTACATCTGACAGTAATAAACTGTCGCTATCGCTTTCCTCGTTGAAATTGACTATAACTGGCTCTATGTCGATGTGGTGGTCAAGCTGCCACATTTTTGTTTCATCCTTCACAACATGACGGATAGCATTCTGCCAAGCTTCGGGCGTTACTAGCTGTATGGAAGTCTCAAGTAAAACCTTAACGTCTGGTAATTTGAAGGTTGTGTTATGGCGCGCAATATAACCCTTCACTTGAGCCCAGATGAGCTCTATTGGGTTCAGTTCACAGTGGTAGGGCGGTAACCGCAGCACAGTGACACCACATTGACGGGCCATCTCATCAGTCACGTAACTAATGTTCGCAGGTTTGTGCTGTTTAATTTTTTCATACAATTCCGCTTTCACACCTGAATCGTCAAACGGGATTCCTTTTTCGCGCAACCATTGCTGCATGTCACTTTTTCGAGATCCCATAGTCGGTACACGTTCGGCTCGACGACTATGGTAGGAAGCATTATCCATGACGATCACAGAGTTGGGCTCAACTCGCTGAATCACCCCTTGAAACCAGCTCTTGAAGCAGCTGTCATTCATTTCGTCATGGTAATCACCTCCTTTCTTAGAGACGAAAATCAAGTCACACTCTTCTAAAAAGCCACTATCGCTACCAATATGAGTTACGATCAATCTTTGACCTTTCCCTGACGCTCCACGAAGACCTGTTGACAAACCTTCAATGCTTGCTTGTCGGTTACTCACTACGTTTTTGTCTATCCAGATTTTTTAACTGTGTGACCTGCATTTACCCATGTCTCGTCCAAATAATAGATTTTTCTGCTTTGTCGCCGATATTCAATCATTTCGCGTAGGTATTTTCGACGCCAGGCGACTATTTCAGGTCTCTCTATCAATACTGACTTCCGATTACGCGTTTCGTGACGAAAATTAATTTCATTACCTCGACGCTCATTTGGGGTATAATTTCATTTTCCTTGATCGCTGCATGTACAGCCTTGAGGGTTGGTATCTCATCCCTAAAGAAGAATGAATGTACGGTTCGCCTTAACACCATTTTGCTATCGTCATCCAATTTAACGGCCTTTCGTCCTTTCAAATTAAACTTTTGATCAGTAGTAGCTCCAGTTTTCTTCTTTTCATGTACCACCCTGCGAATGGTCCACTCTGGAACGCCTGTCATACTTTCACAACGCGCGAGTGCATCTCCCTGCGACATAGTTCTGTTCAGATAATTGAACACGTTGAGCACGATTTCTTTCGCGTCCCTCTTCAGTGATTTACGAAGCCGTCTACTTGTTCCCTGGCTTTCAGTACTTCCACTCGTGCCATTTGTACTCTCCATGGTTAAGTATAACCAAAACAGTAACCACAGAAACCACAACAATAACAATCACACAACAATTCTTATAAAAACACACAATATGCGATCGCTCAACGAAACACGTTCCAATGCGTTGCCGACGCCTATGAGTCTGCCGGTCGAGGCGCGTCTTTGATTCCATTGGTTCTACCGGCGGCGAACAATCAGCCATTATTTCCATCTCTGTCTGTGCTGTTGACCACCGCAAAGCCACAGAAACGACATATGTCGTACGCTATACGGCTGTACTGGAAGGAAGCCGGGATCGAGCTCTGATCACGTGTTGATCACGCGTATGAGTCATTACAGTTTTAAATAGTTGTAGTATAGCCAGCTGATATAAGTGACCCTACAAAGATTGTCATACTTTCCTAGTAAGGGGAGCTATCCCGCAATTACACACTAAAAACTCACCCTCTACAGGGTGTCCCAGAATATGTGAATCAAATTGCAATGGGAGATACCTTAGATTACGACCTCTCAATTGCGGTAAAGACCTGACAAAAAAAAAACGTGTAACCTTTACGTTAAAACAAAAAATCAGTTTTTTTTTTGAAAAAGTATGACTTTCTTCAAACTTTCGACGCCAGGTGTCGCGTTTTGCGTTTATTTTCATTTTTTTTTCACTATTATTATTAGCGAATGATTGAAGCATGAAACTACAAACAGTTTTATTCTAAAAGTCACGTAATTTTGAAATCTCAGCGCTATTTTGGAATTTTTTTTCTGAACCAAAAAGTTCGACTAACAGTGGTATAAGAAAAATGTATGGGACTTGTTTGGCAAAAATCTTCGAAAAATAGCCCAGTTAATGAAGATTCGAAAATGGTACAAATCAGGTAATTTACCTCAACAGAGTAGGAGAGTAAAAATTCTTAGAGTGCAAGAGCGAAATGGGTCGAATTATACAGCTCAATACTTGTTTAAAAAAGTATAAGAATCAAAAACTGGTGTTTCAATGTGAGGTAAACTTAAGAAAACACAGAAAAGTACTTTCAATTTTCAACTTTAATCAACCAAAAACATCAAGAAAGAAGTAACCAATTACGATTCTCATAAAAGATGTTCAAAGAGTCTGCCACCAGTACGAATGCATAATGCACATCTTCTCAAAAAATTTTGCAAGCTCATACCAGAAATTTGTTGTACAGCCTGGTTAATACGCTCTCTTAATTTTTCCAGGGATCCAATCGGTGTGTTCGGTCGCGAATAAATTTTATCTTTGAGGCAACCCCAATAAAAGAAATCTAGAGGGTTTAGGTCTGGCGACCTTGGTGGCCATAGAATTGGCCCCAGACGGCCAATCCACCGCCTAGGAAAAGCCTCATCAAGGTAGGCCCTCACTTCACGTGCAAAATGGGCTGGGTATCCGTCATTTTGTAGCCACATTGTTTGTATTGAACCCTCTGGTTCTTCTGCTAAAAGTCTCGGCAATGTGTCTCTCAGTAGTTCTAAATAATTTGCCGAATTTAATGTTGCAGGTAATTCCACTGGACCCACAATTCTGCCGTTAAAAATCCCAGTCCATAAATTGATTTTGAACGGGTAGTGATAACGCTCCTCTCTTATTAAATGAGGGTTTGATATTTGCCAGCTATGTAGATTGTGGAGATTTGTGTAGCCATCTTTCTTACAGGCGGATTCGTCACTCCGCAAAACTCGATAAAAAAAGTTGGGGTCTTCTCGGCTTAGCTCGATCATTTGTAATTTTAAAATTTGACCAATTTCGCACTTGCACTCTAAGAATTTTTATTCTCCTACTCTGTTCAGGTAAATTACCTGATTTGTACCATTTTCGAATCTTCATTAACTGGGCTATTTTTCGGAGAGGTTTGCGAAACAAGTCCCATACATTTTTCTTATACCACTGTTAGTCGAACTTACAAGAAGCTTTTTTAAAATCACGTGACTTTTAGAATACAAGTGTTTGTAGTTTCATGCTTCAATCATGCGCTAATAATAATAGTGAAAAAAAAATGAAATTAAACCCTAAACGCGGCACCTGTCGTCGAAAGTTTGACGAAAGTCATACTTTTTCAAAAAAACTGATTTTTTGTTTTAACGCAAAGCTTACACGTTTTTTTGTCAGGTCTGTACCGCAATTGAGAGGTCATTATCTAAGGTATCTCCCATTGTAATTTGATGCACATATTCTGGGACACCCTGTATAATGCTCGATCCACCCTACCCCTTAGACATAATCGTTCTCCATCACCAGACTGAAACAGTCTACTTGACGTCCTTTCATCGTTTCATTAATCCTGGTCATAAAAACCCGACGGTCCTTCCGCACTTTTCCCAAACTTCAAACTCATCAAGCCGGCCTGGCGGCATGAATGTGGCCAATAAAAAGCGAGAATTGGGTAAACAAAAGTGGTCCGCGACGCGTAAGCCTCATTAATTATGGCGAAACGAAATTGGCGTCAAGTAGGATGACTCTGTGTAACTATATTTAATATTTTAGGATACATGTACTGCACTTCTCAAATCTACCAGGTAGCAAAGGTGAGCAGAATCCTTGAATTGAGTTTTTGTTGTGAAATATGATTTGAAAACTTTTAACGCCAAAATTTTTTATCGGACGCTTCGAAAAGACTCGAGCATTCATTCATCATAGACCCCACGATTTCGGGTATCTCTTTAATCAGCGCTTTCACGATCTTATTTGGTATTTCATCTAATCCTGGGGTCTTACCTGTTTCAAGTTCGTTAATGCTGCCTGAGCGGTTGCTTCGGTGTAAAAAGATGAAATTTAATCTTTATATTCATGCATTAAACCTGCTGCGGTGACCTCTTCGCCAAGCATAATATATTTATAGTAAAAGGGACCCCTTATTTACGCAAATTCTTCCTCTTTAGACCTTTTTCCAGCAAAATTTGCAACAAGCGCAACCGTACAAGTACCGCCATTCGCCCTCCCTAACCCGCACCTTATTCGTCCCATCCATCAAATTTCAAAAGGCTATAGCTCGATTTTATGTTCTTGCCGCATGGGACAATTTTTAAAATTGGATGTGAGCTATCACGCTCGGCCCTTTGTTACCCTCTGTATGACGCCTCGATGTACCTGAATATTGCGTATAGCTTAGGAAGAGTAGACAATCTAAGGCAAATGACCTGATCAATTTGAATCGATCATTCAAAAAGTGTAGTAGAAGCGTTTACTACTCGTATTACCTAAGGACCCAGTTAGTGACGAGCTGTACTCATCTTTCCCCCGCGGTTCGTCACCCGCCAAGATGCTGCCAAATTTGGCATTTCCGATTGGGAGGTGCAAAATTTTCAAGATTTTCAAGATTTACAAAATTTTCTGAATTTTCTGAATTTTCAGAATTTTCAGAATTTTCAGAATTTTCATAATTTTCAGAATTTTCTGAATGTTCGGAATGTTCGGAATTTTCCTGAATTTTCGAAATTTTCTAAATTTTCTGAATTTTCTGAATTTTCGGAATTTTCGGAATTTTGTGAATTTTCTAAATTTTCTGAATTTTCTAAATTTTCTGAATTTTCTGAATTTTCTGAATTTTCTGAATATTCGGAATTTTCAGAATTTTCGGAATTTTCAGAATTTTCGGAATTTTCAGAATTTTCTGAATTTTCTAAATTTTCTGAATTTTCAGAATTTTCAGAATTTCCAGAATTTTCGGAACTTTCTGAATTTTCAGAATTTTCGGAATTTTCAGAATTTTCGGAATTTTCGGAATTTTCTGAATTTTCGGAATTTTCTGAATTTTGTGAATTTTCTAAATTTTCTAAATTTTCAGAATTTTCTGAATTTTCTGAATTTTCGGAATTTTCAGAAATTTCGGAATTTTCAGAATTTTCTAAATTTTCTGAATTTTCAGAATTTTCAGAATTTTCGGAACTTTCTGAATTTTCAGAATTTTCGGAATTTTCAGAATTTTCGGAATGTTCGGAATGTTCGGAACTTTCGGAATGTTTGGAATTTTCTGAATTTTGCAAATTTTCTGAATTTTCAGAATTTTCGGAATTTTCAGAATTTTCGGAATTTTAGGAATTTTCTAAAGTATCAGAATTTTCGGAATTTTCAGAATTTTCGGAATTTTCTGAATTTTCTAAATTTAATGAATATTCGGAATTTTCAGAATTTTCTGAATTTTCAGAATTTTCAGAAATTTCAGAATTTTCAGAATTTACAGAATTTACAGAAATTTCAGAATTTACAGAATTTTCAGAATATTCAAAATTTTCAGAATTTTCAGAATTTTCAGAATTTCCAGAGTTTTCAGAATTTCCAGGATTTCCAGAATTTTCAGAATTTTCAGAATTTTCAGAATTTTCAGAATTTTCAGAATTTTCGTTCCCGACCTTCCTTCCCTCTCAGCGTCCTTCAGACTGAAATTGCCCCTTTGGAATTATCTGTACCACCTGCATATAGTCGTACGATAAGGACAATCATTATTTGATGCAAACGTGATCACGATGCCATAGTCCGCACTTTAGACTCTCATTACGAATGAACAACTGAATCAACAGACAGTTGGCGGCTATTATGCACTCATGGACATGTCTCAACATGCAGTAACATGCAGCCTCCTGCGTACGTTTGTTAAGTCATATTGCAGAACGTTTATAGTACCCTTGTATTTCTATTTAAAACTAGTGAGGACCAGTTTTTAAGGTTGCTTAGATCGTAGTTTAAGATCAACATGATAAAATTTAATAAAATTCTTAAATAGGATTTACCAAGATTATTTATTTTAATTGAGCTCATGGAGACTCAAGCACGGTCTCAAAGGTAACGATAAAGAACAATGCATATCTGTTATCACGTCAATACAAACGTAATTCGTTTTTACTGTACATCTATATTTCCTGTACTAACTCCTATAAGGATATCATAAGGCCACATTCCAGACTTTAAAAAGAAGCCTGCTGAAAGAGCGCAAAATTGTAACAATGGCTTTACAACAGATATGGCTCGATAAGAGCACCCATGTTGTACTGTTTGTGCTGTGTCTACTTTTAACAGGCTCAAAAATAAAGAGAAGCTTTCAAACAGATGCTCTTAGCAATTACCTAACTGTGGGGTCATCAGCAATGGAAATTCGCACTTTTTGCCACTAGATGTTCTTAATTTAGTCAGGTTTTTCTGTATGCATTCCTTTGACGTACACTATTTTGGTAAGGTATAACATTTCATGACTGTGCGATGCCTTGGTACGGATAATGTGATCGTATACCTTAAATTTGAAACACGAGCTTGTTCTAAATGTTAGCTTCGATAAGCGTAGTGATGAATGAGTGAAAAATATTCGGACAGGTTATACGGGCGACACCCTATAGGCGTGTGCGAGATACCCCATCATAGAACAAAAAGTGTTAAAACATTTATTCAACATCGCGTCGATAAAAAAATGTATCGGGAAATTTTCCGAAAACAATGTAGCGTTGACAGCGGACCTAGCGAGGGCGAGCGGCCGAAGCGTATGACGCGTCAAATTTGGGATATTGCCGAACGACGGCTGCACCGTAAAAAATGGATTTTTGCGACCACCTATCCGCCGTCGCCAGCCCCGGAGGGTGATAGAAAATAATTTATGAGCGCGGGAAATAACCCATTATCATTATCCGGGTAATGCTGTGTGTAGCGGGTAATTAATGACCTAAAGTGGCTACGCAATGACTCGTGTACCGACACTTTTGTTTTTTAACCCACTATCGCTTTTTACTTCCCAGGAAAATAGCGGAGGTATTGTTTTCGGCAGAGGCGTATGTATATGTTTCGATTTGATTTTCAACCTTGACAAGTCTGATATCGCACATTTCTGTACAAGCGCCTCTGTTCTAGCGAATCATGCGATATCGCTATATTATGTGAACATATAAGTGTCACGCATTTTTAGACTAAAAGTGAGTCAATTTTCGATGATATCACGGGGAGTGTCTCACTTACGAGTAACGATAGAGAGTTGCGTTTTTCCCAATACTGCCCTACTTTTTTGTGAAAAGAAGGATGGTATAAACAAAATTTTCATAGCCAGATTCGTTTCTTGGATACAGGGCAAAATTCAAAATATTGCATTTTGGGACTCCCCTCGTATCTCCGTTGGTCTCAAGAAAATCACCATGTATTATTCGAAAGAGAGCAACACGAGCAATGAAATTTTCATTTATACCATCTGTCTTTTCACAAAAAAACCGCAACTCTATCTTTACTCATAAGCGGGATACCCCGTAATATCACCGAAAATGGGACATCCTGTACAGAAGTCAATCTACTTGACGCCAAATTGATCAGCTCGATTTCTTTTCTTTCGGTCGTTAGATTTTTCTTTTTCGTTCATTATCATAGAAAGACATCTACCGGAGGCCAAAGACAGCACGATTTTCCATCGAAAGTGCTAATAAAATAATAAAAGATGATGAATAGCAACTCTCTATCTTTACTCGTAAGCGAGATACCCCGTAATATCACCGAAAATGGGACATCCTTTACAAAAATCAGTCTACTTGACGCCAAATTGATCAGCTCGATTTATTTTCTTTCGCTCGTTAGATTTTTCGTTTTTGTTCATTATCATAGAAAAACATCTACCAGAGCCCAAAAACTGATTTAGCATCGAAAGCACTAATAAAATAATAAAAGACGATGAATAGCAACTCTCTATCTTTACTCGTAAGCGAGATACCCCGTAATATCACCGAAAATAGGACATCCTGCACAGAAGTCAGTCTACTTGACGCCAAATTGATCAGCTCGATTTCTTTTCTTTCGGTCGTTAGATTTTTCTTTTCCGTTCATTATCATAGAAAAACATCTACCGGAGGCCAAATACTGATTTTCCATCGAAAGCGCTAATAAAATAATAAAAGACGATGAATAGCAACTCTCTATCTTTACTCGTAAGCGAGATACCTCGCAATATCACCGAAAATCGGACATCCTGTACAGAAGTCAATCCACTTGACGCCAAATTGATCAGCTCGATTTCTTTTCTTTCGGTCGTTAGATTTTTCTTTTTTGTTCATTATCATAGAAAAACATCTACCGGACCCCAAAATCTGATTTTCCATCGAAAGCGCTAATAAAATAATAAAAGACGATGAATAGCAACTCTCTATCTTTACTCGTAAGCGAGATACCCCGTAATATTACCGAAAATGGGACGTTCTGTGCAGAAGCCAATCTACTTGACGCCAAATTGATCAGCTCGTTAACTTTTCTTTCGCTCGTTAGATTTTTCTTTTTCGTTCATTATCATAGAAAAACATCTACCGGAGCCCAGAAACTAATTTTCCATCGAAAGCGCTAGTAAAATAATAAAAGACGATGAATAGCAACTCTCTATCTTTACTCGTAAGCGAGATACCCCGTAATGTCACCGAAAATGGGACATCCTGTACAGAAGTCAATCTACTTGACGCCAAATTGACCAGCTCGATTTCTTTTCTTTCGATTTTTCTTTTTTGTTCATTATCATAAAAAAACATCTACCGGAGTCCAGAAACTGATTTTCCATCGAAAGCGCTAATAAAATAATAAAAGACGATGAATACCAACTCTATCTTTACTCGTAAGCGAGATACCCCGTAATATTACCGAAAATGGGACATCATGTACAGAAGTCAATCTACTTGACGCCAAATTGATCAGGTCGTTAGATTTTTCTTTTTCGTTCATTATCATAGAAAAACATCTGCCGGAGTCCAAAGACTGATTTTGCATCGAAAGCGCTAATAAAATAATAAAAGACGATGAATAGCAACTCTCTATCTTTACTCGTAAGCGAGATACCCCGTAATATCACCGAAAATGGGACATCCTGTACAGAAGTCAATCTACTTGACGCCAAATTGATCAGCTCGATTTCTTTTCTTTCTGTCGTTAGATTTTTCTTTTTCGTTCATTATCATAGAAAAACATCTACCGGAGTCTAAAGACAGTACGATTTTCCATCGAAAGCGCTAATAAAATAATAAAAGACGATGAATACCATCTCTTTCCGGTGAACGCATTTTTGATCCCAGCGAAAATGTCTGAATATTCCCGGTTCGGTCAACGGCCCTCTATAACTTTAAACTCGCGAACTTTGAAAGCATGAATGATGAATAATTTACGAGGTACACGGCTTGGAGCACAGAAAGGGGATGCGATACCGGCCTTTACAGGAATTAGGATACGGTATTCATGATACAGCAGCTACAAGCTTCACTTTGTTTTGAGGAAAATTATGGAAAGAGTTTTGCGGTTTCCTAGAAGGACTTCCGCAGATATGTTTCAAGACATTGATAATGCTAGATACAAACATAAGGCGAAATCTGCAGATAAAATCCTTGTCTGGTGCGTAATTTCCAACAGGGGCGTATCCCGAACTTTTGTGTGAACAGTGAGGGGTGAAGATATATTGATAGCTGCCTTTCCAAATTGCTTCAGATTGTCCACGCATCATGCATTACTCAAGAGATTCCCAAAACGTTTGACTGTTTATCACATGAAAATTCAATACAAAAGATGGTTTCGATGCAAATTGTATTACTGAGAATCACTGCTACTACTCCGGTCTTCGTGTGTTGATATTTATATGGAAGTTTCCCCAAGGATCTGTATTAGGCCTCTTTATGTTGTATATGAATAATCAGGTCCAATGGCCTAGTGAGTGTCAGATTATATGCAGGCGGTGCCTCAATTATGTCAGATTTTCATGACAGCCCATGGTCACTAAGTTTGATGACATTTTGAACCATCTTAACGAATTGTTTCCACAAAGTCAATATTTTTTAAGCTTGCAGAAGACTGCTGTGATAAGATATCTGAACGTACAAAAGTTAGAAGACATGAATATGACACATCAGCTTCCATAATGACACGAGGAAGGTTATAAAAATGTTGTAGAACAAATTTGTCAGGTTTGAATGAATTCATCTGATGGTGACCTTGAACCTGGCCGTCAAGCTCATTCGAAGATCAAGATAATTTTCTTAAATGGAAAAAGATGGCGAGAAACTTTGTTATGGAATCACCATGTCATCAAGGTCATTTTAAGATCAAATGAATTTTTAACGGAAACTTTTAGTTCGTGGAATGCAAATTGCAAACAATTTTTTTGCCATTTAACATCACAAGTCATTTCGAAACGGGATGAATGTTCAAGTAAATTTTTGCATCAATTTCTTTCTACGAACCCCTGAAATGCTGAATTATTATCACCAGGCTACTATAGTCCGTTATATCATAGACTATTACATGTATGCATTCACATCAGCCAGTGTTTGTCCTGTTTCTGTGATCTCACTGTTAATATAGCTAGATTATGTTAGCCTACATGTTCCCAGCAATGTCAACAGACGTGCTCGGAGGTAGCAACACCAGCATACCAGTACGTAACGGTGACATGTGGTATAATCATATTATCTTTCTTCGTCCAAGTACTCGTTGAGGTTCGTCTACGTTCCAGGAAATTTTCTCCGCAATATGTCCCACTTTATTTGCCTCATATATGTAACTACAATTCAACTAGGATATGTTCAGATTTTATAAGTACCTGCTTTGGGTAAGCTAAATGTACAGTATACACATTCAGCTGTTAATGAAAGTAGACCAATAGTCTGGCCGAGAACCAGATATAATAGTAATGGTAATAATAAAGGCCTGCATTTTCAAATCAGAAAATACTCAGCTCTCCGAAACTGCTTTCTTCACAAAGCTTAAGAGATAACATTTTATCAACAAACAAAAACAAAGATAAAAAACGTTGACATTATTGCCACAGCATACTTTGAATTAGTAAGTATAATTGCCGATTTTTCTGGACTTACCGACAGACCATGATTATGAAACCAGATAGCAATGTTGTCGAAATCATGTGAAAGTTGAACGAGCGACCTGGTCAGGTTTAAATGACAGATACGGTTGGTCTGCATAAGAATGTATTGATATATAACGCGGTATCTAAGTTTAACAAGCATAAAGTAAACAAAAAGGGCCCAAGAGAGGAACCTTGTGGTGCTACTGTCTATTGTACAAACCCTTTACTATTTACAAAGTTCGACAGCAAATTGAGAACAAATCAGCAGGAACCTTGTGGTGTTACTGTTTATTGTACAAACCCTTTACTGTAAACAAAGTTCGACAGCAAATTGAGAACAGATCAGCAAGAACCTTGTGGTGCTACTGTTTATTGTAGAAACCCTTCACTATTATCGAAGCTCGATAGTAAATGGAGAGCAAATCAACAGGAAACTTGTGGTGCTACTGTTTATTGTACAAACCCTCTACTCTAAACGAAGTTCGACTGCAAATTGAGAACAAATCAGCAGGAACCTTGTGGTGTTACTGTTTATTGTACAAACCCTTTACTGTAAACGAAGTTCGACAGCAAATTGAGAACAGATCAGCAAGAACCTTGTGGTGCTACTGTTTATTGTAGAAACCCTTCACTATTATCCAAGTTCGATAGTAAATGGAGAGCAAATCAACAGGAAACTTGTGGTGCTACTGTTTATTGTACAAACCCTCTACTCTAAACGAAGTTCGACTGCAAATTGAGAACAAATCAGCAAGAACCTTGTGGTGCTACTGTTTATTGTACAAACCCTTTACTATAAATGAAGTTCGTCAGCAAATTGTGAACAAATCAGCAAAAACCTTGTGGTTGTACAAACCCTTTACCGCAAACGAAGTTCGACAGCAAAGTGAGAACAAGTCAGCACGAACTTTGTGGTGATACTGTTTATTGTATATATCCTTTAGTATAAACGAAGTTCGACGGCAAATTAAGAACAAATCAGCAGGAACCTTGTGGTGCTACTGTTTATTGTACAAACCCTTTACTATTTACAAAGTTCGACAGCAAATTGAGAACAAATCAGCAGGAACCTTGTGGTGTTACTGTTTATTGTACAAACCCTTTACTGTAAACGAAGTTCGACAGCAAATTGAGAACAGATCAGTAAGAACCTTGTGGTGCTACTGTTTATTGTACAAACCCTTTACTATAAACGAAGTTTGACAGCAAATTGAGAACAAATCAGCAGAAACCTTGTGCTGCTACTGTTTATTGTGGAAACGCTTCACTATTATCGAAATTCGATAGCAAATGGAGAGCAAATCAACAGGAAACTTGTTGTGCTACTGTTTATTGTACAAACCCTCTACTCTAAACGAAGTTCGACTGCAAATTGAGAACAAATCAGCAAGAACCTTGTGGTGCTACTGTTTATTGTACAAACCCTTTACTATAAACGAAGTTCGTCAGCAAATTGTGAACAAATCAGCAAAAACCTTGTGGTTGTACAAACCCTTTACTGCAAACGCAGTTCGACAGCAAAGTGAGAACAAATCAGCAAGAACTTTGTGGTGATACTGTTTATTGTATATACCCTTTAGTATAAATGAAGTTCGACGGCAAATTAAGAACAAATCAGCAGGAGCCTTGTGGTGCTACTGTTTATTGTACAAACTCATTACTACAAACGAAGTTCGACATCGAATTGAGAACAAATCGGCAGGAACCTTGTGGTGCAACTGTTTATTGTACAAAACCTTTACTGTAAACGAAGTTCGCCAGCAAATTGAGAACAAATCAGCAAGAACCTTGTGGTGATACTGTTTATTGTATAAATCCTTTACTATAAACGAAGTTTGACAGCAAATTGAGAGCCAATCAGCAGGAACCTTGTGGTGCTACTGTTTATTGTATAAACCCTTTACTACAAACGAAGTTCGACAGCAAATTGAGAACAAATCAGCAAGAACCTTGTGGTGCTACTGTTTATTGTACAAACCGTTTACTACTATAGAAGTTCGATATCAAATTGAGAACAAGTCAGCAAGAACCTTGTGGTGCTACTGTTTATTGTACAAACCCTTTACTACAAACGAAGTTCGACAGCAAATTGAGAACAAATTAGCGGGAACCTTGAGGTGCTACTGTTTATTATATAAACCCTTTACTATAAACGAAGTTCGACAGCAAATTGAGAACAAATCAGCAAGAACCTTGTGGTGCTGCTGTTTATTGTACAAACCCTTTACTATTAACGAAGTTCGACAGCAAATTGGAACAATTCAGCAGGTTTCAAATCGGTTGAAAATTCACCGACTTCATTAAAGTTGCCTGAGGATGAATTCAAATTGGCAGAGAAGCAGCAAATCGTTTTTGGTGAATTAATTTTCCATCAACTTTGTTTCGCATCGTTAACTTTTTAGGTCAAAAATCGTGTGATAATAATGGATATCAGATTTATTTCCGACAGTTACGGTTATCGCGATTCTCTTTTCAGCCTCTTCATTATCGTTTTGTGTTTTGAATAACACTTAAAGGCGCTGTTTTGCGCAGGCATAGAAGTAACTAGAAAAATAAGACAAGTCAGCTGTGGAGGATTTTTCGAAGGATTTGTAGTACATGTTGCCCCAATAAATACTCGCGGATACAGCAGTAATTTTTTTCTCTGTTACTGACGCCTTCCTCCTACTCTCAGCGTCCTCCATTGTGAAATTGCAACTTTGGAGTTCTCTGTACCACCTGAGTATAGTCGTACGATGAGGGCAACCATTCTTTAACGCAAGCGTCATTTCTTCTAAGCACTGGTCTATTCTTAAACCACCCGTAAAGTTATACCGTATGTTAAGTCATTGCAAAACTTTTATAGTACCCTTTGCATTTACAATTGTTTCGATATTTTTCAAGGAAAATTAGAGGTTATGTGTTTCAAACAAAGAGCTTCAACTAACGGGTATACCCCAAGGATACTTGTTGGCTCCAGCACTGCTTCTCCCTCACATTAATGACCTGACAGAACAAAATAAAAGAGAATAACTGCCGCCTCTGGATCTCGCGTTTCGCGGACATGGATATATAGCTACACATGAATAACGCAAGTAATATTACAATGTTCATTTTATGTTCTTTTCATATAATATACGCGGTGTTTCCACGCTTTTAGCCGTTCCTTTTGTTCGCCGTTTTTATTATAACAGTGTTTCCTATTCACCGCTAATAGGCGTGTTATGGCCGTAAAAAGGAAGGATACGTTCTTAATGCGCTTTTCGTAAGGATGAATGGGATTTTTTAACGGCTTCCAACCAGGGTCGGCCTCACTCAATTAGCGAATGAATGAGGAGTACATTTAAATGTGCTTTCAGTTTAAACTAATTTTCGTATCCTCCCACGCACAAATTTACGCTTTTCAGGAAATGCAAATTACGTCGGACCGCATAGGCCTTAAAACGTCAATTCACTAGTCAGCAATACAAGAAACATTCGTATTCGCTGGGAAAACGCGGTCAAACAAACTGTTTTTCTGTAAAATGTTCAATACCTGGTAACTAAATGATTCCGTATTTATATTTACAATTTTGCTGTTTATGATAAGAAAAATATTAACAAATCACATCACACAAACATCATGTACCAGAATGAGCGATCCAAATTACACATACCTCTTTCTGGTCTCCAAAAATACCGAATTGCAACGTTGCTGGTTCAAAGGTAATGTCGAAATAATAGAACTATAGAAGAGAAGCGTCACTCCATGGTTAAAATAGATTTTGGCGAGGTGTTCGAAATGATGTTGTGGTATCCAAAAGCCTACATGCATTTTAACTGTGGCGTCTGTGATATAGCAGGTATTGAGGAGGAGGGTAAACACCCAGGTAACGAAGGCCACCTGCAGTAAGTTGACCGCAGTACTCTGTCAGAAGTGTTTCACGTGTTGCAAAACAAGTAGGAAGTGGGGTGCTGCTGTTTTCATGCTCCGTTAGTGAGTATTGCTATTCCAACGTATTTGGAATATGCATTTACTTGAAAAAGGCTACCGGGATTGCTGAAACGTCATCAGTAGACGACATTTCAAGCATATGAGGTTCAGTTTGCGATCACACAAACATGAAGGATTATAAAATATTTTGTCATTACATACCTCTTTCTGGTCTCCAAAAATACCGAATTGCAACGTTGCTGGTTCAAAGGTAGTGTCGAAATAATATAACTATAGAAGAGAAGCGTCACTCCATGGTTAAAATAGATTTTGGCAAGGTGTTTGAAATGATATTGTGGTATCCAAAAGCCTACATTTTAACTGTGGCGTCTGTGATATAGCAGGTAGTGAGGGGGAAGGTAACCAGCCAGGTAACGAAGGCCACCTGCAGTTAGTTGACCGCAGAACACTGTCAGATGTGTTTCACGTGTTGCAAAACAAGCAGGAAGTGAAGTGCTGTTGTTTTGATGCTCCGTTAGTGAGTATTGTTATTCCAACATATTTGGCATTTGAGATATGGT
This sequence comes from Acanthoscelides obtectus, assembly GCA_963669975.1. Lineage (NCBI taxonomy): Eukaryota > Metazoa > Arthropoda > Insecta > Coleoptera > Chrysomelidae > Acanthoscelides > Acanthoscelides obtectus. The sequence continues at coordinate 86,193,639 of CAVLJG010000009.1, forward strand.
CGCTTAGCTTCTAACACCACATAGCTAAAAAAATAAATATGCACTTACTTGAAAAAGGCTGCAGTAATTGCTGAAACGTCATCAGTAGACGACATTTCAAGCATATGAGGTTCCATTTGCGGTCACACAAACATGAAGGATTATAAGATATACGCTTGTCATTCGGTAGCGAATCCAAAGACCCACCCCACCGTTCTTTTTGCTCTCCTATAAAGTTAGTTTTGAGTCTCGCGAACTATCAACTTTTCGACTGAGGTATATTTAAGTGAATTCACATATTTTGGTCTGTAGCTTCTCCAGTTTTCCAACCTTTCGTAGTATACTAATTTTGGGTACTGCATTCTACAGGGTGACTTTGAAGTTGAGTCATTAATTTTCAGATAATGATTGTAGAAGGAAGATAAACCAAAATATGTGTGTAAAAATAAAAAAAAAATTTACCTTGTTTTATAAAGTATCCTCCCGACAAGTATTTCAGTGCGGACCTGTATTTGATCGTGAGGTCTTGGAGCACTGGCATGCCGTCCATATGTGAGGTCTTAAGTCAAATGATTCACGAACCCGTTGTACTACATTAACAAAGGCACGAGGGGTTGGTTGCACTCGATTGGGAAACCGATCCGCATAAACATGTGCCATTTTTTATTTCGTTTGAGCCACGCAACAGACACCACTATCCACTACCGACTGACACTGACTGTATACAACTGAATGAAATAATTGTAAAAACATCGTTCCAAATTCTTTCGCTTTTTTGTTTCCGATGCGATGAACCGATAAGGCGAATTATATCCGTTGTCGCCAAACACGAGCACATAATATTATTATTGAGACACTCAAACTTCCAAAGGGCTATAACTTTGTTACTTTAATTTTACCAGAAAAATGGTAAAGGAAAAAAACATTTCTTTTGATCAGATCTACTCACTGTTAAAATAAATGACTCAACTTCGAAGTCACCCTGTATATGTCACTTAGTATAGATTTGCTTTATATAGTTTGATATGCAGAGGTAGAAGATTCATCGCATCTAACTAAACCTACCTAATCACGATTCGTCTTTTTAAACGACTTGACACATCCATTTTCTTTTAGATTTTTTATCATTACAGGCGTAGGAAGTCAATCTACTTGATGCCACTTTTATCACAAACCATTATGTAACTTGACCTTTTTGCTAGCATGGTAGTGTTAGATTAGAGTACGTCAATCGAAGCTTTAAGTTCGGGACTACTCTTTTACAGAATCTTTCTCTACGGCACTGCCCTATTCAGCTGCCTCTGTTGACGCGAAACGAGTTTTTTTTTTCACAAACGCTTTCGAGTGCTATTGACGTTTTCATAATCGCTTCATGATAGGTGATGAAATTGAAATTCCCGACGGACCCGAGCTCCACTCGAACTTTTTCGCATAAAGCAAGCATCTTCCGCCTGAATTAATGATAAATATATTTAGAGGGTCTATCATTTACATTATGAGTGGAATTTTAATATGAGCTCAGTCGCTGAGGAATGTCATAAGGTGTTCATCCAGGTCGGCGCTTTCTATTTCTCCCGCTTCCATGCATAACTAAACATTCCACGCATTGAGAAAAGCACCTTTATTATATCAGTAGCTGCTGTTTGGGCAATGATGAGCTTGTCGTAAAATTCTGCGGAAATATGCCCATAGAACGTAAACGTTTCATACAGTAATCCAGTCGTAATAGTGGTATTGTTATGGTATAAATAATAATAATTATAATACAATAAAACATTACAGGAGGAGAGATTTGGATGCCATATCTGATCTAAAGTTTCTTAAAAATCAATACCTGTATACAATAACTAAAATAATAAAGCATAATTAATGTACAACCATAAAGAAACCAAAACAAACTACTAAGGGTAAAGTAGGTAAGGAAAAGGATGCTATTCTATAAACTGGTGATTGGGGCCCAATATTCTAAAACTTGGAAACCAAATGAAGAGTCGACACACCTTCTTAACCAAAGCTTCAGCAGGAAATTACCAACACGAATTTTAAGAAAAATTCAGCAACCGAACCTACACATACAACATCACTGGTTGCCTATGGGTAGTAACATTGATAAAGAGAAATTGAAATTACTGTCACGACGACGAAGGCCTAAGGTCCAAACACCCATGGGGTACCGTGGAGCTATAGGGGGATACAGGGGAAAGGGGGAACGCCACACGGACTCTACATACAGCATGCACACATTCTGGCCCCGCCTACGAGATCCGCCGGGTGGTACCTCCGCGTTCGACAGTCAGAGACCGTCTACCGCCTATCAAACCGTCTCATACCTACCATAAGTGCAAGTAAGTGATAAAAATAGTAGAAAAAAGCGTATGCCATTATGGCACATTACAAAGATACACGAAGTGAATGGTAGATTGTGACAGATGCTTTAGTGAAGTCGAGAAGTATGGGAGCTACTGTTTCTTGGTTGTTTGTCAAGCGTCATTATTATTGTTTCAAGATCTATACGTCACGTCCCAAATTTGAAATCACCTATATCAAAGTGTCAACCCAAGCTACAGTAGCCATCTCATTTGAAACAACGCATCTGACCATTTCCTATCTGCACTCAACGTACACAGCTGAGCTATGTCCACCATAAGAACAGGCGAAATCGTAAAAAATATATAGATATACGTAGTTCTCATGCGACGGGTAACGAAATACTTTCCAATCTGGCTCTGCATACAAATGCGAGTGTAAACTCTAGGATAACATGCACTTGCCCCAATTCACGTCAGATAAAAATAAATTGCATCCGCTCGCTGAAAAGTTCATTCGAGATCCGTCTGCAAAAAATGCACTACGTTACTATTTAGCGCCGTCGGTAATCCGTCGCATCAATCCTCAGGTGATTTTGTAACAGCGTTGATTGTGGACTCTGAAGAGGTGGTACTACCGCATGGTTATTACGTAAGAAACCTAAAAAAAGTAAGTACCACCTATTACCAGAATCAATCACTGCGAGAGTGAAAACAGCATGCTGCTATTGGAGATGTATCCCACTGACCACTGTGACCGCTGGATGCCGTCGATTCTGGTGCTACAGTAGATACGGTCGTCATTGACCAAACTAGTTCGTCTGTCCACTTTGTGCTGCCTTATTTCAATGTACTTGTTGTGTATTCCAAATTCATGTTTTTGTCTAGAGTTGAAGCATTTACCTTTGTTCGTTAAACTGCCCGTATAATGGCTTATTAAAGAACCGAAGCACATTTTAAATTCCCATTTTTATTTTCGCTGCTCTGCACCGTACTCTCTTAGAAAAGACATTCACATTTCATCCCCGGCATTTCCAGTTCAGGAAGTATGTTCATACGAGTATTTGCTCTGAAGAATAATCTGGTTCTGCTTTTGCATAAAGTAATCGTAAAATGATCCCTTTTGACGAATCCGCAAGCTGCATCAAAAAATGTTCACGCAATTTTTTCAACTAATTCCAACATTTGTTTTTTCGCTCAGAACGTGTTCTTGTTTTTTTATTCATTTTAGATGAAAATGGCTGATATGAGTTCTTCTCCAAAGTAAATGGTTTTCAAAATATAAGCGATTTCATATACTAAGTGACATATAAATCCGAACACCCAGTTTAAATGGTTTTATTTTAATAAAATTTTATATAAGTACTTAATGAAGCATAATAAGTAAATGATAAAAATTTCAAAATGATTGCACTGCTTTAAAGCTCTTTGACCTTTAATAATGTGTGGATGCACCCTGATGTGCTACGCATTCTCCAACGCGCCTAGGCATGCTTCTAATCAGGTGGTCAATGTCCTCCTGTGGTATCTCATTCCAGGCAACCACCAACTCCTCTCGAAGTGCTTCTAGAGTCTGAGGAGGACGTTGCAAATTGAGCAATCTCTTACCCATCATATCCCACAGGTGCTCAATTGGGGATAAGTCGGGAGATCATGGTGGCCATGGTAACAATGTGACATCATTATGTTGAAAGAAGTCTATTGTGACTCTTGCAACATGTGGTCGGGCATTATCTTGTTGGAAAGTTGGATCTGCCAGGGTCTCAAGATAGGGTAAAAGATGGGGTTCTAGAACTTCGTGGATATAACGCTGCGCGTTGATGTTACCTCTAATGAAGATTAAATGTGACCTGGAACCATAAGCTATAGCACCCCAAACCATAACTCCAACAGTGTGATGAACATGTCTTTCAACAAAAAACTGTGGATTCCTCCTTTCACCACGTCGCCTTCTAACCCGGGCACGACCATCGTGCATGCCTAAACAAAATCGAGACTCGTCACTAAAGACAATACTGTTCCATTCCTGATCCCAGAGTGACCGTTGTCTGCACCACTCAAGGCGATTACGTCGGTGTTCTCGAATTAAAGGGAGGACCCAGTGTGGCCGGTATGAAAACAAGCCAAAACTTCTCATTCGTCGGTAAACACTTCGCATGCCAATAGGTCTTCCGTATTCTGCAAACCATTCGCTTGCAATGGCCCCCCTAGTGGAGAAACGGTCCCTTAAGGCCAATAATCTTAAGCGGCGATCTTCACGGTCTGTTGTTCTACGGCGGCGTCCAGTGCCCCTTGCTCTTTGCGTACTGCCTTCTCGAAGCCATGCCTGACAACACCTAACCACAGTGTCTACACTTCTTTGCACTCTAACTGCAATTGCCCGAAAAGAAAGTCCAGCTTCCCGAGGTCCCACTATACGGCCCCTATCAAACTCACTAAGTTGACGAAATCGTACAGGTCTCCGTACTCTAGGCATCGTAACCGATCGTAAAGGATGTCAAGAACCAAAATCCGCCAACGTTGATTCTTTACTGCGGCTGAAATATTCATTTTTAGAGCGTTAGTGAATTAAAAAAAAAGCAGAATAGAAACCGGAATGTCCAACTGATAAGGCTGAACATTTTTTCACTTGTTATTTATAGTAAGATAAATACATTCACCAACTTTTATTAAAATAAAACTATTTAAACTGGGTGTTCAGATTTATATGTCACTTAGTATATTTTCAAATATGCGAAATATACCATATCAATAGGTACGGCACGGGTATTACGAATCTTGAAAAGTAACGTTATATCGATTTTTTGACATCATACTGTTTTTTTTCTACAAGATGTTAACTTAGCACTTAGTTGTACGTGTTGCCTAAATGTCATGATGCTTCAGCTGTCAATACACATAATCATTCAGATGCGATATTGCTACTCAACCAACTTTCTCTCTTTTACATATTCTCAGAGGTAAACACTACTACAGTAATTTTTCAAGCTAAATTGTTTATGATTATGAGTTTTCCCACCAATGTTGTCGCTGGTTTTTTTTAATTAAATCGTTTATGGCTATGATTTCCATGATTTTCTTCAAAACAGCATATATTATTCAATAATTGAGATTTTGTCATGAATCAAAAAAAGAACTATTGAGAAAAGTTGAGGCTTAAAATTATCATACGAAGACATATTATTCGGTAATCCAATGTTTCCACAGGATGTTCAGAAGTTTTCGGAAAAATGCACCGTTTAGTTATACCCTGTATAACAACAAACATTTTCAATTTTTTTGCTGGATCGACAGTCGATAATGATAACAATGAAATCACCTACAACTTGACAAAAAAATTAACGAAACTGATATATCGAATTTGGAATCTACGCACCCGATTTACTAAGAAAACAAACTTCCAACTCACGTAAGAGTTTTTAGAAATTTTTGATTAGTCGTTTTTTGACAAAGTTGAATTCTTGCCAGTATCTTGAAAACGAGACATTTTCGGACGGAATGGTCTATGGATTCGGTTTCAGCGTCCCAAAAAGCGTATTATAAGGCATGTTGCGTTTACTATACATGGTAATTATATGTTAAAATGCTTTAAATGCGGTTCAAATGACCTTTATTCCACATATTTTGGGTTGCCAGTACCGAATCCGAGGTCGTTTTACATGTATGAGTTCCCGTTTATTATGTAGATCTAATTATTTAGCGAAAAATTGCAAAACTATGCGTTTTTTGCGACTTTAAGGTGCTAAAAATCTATTTTTACTATCGATCGCTACATGAGAGCGAAGCTTTGCACATTGAGGTAATTTGGTGCGCTGAATATGAATATCACAGTGAAAAAATTCTAAAGTGTTATCAGACTGGATTTAGGGTGAAAAGTTGACAAGAAACTATTTTTCCGGGTTAGCCGTAAATTCTAGCAATGTATCGACATCGAATTTGGAATCTACGCACCCTGTTTACCCAGAAAACATACTTCCAACTCGATCATAGACGCGCAAGAGTTTTTTAAAAAATTTTATTAGTCGTTTTTTGACAAAGTTGAATTCTTGCCAGTATCTGGAAAACGAGGCATTTACGGTTTTTTTGATTTTTTCCAGTTTTTTTTTGGATAACATCCCTGCGGATTCAGATTCAGAGTATCAAAAAGCTTTGATGAAGTATATACTGCTTTCTGGGTAAGAGGGTCAGCTCAGTTTTACCGACGTTTGTAGCCCTATTTTGATTTCCCATGAATGATATGGCGATGACGTCAACTGATTGCCAAACGATCAAAGCTGAAAAGCTGTACGTAATAACCCTGTGGATCTGTAATTAAACCTTTCTTGAATAACGATGCCTAGTTTCTGTTCATACGGTTCTGGAAAGGAGACTGTATGAGAACGACACAGATAAAACATCTCGTGACACCGTATTTATCAAAAGAGCTCTTCAGATGAACAATTCCTGCAATACCCCTTTCGTTTGGAAATATAACGCACGCAAACTAAATTGCCGAGATTTTTCACCTCAGAGCACGGTGCTATTTGGAGCTGTAGAAAACGACCAGTCGTCTATTTTATCTTCCGTTGTGTTTATACGTCCAGGAAGGATTTTCACATCTACTCGGGAGCATATTGTGTTTCGTCGATTTTATCTTGAACGCCCTTTTAATAAACTGCGCATCTCTCTAGAGGCAGCCGACTAATCAATTGGCGGGATACCAGCTACCACCAACGTGTTTGATGATTATGGTCCATACACTGTCACTAATTTGTAAGTTTAGCTAAATATATGATTGTATTGTATGAATAAACTTGTCTAGAGTTCAAAATTGGATATAATTTATTTTTGTTAAACATAATCTTTAATATCCACTGACGCGTGTAAAGCCCTACAGGGTGGTCACCCGTGTCAATAGCACATTACCTTATATGAGCCAAGATGATCTACGACACATGGCAGACTTGCGTCTCTCCCTAGGACTACGGTCACGTTAGGTATAGGTTCTGCAAATTTTGGATCATCCGTGACAGCTGAAATCAAAAAAATAATATTAGGGAGTGTACAACAACAACCGAACCGAAGATTACCAAAACGTTGAAAAACGTACAAAACCAAACCTTGAAAATGATAGCATTGTCTTGTTTAACGTTGCTGAGATCACGCGGTTACAAAAGCACCATCAACCAGACATGACGGCAGACCGATAGATAGACCGCTAGAAATAAGTCACATGAATTTTTGCAATGGTCGGAAAACATCCATAAAAGAGTACCTAAAATTTGACTAGAATAGCATCTCTCTATACATATACTAAGTGACATATAAATCCGAACACCCAGTTTAAATGGTTTTATTTTAATAAAATTTTGTATAAGTACTTAATGAAGCATAATAAGTAAATGATAAAAATTTCAAAATGATTGCACTGCTTTAAAGCCCTTTGACCTTTAATAATGTGTGGATGCACCCTGATGTGCTACGCATTCTCCAACGCGCCTAGGCATGCTTCTGATCAGGTGGTCAATGTCCTCCTGTGGTATCTCATTCCAGGCAACCACCACCTCCTCTCGAAGTGCTTCTAGAGTCTGAGGAGGACGCTGCAAATTGAGCAATCTCCTACCCATCACATCCCACACGTGCTCAATTGGGGATAAGTCGGGAGATCTTGGTGGCCATGATAACAATGTGACATCATTATGTTGAAAGAAGTCTATTGTGACTCTTGCAACATGTGGTCGGGCATTATCTTGTTGGAAAGCTGGATCTGCCAGGGTGTCAAGATAGGGTAAAAGATGGGGTTCTAGAGCTTCGTGGATATAACGCTGCGCGTTCATGTTACCTCTGATGAAGATTAAAGGTGACCTGGAACCATAAGCTATAGCACCCCAAAACATAACTCCAACAGTGTGATGAACATGTCTTTCAACAAACAACTGTGGATTCCTCCTTTCACCACGTCGCCTTCTAACCCTGGCACGACCACCGTGCATGCCTAAACAAAATCGAGACTCGTCACTAAAGACAATACTGTTCCATTCCTGATCCCAGAGTGACCGTTGTCTGCACCACTCAAGGCGATTACGTCGGTGTTCTCGAGTTAAAGGGAGGACCCAGTGTGGCCGGTATGAAAACAAGCCAAAACTTCTCATTCGTCGGTAAACACTTTGTATGCCAATAGGTCTTCCGTGTTTTGCAAACCATTCATTTGCAATGGACCTGGTAGTGGAGAAACGGTCCCTTAAGGCCAATAATCTTAGGCGGCGATCTTCACGGTCTGTTGTTCTACGGCGGCGTCCAGTGCCCCTTGCTCTTTGCCTACGGCCTTCTCGAAGCCATGCCTGACAACACCTAACCACAGGGTCTACACTTCTTTGCACTCTAACTGCAATTGCCCGAAAAGAAAGTCCAGCTTCCCGAAGTCCCACTATACGGCCCCTATCAAACTCACTAAGTTGACGAAATCGTACAGGTCTCCGTACTCTAGGCATCGTAACCGATCGTAAAGGATGTCAAGAACCAAAATCCGCCAACGTTGATTCTTTACTGCGGCTGAAATATTCATTTTTAGAGCGTTAGTGAATTAAAAAAAAGCAGCATAAAAACCGGAATGTCCAACCGATAAGGCTGAACATTTTTTCACTTGTTATTTACAGTAAGATAAATACATTCACCAACTTTTATTAAAATAAAACCATTTAAACTGGGTGTTCGGATTTATATGTTACTTAGTATAGTTTGATCCCACTTGATTTCATTTTAACAGCAAAACGAACATGGATATGAACCGTATCGCGTACGGCGAATTAGTATCTAAATCTAGGTTGCATCGGCTAGAACGTTTCATCCGCTTTGTCGTGAAGCATTTAGTCTTCCGTTGCCAAGCAACAAGTGGTTTTAATTCATATCCCTAGCACTTACAGCAGATTGCACCAGATCATATCGATTTCCCTCCATTTTAGCACATTAACCCTGACGTAGACAGATGAGATATCGCTATATATAGCGCACTGTGGTTATATCAGAAGGCAATTTTGCTAGTCATACTTTAAACATGTCGGGTTATCCGTTACGGGATGCATGGTCTCACGTTCACATGTAATCACGGTATCCGCAAGAACCAAGGAAGTCGGATATATTAGGAAATTCAAAGAGCGACGAAAAAAAACGAATTTTGGAAAGAACGTTTCAACGTTTTCCTGACTTTATTTATAGTTGGCTTTTAAAATAAATTGCACTTTGACATCGTCACCTTTTCTCGTCTACAGGATAGCATAACTCGAATTGCAACGTGACGCTAAAAATTACATTTAAATACAGGGTGTTTCAGTTTATTGTTGTTAACTTTAAGATTCGATAGAACTTTTAAAATTAATGCATAAAGTCTATATAAACATGGGTCGAAAAATGCGTGGCTTCCACCATGGTTCGTTTTGTCGTACCAAAAAACCCTTGTATACCAATTTCCACTGTTATACATCAAATATTGTTCGAAATATTAAAAAAAAAACTATTTTAGAAAGTAAATTTAAACACCCTGTATTTCGGAAGCCACGCATTTTTCGACCCATGTTTATATAGACTTTATGCATTAATTTTAACAGTTCTATCGAATCTTAAAGCTATGCAACAATAAACTGAAACACCCCGTATACATAATTCCATGTGAAAACAACACTTCTCCCTAATCAATCCGTAATGCCTTGTAAGTGACTAAAAATCAGCAAAAATCACCCGACAATCGAACACAATCAAAGCCCAAGCCGTTAGATATTAATTGTGAGCTACATAATGCCGAAAAGCTCTATTTTCGTAATATCAGCCCGAACTTGGCATGAATCGGAAAGTTAGCGGAAATATTGGCCACCTACGATCCCGAGTTCGGATTTACGAGAGAAATTTCCTCGGCAAAAATTTATTGCTCCGAAGTTTGAGTATCTATGAGACAGTTCAAAGGGAATAAGGATGAGGGCTTTGTCTTTGCCTGGCAGAATCCGATAGAAAATTGCATGAACGATGATGGCGGGTGGAAAGTACTGAAATTGAGCGAATTTTGAAGCACGTTGGTAGAATACGGCACGAAGCATACGGAATTGGCTGAGTTTTCAGTATAGCAGTAATTTATTTACTCCATTATATACGAGCAATAACATCGCAGAAATAAAAGTTTCAATCCACAGAAGGACACTGCCTGCACGTGGATCAGTTGTATGCTGGAATGTGTTCAGAGATCAAATCAAAAAAGTTAAAAGAAACTTAAAGAAAAACTTACATCAAAGAGTTGTAAAGGGTGGGCGATCAGTTGTTTTTTTTTAGTTGGTATTATTTTGACAGTTGGTAATACTTCCATGCTCAACATATTAACAGATAGTAGAGTAAGGGCCGATTTCACCAACATTAATATTATGGACCAATGGGAAGTGCAATTTGACAGAAGCTGTCAAAGGTCTCAGATTATTAGTGATTTCTATTGAAATATTGAATAAAATCGTGAAAATTCGACTGTATTATAAACACGCACCACTTTTTGATTCCAACATGATGCTTTTGTACAGAAAACACAGGACAACTTTCATGTATTTTGATATATGTTATAGGTTTACATTTAACAATCCGTTATCCTCTTCAGCGAATGGGAATGCGGCAAATAATAGTTCGATTTTCTACTTGTTAAATTTGGCAGCAGATTTGGACGTTTGTTAATGCATGGCACTCTCGAATTTACCAACTTCAATATACTGAAAGTTATCATTACATACCTGTTGAATAGTGTGGATTTCTCTGTATTTTGCAAGAAAATAGAATATAAAATACATTCCATCCAATTCCTCATCTTTCTTTACGTCATAACAGTAATCATTTATTAATTTATGGGTTAATGAATTTTTTCAAAGCAATAAAAACATGTCCTCTCCATCCTAAAACACAGATAATATGTGTAAGACGTGTCAATCCCTACATCTCCCTGATGCATAATGCAACTACTATGGACATAGACAAAAAATTATGAAAAATGTTTCACAAATAATGTCTTTTAAGTCCAAAAATCATCAAAACTAGTATTTATTGTTTGTGTTGTTGACTGGCGGTCGTTGACTGGCGGGGATATCTATCTGTCACTCACAGGGTTGCCAAGTCTAACGACGATCACGTCCGGTGATGGAGGGTGCGAAATTAATCTTTTACATTTGCTGGTTTTGAATTTTTTTCGTGAAAATTTACTAGGTATCATGATTATATGCATCTTTGGTAGATTGTTCGATCCGGAATGGGAAAGATCTCCTATTTATGAAAATACGGTAAACGGGGAGCGCTATAGAGACATGTGAGGATTTTTTGTGGCCAGTATTAGACGACATACACTTGCACAATCTCTGTTTCCAGCAGGATGACGCAACATGCCACACCAGCCATGAAACAATCGATCTTTTAAACACTAAATTCGGTCAACGCGTTATCAGCCGATTTGGAGACTTTCATTGGCTGTGATTTAACGCCCATGGATTACTTCCTATGGGATACTGTTAAGGACCGCTGTTACAGTAACAATCCTCAAACAATTGACATTATTAAGGAAAATGTCTGTCGAGCTATTGATGAAATAGACCCACAAACTATCGAAAATGTGCTTCAAAATTGGGTTGAGAGGATGGATGTGTATATCATTCAAACAGATATAAAATAAAAGAGGGCCTAACACTGTACCCTGGGGTACACCACATTTCCTTAATGTATGTTTTTGGGTAAAATATTTCGTTTCGCCAACACGAGTGGTTGGCATCTTCAGGAGGTGTTCACAGATCGGAGTCCTATGAGCTACTGCAAAAATGTATACTAAGTGACATATAAATCCGAACACCCAGTTTAAATGGTTTTATTTTAATAAAATTTTGTATAAGTACTTAATGAAGCATAATAAGTAAATGATAAAAATTTCAAAATGATTGCACTGCTTTAAAGCCCTTTGACCTTTAATAATGTGTGGATGCACCCTGATGTGCTACGCATTCTCCAACGCGCCTAGGCATGCTTCTGATCAGGTGGTCAATGTCCTCCTGTGGTATCCCATTCCAGGCAACCACCAACTCCTCTCAAAGTGCTTCTAGAGTCTGCTCAATTGGGGATAAATCGGGAGATCTTCGTGGCCATGGTAACAATGTGTCATCATTATGTTGAAAGAAGTCTATTGTGACTCTTGCAACATGTGGTCGGGCATTATCTTGTTGGAAAGTTGGATCTGCCAGGGTGTCAAGATAGGGTAAAAGATGGGGTTCTAGAACTTCGTGGATATACGCCACGCGTTCATGTTACCTCTGATAAAGATTAAAGGTGACCTTGAACCATAAGCTATAGCACCCCAAACCATAACTCCAACAGTGTGATGAACATGTCTTTCAACAAAAACCGGGGGATTCCTCCTTTCACCACGTCGCCTTCTAACCCTGGCACGACCAACGTGCATGCCTAACTAAAATCGAGACTCGTCACTAAAGACAATACTGTTCCATTCCTGATCCCAGAGTGACCGTTGTCTGCACCACTCAAGGCGATTACGTCGGTGTTCTTGAGTTAAAGGGAGGACCCAGTGTGGCCGGTATGAAAACAAGCCAAAACTTCTCATTCGTCGGTAAACACTTCGCATGCCAATAGGTCTTCCGTGTTCTGCAAACCATTCATTTGCAATGGACCTGGTAGTGGAGAAACGGTCCCTTAAGGCCAATAATCTTAGGCGGCGATCTTCACGGTCTGTTGTTCTACGGCGGCGTCCAGTGCCCCTTGCTCTTTGCGTACGGCCTTCTCGAAGCCATGCCTGACAACACCTAACCACAGTGTCTACACTTCTTTGCACTCTAACTGCAATTGCCCGAAAAGAAAGTCCAGCTTCCCGAAGTCCCACTATACGGCCCCTATCAAACTCACTAAGTTGACGAAATCGTACAGGTCTCCGTACTCTAGGCATCGTAACCGATCGTAAAGGATGTCAAGAACCAAAATCCGCCAACGTTGATTCTTTACTGCGGCTGAAATATTCATTTTTAGAGCGTTAATGAATCAAAAAAAAGCAGTATAAAAACCGGAATGTCCAACTGATAAGGCTGAACATCTTTTCACTTGTTATTTACAGTAAGATAAATAACGTACATTCACCAACTTTTATTAAAGTAAAACCATTTAAACTGGGTGTTCGGATTTATATGTCACTTAGTATATATTGATAACTTTCCCAAAAGAACGCGGCCAGGTAAGTCCTTTTTTGCTAGAGTTGGCTCGAAATTTAGATGAATATGCTTCATTAAAAAATACTGGTCTAATATGTGATGCTAGAGGAAATTCCCAGAATATTAGCAACATTGTTGATGTAAAAAGTCTAAAGTCCATGTCTTTTTGCAGAGTCAACCTTCTTGAGGTTATGTTTGAAAATAATAATGAACGCCCACCGGTATCCATGTCTTCCGAAGCGTACAAGTATCGCTATATTTCATCCGCCATAAAGATATAGAGATCAGATCGGAGAAAAGGTCGATCATATAATATCGTCAAATAAACGTATCAAATCGAAATTGGAGTAGCGAATATATCGTCTAATAAAAGAGGGAAATCACGAAGCCAGATGGAACGCGCGAAATTGACGGTTGATCCCGACGGGACGCCCACATCGGCATCGGACACAGGAAACGTCGTATTCCCACCAAATAAGAAATTATTAGGGTTGACACATGTACAAAAAATTAGACTTGTTATATTAGCAGAGATTACATCCGGTTGGGTATTGCTTTAGCTTTTCAAAGCAGCTGGGGGCTCAGAGGTGCAGATCCAGTCACTTAATAAGATGCTTCTTGTAAGGATGATTATTAGATAGTCCTTATGTCCCTTCACCAGTGTCGAAATTTTGGCGACTGCAGTAGGTAATTCCTCACCAAATATCGTAGGCATGCCTCATGCTCCACCCTTCTGGCAAAGTTGTGTATAGCCTTAAGCCCCAGCTGCTCAGCATTCCTGGAATCCAAAGAGTAGGATCCTCGACCACCACCATCACACGTAAGTACCGCCTCATCGTGCTATGGCCAGACAGCAATCCCACCAACAGCTTGACTCTATCCAAAATTAAGCAAAATCGTCTTTCTTTGGCACTGATCCCTAAGATGAGCTCCCGTGACTGACAGAGATGTCTGGAGATGCTTCTCCATTTCAGAGAGCGTTGTCTAGCAATGCACTTTTCCGTTATCTTGCTGATTCTTTACACGGACACCTGGTCCAACAAGCTTGCCCGCGTGCCTCGGTACCCACACTATCGATACCGGATGTCTCGCTGCTAAACTAAGCCCTCCTGCATTGCAATACAAGGATTTTTTCAGGCACTTAGTGCCTTTACAAACAAATCTGTTAAATAGGCGATGTCTGTTTTCCTCTTCATTAAATTTAAAATTTTATCTGTAGTATCCAGAAATTCTAAAATAGTCTCAAAAAGTGCAAAAAATCTTGTCAATCACAAGCCTTTCGACAGCCAGCGTACTTCAGTGTGAAGGAGTAATTGATGAAAGTGTTCATCATTTTCTTCACACAACTGCGCAAATAACCGCGTATTCAACGCGTTGCTTCGGATTCGGTTTACTGCATCAATGACTAAATGAAGTGATTCATGCAATCTAACACTCAAATTTTTAGCAACTAAATGTTGTGGATGGATGACGCAATGTATTGCTAACACCCCTGACACATTTTGTTTTAAATAGCTTATAAATCCACGATAACGTCCAACCATGGCAGGTGCTCCATCTGTAGCTACTGATATTATATTTGATAAAGGAATTGCTTTTTCAATGAAGTAATCCTTCAAAACATGAAATATTGATTCACCTTTAGTGTCGGTTATCAAAGTTCTTGCGAAGAGCAGTTCTCCGTAGATTTCTTGATTCATAATAAAACAAACATATGCCAATAATAATGCTGCATTATTAGGTAAAGTTGACTCGTCAAGTTGTATAGAGAAATGGGTCGTTTGCAAATAATTACATAAGAAGCTTTCAATATCAGAACTCATTTCATCAATACGTCTTTCAACAGTATTGTTGCTTAAGGGAATTCTTTTAATGATATCAGATGCAGGTTTGTGTAAAACAGTTTTTAAAACCTCTTCAACGGCTGGCAAAATTAACTTCTCTCCGATAGTATGCGGTTTTCCGGATTTTGCTATAAGTAACGAGATATTGTAAGACGCCCGCAAACCATCATCATTTCTTTGTGACGTCGAAGCGAACATTCTGTCCAGTGTAGGTCTCTTCTGAAATTTATCTTTGAGTGTTTGAAAGTATTTCAAATGTTTCTCTGTTTTATCAGGGTGGCTTCTTCTCAGATGATCTTGCAGTTTAGATGGTTTCATAGGGTCGTTGCCCAAAACTTTGTTGCATAAAAGGCACATAGGCGATTGTTTGTCCGGCAATGATGGAATGAAGCCAAATTTCAAATAATCAACACTGTACTGTCTACATTTCTTTTTAGATTCGGACATGGCATCAGTCATCTGTGGGCACAATTAAATTATTTAAATAAGACAGAAAATCCAGCAGCTGTATAATAAAAAATATTTTTTGATTTTTTCGAAAACATTCCATAATCGAACATCTTTTTGCAACAATTAGCTCGAATTACGGAGCTTGCACTGTAATTATATTACCGATTGCTAAGACTTACAAAAAGAAACTATTGAGGAGTACTCGTGTAATTTTGCATGATTGAATATTTAACTACTAATAACTAAAGTCATGATTGGCGTAATTTATCTATCTTTGCTAACTACGAGTACAAAACTAAAATTTAATAAAAAGTAATGTACTTACTTTTCTCCAGCACTCTCAAACAAAATAGCACTGATTCACTATAATTTGTGTGATATACTATCTGTTTATATTTTTTAAAATATTTTCTCAGCACTTTCCTTTTCAAGATTCAGGAAACGAATAAACGTATTTGTCCCACATTCGTATTTATAGAGTGACGAATTGAACAAGTCAGTGCAAGGTAGCGAAGCTCTGAGACTGCGACTCTCAGGTTTTTACAAGTTCAAAATGTATTGCGACCACAAAGCGAATACCAACATCCTACAACTTCCACAATTTTATAAACATATATAAATTTTTTACTTCATAGGTACTTTTATAAATAATGTATATGTTTTGATATTATAAGATAGTATGATGTAAGTAAATAGGTCGTATCAGTGTATGTGTTGAGATCCACTATCGTATCGTATGGGGGTCATATTCATTTCATGGACCCCCAAATTTTTTTTCGCTGACGTAGACCCCTTGCAGGTTGTCATAAACCCCTAGGGGTCGATATAGACCACTTTGGGAATCAATGTTCTAGACCCAAAGACCCCGGCGCCGGAGCCCTGTTCAGAAACCAAGCCGTCCGTGTCACCGTCTTTCCCCACTTCGGCGACCTTCCGTAGAAAAGAAACAGCGCGGGAGTAATATAATAGCAGAAAAGTAGAACCCACTGAATCGATAAATACTGCCTCGATGATAGCGACTCTCCTGAAGGCACTTAGATCTCCACATCCTTATGTTAATGCAATCTCTCTGTGACGCGGCGTCCCAAAAACGGCTCTTAGATATTCCGATCATACCGGAAGTGACGGCGTTGATCCAGAAACCAATATTCCGCCGAGTATAAAAGCCAACACGTTCTTATGTAAACATCGTCGCACCGAGATCCTCCGCGCATTTCGAAGAATAAAATTTGGAGTAAATGCAATTGTATTCTAAATGCCACTACACGGCAAGCCTCCGAGCGAGACAGTATTTTTCTCTTAGTCGCCGTGTCTTCGGTGTCCTTTTTCTTGTGGAAATACGGAGACGAGATGACGTGGCGTGTCGTTGCGCGACAAACTCGCGCCAGAGGCGCCGGCAAACCTGAAGAGTGAAAGGGTGAGCTTTGAACATTTAAAGTGTATCTAACGAAGCTACAAAGTAATCGTAAACAGTGGTTGATTCATGATCAACGCGTGATCGGTAGCCATGGCGCTCTGTCGGCCTCTTCCTGATTGGCTTGTAGCGACGAGCCTCCAGACAAAGTCGCATGGATCACAAATCAATCTGTTGGTGCAATACGTGCAATAACTGTTGTAAAGGACATTATATAACAATAAATGGCATTACAAAGGTATATTCCAATTTGATCTGCAGCAAATTATGAACGGCATATACGGAGATGCGAAAACAAGCTCAAAAAGGTGAAGAAAATTTTTGTGCAATCTTTATAGTTAAATTTTTCCTAAGAGATAGCATCAGTGAGGGAATTTTTTTCTATTGTCTTATTTTTCACATTAATGCGATGTTGAGGTATGTGGCCCTATCGCAATTGAAAATAAGGTTTCGATAATCCTTCCATAAAGTTTCGATGAGTACATCTGAAATAACCTTGAGATATTCTTCAGGGAAATACAAAAATCTTCTTTTGTGTTTTTGTGCAGATTTATCTATTAAAATCCTATCCGCAATCTATTTTCCGTGCACACACCTTCAACCGAATGTATGCCATATATGATATTACCGTTTCCAACTTTCACCAAGGTTAATAGGAACCATAACAGCTCCCTACCCTTCCCCCCTATAAGAATATCGATTTGTAGCCTCACATTTCAAGGTTAGACTTCTTGTAATGTTTCTGTTCAACATTCGGCGATTTCTGACAATTTTCCCAATAAAACATGATCATTGTGACATTAAGCCTGGCAACGCTACATAGTAGAGGGAACTCTCAGCGTCACGTTGATGGTTCGTCACCATGCACAGGATTGTAATCAGTTACGGATACCCGTTTATGAGCGCGAACGTTTTATGCACGTCTTGACTTGATTTTTCTTGCGGAAATTTAATATTAGTCTAAAATGTCTGACACAGATACAGCTGATGAAGTGGTTGAAATTAGCTTAACGTCACCCAGAAAAAGGGCTAAAAAGCTTAATCTTAGCGCAGGTGAAAAACAAATTATTCTAAATATCTACAAGAATCAGATGCAAGAGAATAGTGGATTGGCTATAGAAAATATCGTATGTAAGGTTGCTGAAATTTCTGAAGTAGGTCGATCAAGTGTTTGCAAAATCTTGAAGGAATATAGACAAAATCACTCACTATCTGAGCCAAAAACATATCCAGCGAGAAGAAAAACATCGAAAAAATAGATGACTTTGACAAATGTGCCATTAGAAGAAAAGTACATCACTTTTTCTTCAGGAATGAAATACCTACAATAGATAAAATATTGAAGCAAGTGAATGATGATGAGGACCTGCCAAATTTTAAAAGATCTACGTTCCATAAGTTGTTGAAAGAACTAGACTTTCGATTTTTGAAAAGAGGAAGGAATAGTTTATTGATAGAAAAGGAGGAAATTGTTATCTGGAGGAGAGAATACCTTAGAAAAATTAGGCAATTCCGCGCTGAAGGAAGAAAAATGTATTATTTAGACGAAACATGGGTGAACGCGGGGCATACGCAGGGAAAGGTTTGGGTAGACAGATCTGTGAGGTCCTCAAGGCAGGCTTTTTTAGATGGCCTTTCGACGGGATTGAAAAATCCTTCAGGTAAGTTTCGAAGTATATTAACTTTTTTGGATGCAGATAATTCATTTTCTGATCGAATCAATGATTTGGAAGCTCCGAACTCAGTTTTGCTATCTCATCCAAGTTTCTGAGTATTTCCTTCACCCAAAAACTAATCTAAGACCCTATCCTACACTAACCTAAAAAGAGTAAGTTGCTTAATTTCGTCATTTAGTGCGCTCGCTGAGAAGTAAAATAACTAATTACTTTCAGGCCACATAGGTAGCGTAGATGGATTTGTTCCTGAAGCATTGTGGGCATTTGAATCCAAAAAAACTGGAGACTATCACGAAGAAATGGATGGTAACTCATTTGAAAATTGGTTCAAAAAAATTTTGCCGACACTTGATAACGCAATTATTGTGATGGATAATGCCCCGTACCACTCCAGAAAATTGGAAAAAATTCCAACAATGGCCACCAAAAAGGCAGACATTCAACAGTGGCTTGTCTCAAGGAAGATCGACTTCGACCAAAGAATGGTCAAAGCTGAGCTGATAAATATAGCCAAGCGACATAAGTATAAATATGATTTAAAAATTGTTGACGAAATGGCCAAAAACCAAAATAAAACGATTCTCAGGCTGCCTTCCTATCACTGCGAACTGAATCCTATCGAGTTGATTTGGGCCGACATCAAGCAATACGTGGCGTCAAATAACAGCACTTTTAAGTTTTCTGACCTTAAAAAACTGTTTGATGTTGCTGTCGATAGAATTACGCCAGCAAAATGGAGAACATGTATTGACCATGTCCAAGAGAAGGTTGAAACCAAAATGTGGGATATGGTCGATATCATTGACTCCCAAGTTGAACTCCTTATAATTGACATCAACAATTCTGATGATTCAAGCTCCTCGGAATACAGCATATAAATCGATTGATACCATTAAGACTGGCAGTTTAACGGGCTTTTTGGCAAGACAGGTAAGTTCATTATAGACTGCAATCAAAGTGTAAGTTTCTAGTTATTAATGTGGAAATTCCAAATTTATAATTACACAAAATTAGGGTTAATTTAGGAGTTCCAAAGCATAATAGTGCCATTTTGACCTTCTTCCTATTTCTCATGTAAATTTTAATAGCAATCAAACTAACAAACTTCATGGAGTCTGTAATAAACTTTTGTACTACTACTACTACGTCTGTAGTTTCTATTTGCTCAAAAAAATTTGCTCTGCATTGTGAATAGAAGGTTGATTTGTAAATATTATTGGGTATATATGTAAGTTAATAATAAAATATGAACAATTTCAATTGAGATGGTCCACAAGTTTTTTTCGTGTGCGTTTTAGTAACATTTTGCTGAAATGGTGAATACAGAATTTTTTGCACTGATTCCTAAGGTCGAAATATGATTAGAAAGGCGTGGTATATTCCTGATAATTTACTATGCTTTTGATAGAATTTACAGCAACACATATCTTGTACGACATTTTTTGATAGATCAGTCACAATAGCTTGATACGGCCCTGTAGCGTCTCCTACGGTTAAGTTCTTGATCACGTGCAATACGGGTGTATATGTTTGATTTTACTTTGTTTCTTCGATGGATACAGTTTAAGATAGGTTGTGGCCGCCGAAACGTTACACGAGAGCACCGGAAATAGCACCAAGTTACGTTCAGTTCTTTAAGATCGACGGAAATTATAAAAAATTATGAGTTTTAACCACACAACGGCAATTCTATAACGAAATAGTTCCTGTTCCGTGGCGACCCCTACGCTCTCTATTATGGAATTTATCGAATAGAAACATCAACCACATCCTGGCAACGACCTTCAAAAAGATGGAGAGTAGAGTACGATCCTCCACCACAGAAGCATTAGAACAAGCGAACTGTTTTGTGATAAAAATAAAATTCAATATTTTTGAGAACTGTCATAAAATTATTATTCTAAATAAGAAAAGCGAGTGATTTTACTGGCCCTGTACTATGATTAAAGTGTAAACGTGGGACGCCGCTGTCCGTCTCGACGAACTGTGCTGATCCGCTGGAGGGCTCTTCGGGCCGCCTTAATTGGCGGCATTTCATCCTCTCCCACTCGAATGCTTTATCGCCAGTTGGAGCGCGTCGCGACGCCGACGCCGAATCGAGCGAGACGCGACGGTCGGAGACGTCGAACCGCTCAAGCGGTCTGTTTGATTTGCGACGATCGCAATCCGCCGAAAAGGTTCTCATTGCGATTTTTAAGTGCTACCGGCGATGGAAAGTGAAAGAATGCTGATTGTCGATATGGAAAGAGATCCTTTGAACGACATCGGCGGACGGAATGGTACGGAGATGTGAAATAGTGGAGCGAACGTAAGCAGCAGAAAACTGAGTTGCTCATGCCCATCCCAGAAAAAGGGTGTAAGGGTGGATTTCAGCAGGATTATCAAATCAACAGTCCGTTATTCTCCACCTATAGGGTAACAGTCAAATACAGCTAATGAGCTTCAAGTTCCAATCAACAAATTTTAGCAACTGTCGAGCACGAAATCCAGACTGATGGACAGGAAGTAAATTGATCATCTTTAAATATTCAATTAGTTCGAGATTAACAGCTTAATCTAATATCTTTGAAAAGAAACACAGTATACTGACGGGTCGTAAATGATTAAGAGTTTTCGGATTTTTTCCTTTGGCTAGAGGAAGAATTATTGCTTCTTTCCAGACACTAGGAAAGCTCCCAGTTTCCAAACATATATTAACAATATGAGTTAGATACTGAAGAACTTCAGGTAAATAAAGACCAATCATGTCCACAGCAATACCATCACAGCCTATTGCAGTCGACTTTATAGAAACAGAAATATCTAGGATCTCCTGAACACTTACTGGAATAAATTCTGTTGATAAAATTCCGCTGTCGCATCAATTAAACGGGAATGGGTATGGGTATTTTGAAAATTTAATAAAAAGTGGTCATTAAATTGGTTAAGGCGGTCGTCGGTTGGAATTTCTTCCTAACGTTCCGCTAGCACGGGTGGAAAGCTTCTTCATAGGTCCTTCCATTTCCGATGCTGGATGTAGACTGACGATTTCTCTTGCGCAAGTTGTATTTATACCAGAGGGCTTGTTCCGCTTCGGTAGACTTCGGGATGTCGATCGGCACTGCTCGGCTGTTTCTGAGGATCGGGTGCCAGATCGGGTTGAGTCTGAGGGTCTCTTCCTTCCTGCTGAAGTTATCTGGATGTTTATTCACACAATCATCGGGTATATTTGCAGATAGCCAAGTTTCGGTAACAGCTATTATATCGAATTTGCTTTGCACCATCCAGGAAAACTCGTCAAAATAAGCTGTGAGAGATCGCAGATTCAAACAGTAAATCTTTAAAGTGTCGTTCATAGTTCAGACGCTGTTGAAGGTTTTCGACATAAGCCCGCAACACAGGTCAACGAGGAAAGTTAGTCGAATGATCCAACAGCCAATTCTTTTTATAATGGGTGATTTTTTTGCTAGTATCTTTTTGGCAACACTGTTTTTGACAGATGACGCGTGAATCGTGTCTTCTGTCATTGTCAAACTTATTCAGTTTGGTCTATAATTTAACCATGAATCGACTTACGAACGAACAACGCTTGCACATTATTGAATTTTACTATCAAAATTCGTGCTCGGTTAAGAGAGTGCATCGAGCACTGCTTCCAATTTATGGGCAATTTGGGAGCAATTCGGAAAGCTTGTGACTAAATTTCGAACCCATTTTACATTATTGGACATTAAACCACCAATACGCAGACTTAGAGTGAGGACTGAAGAAAATATTGCGGCTGTATCCGCCAGTGTTAGTGATGACCGTGAAATGTCGATTCGCCGCCGTTCGCAGCAATTGGGCCACTACGTGGAAAATTTTGCGACAGGATTTGGGTGTAAAACCTTATAAGATACAGCTGGTGCAAGAATTGAAGGCACACGAACTCCCACAACGGTTCCAATTTGGTGAATGGGCGCTGGCAAAGTTGGAGGAAGATCCACATTTTTATCGAAAAATTGTGTTCAGCGACGAAGCTCATTTCTGGTTGAATGGGTACGTTAACAAGGAAAATTGCCGCATCTGGAGTGAAGACCAGCCAGAAGCATTGCAAGAGCTACCAATGCATCCCGAAAGAATCACTGTTTGGTGTGGATTATGGGCCGGTGGCATCATCGGGCCGTACTTCTTCAAAGACGACAATCGCCGGAACGTAACTGTGAATGGCGAGCGCTACCGTGCGATGATAACAAACTTTTTTTGTCCAAAATGGAAGAGCTGGACTTGGCTGACATGTGGTTTCAACAAAACGGTGCCACATTCCACACCACACACGAAACAATGGCCCTATTCAGAGGCGAGTTCGGTAAACAGTTTGGGGCCCGTCAATTGGCCGCCTAGATCGTGTGATTTAATGCCGTTGGACTATTTCTTGTGGGGCCATGTTAAGGCTAATTTCTACAGGGATAAACCAGCAACGATTGACGCACTGGAAGCCAATATTGAAGCATTTATTCGTGAGATTCCGGTCGATATGTTGGAGAGAGTGTGCCAAAATTGGACCTTGCGCATGGGCCATCTAAAGCGGAGCCGCGGCCTACATTTACATGAAATAATCTTTAAACATTAAATTATATCGACCGTTCTATCGACTCAAATAAAGATTTAATCGTTTTTAAAATTGTTTGTGTTTTTTTGAAAATCAAATCCTATACCTCTTAAAAAATCACCCGTTATAATTAATTGTGGTTAAGGCAATCAGAACCAGATTTTCATTCCTTAAGCTTATGTTTGCGGGTACACCTCGGACAAATGAGCTCTGCCTTACAGTCCCTTTCCATATGACCGAAAGAACAACATTTCATACACTTATTATACGCAAATAATCGGTAGTGTAAGATTTTTTCCAACCCACATACAGTGAGCCAAGCTGAAGTAGATACTTTCTCAGCTGTGGGCTTACCTCGATGACAAAAAGTAATTCAACTTCATCTGAGATTTTTGTGTAACATCCAGATTATTCAATCTAGCAATATTGGCTATAATATCCACAGGGGATTCGATCCCATCCAAGTTCACGTCTTTCAAGGGCAACCTATGGTTAAACTTTTTAGAGTCACTAATTGCATATTTGGCTGCTAACTTTTCATCAAGAGTTGTTTGCAAGGCATTCCCAACTAACAATTATCACTCCTATTAGAGTTGCAAGAATGATTATTCAGTATTCCTTACACAGCATTGTATACTGTAAGAACATTGGCAAAACCCTCTTAGAGCAGCTATACAAGCGGAATGGACACACCTAATAGGACACTTTAGTCATTTAAGAGGTTGTATAAGGGCTGCTGGTAACAGTTTTACAACAAAAGTGTAAGCCTCTTGCAGCCCCTATAGGACATTTTCGTCAGTGCAAGATTCAGTTTTTGTCAACTATGCAACTATTCTGTTACGTGATTCTACTTTATTGCAGCCAAACTATTTCTTATGTATTGTATAGACGAAGTGAATAATATATAACTAACACATTACAGTCATCTTGTTTACTTACATATCGGCCATTGTGAATTTCATACACAGGTATATGATAAACTTCTACACTGTGATATAGGGCTATTGAATTACTTGCGCAGCAAATTTTATTGTGATTATCGTGCAAAGTAGTTACGCAATTTCTTTGCTATAAGAATATTTTAAACACCTCATTTTAGAGCAAATATGTTGCAGAAAGCAAATTTGCATTCCACACAACATTAAGCCAGCATTTTGGTGTTCAGGCAACAACAATATGTTTGAGCCAGCTGTTAGTATCAGAAATCGACACATTTTCACAGCGAATTAAAAGCACAGAGGAATTATCTCTTGGTTTCGCTATACGAAGGCCGAATTTGCTGTGAGCCAACGTCTTGGGGTTTCGATTATGTCAATAGCTAAATTAGCATTACCCTCGAACTAGCCGCGACTCGAACGTCACCTTCAAAGTTGAGCCTCGCAATGAGTTACAAGGCGTTTGCCATTTGTACATCCGGAATAGCTTGTAACAATTTACGTATAAATCAAATTCCGGGAAGGAGATAAGTTAATGGTGAAACTTCGCGAGGACTTTTGTTACGACATTACCGAGTAGCCGTCTCCAGGAGATAATTTAAACTTTAAACTCCTGGCTTCAACTTATAAACAAATTAAATTGTACGCTTTGTTGGAAGGCTGACGCTGCAAACAAGACAGAAATGAGTTTCGGCTAGAAACACCTCGCGACTTCTGTCACCGTCGCACAATTCCCGAACTTCAGTTCATAATAAGAGTGAAAGTCTTATAAAACTGGATAAGTTTTGGTTGTGAATGGAAATATTCTCACACTTTTCCTAGATGATAATTGGTTCTAGACGAAATTACCAATGGAACCGCCCACAATCTGTCCAGATATCCAGATAATTTAGCAAGGAAATGTATGTCAAGCGTGGAGTCCCACAAGGAACAGTTTTAGGTCCATAGTTATTTACGATATATACTAAGTGACATATAAATCCGAACACCCAGTTTAAATGGTTTTATTGTAATAAAATTTTGTATAACTACTTAATGAAGCATAATAAGTAAATGATAATAATTTCAAAATGATTGCACTGCTTTAAAGCCCTTTGACCTTTAATAATGTGTGGATGCACCCGGATGTGCTACGCATTCCCCAACGCGCCTAGGCATGCTTCTGATCAGGTGGTCAATGTCCTCCTGTGGTATCTCATTCCAGGCAACCACCAACTCCTCTCGAAGTGCTTCTAGAGTCTGAGGAGGACGTTGCAAATTGAGCAATCTCCTACCCATCATATCCCACACGTGCTCAATTGGGGATAAGTCGGGAGATCTTGGTGACCATGGTAACAATGTGACATCATTATGTTGAAAGAAGTCTATTGTGACTCTTGCAACAGGTGTCGGGCATTATCTTGTTGGAAAGTTGGATCTGCTAGGGTGTCAAGATAGGGTAAAAGATGGGGTTCTAGAACTTCGTGGATATAACGCTGTGCGTTCATGTTACCTCTGATGAAGATTAAAGGTGATCTGGAACCATAAGCTATAGCACCCCAAACCATAACTCCAACAGTGTGATGAACATGTGTTTCAACAAAAAACTGTGGATTCCTCCTTTCACCACGTCGCCTTCTAACCCTGGCACGACCATCGTGCATGCCTAAACAAAATCGAGACTCGTCACTAAAGACAATACTGTTCCATTACTGATCCCAGAGTGACCATTGTCTGCACCACTCAAGGCGATTACGTCGGTATTCTTGAGTTAAAGGGAGGACCCAGTGTGTCCGGTATAAAAACAAGCCAAAACTTCTCATTCGTCGGTAAACACTCCGCATGCCAATAGGTCTTCCGCGTTCTGCAAACCATTCATTTGCAATGGACCTGGTAGTGGAGAAACGGTCCCTTAAGGCCAATAATCTTAGGCGGCGATCTTCATGGTCTGTTGTTCTACGGCGGCGTCCAGTGCCCCTTGCTCTTTGTGTACGGCCTTCTCGAAGCCATGCCTGACAACACCTAACCACAGTGTCTACACTTCTTTGCACTCTAACTGCAAATGCCCGAAAAAAAAGTCCAGCTTCCCGAAGTCCCACTATACGGCCCCTATCAAACTCACTAAGTTGACGAAATCGTACAGGTCTCCGTACTCTAGGCATCGTAACCGATCGTAAAGGATGTCAAGAACCAAAATCCGCCAACGTTGATTCGTTACTGCGGCTGAAATATTCATTTTTAGAGCGTTAGTGAATTAAAAAAAAAGCAGTATAATAACCGGAATGTCCAACTGATAAGGCTGAAAATTTTTTCACTTGTTATTTACAGTAAGAGAAATACATACACCAACTTTTATTAAAATAAAACCATTTAAACTGGGTGTTCGGATTTATATCTCACTTAGTATATGTATACAAATTTCTACCGTACGAGGGTTGTTTAAGGATAAAATTCGTCCATTTATAATATCGTCATATACAAAGCCATTTATAAACATCAACAATAATAATAATGAAAATAATAATAATAGACGTATTAGACGTTTATTAACAGAACTACTAAATTGCTGCTGACATTTGGTACTCTTTCCCTCAACCAATCAGTCCGCAAATAATAAAATAGAAAAATCACAGAACAACAATGCAGAAGAAAAAGATACAGAGGAGCGATGAGATATATGAAAATAATTCATGTTATATCCATGATGAAGAAGTTTAACTTATTTACGGAACACGATAAGCGAGTATTCTTTATACGCCTCAGGAGTTCCATTATATCTTATGGCAACATTATAAGTAGGATTACGTTTGAACAGGGTTGAGCGATGTTGTAGAATATTTATATTTTATTAAAGGAAATTTTTTTGATATATCGAGGCTTTGACCTTAGCAATATTTGGCGCGAAATTTAAGTGATGATATCCTAACTAATTCTTTCATTTTCATCCACTTTAGTACCTGATTTTTAACTGAAACGTGATCAATTCTACGAAGTCTGAATATAAACTTCAGACAATTATTTTGAATCAGCTGAACAATATTTTTAGTAAAATAATCTAATGATGGAAAATTAACAATATTACAGTGATTTAATATACTTAGATAGACTTTGAAGTTGAGTCATTAATTTTCAGATAATGATTGTAGAAGGAAGATAAACCGAAATATGTGTGTAAAAATAAAAAAAAATTAAAAAAAAATGTTACCTTGTTTTATAAAGTATCCTCCCGACAAGTATTTCAGTGCGAACCTGTATTTGATCGTGCGGTCTTGGAGCACCGGCATGCCCTCAAGTTCAGCATTTTCGTAAACATGTGCCATTTTTGATTTCGTTTGAGCCACGCAACAGACACCACTATTCACTCACGCGTTACCGACTGACACTGACTGTGTATACAACTGAATAAAATAATTGTAAAAACATCGTTCCAAATTCTTTCGCTTTTTTGTTTCCGATGCGACGAACCGATAATGCGGATTATATCCGTTGTTGCCAAACACGAGCACATAATATTATTATTGGGACAGGGCGGTACTCAAACTTCCAAAGGGCTATAACTTTGTTACTTTAATTTTACCAGAAAAATGGTAAAGGAAAAAAACATTTCTTTTGATCAGATCTACTCACTGTTAAAATAAATGACTCAACTTCGAAGTCACCCTGTATACTAAGTGACATATAAATCCGAACACCCAGTTTAAATGGTTTTATTTTAATAAAAGTTGGTGAATGTATTTATCTTACTGTAAATAACAAGTGAAAAAAATTT
The DNA here is from genome assembly GCA_963669975.1 of Acanthoscelides obtectus. Taxonomy (NCBI): domain Eukaryota; kingdom Metazoa; phylum Arthropoda; class Insecta; order Coleoptera; family Chrysomelidae; genus Acanthoscelides; species Acanthoscelides obtectus. The sequence goes on from CAVLJG010000009.1 coordinate 86,221,759, forward strand.
CAGCCTTATCAGTTGGACATTCCGGTTTTTATACTGCTTTTTTTAATTCACTAACGCTCTAAAAATGAATATTTCAGCCGCAGTAAAGAATCAACGTTGGCGGATTTTGGTTCTTGACATCCTTTACGATCGGTTACGATGCCTAGAGTACGGAGACCTGTACGATTTCGTCAACTTAGTGAATTTGATAGGGGCCGTATAGTGGGACTTCGGGAAGCTGGACTTTCTTTTCGGGCAATTGCAGTTAGAGTGCAAAGAAGTGTAGACACTGTGGTTAGGTGTTGTCAGGCATGGCTTCGAGAAGGCCGTACGTAAAGAGCAAGGGGCACTGGACGCCCTCGTAGAACAACAGACCGTGAAGATCGCCGCCTAAGATTATTGGCCTTAAGGGACCGTTTCTCCACTACCATGTCATTGCAAATGAATGGTTTGCAGAACACGGAAGACCTATTGGCATGCGACGTGTTTACCGACGGATGAGAAGTTTTGGCTTGTTTTCATACCGGCCACACTGGGTCCTCCCTTTAACTCGAGAACACCGACGTAATCGCCTTGAGTGGTGCAGACAACGGTCACTCTGGGATCAGGAATGGAACAGTATTGTCTTTAGTGACGAGTCTCGATTTTGTTTAGGCATGCTCGGTGGTCGTGCCAGGGTTAGAAGGCGACGTGGTGAAAGGAGGAATCCACAGTTTTTTGTTGAAAGACATGTTCATCACACTGTTGAAGTTATGGTTTGGGGTGCTATAGCTTATGGTTCCATGTCACCTTTAATCTTCATCAGAGGTAACATGAACGCGCAGCGTTATATCCACGAAGTTCTAGAACCCCATCTTTTACCCTATCTTGACACCCTGGCAGATCTAACTTTCCAACAAGATAATGCCCGACCACATGTTGCAAGAGTCACAATAGACTTCTTTCAACATAATGATGTCACATTGTTACCACCAAGATCTCCCGACTTATCCCCAATTGAGCACATGTGGGATATGATGGGTAGGAGATTGCTCAATTTGCAACGTCCTCCTCAGACTCTAGAAGCACTTCGAGAGGAGTTGTTGGTTGCCTGGAATGAGATACCACAGGAGGACATTGACCACCTGATCAGAAGCATGCCTAGGCGCGTTGGAGAGTGCGTAGCACATCAGGGTGCATCCACACATTATTAAAGGTCAAAGGGCTTTAAAGCAGTGCAATCATTTTGAAATTTTTATCGTTTACTTATTATGCTTCATTAAGTACTTATACAAAATTTTATTAAAATAAAACCATTTAAACTGGGTGTTCGGATTTATATGTCACTTAGTATAGATGCAACCAAAGTCTTATACAGTTTTTTACGTAATTTAAAATTTAGTAGGTAACGATGAGCTATTAAAGTACATAGTTGAGGATAATTTTTTTGACAGATACTCTCAATAAACCTCAACCTTAGCATGAAAAATCCGGAGTTTTAGCGGAATCCGTGAGCTATAGCATTTGATTGTCTATAGTAATTTTTAAGTCAGGAAGCAGAGTGCTTTTTCATTATTCATTATAAATCAAGAGGATTGTGGATTTACTGTGATAAACCTATGAATTTTGCTGGTATTGGAGGCTTCCTCAGGATTGAAGCAATGTATTAATTGGGTGTCGTCTGCATAAAATTGTACAAATGTTTGAGAAGTTTGTTCAAGTATAAAGTACATATTAAAAATGTTAATCGGCCCAGTATAAAGCCTTGTGGCACACTTGATAGTATAAACGGCGTAGACGACATTTTTTTGTTCACTGACACACATTGAGTTCTATATTGAAGATAACTGTTGAAAAAGTATGGACCTTATATCTAAATAAGTTTTTGTAACAACAGTCCATGGTTAATAATGTCAAAGGCCTTTCAGTAGTCTATACAAACCCTGTACATTATTATAGAAGAAAAGAAAAAAATAGACAACCTGGATTCCCACACACCAAGTTGCTGTTCCATTACCAACTAGCCACTTCTTGTACACCTCATAGTTGGTCCACAAATCGAGAGATATACCGATTTCCGCATTCTTCCAGCTAAGATGCTTGCCTATGTTCAGCATTGATTTATGGATTTAATTGCAGGTGCACTAAATCCCTCATCCCACCCAAGAATCCAATGATCATATCTAGCAAACTGACAGTATGGTCTGCGAAGCTGATTCAGTTCAGTTTCTGATACTTGATCCGTTTTTCCTCATCCTTCAAAACGATATTCAACATTTTCCAGGAATCTCCCTGTGTAGTGCTCGTACCTCAGCCGTTTAAAGCGTAGTTAAGTAGTACATGGTATTTCATTTCATGAGAAAATTCCACGGGAAACAACACCTGTTTAGGTAGGTAAAATCCGCGAGGAAACTTTTAAAATTTATATCCCGAGTCTACGGGAAGCAACGCGTTCCTGCCTAGCGAGAGCCAGCAGTGTATGGCATTTAACACTCGATTGCTCTTAGAACTTTCCTCTTGTCGACAGTGATTGAGGGTTTTCTCGCGAAAAACTACGTGTAGCCACTTTTAATATAACGTTCCCGCCGACGCATATGGCGCGGCATATACAATACTGCACAGCACCGCAGCTTTACATAACGCCTCCCACTTTCATTGTTTAGACACCTTATGTAGAAATCATGGGTTGACAATCTTCTAGACCTGTTTGCGAACGGAGTGCACCTCAGGGTTCTATTCTGAGGCCACTCTTATACATAATCTATGTGAACTATTTCTTCAGCAAGAAATATGTCATGTATGTTGATAGTACAACTTTGTTGGTTGCCGGTACCTGTACGATTTCGTCAACTTAGTGAGTTTGATAGGGGCCGTATAGTGGGACTTCGGGAAGCTGGACTTTCTTTTCGGGCAATTGCAGTTAGAGTGCAAAGAAGTGTAGACACTGTGGTTAGGTGTTGTCAGGCATGGCTTCGAGAAGGCCGTACGCAAAGAGCAAGGGGCACTGGACGCCGCCGTAGAACAACAGACCGTGAAGATCGCCGCGTAAGATTATTGGCCTTAAGGGACCGTTTCTCCACTACCAGGTCCATTGCAAATGAATGGTTTGCAGAACACGGAAGACCTATTGGCATGCGAAGTGTTTACCGACGTATGAGAAGTTTTGGCTTGTTTTCATACCGGCCACACTGGGTCCTCCCTTTAACTCGAGAACACCGACGTAATCGCCTTGAGTGGTGCAGACAACGGTCACTCTGGGATCAGGAATGGAACAGTATTGTCTTTAGTGACGAGTCTCGATTTTGTTTAGGCATGCACGATGGTCGTGCCAGGGTTAGAAAGCGACGTGGTGAAAGGAGGAATCCACAGTTTTTTGTTGAAAGACATGTTCATCACACTGTTGGAGTTATGGTTTGGGATGCTATAGCTTATGGTTCCAGGTCACCTTTAATCTTCATCAGAGGTAACATGAACGCGCAGCGTTATATTCACGAAGTTCTAGAACCCCATATTTTACCCTATCTTGACACCCTGGCAGACCCAACTTTCCAACAAGATAATGCCCGACCACATGTTGCAAGAGTCACAATAGACTTCTTTCAACATAATGATGTCACATTGTTACCATGGCCACCAAGATCTCCCGACTTATCCCCAATTGAGCACGTGTGGGCTATGATGGGTAGGAAATTGCTCAATTTGCAACGTCCTCCTCAGACTCTAGAAGCACTTCGAGAGGAGTTGGTGGTTGCCTGGAATGAGATCACAGGAGGACATTGACCACCTGATCAGAAGCATGCCTAGGCGCGTTGGAGAATGCGTAGCACATCAGGGTGCATCCACACATTATTAAAGGTCAAAGGGCTTTAAAGCAGTGCAATAATTTTGAAATTTTTATCATTCACTTATTATGCTTCATTAAGTACTTATACAAAATTTTATTAAAATAAAACCATTTAAACTGGGTGTTCGGATTTATATGTCACTTAGTATATTTACAATTATGAATTATTAGTTTTTGCCGCAATGGACCTTCTCGCATTTGCTGAGCTCTCAAGGCCATAAAAATTCGCTCAAAAAATCGTCATTTTTAAAAAGTCGCGTTGCTGTGTTTTATTGTATACGCTATCGAAGCTACCGGTATCCTTTCAGCTGTTCAGTTGTTTGCTCACTGACGTGGGTTTATTGGCTGTTACGTTCTGAGTGGTTATTAAATCCGTGTAAAAAATGAGCTGGCTTCCTAGAAGAGATCACGGTGAAAGCATCGGCGCGGTATTACGCGGAGTCAAAAGGTACATTTGTTTTATTCTGAACTGACAAAGTGGCTCAAATCTTCCTCGATTCTGAACGAAGAGAACGAAATACAGTGAAATGATAATAATGACGCAAGGCAAAGTATACAGGGAAAATGTAAAGTAGTTTTATGCGCAAACAGAAAAGGCTGTTTTCGTGGCAATCGCGATATGCTACTAGTGCATATTTTAATATCAATGTAGTGTGTCCGAGATTCACTTCTCTATACAGGAGGCCATGACTCATTTGTCAGAAAATAAATTTAGTAAGTAACGCACCTTTTTCATCTAAGGAGGCTCTGACTTTGACGTTAAATAAATCAAAGTATTAAAATTGTGTTTTAATAAGTAGTAGGTACGTTAAGAAAAACGTTGAGGTGGCTTAATAAAAATGTCTGGATAATGTCACATTTTGACAGCTGTCAAATTAACCGTTTCGGATTCACTGGTAAAAAATAAGACATTTTCGGTTTTTCGACGATATTTCCAAGACCAATTGACCGATCGTATATTTGGTCCGTTTTTCCTATAATTATAAGTTAATATTTTTTCATTTTTCCTATAACAACTCGGGTTCTGCAACGTGAAATATCGGAACTGAATGTAACAATAGCGTCGCGCGTAAATTTCACTACGCAAACTATAGGATCCACCTAGTACATTGCAAACACAATGATACCGTAACCAGCCGCATTAAATCCATCTTCATCTGTTCACCGCGGTTCCCGTTCATTTGTAATTAACAACACAGATATCGCATTATATTCGCGCATACCGTCGAATACTGTAACGCATTCCCGTCCATGCGTTAACGAGTTCACAGGGAACCATTCGTTCAAAAACGGCAGGCTCGAATTGATTCCCTAAAACGCGCACTAACCTGTAACTCAATTTCTAATATCCAGTAATCCGGCCGTAATCATCATCGCTGCTCGCGGTTACAACGAGCGCTCATAGATGGCGTTGCTGCGTGAACGTTAGACGGTACACGGGGCTCACGATTAGTGGCCTCCGGATGGTCTTTGCTTCTAATAAGGCTCGATTTTTGCTTTAGTTGGTGAGAATTAGCTAACTAGTCAAATTCAGGGTGGCGCATTGAAAACGAAACAGACGCATTTATTGGAAGCTCAGTTTTTTTTTGGAAAAACGCTCAAACCCGTCGATTTTGTTTTCAAGGGGGACACATTATTGAACCAGCTTATGCACTCAGTTGAAGAATCAAGCTGAAAATTTAATCATTTTACTAGTAAGAGACACTGTATATGCAAAAATTATTGTGACAACTACTACTGTTGGACCGCACAAGCCGCTTGCCGACGACTGTAAGGACCTTGATAGTGGATCGCCTTCTAGATCGACGCGAAGTGACCTCCAATATTCTAGATGTCGCTTTGTGGCTCACGAGCCCTTTCTCGAAGCAGCAATGGGGACTATATATAACTCGGCGGCCGGGAGATGGAAGCAGAGTACGGAGAACGGTAGAGTAGCAGAGCGGAGTGGAGTATAGTGCAGGCAATGGCGACATAAGAATTGGTCAGACATAAATGTTTTATTAAGTTAAATAAATTAGTGCATTTCTTTTTGTGGAATCCAGTGTTTTAATCCACACCCAAAAGAACCCAGAAAAATACTACATTGTTAAAATTGGATAAGTGTTTACCTTTTTTGTCACTCAGATATTACTAAATTATTTTATTACCGTTTTTTCACTCAGTATATGTCCATAAACGCTTCATAGTTTTACCACTCACTGCGCAAGTTTAGCATAATGCTACTCTGCCACTTAGAGAGATTGTTTATTAAGATATAATTGACGTAAAGTTGAAAAACAACTCTTACTGATATTATTTACATGTGGTATAAAATTTAGACATTCATCTAAAGTTACGCCCAAGTTTTTCACTGACTCACATACTTCTATAGTCTCACCATTTAATTTTACTTTAAAATTTCTTCTGCCATCACTTCTAAATAGTTTTGGTGAAAAAATGATGACTTTCGATTTTAAAGGGTTCAACTGAATGTTATGATTTTTTGCATACACACTAATAAATGTTATATCTTCATTTACCTCGGATGCAGCACTTCGAATGCCGAGATTATGGAAATGACTGTAGATCTGTGAATCGTCGGCAAAGAATTGGATATTACAATATTTAACAACTGAGTGGATATCAGAAATATACAAAGTGAATAGGAGTGGCCCAAGTACAGACCCTTGAGGCACTCCGGAGGAAATGGAATACTTTGAAGAATGTGTACCCTTTGATATCGATTTCCTAAGAAGCTCTGAATCATTTTTGAGGCAGAATCAGAAAAATCAAAATATTTACACTTGGATTCGAGAAGGCGATGATTTATGGTAAACAATGCCTTAGAGAAATCAAGAAGCACTAATGATGTGATCGTATGTTGATCCCAGGCTCTAACAATGTTACCGGTTAAGTCTAGTAAGGCACCTGCAGTGTTATATCCTTTTCGATAACCGCATTGTTTGGGAGGCAAAATTTTATGTTTAGAGAGATAATCGTAAATTTGGGCGTACATTGCTTTTTCTAATAATTTGGACAAAACGGGTAAACTACTAATTGGTCTTAAATCAGAATATGATTTACGTTTACTTATTTTAGCTAGAGGTAACACAAATGCTTCTTTCCATGATTCTGGAGGGAATCCCCTTTCTAAACAGGTATTTATGATGTGTAAAATGTGACCTGAAATCGCAAAAAAAGTTTTAGCATTCTGAGTGACACGCCATCACTTCCCACTCTATGTATATTAGAAATATCAAGCGGCCTATTGCCCGTTCTCAGAACTTTAATATAATTTTTCTACTTCCTTTTAATATCGACTAATCCAACGTAACCTCAGCTTCCTTAATAAGAGCACAGGTATTTCCTTGCCCTAGCGGCATTACTCTTCGCAACTAGGCTGCGCTGCCGGCAAAGCTGAAAAAGTAACTGCGCCGCTCTGCAAATAAGAGGAAACTTCATAAAGTTTAACGCCCCTCATTCGGAGTTGCCCTGGCGGGGGAACGGCAGCAAAAATAACACAGCGCGCTAAAAGGACTAGACCGCATCCTTCCAACTGCAAAAACTTCTCCAACTACGACACTTTGCAAAAAACACACACTTTGCGCTTTATTGTTCCGGCACCGTGACACAAGGGCGGACGAGGCTACGTTTAAGTGAGGGCGCAGAAGGTAAAAAATGGCGTCGAGGCTGTATTTCTTGGGTTAACTGAATTATGTATGACCGCAAATACAAGTATTTTTCTTAAATAGTGCATAATGCACAGTGTCGGAGCCAAGACCGATCCCCGGAGAAGACCTGCGTTGACATTGTGCGATGAAGAGGAGAACCTATTCACTGGACAACAAATTTTAGTTTTTTAATTGTACCTTGTGGGAAAAGTGCACATCTTTGTTAATTTTGGGGCGCTGAATCCAAAAATGAAATAAAAAAATTAGTTGCAGTTTAGAAAAAAAACTTTTTATTTTTAAGGATATATTAAAAAAAGTAACAAGATTCATATACTTATAAGAATCACTATATGCGCTGTCTTTTTGCTGTTCTTTTATGGATCGTCTCTGGAGCATCTCTACCAAGAGTCCAACAGTAGTCTGCAAGCATGGAAGGATTCCATTTTCCCTGGTACCATTTTTCCATTGTTGAAATATGCTGATGAAAACGTTCGCCGTGCTCATCACTTACGGCTCCGCAATTGTCAGGAAAAAAGTCCAGGTGTGAGTGTAGGAAATGTATCTTAAGAGACATATTACAGCCCATCTTTTGATACGATGACAGCATATTTTTGACAAGGGTTTTATAGTTGTCAGCTTTTCTATTTCCCAAGAAATTAGTGACCACCAGACGGAAATCATTCCAAGCAGTTTTTTCAATACCTGTTAAAGTGTTTTCAAACTGTGTATCTTTCGAATCTGTGGCCCAACAAAAATACCTTCTTTAACCTTTTCCTCACTTAGTCTTGGAAATTTCTGACGCAGGTATTGAAAAGCTGACCCATCTCTATCTAATGCCTTGACAAAGTTTTTCATTAGGCCCAACTTGATATGCAGTGGTGGTAATAAATTTTTTTTCTAATCTACTAATGGCATATGCTGTACACTCTTTTGACCTGGCTCTAGGAATTGACGAACAGGCCAGTTTTGTCTGGTGTAATGAAATGTCTTTGCAAAAGTAAAAGTGCAACAACTTTCAAATCGCCACAAATATGCCATTGGTGCTCATCGTATTTTATGCATGTCAATAGGTACTTCATATTGTCATATGATTCTTTCATGTGAACTGCATACCCTACAGGAAGAGATGGTAAAATATTTCCAATATGCAATAACACTGCCGTTAAACTCAATGTTGAACTGTCTATAAACAATCTCCATTCTTCTGGGTTATAGTTTATATTTAAAGCCGCCAGTAAGCCGTTAATGTTACTGCAGAAAACCAAGTTATTCTCCATATTGAAAAATGGTTCTAAGTCTTTGTGGCGTTTACGAAAGACACATACCGAAACATCGTCTTCTAACAAGTTCCACTGATGCAGTCTTGATCCAAGTAACTCTGCCTTACATTTTGGAAGTTCTAAATCTCTTACAAGATGATTTAATTCTGTGCAGTTGGTGGCATGACGTGCTCGGTATAAAATCAGGATCTCTTGACGTTGATGGCATATCTTCTTCCTGACGAATCACTCGATCGCCATGATCTGATTCGTTTTCTGATTCGCAAGTGTAGGATTCTGGGGGTTTTGGAATTGGATTTTCGTCACTGTGAGGCACAGGTTTCAGCGCAGATGGTATGTTTGGGTAGTTATTAACCGATTTTTTTTCTTGGACATACCTGCGGCTTGTCCAACACAAGGTACCATGCAAAAGTAATATCATTAATATGATTTTTAGGCTCTCTCCAAACCATTGGGACAGCAAAGCGCATAGACCGTTTTTTGCCATTTAACCAGCTCCTCAGACTTGAAGCACATGTATTACAGCAGATGTGGGGTGCCCACTGTTTGTCTTGATCACCTAGTTTATAACCGAAATAAAGCTGATATGCCTTTGTTATTAGTGGAGTAATAGACCGTCTCTGAGACGCAAAAGTCACATCACCACACACGTAACAAAACTGATCTGGATTGTTTACACACTTTCGAGACATCTTGCATGAACGCTCTCAGCCAACTGAGGAAAAAATGGCTAATATAAAACAATGTAATGTACACGTATGTATAACGTAACACAATCATGCCGATTACATCATCTTTCCTTGCCGAATATAAAAATGTAGCACGTGCATTCTTGTGAATTACAGTATATTAACACTGTCACAGCAGGAACACATATAATTACCGTATCTCTAAAACTTGAACTAATATTGAAAAAATAAGTTCCATTCCGGTTTCAGCACATTAAAAATAGTAATATTTTGTTGATTTTATTTAGGATATTTTTTGGCTGTTGATCAGTGTTATTTGCGGCTAGATAGAAAGTTAGCCACCCATCTGGAAGGCCATACGATGGAAGTTTGCTTAAGAGGGCAGCGTGCCACAGCAGATCGAACGGTTTCACGATATCAAGAACGACATGAGCCTCAACATAAGACTAGATGAGTTTACTCCACAATTGCGTGACAAAAGGATCGCTGGTAGCGGAAACCGTACTGCCTGTCGCTAATCAAGCCGTGACGTTCGAGGCAGTCCAGAAGCTCGCGATTTATGCTATAGGCCTATAGTTGTGATGATTCCTTTTTTGGGATGAGTTGGACATAGCAAATTTCCAGTTTTCTGAGGTAAGATATCAGGAAGCTCCTCTTCACATCTCTTTAATATAACTACAGAAATCAAGTCCGGGCCAGAAGCTTTGTTGACGTCCAACGACAATATGCCTGAATGTTACTTCCCGCATAGTGAGATTTTTTGCTGTATTTTGTCAGGGCTACGTTGAATGTGTGGACTACTTCCTTAGCAGCAAGGATGTTTCGATATCTGGTTCAAACTGCGTTGGGATATTTTCGAATCAAACCCCTCCAAATCCTTGCCTAAGCACCCTCTGTTCACAGCAGTCAGCTAATGATACAAGTCGAAAAAAGCAAACCTTAAGGGTTAAGAGAGGAAGAAGGACGCCTCTTCTCCAAGCGTAAACGGCAAAAGTGGAATGAAATTCTTGCAGTGAAATATGTATGGAACGGGCTGGGACATCCGCAGGGGAAAATAGATAAATAGGTGACGCGAATATGCTGTACCGTACCAACCGCCCTCCCAGAACAGCTCTGAGGATTAAATTGCTTGGGAGGGGAGGACGACGGAGAATATCATGTCACGATAACGCGCTGGAAGGGGACCCGCAAAATGTTTCTGGTGATTACACCGTGTGAGGGAGGGAACCGTGGATTACGTATTTATTTTTACTTGCCACGTATTCGGGAAGCCTTAAGGCTTCTGTCTTTCTTGGAGTTAAACGGTTGTCAGGCAATGTCTTAATTTGAAAAGTAAGAACACAGTTTTGGCTATACTAGATATACCGCAGTTACTTGTTGTGATCTCACTTAAAGCTTTTGTTTGTGTGGTCTACAATCTTCTAATCCACAAACCTAAAAATACAGGGTGTCCGCAAAGTTGGGGTGTTCCTTTACACGACGTGTAGATCTTGAAAACATAAGCAATTTTTCTTAGTACCATATACACCAATGTCTCAAGGGAACCGAGATAAAGGGCTCTGCAACATCAAAAATAGCTGAATACCGTCCTGTAGCCCCGACATCCCCGAGTGGTACTGGGACACTAGCTTAACCCGACGACAGAACTGGATCGGGGTCAGTGTGTCAGGTCAGTATGCAACGTTCAACCGACGGTTACGGTCACGCGTGTAGAGGTAAACGAACCCGTATAATCGATTGCGTTTCAAAAAACAACAAGCACTAGAGACGCGGCTAGAGAAGTGCAAATATCAAAAACTAAAGTGTGGCAAACGCGGCTGTATCCGTTTCACGTCCAACGTGTACAAGCCCTCCAACCTGACGATTTTCCAGCAAGAGTGCGGTTTTGTGAGTGGTTGTTGCATCAACATGACAATAATCCGGACTTTTTGAAGTGCATATTGGTGACATACGAATCTGCGTTCACGCGTATTGGGGTGAATAACTTTCGCAACACTCATGTTTGGTCAGTAGAAAATCCGCACGCTGTTCGTCGGGCACATTTTCAACAAATATTTTCGGTGAATGTTTGGGCTGGCATGGTGAACGGTATGCTCATTGGACCATTCATTCTCCCAAATCGATTGGACGGGATGCAATACCTAGACTTTTTACGCAACATTTTGCCTTCCTTGTTTGCCTGCGTCTGCTCGGTAGCGCATCAGCTGAGTTCATTTTCTGTTGGAGCGGTATGATTTCGGGCAGAGACGTACTTAGCCCTTCTCGTCAACTGGAGAGTGAGTACTTTTTCCTTTATTTTTTTTACTTGGTCGCCCTCGTTTCACTACACACTACCTTTGTTATTTCAAGGGTAGTTGTTTCTGAAAAGGAAAACCCCAACTTTGCGTACTATAATTTTATCGACATTGCTACTTCCTTCTTTACATCATATTTAGTAAATAGAACCCAAATTGTCAGGATGAAAGCAGTGGTGTCTCAGTAAAGCGAACTGTACATCGGAGTTCCACAGGGCTCAATATTGGGCCCTATATTATTCCTCTTGTACATAAATGCTGGTCTGACCCTTTCCGCGATATCACTCTCTCTTGCTGCAATATCTCTGGATGAAGCAACATTGGGAATAGAAGACGTACATTCGGATATTGAGGCATGGTTCAATGTGAGTGGACTTCTGCTAAGTCAAAGCAAAACCCAACAGATGGCGTTCTCACTACGAAAGCTAAGCGATATGAATATGAAAACACCATCTGCGAAATTTTGAATTTGAATGTTACAGCGATGCAAGGGTTGTTTTATGGAATACGTAGTCAGTAATCACGATGCAAGTTCATATAGATCAAAGATCAGACTTAAGGAACCTTGTGATCTGCGGTTAAGCAAGCGAGGTCGCACATCGACTGTGATGTTATGGCAGCGGGCAAGCCTTTCGAAATTAATAGTAATTAAAATGTCTTAGTACTGTTATGAGGCAACTTTGATTATCAAGTCAGGTACTGTCTTCAGTGGTTGAAACCTCTGGATGATTCAATAAACATTTTTTCGGGAAAAAATTGTGGCAAATAGATCTACTTGATACTTTCCTTTGAGCTTCATACTGTTTTTGAATAGTCCTTAACCTGAGGCTATCAGAAACGATGAAGGCAAATTTTAGAATAATTTTAATAATGTGTGGATGCACCCTGATGTGCTGCGCATTCTCCAACGCGCCTAGGCATGCTTCTGATCAGGTGGTCAATGTCCTCCTGTGGCATCTCATTCCAGGCAACCACCAACTCCTCTCGAAGTGCTTCTAGAGTCTGAGGAGGACGTTGCAAATTGAGCAACCGTGACCGTTGTCTGCACCACTCAAGGCGATTACGTCGGTGTTCTCGAGTTAAAGGGAGGACCCAGTGTGGCCGGTATGAAAACAAGCCAAAACTTCTCATTCGTCGGTAAACACTTCGCATGCCAATAGGTCTTCCGTGTTCTGCAAACCATACATTTGCAATGGACCTGGTAGTGGAGAAACGGTCCCTTAAGGCCAATAAAATCTTAGGCGGCGATCTTCACGGTCTGTTGTTCTACGGCGGCGTCCAGTGCCCCTTGCTCTTTGCGCACGGCCTTCTCGAAGCCATGCCTGACAATACCTAACCACAGTGTCTACACTTCTTTGCACTCTAACTGCAATTGCTCGAAAAGAAAGTCCAGCTTCCCGAAGTCCCACTATACGGCCCCTATCAAACTCACTAAGTTGACGAAATCGTACAGGTCTCCGTACTCTAGGCATCGTAACCGATCGTAAAGGATGTCAAGAACCAAAATCCGCCAACGTTGATTCTTTACTGCGGCTGAAATATTCATTTTTAGAGTGTTAGTGAATTAAAAAAAAGCAGTATAAAAACCGGAATGTGCAACTGATAAGGCCAACTTTTATTGAAATAAAACCATTTAAACTGGGTGTTCGGATTTATATGTCACTTAGTATAGTTTCGTCATGTTTAGTTTATAAAGGCATATTTTGGTACAAATCTTGAAGTGGGCTCGCATGCTTGATTGCCATTAAACATGTTTAGAAAGTTGGAAAGCATAAAAAACAAACTTTGGGTCGAAATGAAAGCTATTTCAATATCTACTCATAAACAAAAATGAAGTAGCAATACCTACTATGACCCACATGGATTAACGTGTTGTAGACATCGCAAAACAAAAACCGTTTATCCGAGTTTCTAAAATGTTTGCTTCCGCAGAACACGGAATACCAAGACTATAAGACCATAAGACAGACACACCTAATCCATATCACGTCTCCCGTCCCAACTTTAATGCCTCTTACACCATAATGCCTTACTCATGGTACTCCGGAAATTTGCTTCATAAGGCGAACTGCAGCGCCTAGCGCTGAATAAAACATGCACCGCCAGAAATCTGATGGGATTCGAGACAATCGACGAGCTGGTATACATCGGAGCTCAATTAATACACGTATCGGTATGAATATACACCGGAACTCGGAAAGCTCACACGTAATTGGTGCATCGAAAGGTGGATTCAAGTTCATATCTAACTATACTGTATAAGGCAAAATATGATCCTGTTTCTGTTTCCATGCCAATTTTCGAAATTTTCTGAAATCTCTAAATTATAAAATTTTCAGTTTCCAAACTTTTTTAAATCTTCAATATTCTCAAATTTTTCGTAATCTCAAAAATTCTCAAAAACTTTAAAGTGTTCAATTTTTTGTTATCAAAATTACACAACAGCATATTTAGACCGCCTGTCCAAAAAAAAATAGGATCTTCACTTTAAATCAACGCTGTATCCGCAAAGTTGGGGTTTTCCTTTACACGACGTGTAGATCTTGAAAACATAAGCAATTTTTCTTAGTGCCTTATGCAACAATGTCTTAAGGGAACCGAGATAAAGCGCTCTGCAACATCAAAAATATCTGAATACCGTCCTGTAGCCGCGACTCGCGACATCCCCGAGTGGTACTAGGACACTAGCTCAACCCGACGACAGAACTGGGTCAGTGTGTCAGGTCAGTATGCAACCTTCAACCGACGGTTACGGTCACGCGTGTAGAGGTAAACGAACCCGTATAATCGATTGCGTTTCAAAAAACAACAAGCACTAGAGACGTGGCTAGAGAAGTATCAAAAACTAAAGTGTGGCAAACGCTGCGTGAAGAGGGGCTGTATCCGTTCCACGTCCAACGTGTACAAGCCGTTCAACCTGACGATTTTCCAGCAAGAGTGCGGTTTTGTGAGTGGTTGTTGCATCAACATGACAATAATCCGGACTTTTTGAAGTGCATATTGGTGACAGACGAATCTACGTTCACGCGTAATGGGGTGAATAACTTTCGTAACACTCATGTTTGGTCAGTAGAAAATCCGCACGCTGTCCGTCGGGCACATTTTCAACAAACATTTTCGGTGAATGTCTGGGCTGGCATGGTGAACGGTATGCTCATTGGACCATTTATTCTCCCAAATCGATTGGACGGGATGTAATACCTAGCCTTTTTACGCAAAATTTTGCCTTCCTTGTTAGAAGATGGGCCATTAAGTGTAAGACAATCAATGCGGTTTCTGCACGATGGTCATATTTGTTACCTCTGTCCGTGGTCTGCACCACCGCCGGCGTCTGCTCGGTAGCGCATCAGCTGATTTCATTTTCTGTTGGAGCGGTATGATTTCGGGCAGAGACGTACTTAGCCCTTCTCGTCAACTGGAGAGTGAGTACTTTTTCCTTTATTTTTTTTACTTGGTCGCCCTCGTTTCACTACACATTACCTTTGTTATTTCAAGGGTGGTTGTTTCTGAAAAGGAAAACCCCAACTTTGCGGACACCCTGTATTAAGCCCCCAGTTTGAAGCAAAATCAATGCAGGTATCAGGTTGATCTGGATATACTGCGGAGATGTATGAATCGTTATATGCAGCTTCGGTGCTGTAAGCCGTAAGCTAATACGGCATTACCTGTTAAGTCTGGTATTAATGGATATACGCATATAATTGTTTTTGCGCTAGCCCTACCGCGAATGATCAATAATATGATATTATGTAAGCTAGTCAGAGATGAATGCACTGCGTCGGATTTTACGCCTACTGCCAGTACACACGGGTGCTAAGTTATTTAGCTGAAAAGAATCGAGGTTTAGAATTACATTGATGCGTACGAAAAATTTTAAAACTTAAAATTTCCAAAAAGTTTCAAATTTTGAATTTTCAAAATCTTCAAAATCAATTTTCAAATTTTACATAATTTTTTTAAATTATCAAAAATTTCAAAATTTCCAAGAGTTCATAATATTAAATTTTTTGAACGTTCAAGATTTCAGTCTTCGATATTTGCAAAATTTCAAGATTTTCAAGTATTCTGACCTTTTCAGAATTTTTCAAATTTTCAAAATTTCAAAAATTTCCGAATCTATCATGATTTGCAAAACTTTCAATATTTCAGTATTTTCTTATTTCCCAAGATTTTTAAAATGTTCAAGATTCACAGAATTTTCAAAACTCAAAATTCCCTAAATTTATAAAATTCTCAGAATTTCAGATCTTCAGCTTTCAAGATTTTAAAAATTCTTAATGTTTTGAAAATTATCGATGTTTCAAAAATTTTTGAAATCCTAAATTTTTTTAATTTTCGATATCCTCAACGTTTTCAAAATTTAAAAAATTCACGGAATTCTAAAAATTTCCAAAATTTCCAGAGTTTCTGAGGATTTCAAATGGTCAAGATTTTCCCAAATATCCAAAATCTTCAAAATTTTCAGGCCCTTACGGATCCTAAGAATCTTGAAAACTTCAGAATCTTCAAAATCTTAAAAATCATAAAAACCTTCAGAATCTTCGGAATCTTCGGAATCTTCAGAATCGTCAGAAATCACAAAATCTTGAACATGTTGAACATCTTGAACATCTTGAACATCTTGAACATCTTGACCATCTTGAACATCTTGAACATCTTGAACATCTTGAACATCTTAAACATCTTGAACATCTTGAACATCTTGAACATCTTGAACACTTTAACATCGTGAACATCTTGAACATCTAAAAATCTTAATAATCTTATAAATCTTGAAAACCTTGAAAATCTCGAAAATCTCGAAAATCTCGAAGATATCGAAAATCCCGAAAATCCCGAAAAATCTCGAAACTCGAAAATCTCGAAACTCGAAAATCTTGAAAATCTTGAAAATATTGAAAATCTTGAAGATCTTGAAAATCTTGAAAATCTTGAAAATCTTGAAAATCTTGAAAATCTTGAAAATCTTGAAAATCTTGAAAATCTTGAAAATCTTGAAAATCTTGAAAATCTTGAAAATCTTGAAAATCTTGAAAATCTTCAAATAGCTTGAAAATCTTGAAAACCTGAAATTCTTGAAAATCCTGAAAATCTTGGAAATCTTGGAAACCTTGGAAATCTTGGAAATCTTGGAAATCTTGGAAATCTTAGAAAGCTTAGAAATCTTGGAAATCTTAAATCCTGAAAATTTTGAAAATCTCCAAAATCTTCGAAATCTTGAACATGTTGAACATCTTGAACATCTTGAACATCTAAAAATCTTAAAAATCTCAATAATCTTATAAATCTTGAAAATCTTGAAAATCTCGAAAATCTCAAAGCTATCGAAAATACCGAAAATCCCGAAAAATCTCGAAAATCTCGAAAATCTTGAAAATCTTGAAAATCCCGAAAATCTTGAAAATCTTGAAAATATTGAAAATCTTGAAGATCTTGAAAATCTTGAAAATCTTGAAAATCTTGAAAATCTTGAAAATCTTGAAAATCTTGAAAATCTTGAAAATCTTGAAAATCTTGAAAATCTTGAAAATCTTGAAAATCTTGAAAATCTTGAAAATCTTCAAATAGCTTGAAAATCTTGAAAACCTGAAATTCTTGAAAATCCTGAAAATCTTGGAAATCTTGGAAACCTTGGAAATCTTGGAAATCTTGGAAATCTTGGAAATCTTAGAAAGCTTAGAAATCTTGGAAATCTTAAATCCTGAAAATTTTGAAAATCTCCAAAATCTTCGAAATCTTCAATATTTTCAAAATTTTCAAACTTCAAAGATTTTCGAAATTTTAAAAATTTTCTATTTTAATATTCTAATCTGCTGCCCTGGATCTACCTCTATACAGGGTGACTTTGAAGTTGAGTCATTAATTTTCAGATAATGATTGTAGAAGGAAGATAAACCAAAATATGTGTGTAAAAATAAAAAAAAAATAAAAAAAAAATGTTACCTTGTTTTATAAAGTATCCTCCCGACAAGTATTTCAGTGCGGACCTGTATTTGATCGTGCGGTCTTGGAGCACCGGCATGCCCTTCCCTGTGAGGTCTTAAGTCACCTGATTCACGAGGCCTTTGTACTACATTAACAAAGGCACGAGGGGTTGGTTGCACTCGATTGGGAAACCGATTTTCGTAAACATATGCCATTTTTGATTTCGTTTGAGCCACGCAACAGACACCACTATTCACTCACGCGTTACCGACTGACACTGACTGTATACAACTGAATAAAATAATTGTAAAAACATCGTTCCAAATTCTTTCGCTTTTTTGTTTCGGATGCGATGAACCGATAACGCGGATTATATCCGTTGTCGCCAAACACGAGCACATAATATTATTATTGAGACAGGGCGGTACTCAAACTTCCAAAGGGCTATAACTTTGTTACTTTAATTTTACTAGATAAATGGTAAAGGAAAAAAACATTTCTTTTGATCAGATCTACTCACTGTTAAAATAAATGACTCAACTTCGAAGTCACCCTTATAAAGAATGCTGTAGTATAGACGGTGCTGACGATTGCCAAAAAGCATGAAATAGCTGTGCACGGTTGGCCGTCTGTGGTTGTACGGACGAACGCACGATTATTAGTTATGTATACTAAGTTCGTAGTTCCTTTGTATAGCTTATAGACGTTCAAACTTCCCAGTCATAAATTTTTCCCCGGCAAGTTCTCCCGTAAATCCGAGCTCCCGGTCGTAGGTGGCGAATATTTCGATTAACTTTCCGATCAACGGCAAGTTAGGGTCGGTCAAACCAGCAGCTCGGCAGCCGCAACTTTCAACATCGTAAAAGTTATAATTAATATCGCGCGACATCGGCCGAAATTGCTGAATCGGACAATGGCGCTCTTGCAACAGACTTTGGACAAAAACCTCTTCTGTACCTTGATTACCAAGCTAGATTTAATTAGATATGCCGGGGTTAGTGTGTAGGTGTGCCTGCGTTGGCAAGATAAGCAACACGTGCGGATGCACTGATCCTTTTTCAACTCTATGTCGATGCAAAGTTTGAATAATATCCAGTGTTCCGTGTCAGTTACCTAGTATGCCGGGTGGGCCAATAATAACCCAACGAACAGTTTAAGTTACAATTACGATAATTCGACCACAAAATAGGTTTAAAAGACCAATTTAAAAAAGGTTAGATTTACTTCCAACCATTTGTCTCGTTCCCAAAGAGGGGAATTTAGAGGTCAATATAAGGTCGATCAGGCACTTATTACTAATAGGTCGAAGGATATATTTTTCTTAAAATCGTAGTAATTTTGCCCTATAAAATCACATGAGTCGGACCTGAATTTAAATAAATAATAAAGGAGATATACTATGTCGCTCTACTTTACTCATACACACAGTTGGTAACCTATTTTCTGGCTTCCATTTGTGGCAGTGGTTATAACAGAATGATTTCGAAATTCAGAAGCCTTGGAAATATTATATCGAAGAATTTTCGGACGGAATGGGCCATGGATTCGGTTAAAGCGACCCAAAAGCGTATTATAAGACATGTTGCGTTCACGTTCCCGACTGACCCATTTTGTGCCTTTTTGGTACCGAATCCGAGGTCGTTTTACATGTATACATGTATACTAAGTGACATATAAATCCGAACACCCAGTTTAAATGGTTTTATTTTAATAAAATTTTGTATAAGTACTTAATGAAGCATAATAAGTAAATAATAAAATTTTCAAAATGATTGCACTGCTTTAAAGCCCTTTGACCTTTAATAATGTGTGGATGCACCCTGATGTGCTACGCATTCTCCAACGCGCCTAGGCATGCTTCTGATCAGGTGGTCAATGTCCTCCTGTGGTATCTCATTCCAGGCAACCACCAACTCCTCTCGAAGTGCACCTAGAGTCTGAGGAGGACGTTGCAAATTGAGCAATCTCCTACCCATCATATCCCACACGTGCTCAATTGGGGATAAGTCGGGAGATCTTGGTAGCCATGGTAACAATGTGACATCATTATGTTGAAAGAAGTCTATTGTGACT